>CASCKD010000099.1:1200000-1859979 GCA_949152435.1 Gastracanthus pulcherrimus | reverse complement strand
TTTCCGCATTGTTTCATCTTTCCGCATTGTTTCATCTTTCATCTTTCCGCATTGTTTCATCTTTCATCTTTCCGCATTGTTTCATCTTCATCTTTCCGCATTCTTTCATCTTTCATCTTTCCGCATTGTCTTCATCTTTCATCTTTCCGCATTTTTTCATCTTTCATCTTTCCGCATTGTTTCATCTTTCCGCATTGTTTCATGTTTCATCTTTCCGCATTGTTTCATCTTTCATCTTTCCGCATTGTTTCATCTTTCATCTTTCCGCATTGTTTCATCGTTTCATCTTTCCGCATTGTCTCATCTTTCATCTTTCCGCATTGTTTCATCTTTCATCTTCCGCATTCTTTCATCTTTCATCTTTCCGCATTGTTTCATCTTTCATCTTTCCGCATTGTTTCATCTTTCATCTTCCGCATTCTTTCATCTTTCATCTTTCCGCATTGTTTCATCTTTCATCTTTCCGCATTGTTTCATCTTTCATCTTTCCGCATTGTTTCATCTTTCATCTTTCCGCATTTTTTCATCTTTCATCTTTCCGCATTGTTTCATCTTTCATCTTTCCGCATTCTTTCATCTTTCATCTTTCCGCATTGTTTCATCTTTCATCTTTCCGCAATGTTTCATCTTTCATCTTTCCGCATTGTTTCATCTTTCCGCATAGTTTCATCTTTCCGCATTGTTTCATCTTTCATCTTTCCGCATTGTTTCATCTTTCATCTTTCCGCATTGTTTCATCTTTCATCTTTCCGCATTCTTTCATCTTTCATCTTCCGCATTGTTTCATCTTTCATCTTTCCGCATTGTTTCATCTTTCATCTTTCCGCATTCTTTCATCTTTCATCTTCGCATTGTTTCATCTTTCCGCATTGTTTCATCATTTCCGCATTGTTTCATCTTTCCGAATTGTTTCATCTTTCATCTTTCCGCATTGTTTCATCTTTCATCTTCCGCATTCTTTCATCTTTCAATCTTTCCGCATTGTTTCATCTTTCATCTTTCCGCATTGTTTCATCTTTCGCATTGTTTCATCTTTCATCTTCCGCATTCTTTCATCTTTCATCTTTCGCATTGTTTCATCTTTCATCTTTCCGCATTTTTCATCTTTCATCTTTCCGCATTGTTTCATCTTTCATCTTTCCGCATTGTTTCATCTTTCCGCATAGTTTCATCTTTCCGCATTGTTTCATCTTTCATCTTTCCGCATTGTTTCATCTTTCATCTTTCCGCATTGTTTCATCTTTCATCTTTCCGCATTCTTTCATCTTTCATCTTTCCGCATTGTTTCATCTTTCATCTTTCCGCATTGTTTCATCTTTCATCTTTCGCATTCTTTCATCTTTCATCTTTCCGCATTGTTTCATCTTTCCGCATTGTTTCATCTTTCCGCATTGTTTCATCTTCCGAATTGTTTCATCTTTCATCTTTCGCATTGTTTCATCTTTCATCTTCCGCATTCTTTCATCTTTCATCTTTCCGCATTGTTTCATCTTTCATCTTTCCGCATTGTTTCATCTTTCATCTTCCGCATTCTTTCATCTTTCATCTTTCCGCATTGTTTCATCTTTCATCTTTCCGCAATGTTTCATCTTTCATCTTTCCGCAATGTTTCATCTTTCATCTTTCCGCATTCTTTCATCTTTCATCTTTCCGCATTGTTTCATCTTTCATCTTTCCGCATTGTTTCATCTTTCATCTTTCCGCATTGTTTCATCTTTCCGCATTGTTTCATCTTTCATCTTTCCGCATTTTTTCATCTTTCATCTTTCCGCATTGTTTCATCTTCATCTTTCCGCATTGTTTCATCTTTCATCTTTCCGCATTGTTTCATCTTTCATCTTTCCGCATTCTTTCATCTTTCATCTTTCCGCATTGTTCATCTTTCATCTTTCCGCATTCTTTCATCTTTCATCTTTCCGCATTCTTTCATCTTTCATCTTTCCGCATTCTTTCATCTTTCATCTTTCCGCATTGTTTCATCTTTCATCTTTCCGCATTGTTTCATCTTTCATCTTTCCGCATTGTTTCACCTTTCATCTTTCCGCATTCTTTCATCTTTCATCTTTCCGCATTCTTTCATCTTTCATCTTTCCGCATTGTTTCATCTTTCATCTTCCGCATTCTTTCATCTTTCATCTTTCCGCATTGTTTCATCTTTCATCTTTCCGCATTGATTCATCTTTCATCTTTCCGCATTGTTTCATCTTTCATCTTTCCGCATTGTTTCATCTTTCATCTTTCCGCATTGTTTCATCTTTCATCTTTCCGCATTCTTTCATCTTTCATCTTTCCGCATTGTTTCATCTTTCATTTTTCCGCAATGTTTCATCTTTCATCTTTCCGCATTGTTTCATCTTTCATCTTTCCGCATTCTTTCATCTTTCATCTTTCCGCATTGTTTCATCTTTCATCTTTCCGCATTGTTTCATCTTTCATCTTACCGCATTGTTTCATCTTTCCGCATTGTTTCATCTTTCATCTTTCCGCATTTTTTCATCTTTCATCTTTCCGCATTGTTTCATCTTTCATCTTTCCGCATTGTTTCATCTTTCATCTTTCCGCATTGTTTCATCTTTCATCTTTCCGCATTCTTTCATCTTTCATCTTTCCGCATTCTTTCATCTTTCATCTTTCCGCATTCTTTCATCTTTCATCTTTCCGCATTGTTCCATCTTTCATCTTTCCGCATTGTTTCATCTTTCATCTTTCCGCATTGTTTCATCTTTCATCTTTCCGCATTGTTTCATCTTTCCGCATTGTTTCATCTTTCCGCATTGTTTCATCTTTCCGCATTGTTTCATCTTTCCGCATTGTTTCATCTTTCCGCATTGTTTCATCTTTCCGCATTGTTTCATCTTTCCGCATTGTTTCATCTTTCCGCATTGTTTCATCTTTCCGCATTGTTTCATCTTTCCGCATTGTTTCATCTTTCCGCATTGTTTCATCTTTCCGCATTGTTTCATCTTTCCGCATTGTTTCATCTTTCCGCATTGTTTCATCTTTCCGCATTGTTTCATCTTTCCGCATTGTTTCATCTTTCCGCATTGTTTCATCTTTCATCTTCCGCATTCTTTCATCTTTCATCTTTCCGCATTGTTTCATCTTTCATCTTTCCGCATTGTTTCATCTTTCATCTTTCCGCATTGTTTCATCTTTCATCTTTCCGCATTTTTTCATCTTTCATCTTTCCGCATTGTTTCATCTTTCCGCATTGTTTCATCTTTCATCTTTCCGCATTCTTTCATCTTTCATCTTTCCGCATTGTTTCATCTTTCATCTTTCCGCAATGTTTCATCTTTCATCTTTCCGCATTGTTTCATCTTTCATCTTTCCGCATTCTTTCATCTTTCATCTTTCCGCATTGTTTCATCTTTCATCTTTCCGCATTGTTTCATCTTTCCGCATTGTTTCATCTTTCATCTTCCGCATTCTTTCATCTTTCATCTTTCCGCATTGTTTCATCTTTCATCTTTCCGCATTTTTTCAGCTTTCATCTTTCCGCATTGTTTCATCTTTCATCTTTCCGCATTGTTTCATCTTTCCGCATAGTTTCATCTTTCCGCATTGTTTCATCTTTCATCTTTCCGCATTTTTTCATCTTTCATCTTTCCGCATTGTTTCATCTTTCATCTTTCCGCATTCTTTCATCTTTCATCTTTCCGCATTGTTTCATCTTTCATCTTTCCGCATTGTTTCATCTTTCATCTTTCCGCATTGTTTCATCTTTCATCTTTCCGCATTCTTTCATCTTTCATCTTTCCGCATTGTTTCATCTTTCATCTTTCCGCATTGTTTCATCTTTCATCTTTCCGCATTCTTTCATCTTTCATCTTTCCGCATTGTTTCATCTTTCCGCATTGTTTCATCTTTCCGCATTGTATCATCTTTCCGAATTGTTTCATCTTTCATCTTTCCGCATTGTTTCATCTTTCATCTTCCGCATTCTTTCATCTTTCATCTTTCCGCATTGTTTCATCTTTCATCTTTCCGCATTGTTTCATCTTCCGCATTGTTTCATCTTTCATCTTTCCGCATTTTTTCATCTTTCATCTTTCCGCATTGTTTCATCTTTCATCTTTCCGCATTGTTTCATCTTTCATCTTTCCGCATTGTTTCATCTTTCATCTTTCCGCATTCTTTCATCTTTCATCTTTCCGCATTCTTTCATCTTTCATCTTTCCGCATTGTTTCATCTTTCATCTTTCCGCATTGTTTCATCTTTCATCTTTCCGCATTCTTTCATCTTTCATCTTTCCGCATTGTTTCATCTTTCATCTTTCCGCAATGTTTCATCTTTCATCTTTCCGCATTGTTTCTTCTTTCATCTTTCCGCATTCTTTCATCTTTCATCTTTCCGCATTGTTTCATCTTTCATCTTTCCGCATTGTTTCATCTTTCCGCATTGTTTCATCTTTCCGCATTGTTTCATCTTTCATCTTCCGCATTCTTTCATCTTTCATCTTTCCGCATTGTTTCATCTTTCATCTTTCCGCATTTTTTCATCTTTCATCTTTCCGCATTGTTTCATCTTTCCGCATTGTTTCATCTTTCATCTTTCCGCATTTTTTCATCTTTCATCTTTCCGCATTGTTTCATCTTTCATCTTTCCGCATTGTTTCATCTTTCATCTTTCCGCATTGTTTCATCTTTCATCTTTCCGCATTCTTTCATCTTTCATCTTTCCGCATTCTTTCATCTTTCATCTTTCCGCATTATTTCATCTTTCATCTTTCCGCATTGTTTCATCTTTCATCTTTCCGCATTGTTTCATCTTTCATCTTTCCGCATTGTTTCATCTTTCCGCATTGTTTCATCTTTCATCTTCCGCATTCTTTCATCTTTCATCTTTCCGCATTGTTTCATCTTTCATCTTTCCGCATTTTTTCAGCTTTCATCTTTCCGCATTGTTTCATCTTTCATCTTTCCGCATTGTTTCATCTTTCCGCATAGTTTCATCTTTCCGCATTGTTTCATCTTTCATCTTTCCGCATTTTTTCATCTTTCATCTTTCCGCATTGTTTCATCTTTCATCTTTCCGCATTCTTTCATCTTTCATCTTTCCGCATTGTTTCATCTTTCATCTTTCCGCATTGTTTCATCTTTCATCTTTCCGCATTGTTTCATCTTTCATCTTTCCGCATTCTTTCATCTTTCATCTTTCCGCATTGTTTCATCTTTCATCTTTCCGCATTGTTTCATCTTTCATCTTTCCGCATTCTTTCATCTTTCATCTTTCCGCATTGTTTCATCTTTCCGCATTGTTTCATCTTTCCGCATTGTATCATCTTTCCGAATTGTTTCATCTTTCATCTTTCCGCATTGTTTCATCTTTCATCTTCCGCATTCTTTCATCTTTCATCTTTCCGCATTGTTTCATCTTTCATCTTTCCGCATTGTTTCATCTTCCGCATTGTTTCATCTTTCATCTTTCCGCATTTTTTCATCTTTCATCTTTCCGCATTGTTTCATCTTTCATCTTTCCGCATTGTTTCATCTTTCATCTTTCCGCATTGTTTCATCTTTCATCTTTCCGCATTCTTTCATCTTTCATCTTTCCGCATTCTTTCATCTTTCATCTTTCCGCATTGTTTCATCTTTCATCTTTCCGCATTGTTTCATCTTTCATCTTTCCGCATTCTTTCATCTTTCATCTTTCCGCATTGTTTCATCTTTCATCTTTCCGCAATGTTTCATCTTTCATCTTTCCGCATTGTTTCTTCTTTCATCTTTCCGCATTCTTTCATCTTTCATCTTTCCGCATTGTTTCATCTTTCATCTTTCCGCATTGTTTCATCTTTCCGCATTGTTTCATCTTTCCGCATTGTTTCATCTTTCCGCATTGTTTCATCTTTCATCTTCCGCATTCTTTCATCTTTCATCTTTCCGCATTGTTTCATCTTTCATCTTTCCGCATTTTTTCATCTTTCATCTTTCCGCATTGTTTCATCTTTCCGCATTGTTTCATCTTTCATCTTTCCGCATTTTTTCATCTTTCATCTTTCCGCATTGTTTCATCTTTCATCTTTCCGCATTGTTTCATCTTTCATCTTTCCGCATTGTTTCATCTTTCATCTTTCCGCATTCTTTCATCTTTCATCTTTCCGCATTCTTTCATCTTTCATCTTTCCGCATTATTTCATCTTTCATCTTTCCGCATTGTTTCATCTTTCATCTTTCCGCATTGTTTCATCTTTCATCTTTCCGCATTGTTTCATCTTTCCGCATTGTTTCATCTTTCATCTTCCGCATTCTTTCATCTTTCATCTTTCCGCATTGTTTCATCTTTCATCTTTCCGCATTGTTTCATCTTTCATCTTCCGCATTCTTTCATCTTTCATCTTTCCGCATTGTTTCATCTTTCATCTTTCCGCATTCTTTCATCTTTCATCTTTCCGCATTGTTTCATCTTTCATCTTTCCGCATTTTTTCATCTTTCATCTTTTCGCATTGTTTCATCTTTCCGCATTGTTTCATCTTTCCTCATTGTTTCATCTTTCCGCATTGTTTCATCTTTCCGCATTGTTTCATCTTTCCGCATTGTTTCATCTTTCCGCATTGTTTCATCTTTCCGCATTGTTTCATCTTTCCGCATTGTTTCATCTTTCCGCATTGTTTCATCTTTCATCTTCCGCATTCTTTCATCTTTCATCTTTCCGCATTGTTTCATCTTTCATCTTTCCGCATTGTTTCATCTTTCATCTTCCGCATTGTTTCATCTTTCATCTTTCCGCATTGTTTCATCTTTCATCTTTCCGCATTTTTTCATCTTTCATCTTTCCGCATTGTTTCATCTTTCCGCATTGTTTCATCTTTCCGCATTGTTTCATCTTTCATCTTTCCGCATTCTTTCATCTTTCATCTTTCCGCATTCTTTCATCTTTCATCTTTCCGCATTGTTTCATCTTTCATCTTCCGCATTCTTTCATCTTTCATCTTTCCGCATTGTTTCATCTTTCATCTTTCCGCATTGTTTCATCTTTCATCTTTCCGCATTGTTTCATCTTTCATCTTTCCGCATTGTTTCATCTTTCATCTTCCGCATTCTTTCATCTTTCATCTTTCCGCATTGTTTCATCTTTCATCTTTCATCTTTCATCTTTCCGCATTCTTTCATCTTTCATCTATCCGCATTGTTTCATCTTTCATCTTTCCGCATTGTTTCATCTTTCATCTTTCCGCATTGTTTCATCTTTCATCTTTCCGCATTGTTTCACCTTTCATCTTTCCGCATTCTTTCATCTTTCATCTTTCCGCATTCTTTCATCTTTCATCTTTCCGCATTGTTTCATCTTTCATCTTCCGCATTCTTTCATCTTTCATCTTTCCGCATTGTTTCATCTTTCATCTTTCCGCATTGTTTCATCTTTCATCTTTCCGCATTGTTTCATCTTTCATCTTTCCGCATTGTTTCATCTTTCATCTTTCCGCATTGTTTCATCTTTCATCTTTCCGCATTCTTTCATCTTTCATCTTTCCGCATTGTTTCATCTTTCATCTTTCCGCAATGTTTCATCTTTCATCTTTCAGCATTGTTTCATCTTTCATCTTCCCGCATTCTTTCATCTTTCATCTTTCCGCATTGTTTCATCTTTCATCTTTCCGCATTGTTTCATCTTTCATCTTTCCGCATTGTTTCATCTTTCCGCATTGTTTCATCTTTCATCTTTCCGCATTTTTTCATCTTTCATCTTTCCGCATTGTTTCATCTTTCATCTTTCCGCATTGTTTCATCTTTCATCTTTCCGCATTGTTTCATCTTTCATCTTTCCGCATTGTTTCATCTTTCATCTTTCCGCATTGTTTCATCTTTCCGCATTGTTTCATCTTTCATCTTTCCGCATTGTTTCATCTTTCCGCATTGTTTCATCTTTCCGCATTGTTTCATCTTTCCGCATTGTTTCATCTTTCATCTTCCGCATTCTTTCATCTTTCATCTTTCCGCATTGTTTCATCTTTCATCTTTCCGCATTTTTTCATCTTTCATCTTTCCGCATTGTTTCATCTTTCCGCATTGTTTCATCTTTCATCTTTCCGCATTCTTTCATCTTTCATCTTTCCGCATTGTTTCATCTTTCATCTTTCCGCATTTTTTCATCTTTCATCTGTCCGCATTGTTTCATCTTTCATCTTTCCGCATTGTTTCATCTTTCCGCATAGTTTCATCTTTCCGCATTGTTTCATCTTTCATCTTTCCGCATTGTTTCATCTTTCATCTTTCCGCATTGTTTCATCTTTCATCTTTCCGCATTCTTTCATCTTTCATCTTTCCGCATTGTTTCATCTTTCATCTTTCCGCATTGTTTCATCTTTCATCTTTCCGCATTCTTTCATCTTTCATCTTTCCGCATTGTTTCATCTTTCCGCATTGTTTCATCTTTCCGCATTGTTTCATCTTTCCGAATTGTTTCATCTTTCATCTTTCCGCATTGTTTCATCTTTCATCTTCCGCATTCTTTCATCTTTCATCTTTCCGCATTGTTTCATATTTCATCTTTCCGCATTGTTTCATCTTTCATCTGCCGCATTCTTTCATCTTTCATCTTTCCGCATTGTTTCATCTTTCATCTTTCCGCAATGTTTCATCTTTCATCTTTCCGCATTGTTTCATCTTTCATCTTTCCGCATTCTTTCATCTTTCATCTTTCCGCATTGTTTCATCTTTCATCTTTCCGCATTGTTTCATCTTTCATCTTTCCGCATTGTTTCATCTTTCCGCATTGTTTCATCTTTCATCTTTCCGCATTTTTTCATCTTTCATCTTTCCGCATTGTTTCATCTTTCATCTTTCCGCATTGTTTCATCTTTCATCTTTCCGCATTGTTTCATCTTTCATCTTTCCGCATTCTTTCATCTT
This sequence comes from Gastracanthus pulcherrimus, assembly GCA_949152435.1. NCBI lineage: Eukaryota > Metazoa > Arthropoda > Insecta > Hymenoptera > Pteromalidae > Gastracanthus > Gastracanthus pulcherrimus. Next base: position 1,851,125 of record CASCKD010000099.1, on the reverse strand, counting down.
TCATCTTTCCGCATTGTTTCATCTTTCATCTTTCCGCATTCTTTCATCTTTCATCTTTCGGCATTCTTTCATCTTTCATCTTTCCGCATTCTTTCATCTTTCATCTTTCCGCATTGTTTCATCTTTCATCTTTCCGCATTGTTTCATCTTTCATCTTTCCGCATTGTTTCACCTTTCATCTTTCCGCATTCTTTCATCTTTCATCTTTCCGCATTCTTTCATCTTTCATCTTTCCGCATTGTTTCATCTTTCCGCATTGTTTCATCTTTCCGCATTGTTTCATCTTTCCGCATTGTTTCATCTTTCATCTTTCCGCATTTTTTCATCTTTCATCTTTCCGCATTGTTTCATCTTTCATCTTTCCGCATTGTTTCATCTTTCATCTTTCCGCATTGTTTCATCTTTCATCTTTCCGCATTCTTTCATCTTTCATCTTTCCGCATTCTTTCATCTTTCATCTTTCCGCATTCTTTCATCTTTCATCTTTCGGCATTGTTTCATCTTTCATCTTTCCGCATTGTTTCATCTTTCATCTTTCCGCATTGTTTCATCTTTCATCTTTCCGCATTGTTTCATCTTTCCGCATTGTTTCATCTTTCCGCATTGTTTCATCTTTCATCTTCCGCATTCTTTCATCTTTCATCTTTCCGCATTGTTTCATCTTTCATCTTTCCGCATTGTTTCATCTTTGATCTTTCCGCATTGTTTCATCTTTCATCTTTCCGCATTTTTTAATCTTTCATCTTTCCGCATTGTTTCATCTTTCCGCATTGTTTCATCTTTCATCTTTCCGCATTCTTTCATCTTTCATCTTTCCGCATTCTTTCATCTTTCATCTTTCCGCAATGTTTCATCTTTCATCTTTCCGCATTGTTTCATCTTTCATCTTTCCGCATTCTTTCATCTTTCATCTTTCCGCATTGTTTCAGCTTTCATCTTTCCGCATTGTTTCATCTTTCCGCATTGTTTCATCTTTCATCTTCCGCATTGTTTCATCTTTCATCTTTCCGCATTTTTTCACCTTTCATCTTTCCGCATTCTTTCATCTTTCATCTTTCCGCATTCTTTCATCTTTCATCTTTCCGCATTGTTTCATCTTTCCGCATTGTTTCATCTTTCATCTTTCCGCATTTTTTCATCTTTCATCTTTCCGCATTGTTTCATCTTTCATCTTTCCGCATTGTTTCATCTTTCATCTTTCCGCATTGTTTCATCTTTCATCTTTCCGCATTCTTTCATCTTTCATCTTTCCGCATTCTTTCATCTTTCATCTTTCCGCATTCTTTCATCTTTCATCTTTCCGCATTGTTTCATCTTTCATCTTTCCGCATTGTTTCATCTTTCATCTTTCCGCATTGTTTCATCTTTCATCTTTCCGCATTGTTTCATCTTTCCGCATTGTTTCATCTTTCCGCATTGTTTCATCTTTCCGCATTGTTTCATCTTTCCGCATTGTTTCATCTTTCCGCATTGTTTCATCTTTCCGCATTGTTTCATCTTTCCGCATTGTTTCATCTTTCCGCATTGTTTCATCTTTCCGCATTGTTTCATCTTTCCGCATTGTTTCATCTTTCATCTTCCGCATTCTTTCATCTTTCATCTTTCCTCATTGTTTCATCTTTCATCGTTCCGCATTGTTTCATCTTTCCGCATTGTTTCATCTTTCATCTTTCCGCATTCTTTCATCTTTCATCTTTCCGCATTGTTTCATCTTTCATCTATCCGCAATGTTTCATCTTTCATCTTTCCGCATTGTTTCATCTTTCATCTTTCCGCATTCTTTCATCTTTCATCTTTCCGCATTGTTTCAGCTTTCATCTTTCCGCATTGTTTCATCTTTCCGCATTGTTTCATCTTTCATCTTTCCGCATTGTTTCATCTTTCCGCATTGTTTCATCTTTCCGCATTGTTTCATCTTTCATCTTTCCGCATTTTTTCATCTTTCATCTTTCCGCATTGTTTCATCTTTCATCTTTCCGCATTCTTTCATCTTTCATCTTTCCGCATTGTTTCATCTTTCATCTTTCCGCATTGTTTCATCTTTCCGCATAGTTTCATCTTTCCGCATTGTTTCATCTTTCATCTTTCCGCATTTTTTCATCTTTCATCTTTCCGCATTGTTTCATCTTTCATCTTTCCGCATTCTTTCATCTTTCATCTTTCCGCATTGTTTCATCTTTCATCTTTCCGCATTGTTTCATCTTTCATCTTTCCGCATTGTTTCATCTTTCATCTTTCCGCATTCTTTCATCTTTCATCTTTCCGCATTGTTTCATCTTTCATCTTTCCGCATTGTTTCATCTTTCATCTTTCCGCATTCTTTCATCTTTCATCTTTCCGCATTGTTTCATCTTTCCGCATTGTTTCATCTTTCCGCATTGTTTCATCTTTCCGCATTGTTTCATCTTTCATCTTTCCGCATTGTTTCATCTTTCATCTTTCCGCATTGTTTCATCTTTCATCTTTCCGCATTCTTTCATCTTTCATCTTTCCGCATTCTTTCATCTTTCATCTTTCCGCATTGTTTCATCTTTCATCTTTCCGCATTGTTTCATCTTTCATCTTTCCGCATTCTTTCATCTTTCATCTTTCCGCATTGTTTCATCTTTCATCTTTCCGCAATGTTTCATCTTTCATCTTTCCGCATTGTTTCTTCTTTCATCTTTCCGCATTCTTTCATCTTTCATCTTTCCGCATTGTTTCATCTTTCATCTTTCCGCATTGTTTCATCTTTCCGCATTGTTTCATCTTTCCGCATTGTTTCATCTTTCATCTTCCGCATTCTTTCATCTTTCATCTTTCCGCATTGTTTCATCTTTCATCTTTCCGCATTTTTTCATCTTTCATCTTTCCGCATTGTTTCATCTTCCCGCATTGTTTCATCTTTCATCTTTCCGCATTTTTTCATCTTTCATCTTTCCGCATTGTTTCATCTTTCATCTTTCCGCATTGTTTCATCTTTCATCTTTCCGCATTGTTTCATCTTTCATCTTTCCGCATTCTTTCATCTTTCATCTTTCCGCATTCTTTCATCTTTCATCTTTCCGCATTCTTTCATCTTTCATCTTTCCGCATTGTTTCATCTTTCATCTTTCCGCAATGTTTCATCTTTCATCTTTCAGCATTGTTTCATCTTTCATCTTCCCGCATTCTTTCATCTTTCATCTTTCCGCATTGTTTCATCTTTCATCTTTCCGCATTGTTTCATCTTTCATCTTTCCGCATTGTTTCATCTTTCCGCATTGTTTCATCTTTCATCTTTCCGCATTTTTTCATCTTTCATCTTTCCGCATTGTTTCATCTTTCATCTTTCCGCATTGTTTCATCTTTCATCTTTCCGCATTGTTTCATCTTTCCGCATTGTTTCATCTTTCATCTTTCCGCATTGTTTCATCTTTCCGCATTGTTTCATCTTTCCGCATTGTTTCATCTTTCCGCATTGTTTCATCTTTCCGCATTGTTTCATCTTTCATCTTCCGCATTCTTTCATCTTTCATCTTTCCGCATTGTTTCATCTTTCATCTTTCCGCATTGTTTCATCTTTCATCTTTCCGCATTGTTTCATCTTTCATCTTTCCGCATTTTTTCATCTTTCATCTTTCCGCATTGTTTCATCTTTCATCTTTCCGCATTCTTTCATCTTTCATCTTTCCGCATTGTTTCATCTTTCATCTTTCCGCAATGTTTCATCTTTCATCTTTCCGCATTGTTTCATCTTTCATCTTTCCGCATTCTTTCATCTTTCATCTTTCCGCATTGTTTCATCTTTCATCTTTCCGCATTGTTTCATCTTTCCGCATTGTTTCATCTTTCATCTTCCGCATTCTTTCATCTTTCATCTTTCCGCATTGTTTCATCTTTCATCTTTCCGAATTTTTTCATCTTTCATCTTTCCGCATTGTTTCATCTTTCATCTTTCCGCATTGTTTCATCTTTCCGCATAGTTTCATCTTTCCGCATTGTTTCATCTTTCATCTTTCCGCATTGTTTCATCTTTCATCTTTCCGCATTGTTTCATCTTTCATCTTTCCGCATTCTTTCATCTTTCATCTTTCCGCATTGTTTCATCTTTCATCTTTCCGCATTGTTTCATCTTTCATCTTTCCGCATTCTTTCATCTTTCATCTTTCCGCATTGTTTCATCTTTCCGCATTGTTTCATCTTTCCGCATTGTTTCATCTTTCCGCATTGTTTCATCTTTCCGAATTGTTTCATCTTTCATCTTTCCGCATTGTTTCATCTTTCATCTTCCGCATTCTTTCATCTTTCATCTTTCCGCATTCTTTCATCTTTCATCTTTCCGCATTGTTTCATCTTTCATCTTCCGCATTCTTTCATCTTTCATCTTTCCGCATTGTTTCATCTTTCATCTTTCCGCATTGTTTCATCTTTCATCTTTCCGCATTGTTTCATCTTTCATCTTTCCGCATTGTTTCATCTTTCATCTTTCCGCATTGTTTCATCTTTCATCTTTCCGCATTCTTTCATCTTTCATCTTTCCGCATTGTTTCATCTTTCATCTTTCCGCAATGTTTCATCTTTCATCTTTCCGCATTGTTTCATCTTTCATCTTTCCGCATTCTTTCATCTTTCATCTTTCCGCATTGTTTCATCTTTCATCTTTCCGCATTCTTTCATCTTTCATCTTTCCGCATTGTTTCATCTTTCCGCATTGTTTCATCTTTCATCTTCCGCATTCTTTCATCTTTCATCTTTCCGCAATCGTTCATCTTTCATCTTTCCGCATTGTTTCATCTTTCATCTTCCGCATTCTTTCATCTTTCATCTTTCCGCATTGTTTCATCTTTCATCTTTCCGCATTGTTTCATCTTTCATCTTTCCGCATTGTTTCATCTTTCATCTTTCCGCATTGTTTCATCTTTCATCTTTCCGCATTGTTTCATCTTTCATCTTTCCGCATTGTTTCATCTTTCATCTTTCCGCATTGTTTCATCTTTCATCTTTCCGCAATGTTTCATCTTTCATCTTTCCGCATTCTTTCATCTTTCATCTTTCCGCATTGTTTCATCTTTCATCTTTCCGCATTGTTTCATCTTTCATCTTTCCGCATTCTTTCATCTTTCATCTTTCCGCATTGTTTCATCTTTCCGCATTGTTTCATCTTTCCGCATTGTATCATCTTTCCGAATTGTTTCATCTTTCATCTTTCCGCATTGTTTCATCTTTCATCTTCCGCATTCTTTCATCTTTCATCTTTCCGCATTGTTTCATCTTTCATCTTTCCGCATAGTTTCATCTTTCCGCATTGTTTCATCTTTCATCTTTCCGCATTTTTTCATCTTTCATCTTTCCGCATTGTTTCATCTTTCCGCATTTTTTCATCTTTCATCTTTCCGCATTGTTTCATCTTTCCGCAGTGTTTCATTTTTCCGCATTGTTTCATCTTTCCGCATTGTTTCATCTTTCATCTTTCCGCATTGTTTCATCTTTCATCTTTCCGCATTCTTTCATCTTTCATCTTTCCGCATTGTTTCATCTTTCATCTTTCCGCATTGTTTCATCCTTTCATCTTTCCGCATTCTTTCATCTTTCATCTTTCCGCATTGTTTCATCTTTCATCTTTCCGCATTGTTTCATCTTTCCGCATTGTTTCATCTTTCCGCATTGTTTCATCTTTCATCTTCCGCATTCTTTCATCTTTCATCTTTCCGCATTCTTTCATCTTTCATCTTTCCGCATTCTTTCATCTTTCATCTTTCCGCATTGTTTCATCTTTCATCTTTCCGCATTGTTTCATCTTTCATCTTTCCGCATTGTTTCATCTTTCATCTTTCCGCATTCTTTCATCTTTCATCTTTCCGCATTGTTTCATCTTTCATCTTTCCGCATTGTTTCATCTTTCATCTTTCCGCATTGTTTCATCTTTCCGCATTGTTTCATCTTTCATCTTCCGCATTCTTTCATCTTTCATCTTCCCGCATTGTTTCATCTTTCATCTTTCCGCATTGTTTCATCTTTCATCTTCCGCATTCTTTCATCTTTCATCTTTCCGCATTGTTTCATCTTTCATCTTTCCGCATTTTTTCATCTTTCATCTTTTCGCATTGTTTCATCTTTCCGCATTGTTTCATCTTTCCGCATTGTTTCATCTTTCATCTTTCCGCATTGTTTCATCTTTCATCTTTCCGCATTGTTTCATCTTTCATCTTCCCGCATTCTTTCATCTTTCATCTTTCCGCATTGTTTCAACTTTCATCTTTCCGCATTGTTTCATCCTGTCATCTTTCCGCATTCTTTCATCTTTCATCTTTCCGCATTGTTTCATCTTTTATCTTTCCGCATTGTTTCATCTTTCCGCATTGTTTCATCTTTCCGCATTGTTTCATCTTTCATCTTCCGCATTCTTTCAGCTTTCATCTTTCCGCATTGTTTCATCTTTCATCTTTCATCTTTCATCTTTCCGCATTCTTTCATCTTTCATCTTTCCGCATTGTTTCATCTTTCCGCATTGTTTCAGCTTTCATCTTTCCGCATTGTTTCATCTTTCATCTTTCCGCATTCTTTCATCTTTCATCTTTCCGCATTGTTTCATCTTTCATCTTCCGCATTCTTTCATCTTTCATCTTTCCGCATTGTTTCATCTTTCATCTTTCCGCATTGTTTCATCTTTCATCTTTCCGCATTGTTTCATCTTTCATCTTTGTGCATTGTTTCATCTTTCATTTTCCGCATTCCTTCATCTTTCATCTTTCCGCATTGTTTCATCTTTCATCTTTCATCTTTCATATTTCCGCATTCTTTCATCTTTCATCTTTCCGCATTGTTTCATCTTTCATCTTTCCGCATTGTTTCATCTTTCATCTTTCCGCATTGTTTCATCTTTCATCTTTCCGCATTGTTTCACCTTTCATCTTTCCGCATTATTTCATCTTTCATCTTACCGCATTCTTTCATCTTTCATCTTTCCGCATTGTTTCATCTTTCATCTTCCGCATTCTTTCATCTTTCATCTTTCCGCATTGTTTCATCTTTCATCTTTCCGCATTGTTTCATCTTTCATCTTTCCGCATTGTTTCATCTTTCATCTTTCCGCATTCTTTCATCTTTCATCTTTCCGCATTGTTTCATCTTTCCGCATTGTTTCATGTTTCCGCATTGTTTCATCTTTCATCTTTCCGCATTGTTTCATCTTTCATCTTTCCGCATTGTTTCATCTTTCATCTTTCCGCATTGTTTCATCTTTCATCTTTCCGCATTGTTTCATCTTTCATCTTTCCGCATTCTTTCATCTTTCATCTTTCCGCATTGTTTCATCTTTCATCTTTCCGCAATGTTTCATCTTTCATCTTTCCGCATTGTTTCATCTTTCATCTTTCCGCATTCTTTCATCTTTCATCTTTCCGCATTGTTTCATCTTTCATCTTTCCGCATTGTTTCATCTTTCATCTTTCCGCATTGTTTCATCTTTCATCTTTCCGCATTTTTTCATCTTTCATCTTTCCGCATTGTTTCATCTTTCATCTTTCCGCATTGTTTCATCTTTCATCTTTCCGCATAGTTTCATCTTTCATCATTCCGCATTCTTTCATCTTTCATCTTTCCGCATTCTTTCATCTTTCATCTTTCCGCATTCTTTCATCTTTCATCTTTCCGCATTGTTTCATCTTTCATCTTTCCGCAATGTTTCATCTTTCATCTTTCCGCATTCTTTCATCTTTCATCTTTCCGCATTGTTTCATCTTTCATCTTTCCGCATTGTTTCATCTTTCATCTTTCCGCATTCTTTCATCTTTCATCTTTCCGCATTGTTTCATCTTTCCGCATTGTTTCATCTTTCCGCATTGTATCATCTTTCCGAATTGTTTCATCTTTCATCTTTCCGCATTGTTTCATCTTTCATCTTCCGCATTCTTTCATCTTTCATCTTTCCGCATTGTTTCATCTTTCATCTTTCCGCATAGTTTCATCTTTCCGCATTGTTTCATCTTTCATCTTTCCGCATTTTTTCATCTTTCATCTTTCCGCATTGTTTCATCTTTCCGCATTTTTTCATCTTTCATCTTTCCGCATTGTTTCATCTTTCCGCAGTGTTTCATTTTTCATCTTTCCGCATTGTTTCATCTTTCATCTTCCGCATTCTTTCATCTTTCATCTTTCCGCATTTTTTCATCTTTCATCTTTCCGCATTGTTTCATCTTTCCGCAGTGTTTCATCTTTCCGCATTGTTTCATCTTTCCGCATTGTTTCATCCTTTCATCTTTCCGCATTCTTTCATCTTTCATCTTTCCGCATTGTTTCATCTTTCATCTTTCCGCATTGTTTCATCTTTCATCTTTCCGCATTGTTTCATCTTTCATCTTTCCGCATTGTTTCATCTTTCATCTTTCCGCATTCTTTCATCTTTCATCTTTCCGCATTGTTTCATCTTTCATCTTCCGCATTCTTTCATCTTTCATCTTTCCGCATTGTTTCATCTTTCATCTTTCCGCATTGTTTCATCTTTCATCTTTCCGCATTGTTTCATCTTTCATCTTTGTGCATTGTTTCATCTTTCATTTTCCGCATTCCTTCATCTTTCATCTTTCCGCATTGTTTCATCTTTCATCTTTCATCTTTCATATTTCCGCATTCTTTCATCTTTCATCTTTCCGCATTGTTTCATCTTTCATCTTTCCGCATTGTTTCATCTTTCATCTTTTCGCATTGTTTCATCTTTCATCTTTCCGCATTGTTTCACCTTTCATCTTTCCGCATTCTTTCATCTTTCATCTTTCCGCATTCTTTCATCTTTCATCTTTCCGCATTCTTTCATCTTTCATCTTTCCGCATTCTTTCATCTTTCATCTTTCCGCATTGTTTCATCTTTCATCTTTCCGCATTGTTTCATCTTTCATCTTCCGCATTCTTTCATCTTTCATCTTTCCGCATTGTTTCATCTTTCATCTTTCCGCATTGTTTCATCTTTCATCTTTCCGCATTGTTTCATCTTTCATCTTTCCGCATTCTTTCATCTTTCATCTTTCCGCATTGTTTCATCTTTCCGCATTGTTTCATGTTTCCGCATTGTTTCAGCTTTCACCTTTCCGCATTGTTTCATCTTTCATCTTTCCGCATTGTTTCATCTTTCATCTTTCCGCATTGTTTCATCTTTCATCTTTCCGCATTCTTTCATCTTTCATCTTTCCGCATTGTTTCATCTTTCATCTTTCCGCAATGTTTCATCTTTCATCTTTCCGCATTGTTTCATCTTTCATCTTTCCGCATTCTTTCATCTTTCATCTTTCCGCATTGTTTCATCTTTCATCTTTCCGCATTGTTTCATCTTTCATCTTTCCGCATTGTTTCATCTTTCATCTTTCCGCATTTTTTCATATTTCATCTTTCCGCATTGTTTCATCTTTCATCTTTCCGCATTGTTTCATCTTTCATCTTTCCGCATTGTTTCATCTTTCATCTTTCCGCATTCTTTCATCTTTCATCTTTCCGCATTCTTTCATCTTTCATCTTTCCGCATTCTTTCATCTTTCATCTTTCCGCATTGTTTCATCTTTCATCTTTCCGCATTGTTTCATCTTTCATCTTTCCGCATTGTTTCATCTTTCATCTTCCGCATTCTTTCATCTTTCATCTTTCCGCATTGTTTCATCTTTCATCTTTCCGCATTGTTTCATCTTTCATCTTCCGCATTCTTTCATCTTTCATCTTTCCGCATTGTTTCATCTTTCATCTTTCCGCATTCTTTCATCTTTCATCTTTCCGCATTGTTTCATCTTTCATCTTTCCGCATTCTTTCATCTTTCATCTTTCCGCATTGTTTCATCTTTCATCTTTCCGCATTGTTTCATCTTTCATCTTTCCGCATTGTTTCATCTTTCCGCATTGTTTCATCTTTCCGCATTGTTTCATCTTGCCGCATTGTTTCATCTTTCATCTTTCCGCATTTTTTCATCTTTCATCTTTCCGCATTGTTTCATCTTTCATCTTTCCGCATTCTTTCATCTTTCATCTTTCCGCATTGTTTCATCTTTCATCTTTCCGCATTGTTTCATCTTTCATCTTTCCGCATTGTTTCATCTTTCATCTTTCCGCATTCTTTCATCTTTCATCTTTCCGCATTGTTTCATCTTTCATCTTTCATCTTTCCGCATTGTTTCATCTTTCATCTTCCGCATTCTTTCATCTTTCATCTTTTCGCATTGTTTCATCTTTCATCTTTCCGCATTCTTTCATCTTTCATCTTTCCGCATTGTTTCATCTTTCATCTTTCCGCATTGTTTCATCTTTCATCTTTCCGCATTCTTTCATCTTTCATCTTTCCGCATTCTTTCATCTTTCATCTTTCCGCATTTTTTCATCTTTCATCTTTCCGCATTGTTTCATCTTTCCGCATTGTTTCATCTTTCATCTTTCCGCATTGTTTCATCTTTCATCTTTCCGCATTGTTTCATCTTTCATCTTTCCGCATTGTTTCATCTTTCATCTTTCCGCATTGTTTCATCTTTCATCTTTCCGCATTGTTTCATCTTTCATCTTCCGCATTCTTTCATCTTTCATCTTTCCGCATTGTTTCATCTTTCATCTTTCCGCATTGTTTCATCTTTCATCTTCCGCATTCTTTCATCTTTCATCTTTCCGCATTGTTTCATCTTTCATCTATCCGCATTTTTTCATCTTTCATCTTTCCGCATTGTTTCATCTTTCCGCATTGTTTCATCTTTCCGCATTGTTTCATCTTTCCGCATTGTTTCATCTTTCCGCATTGTTTCATCTTTCATCTTTACGCATTGTTTCATCTTTCATCTTTCCGCATTCTTTCATCTTTCATCTTTCCGCATTGTTTCATCTTTCATCTTTCCGCATTGTTTCATCCTTTCATCTTTCCGCATTCTTTCATCTTTCATCTTTCCGCATTGTTTCATCTTTCATCTTTCCGCATTGTTTCATCTTTCCGCATTGTTTCATCTTTCATCTTTCATCTTTCATCTTTCCGCATTCTTTCATCTTTCATCTTTCCGCATTGTTTCATCTTTCATCTTTCCGCATTGTTTCATCTTTCATCTTTCCGCATTGTTTCATCCTTTCATCTTTCCGCATTCTTTCATCTTTCATCTTTCCGCATTGTTTCATCTTTCATCTTTCCGCATTGTTTCATCTTTCCGCATTGTTTCATCTTTCATCTTCCGCATTCTTTCATCTTTCATCTTTCCGCATTGTTTCATCTTTCATCTTTCATCTTTCATCTTTCCGCATTCTTTCATCTTTCATCTTTCCGCATTGTTTCATCTTTCATCTTTCCGCATTGTTTCATCTTTCATCTTCCGCATTCTTTCATCTTTCATCTTTCCGCATTGTTTCATCTTTCATCTTTCATCTTTCATCTTTCATCTTTCCGCATTCTTTCATCTTTCATCTTTCCGCATTGTTTCATCTTTCATCTTTCCGCATTGTTTCATCTTTCATCTTTCCGCATTGTTTCATCTTTCATCTTTCCGCATTGTTTCACCTTTCATCTTTCCGCATTCTTTCATCTTTCATCTTTCCGCATTCTTTCATCTTTCATCTTTCCGCATTGTTTCCTCTTTCATCTTCCGCATTCTTTCATCTTTCATCTTTCCGCATTGTTTCATCTTTCATCTTTCCGCATTGTTTCATCTTTCATCTTTCCGCATTGTTTCATCTTTCATCTTTCCGCATTGTTTCATCTTTCATCTTTCCGCATTGTTTCATCTTTCATCTTTCCGCATTCTTTCATCTTTCATCTTTCCGCATTGTTTCATCTTTCATCTTTCCGCAATGTTTCATCTTTCATCTTTCCGCATTGTTTCATCTTTCATCTTTCCGCATTCTTTCATCTTTCATCTTTCCGCATTGTTTCATCTTTCATCTTTCCGCATTCTTTCATCTTTCATCTTTCCGCATTGTTTCATCTTTCCGCATTGTTTCATCTTTCATCTTCCGCATTCTTTCATCTTTCATCTTTCCGCATTGTTTCATCTTTCATCTTTCCGCATTGTTTCATCTTTCATCTTCCGCATTCTTTCATCTTTCATCTTTCCGCATTGTTTCATCTTTCATCTTTCCGCATTCTTTCATCTTTCATCTTTCCGCATTGTTTCATCTTTCATCTTTCCGCATTGTTTCATCTTTCCGCATTGTTTCATCTTTCCGCATTGTTTCATCTTTCCGCATTGTTTCATCTTTCCGCATTGTTTCATCTTTCCGCATTGTTTCATCTTTCCGCATTGTTTCATCTTTCCGCATTGTTTCATCTTTCCGCATTGTTTCATCTTTCCGCATTGTTTCATCTTTCCGCATTGTTTCATCTTTCCGCATTGTTTCATCTTTCCGCATTGTTTCATCTTTCATCTTTCCGCATTCTTTCATCTTTCATCTTTCCGCATTGTTTCATCTTTCATCTTTCCGCATTTTTTCATCTTTCATCTTTCCGCATAGTTTCATCTTTCCGCATTGTTTCATCTTTCATCTTTCCGCATTTTTTCATCTTTCATCTTTCCGCATTGTTTCATCTTTCATCTTTCCGCATTCTTTCATCTTTCATCTTTCCGCATTGTTTCATCTTTCATCTTTCCGCATTGTTTCATCTTTCATCTTTCCGCATTGTTTCATCTTTCATCTTTCCGCATTCTTTCATCTTTCATCTTTCCGCATTGTTTCATCTTTCATCTTTCATCTTTCCGCATTGTTTCATCTTTCATCTTCCGCATTCTTTCATCTTTCATCTTTCCGCATTCTTTCATCTTTCATCTTTCCGCATTCTTTCATCTTTCATCTTTCCGCATTGTTTCATCTTTCATCTTTCCGCATTCTTTCATCTTTCATCTTTCCGCATTGTTTCATCTTTCATATTTCCGCATTGTTTCATCTTTCCGCATTGTTTCATCTTTCATCTTCCGCATTCTTTCATCTTTCATCTTTCCGCATTGTTTCATCTTTCATCTTTCCGCATTGTTTCATCTTTCATCTTCCGCATTCTTTCATCTTTCATCTTTCCGCATTGTTTCATCTTTCATCTTTCCGCATTTTTTCATCTTTCATCTTTCCGCATTGTTTCATCTTTCCGCATTGTTTCATCTTTCCGCATTGTTTCATCTTTCCGCATTGTTTCATCTTTCACCTTTCCGCATTCTTTCACCTTTCATCTTTCCGCATTCTTTCATCTTTCATCTTTCCGCATTGTTTCATCTTTCATCTTCCGCATTCTTTCATCTTTCATCTTTCCGCATTGTTTCATCTTTCATCTTTCCGCATTGTTTCATCTTTCATCTTTCCGCATTGTTTCATCTTTCATCTTTCCGCATTGTTTCATCTTTCATCTTCCGCATTCTTTCATCTTTCATCTTTCCGCATTGTTTCATCTTTCATCTTTCATCTTTCATCTTTCCGCATTCTTTCATCTTTCATCTATCCGCATTGTTTCATCTTTCATCTTTCCGCATTGTTTCATCTTTCATCTTTCCGCATTGTTTCATCTTTCATCTTTCCGCATTGTTTCACCTTTCATCTTTCCGCATTCTTTCATCTTTCATCTTTCCGCATTCTTTCATCTTTCATCTTTCCGCATTGTTTCATCTTTCATCTTCCGCATTCTTTCATCTTTCATCTTTCCGCATTGTTTCATCTTTCATCTTTCCGCATTGTTTCATCTTTCATCTTTCCGCATTGTTTCATCTTTCATCTTTCCGCATTGTTTCATCTTTCATCTTTCCGCATTGTTTCATCTTTCATCTTTCCGCATTCTTTCATCTTTCATCTTTCCGCATTGTTTCATCTTTCATCTTTCCGCAATGTTTCATCTTTCATCTTTCAGCATTGTTTCATCTTTCATCTTCCCGCATTCTTTCATCTTTCATCTTTCCGCATTGTTTCATCTTTCATCTTTCCGCATTGTTTCATCTTTCATCTTTCCGCATTGTTTCATCTTTCCGCATTGTTTCATCTTTCATCTTTCCGCATTTTTTCATCTTTCATCTTTCCGCATTGTTTCATCTTTCATCTTTCCGCATTGTTTCATCTTTCATCTTTCCGCATTGTTTCATCTTTCATCTTTCCGCATTGTTTCATCTTTCCGCATTGTTTCATCTTTCCGCATTGTTTCATCTTTCCGCATTGTTTCATCTTTCATCTTCCGCATTCTTTCATCTTTCATCTTTCCGCATTGTTTCATCTTTCATCTTTCCGCATTTTTTCATCTTTCATCTTTCCGCATTGTTTCATCTTTCCGCATTGTTTCATCTTTCATCTTTCCGCATTCTTTCATCTTTCATCTTTCCGCATTGTTTCATCTTTCATCTTTCCGCATTTTTTCATCTTTCATCTTTCCGCATTGTTTCATCTTTCATCTTTCCGCATTGTTTCATCTTTCCGCATAGTTTCATCTTTCCGCATTGTTTCATCTTTCATCTTTCCGCATTGTTTCATCTTTCATCTTTCCGCATTGTTTCATCTTTCATCTTTCCGCATTCTTTCATCTTTCATCTTTCCGCATTGTTTCATCTTTCATCTTTCCGCATTGTTTCATCTTTCATCTTTCCGCATTCTTTCATCTTTCATCTTTCCGCATTGTTTCATCTTTCCGCATCGTTTCATCTTTCCGCATTGTTTCATCTTTCCGAATTGTTTCATCTTTCATCTTTCCGCATTGTTTCATCTTTCATCTTCCGCATTCTTTCATCTTTCATCTTTCCGCATTGTTTCATCTTTCATCTTTCCGCATTGTTTCATCTTTCATCTTCCGCATTCTTTCATCTTTCATCTTTCCGCATTGTTTCATCTTTCATCTTTCCGCAATGTTTCATCTTTCATCTTTCCGCATTGTTTCATCTTTCATCTTTCCGCATTCTTTCATCTTTCATCTTTCCGCATTGTTTCATCTTTCATCTTTCCGCATTGTTTCATCTTTCATCTTTCCGCATTGTTTCATCTTTCCGCATTGTTTCATCTTTCATCTTTCCGCATTTTTTCATCTTTCATCTTTCCGCATTGTTTCATCTTTCATCTTTCCGCATTGTTTCATCTTTCATCTTTCCGCATTGTTTCATCTTTCATCTTTCCGCATTCTTTCATCTTTCATCTTTCCGCATTGTTTCATCTTTCATCTTTCCGCATTCTTTCATCTTTCATCTTTCGGCATTCTTTCATCTTTCATCTTTCCGCATTCTTTCATCTTTCATCTTTCCGCATTGTTTCTTCTTTCATCTTTCCGCATTGTTTCATCTTTCATCTTTCCGCATTGTTTCACCTTTCATCTATCCGCATTCTTTCATCTTTCATCTTTCCGCATTCTTTCATCTTTCATCTTTCCGCATTGTTTCATCTTTCCGCATTGTTTCATCTTTCATCTTTCCGCATTTTTTCATCTTTCATCTTTCCGCATTGTTTCATCTTTCATCTTTCCGCATTGTTTCATCTTTCATCTTTCCGCATTGTTTCATCTTTCATCTTTCCGCATTCTTTCATCTTTCATCTTTCCGCATTCTTTCATCTTTCATCTTTCCGCATTCTTTCATCTTTCATCTTTCCGCATTGTTTCATCTTTCATCTTTCCGCATTGTTTCATCTTTCATCTTTCCGCATTGTTTCATCTTTCATCTTTCCGCATTGTTTCATCTTTCCGCATTGTTTCATATTTCCGCATTGTTTCATCTTTCCGCATTGTTTCATCTTTCATCTTCCGCATTCTTTCATCTTTCATCTTTCCGCATTGTTTCATCTTTCATCTTTCCGCATTGTTTCATCTTTCATCTTTCCGCATTGTTTCATCTTTCATCTTTCCGCATTTTTTAATCTTTCATCTTTCCGCATTGTTTCATCTTTCCGCATTGTTTCATCTTTCATCTTTCCGCATTCTTTCATCTTTCATCTTTCCGCATTGTTTCATCTTTCATCTTTCCGCAATGTTTCATCTTTCATCTTTCCGCATTGTTTCATCTTTCATCTTTCCGCATTCTTTCATCTTTCATCTTTCCGCATTGTTTCAGCTTTCATCTTTCCGCATTGTTTCATCTTTCCGCATTGTTTCATCTTTCATCTTCCGCATTGTTTCATCTTTCATCTTTCCGCATTGTTTCACCTTTCATCTTTCCGCATTCTTTCATCTTTCATCTTTCCGCATTCTTTCATCTTTCATCTTTCCGCATTGTTTCATCTTTCCGCATTGTTTCATCTTTCATCTTTCCGCATTTTTTCATCTTTCATCTTTCCGCATTCTTTCATCTTTCCGCATTGTTTCATCTTTCCGCATTGTTTCATCTTTCCGCATTGTTTCATCTTTCCGCATTGTTTCATCTTTCCGCATTGTTTCATCTTTCCGCATTGTTTCATCTTTCATCTTCCGCATTCTTTCATCTTTCATCTTTCCTCATTGTTTCATCTTTCATCTTTCCGCATTGTTTCATCTTTCCGCATTGTTTCATCTTTCATCTTTCCGCATTCTTTCATCTTTCATCTTTCCGCATTGTTTCATCTTTCATCTCTCCGCAATGTATCATCTTTCATCTTTCCGCATTGTTTCATCTTTCATCTTTCCGCATTCTTTCATCTTTCATCTTTCCGCATTGTTTCAGCTTTCATCTTTCCGCATTGTTTCATCTTTCCGCATTGTTTCATCTTTCATCTTTCCGCATTTTTTCAGCTTTCATCTTTCCCCATTGTTTCATCTTTCATCTTTCCGCATTGTTTCATCTTTCCGCATAGTTTCATCTTTCCGCATTGTTTCATCTTTCATCTTTCCGCATTTTTTCATCTTTCATCTTTCCGCATTGTTTCATCTTTCATCTTTCCGCATTCTTTCATCTTTCATCTTTCCGCATTGTTTCATCTTTCATCTTTCCGCATTGTTTCATCTTTCATCTTTCCGCATTGTTTCATCTTTCATCTTTCCGCATTGTTTCATCTTTCATCTTTCCGCATTGTTTCATCTTTCATCTTTCCGCATTCTTTCATCTTTCATCTTTCCGCATTGTTTCATCTTTCCGCATTGTTTCATCTTTCCGCATTGTTTCATCTTTCCGCATTGTTTCATCTTTCATCTTTCCGCATTGTTTCATCTTTCATCTTTCCGCATTGTTTCATCTTTCATCTTTCCGCATTCTTTCATCTTTCATCTTTCCGCATTCTTTCATCTTTCATCTTTCCGCATTGTTTCATCTTTCATCTTTCCGCATTGTTTCATCTTTCATCTTTCCGCATTCTTTCATCTTTCATCTTTCCGCATTGTTTCATCTTTCATCTTTCCGCAATGTTTCATCTTTCATCTTTCCGCATTGTTTCTTCTTTCATCTTTCCGCATTCTTTCATCTTTCATCTTTCCGCATTGTTTCATCTTTCATCTTTCCGCATTGTTTCATCTTTCCGCATTGTTTCATCTTTCCGCATTGTTTCATCTTTCATCTTCCGCATTCTTTCATCTTTCATCTTTCCGCATTGTTTCATCTTTCATCTTTCCGCATTTTTTCATCTTTCATCTTTCCGCATTGTTTCATCTTCCCGCATTGTTTCATCTTTCGACTTTCCGCATTTTTTAATCTTTCATCTTTCCGCATTGTTTCATCTTTCATCTTTCCGCATTGTTTCATCTTTCATCTTTCCGCATTGTTTCATCTTTCATCTTTCCGCATTCTTTCATCTTTCATCTTTCCGCATTCTTTCATCTTTCATCTTTCCGCATTCTTTCATCTTTCATCTTTCCGCATTGTTTCATCTTTCATCTTTCCGCAATGTTTCATCTTTCATCTTTCAGCATTGTTTCATCTTTCATCTTCCCGCATTCTTTCATCTTTCATCTTTCCGCATTGTTTCATCTTTCATCTTTCCGCATTGTTTCATCTTTCATCTTTCCGCATTGTTTCATCTTTCCGCATTGTTTCATCTTTCATCTTTCCGCATTTTTTCATCTTTCATCTTTCCGCATTGTTTCATCTTTCATCTTTCCGCATTGTTTCATCTTTCATCTTTCCGCATTGTTTCATCTTTCCGCATTGTTTCATCTTTCCGCATTGTTTCATCTTTCCGCATTGTTTCATCTTTCCGCATTGTTTCATCTTTCCGCATTGTTTCATCTTTCATCTTCCGCATTCTTTCATCTTTCATCTTTCCGCATTGTTTCATCTTTCATCTTTCCGCATTGTTTCATCTTTCATCTTTCCGCATTGTTTCATCTTTCATCTTTCCGCATTTTTTCATCTTTCATCTTTCCGCATTGTTTCATCTTTCATCTTTCCGCATTCTTTCATCTTTCATCTTTCCGCATTGTTTCATCTTTCATCTTTCCGCAATGTTTCATCTTTCATCTTTCCGCATTGTTTCATCTTTCATCTTTCCGCATTCTTTCATCTTTCATCTTTCCGCATTGTTTCATCTTTCATCTTTCCGCATTGTTTCATCTTTCCGCATTGTTTCATCTTTCATCTTCCGCATTCTTTCATCTTTCATCTTTCCGCATTGTTTCATCTTTCATCTTTCCGCATTTTTTCATCTTTCATCTTTCCGCATTGTTTCATCTTTCATCTTTCCGCATTGTTTCATCTTTCCGCATAGTTTCATCTTTCCGCATTGTTTCATCTTTCATCTTTCCGCATTGTTTCATCTTTCATCTTTCCGCATTGTTTCATCTTTCATCTTTCCGCATTCTTTCATCTTTCATCTTTCCGCATTGTTTCATCTTTCATCTTTCCGCATTGTTTCATCTTTCATCTTTCCGCATTCTTTCATCTTTCATCTTTCCGCATTGTTTCATCTTTCCGCATTGTTTCATCTTTCCGCATTGTTTCATCTTTCCGAATTGTTTCATCTTTCATCTTTCCGCATTGTTTCATCTTTCATCTTCCGCATTCTTTCATCTTTCATCTTTCCGCATTGTTTCATCTTTCATCTTTCCGCATTGTTTCATCTTTCATCTTCCGCATTCTTTCATCTTTCATCTTTCCGCATTGTTTCATCTTTCATCTTTCCGCAATGTTTCATCTTTCATCTTTCCGCAATGTTTCATCTTTCATCTTTCCGCATTCTTTCATCTTTCATCTTTCCGCATTGTTTCATCTTTCATCTTTCCGCATTGTTTCATCTTTCATCTTTCCGCACTGTTTCATCTTTCCGCATTGTTTCATCTTTCATCTTTCCGCATTTTTTCATCTTTCATCTTTCCGCATTGTTTCATCTTTCATCTTTCCGCATTGTTTCACCTTTCATCTTTCCGCATTCTTTCATCTTTCATCTTTCCGCATTCTTTCATCTTTCATCTTTCCGCATTGTTTCATCTTTCATCTTCCGCATTCTTTCATCTTTCATCTTTCCGCATTGTTTCATCTTTCATCTTTCCGCATTGTTTCATCTTTCATCTTTCCGCATTGTTTCATCTTTCATCTTTCCGCATTGTTTCATCTTTCATCTTTCCGCATTGTTTCATCTTTCATCTTTCCGCATTCTTTCATCTTTCATCTTTCCGCATTCTTTCATTTTTCATCTTTCCGCATTGTTTCATCTTTCATCTTTCCGCATTGTTTCATCTTTCATCTTACCGCATTGTTTCATCTTTCCGCATTGTTTCATCTTTCATCTTTCCGCATCCTTTCATCTTTCATCTTTCCGCATTCTTTCATTTTTCATCTTTCCGCATTGTTTCATCTTTCATCTTTCCGCATTGTTTCATCTTTCATCTTACCGCATTGTTTCATCTTTCATCTTTCCGCATTGTTTCATCTTTCATCTTTCCGCATTGTTTCATCTTTCATCTTTCCGCATTCTTTCATCTTTCATCTTTCCGCATTGTTTTATCTTTCCGCATTGTTTCATCTTTCCGCATTGTTTCATCTTTCCGAATTGTTTCATCTTTCATCTTTCCGCATTGTTTCATCTTTCATGTTTCCGCATTGTTTCATCTTTCATCTTTCCGCATTGTTTCATCTTTCATCTTTCCGCATTGTTTCATCTTTCATCTTTCCGCATTGTTTCATCTTTCATCTTTCCGCATTGTTTCATCTTTCATCTTACCGCATTCTTTCATCTTTCATCTTTCCGCATTGTTTCATCTTAGATCTTTCCGCAATGTTTCATCTTTCATCTTTCCGCATTGTTTCATCTTTCATCTTTCCGCATTCTTTCATTTTTCATCTTTCCGCATTGTTTCATCTTTCATCTTTCCGCATTGTTTCATCTTTCATCTTACCGCATTGTTTCATCTTTCCGCATTGTTTCATCTTTCATCTTTCCGCATTTTTTCATCTTGCATCTTTCCGCATTGTTTCATCTTTCATCTTTCCGCATTGTTTCATCTTTCATCTTTCCGCATTGTTTCATCTTTCATCTTTCCGCATTCTTTCATCTTTCATCTTTCCGCATTCTTTCATCTTTCATCTTTCCGCATTCTTTCATCTTTCATCTTTCCGCATTGTTCCATCTTTCATCTTTCCGCATTGTTTCATCTTTCATCTTTCCGCATTGTTTCATCTTTCATCTTTCCGCATTGTTTCATCTTTCCGCATTGTTTCATCTTTCCGCATTGTTTCATCTTTCCGCATTGTTTCATCTTTCCGCATTGTTTCATCTTTCCGCATTGTTTCATCTTTCCGCATTGTTTCATCTTTCCGCATTGTTTCATCTTTCCGCATTGTTTCATCTTTCCGCATTGTTTCATCTTTCCGCATTGTTTCATCTTTCATCTTCCGCATTCTTTCATCTTTCATCTTTCCGCATTGTTTCATCTTTCATCTTTCCGCATTGTTTCATCTTTCATCTTTCCGCATTGTTTCATCTTTCATCTTTCCGCATTTTTTCATCTTTCATCTTTCCGCATTGTTTCATCTTTCCGCATTGTTTCATCTTTCATCTTTCCGCATTCTTTCATCTTTCATCTTTCCGCATTGTTTCATCTTTCATCTTTCCGCAATGTTTCATCTTTCATCTTTCCGCATTGTTTCATCTTTCATCTTTCCGCATTCTTTCATCTTTCATCTTTCCGCATTGTTTCATCTTTCATCTTTCCGCATTTTTTCAGCTTTCATCTTTCCGCATTGTTTCATCTTTCATCTTTCCGCATTGTTTCATCTTTCCGCATAGTTTCATCTTTCCGCATTGTTTCATCTTTCATCTTTGCGCATTTTTTCATCTTTCATCTTTCCGCATTGTTTCATCTTTCATCTTTCCGCATTCTTTCATCTTTCATCTTTCCGCATTGTTTCATCTTTCATCTTTCCGCATTGTTTCATCTTTCATCTTTCCGCATTGTTTCATCTTTCATCTTTCCGCATTCTTTCATCTTTCATCTTTCCGCATTGTTTCATCTTTCATCTTTCCGCATTGTTTCATCTTTCATCTTTCCGCATTCTTTCATCTTTCATCTTTCCGCATTGTTTCATCTTTCCGCATTGTTTCATCTTTCCGCATTGTATCATCTTTCCGAATTGTTTCATCTTTCATCTTTCCGCATTGTTTCATCTTTCATCTTCCGCATTGTTTCATCTTTCATCTTTCCGAATTGTTTCATCTTTCCGCATTGTTTCATCTTTCATCTTTCCGCATTTTTTCATCTTTCATCTTTCCGCATTGTTTCATCTTTCATCTTTCCGCATTGTTTCATCTTTCATCTTTCCGCATTGTTTCATCTTTCATCTTTCCGCATTCTTTCATCTTTCATCTTTCCGCATTCTTTCATCTTTCATCTTTCCGCATTGTTTCATCTTTCATCTTTCCGCATTGTTTCATCTTTCATCTTTCCGCATTCTTTCATCTTTCATCTTTCCGCATTGTTTCATCTTTCATCTATCCGCAATGTTTCATCTTTCATCTTTCCGCATTGTTTCTTCTTTCATCTTTCCGCATTCTTTCATCTTTCATCTTTCCGCATTGTTTCATCTTTCATCTTTCCGCATTGTTTCATCTTTCCGCATTGTTTCATCTTTCCGCATTGTTTCATCTTTCCGCATTGTTTCATCTTTCCGCATTGTTTCATCTTTCATCTTCCGCATTCTTTCATCTTTCATCTTTCCGCATTGTTTCATCTTTCATCTTTCCGCATTTTTTCATCTTTCATCTTTCCGCATTGTTTCATCTTTCCGCATTGTTTCATCTTTCATCTTTCCGCATTTTTTCATCTTTCATCTTTCCGCATTGTTTCATCTTTCATCTTTCCGCATTGTTTCATCTTTCATCTTTCCGCATTCTTTCATCTTTCATCTTTCCGCATTCTTTCATCTTTCATCTTTCCGCATTATTTCATCTTTCATCTTTCCGCATTGTTTCATCTTTCATCTTTCCGCATTGTTTCATCTTTCATCTTTCCGCATTGTTTCATCTTTTCGCATTGTTTCATCTTTCATCTTCCGCATTCTTTCATCTTTCATCTTTCCGCATTGTTTCATCTTTCATCTTTCCGCATTGTTTCATCTTTCATCTTCCGCATTCTTTCATCTTTCATCTTTCCGCATTGTTTCATCTTTCATCTTTCCGCATTCTTTCATCTTTCATCTTTCCGCATTGTTTCATCTTTCATCTTTCCGCATTTTTTCATCTTTCATCTTTCCGCATTGTTTCATCTTTCGGCATTGTTTCATCTTTCCGCATTGTTTCATCTTTCCGCATTGTTTCATCTTTCCGCATTGTTTCATCTTTCCGCATTGTTTCATCTTTCCGCATTGTTTCATCTTTCCTTATTGTTTCATCTTTCCGCATTGTTTCATCTTCCGCATTGTTTCATCTTTCCGCATTGTTTCATCTTTCCGCATTGTTTCATCTTTCCGCATTGTTTCATCTTTCAGCATTGTTTCATCTTTCCGCATTGTTTCATCTTTCCGCATTGTTTCATCTTTCATCTTTCCGCATTGTTTCATCTTTCATCTTTCCGCATTGTTTCATCTTTCATCTTTCCGCATTGTTTCATCTTTCATCTTTCCGCATTGTTTCATCTTTCATCTTTCCGCATTGTTTCATGTTTCATCTTTCCGCATTGTTTCATCTTTCATCTTTCCGCATTGTTTCATCTTTCCGCATTGTTTCATCTTTCCGCATTGTTTCATCTTTCATCTTCCGCATTCTTTCATCTTTCATCTTTCCGCATTGTTTCATCTTTCATCTTTCCGCATTGTTTCATCTTCCCGCATTGTTTCATCTTTCCGCATTGTTTCATCTTTCCGCATTGTTTCATCTTTCCGCATTGTTTCATCTTTCCGCATTGTTTCATCTTTCATCTTCCGCATTCTTTCATCTTTCATCTTTCCGCATTGTTTCATCTTTCATCTTTCCGCATTGTTTCATCTTTCATCTTTCCGCATTTTTTCATCTTTCATCTTTCCGCATTGTTTCATCTTTCCGCATTGTTTCATCTTTCATCTTTCCGCATTGTTTCATCTTTCATCTTTCCGCATTGTTTCATCTTTCCGCATTGTTTCATCTTTCATCTTCCGCATTCTTTCATCTTTCATCTTTCCGCATTGTTTCATCTTTCATCTTTCCGCATTCTTTCATCTTTCATCTTTCCGCATTGTTTCATCTTTCATCTTTCCGCATTGTTTCATCTTTCATCTTTCCGCATTGTTTCATCTTTCATCTTTCCGCATTGTTTCATCTTTCATCTTTCCGCATTGTTCCATCTTTCCACATTGTTTCATCTTTCATCTTCCGCATTCTTTCATCTTTCATCTTTCCGCATTGTTTCATCTTTCATCTTTCCGCATTGTTTCATCTTTCATCTTTCCGCATTCTTTCATCTTTCATCTTTCCGCATTGTTTCATCTTTCATCTTCCGCATTCTTTCATCTTTCATCTTTCCGCATTGTTTCATCTTTCATCTTTCCGCATTGTTTCATCTTTCATCTTCCGCATTCTTTCATCTTTCATCTTTCCGCATTGTTTCATCTTTCATCTTTCCGCATTCTTTCATCTTTCATCTTTCCGCATTCTTTCATCTTTCATCTTTCCGCATTCTTTCATCTTTCATCTTTCCGCATTCTTTCATCTTTCATCTTTCCGCATTATTTCATCTTTCATCTTTCCGCATTGTTTCATCTTTCATCTTTCCGCATTGTTTCATCTTTCATCTTTCCGCATTGTTTCATCTTTCATCTTTCCGCATTCTTTCATCTTTCATCTTTCCGCATTCTTTCATCTTTCATCTTTCCGCATTATTTCATCTTTCATCTTTCCGCATTGTTTCATCTTTCATCTTTCCGCATTGTTTCATCTTTCATCTTTCCGCATTCTTTCATCTTTCATCTTTCCGCATTCTTTCATCTTTCATCTTTCCGCATTGTTTCATCTTTCATCTTTCCGCAATGTTTCATCTTTCATCTTTCCGCATTGTTTCATCTTTCATCTTTCCGCATTGTTTCATCTTTCATCTTTCCGCATTGTTTCATCTTTCCACATTGTTTCATCTTTCATCTTCCGCATTCTTTCATCTTTCATCTTTCCGCATTGTTTCATCTTTCATCTTTCCGCATTGTTTCATCTTTCATCTTTCCGCATTCTTTCATCTTTCATCTTTCCGCATTGTTTCATCTTTCATCTTCCGCATTCTTTCATCTTTCATCTTTCCGCATTGTTTCATCTTTCATCTTTCCGCATTCTTTCATCTTTCATCTTTCCGCATTGTTTCATCTTTCATCTTTCCGCATTGTTTCATCTTTCCGCATTGTTTCATCTTTCCGCATTGTTTCATCTTTCCGCATTGTTTCATCTTTCCGCATTGTTTCATCTTTCCGCATTGTTTCATCTTTCCGCATTGTTTCATCTTTCATCTTTCCGCATTCTTTCATCTTTCATCTTTCCGCATTGTTTCATCTTTCATCTTTCCGCATTTTTTCATCTTTCATCTTTCCGCATAGTTTCATCTTTCCGCATTGTTTCATCTTTCATCTTTCCGCATTTTTTCATCTTTCATCTTTCCGCATTGTTTCATCTTTCATCTTTCCGCATTCTTTCATCTTTCATCTTTCCGCATTGTTTCATCTTTCATCTTTCCGCATTGTTTCATCTTTCATCTTTCCGCATTGTTTCAACTTTCATCTTTCCGCATTCTTTCATCTTTCATCTTTCCGCATTGTTTCATCTTTCATCTTTCATCTTTCCGCATTGTTTCATCTTTCATCTTCCGCATTCTTTCATCTTTCATCTTTCCGCATTGTTTCATCTTTCATCTTTTCGCATTCTTTCATCTTTCATCTTTCCGCATTGTTTCATCTTTCATCTTTCCGCATTCTTTCATCTTTCATCTTTCCGCATTGTTTCATCTTTCATCTTTCCGCATTGTTTCATCTTTCCGCATTGTTTCATCTTTCATCTTCCGCATTCTTTCATCTTTCATCTTTCCGCATTGTTTCATCTTTCATCTTTCCGCATTGTTTCATCTTTCATCTTCCGCATTCTTTCATCTTTCATCTTTCCGCATTGTTTCATCTTTCATCTTTCCGCATTCTTTCATCTTTCATCTTTCCGCATTGTTTCATCTTTCATCTTTCCGCATTCTTTCATCTTTCATCTTTCCGCATTGTTTCATCTTTCATCTTTCCGCATTGTTTCATCTTTCCGCATTGTTTCATCTTTCCGCATTGTTTCATCTTTCATCTTCCGCATTCTTTCATCTTTCATCTTTCCGCATTGTTTCATCTTTCATCTTTCCGCATAGTTTCATCTTTCCGCATTGTTTCATCTTTCATCTTTCCGCATTTTTTCATCTTTCATCTTTCCGCATTGTTTCATCTTTCATCTTTCCGCATTCTTTCATCTTTCATCTTTCCGCATTGTTTCATCTTTCATCTTTCCGCATTGTTTCATCTTTCCGCATTGTTTCATCTTTCATCTTTCCGCATTCTTTCATCTTTCATCTTTCCGCATTGTTTCATCTTTCATCTTTCATCTTTCCGCATTGTTTCATCTTTCATCTTCCGCATTATTTCATCTTTCATCTTTCCGCATTGTTTCATCTTTCATCTTTCCGCATTGTTTCATCTTTCATCTTTCCGCATTGTTTCATCTTTCATCTTCCGCATTCTTTCATCTTTCATCTTTCCGCATTGTTTCATCTTTCATCTTTCATCTTTCATCTTTCCGCATTCTTTCATCTTTCATCTATCCGCATTGTTTCATCTTTCATCTTTCCGCATTGTTTCATCTTTCATCTTTCCGCATTGTTTCATCTTTCATCTTTCCGCATTGTTTCACCTTTCATCTTTCCGCATTCTTTCATCTTTCATCTTTCCGCATTCTTTCATCTTTCATCTTTCCGGATTGTTTCATCTTTCATCTTCCGCATTCTTTCATCTTTCATCTTTCCGCATTGTTTCATCTTTCATCTTTCCGCATTGTTTCATCTTTCATCTTTCCGCATTGTTTCATCTTTCATCTTTCCGCATTGTTTCATCTTTCATCTTTCCGCATTGTTTCATCTTTCATCTTTCCGCATTCTTTCATCTTTCATCTTTCCGCATTGTTTCATCTTTCATCTTTCCGCAATGTTTCATCTTTCATCTTTCAGCATTGTTTCATCTTTCATCTTCCCGCATTCTTTCATCTTTCATCTTTCCGCATTGTTTCATCTTTCATCTTTCCGCATTGTTTCATCTTTCATCTTTCCGCATTGTTTCATCTTTCCGCATTGTTTCATCTTTCATCTTTCCGCATTTTTTCATCTTTCATCTTTCCGCATTGTTACATCTTTCATCTTTCCGCATTGTTTCATCTTTCATCTTTCCGCATTGTTTCATCTTTCATCTTTCCGCATTGTTTCATCTTTCCGCATTGTTTCATCTTTCCGCATTGTTTCATCTTTCATCTTCCGCATTCTTTCATCTTTCATCTTTCCGCATTGTTTCATCTTTCATCTTTCCGCATTTTTTCATCTTTCATCTTTCCGCATTGTTTCATCTTTCCGCATTGTTTCATCTTTCCGCATTGTTTCATCTTTCCGCATTGTTTCATCTTTCCGCATTGTTTCATGTTTCATCTTTCCGCATTCTTTCATCTTTCATCTTTCCGCATTGTTTCATCTTTCATCTTTCCGCATTTTTTCATCTTTCATCTTTCCGCATTGTTTCATCTTTCATCTTTCCGCATTGTTTCATCTTTCCGCATTGTTTCATCTTTCCGAATTGTTTCATCTTTCATCTTTCCGCATTGTTTCATCTTTCATCTTCCGCATTCTTTCATCTTTCATCTTTCCGCATTGTTTCATCTTTCATCTTTCCGCATTGTTTCATCTTTCATCTTCCGCATTCTTTCATCTTTCATCTTTCCGCATTGTTTCATCTTTCATCTTTCCGCAATGTTTCATCTTTCATCTTTCCGCATTGTTTCATCTTTCATCTTTCCGCATTCTTTCATCTTTCATCTTTCCGCATTGTTTCATCTTTCATCTTTCCGCATTCTTTCATCTTTCATCTTTCCGCATTGTTTCATCTTTCCGCATTGTTTCATCTTTCATCTTTCCGCATTTTTTCATCTTTCATCTTTCCGCATTGTTTCATCTTTCATCTTTCCGCATTGTTTCATCTTTCATCTTTCCGCATTGTTTCATCTTTCATCTTTCCGCATTCTTTCATCTTTCATCTTTCCGCATTGTTTCATCTTTCATCTTTCCGCATTCTTTCATCTTTCATCTTTCGGCATTCTTTCATCTTTCATCTTTCCGCATTCTTTCATCTTTCATCTTTCCGCATTGTTTCATCTTTCATCTTTCCGCATTGTTTCATCTTTCATCTTTCCGCATTGTTTCACCTTTCATCTTTCCGCATTCTTTCATCTTTCATCTTTCCGCATACTTTCATCTTTCATCTTTCCGCATTGTTTCATCTTTCCGCATTGTTTCATCTTTCATCTTTCCGCATTTTTTCATCTTTCATCTTTCCGATTGTTTCATCTTTCATCTTTCCGCATTGTTTCATCTTTCATCTTTCCGCATTGTTTCATCTTTCATCTTTCCGCATTGTTTCATCTTTCATCTTTCCGCATTCTTTCATCTTTCATCTTTCCGCATTCTTTCATCTTTCATCTTTCCGCATTCTTTCATCTTTCATCTTTCCGCATTGTTTCATCTTTAATCTTTCCGCATTGTTTCATCTTTCATCTTTCCGCATTGTTTCATCTTTCATCTTTCCGCATTGTTTCATCTTTCCGCATTGTTTCATCTTTCCGCATTGTTTCATCTTTCCGCATTGTTTCATCTTTCATCTTCCGCATTCTTTCATCTTTCATCTTTCCGCATTGTTTCATCTTTCATCTTTCCGCATTGTTTCATCTTTCATCTTTCCGCATTGTTTCATCTTTCATCTTTCCGCATTTTTTAATCTTTCATCTTTCCGCATTGTTTCATCTTTCCGCATTGTTTCATCTTTCATCTTTCCGCATTCTTTCATCTTTCATCTTTCCGCATTGTTTCATCTTTCATCTTTCCGCAATGTTTCATCTTTCATCTTTCCGCATTGTTTCATCTTTCATCTTTCCGCATTCTTTCATCTTTCATCTTTCCGCATTGTTTCAGCTTTCATCTTTCCGCATTGTTTCATCTTTCCGCATTGTTTCATCTTTCATCTTCCGCATTGTTTCATCTTTCATCTTTCCGCATTTTTTCACCTTTCATCTTTCCGCATTCTTTCATCTTTCATCTTTCCGCATTCTTTCATCTTTCATCTCTCCGCATTGTTTCATCTTTCCGCATTGTTTCATCTTTCATCTTTCCGCATTTTTTCATCTTTCATCTTTCCGCATTGTTTCATCTTTCATCTTTCCGCATTGTTTCATCTTTCATCTTTCCGCATTGTTTCATCTTTCATCTTTCCGCATTCTTTCATCTTTCATCTTTCCGCATTCTATCATCTTTCATCTTTCCGCATTCTTTCATCTTTCATCTTTCCGCATTGTTTCATCTTTCATCTTTCCGCATTGTTTCATCTTTCATCTTTCCGCATTGTTTCATCTTTCCGCATTGTTTCATCTTTCCGCATTGTTTCATCTTTCCGCATTGTTTCATCTTTCCGCATTGTTTCATCTTTCCGCATTGTTTCATCTTTCCGCATTGTTTCATCTTTCCGCATTGTTTCATCTTTCCGCATTGTTTCATCTTTCCGCATTGTTTCATCTTTCCGCATTGTTTCATCTTTCCGCATTGTTTCATCTTTCCGCATTGTTTCATCTTTCCGCATTGTTTCATCTTTCCGCATTGTTTCATCTTTCCGCATTGTTTCATCTTTCATCTTCCGCATTCTTTCATCTTTCATCTTTCCTCATTGTTTCATCTTTCATCTTTCCGCATTGTTTCATCTTTCATCTTTCCGCATTCTTTCATCTTTCATCTTTCCGCATTGTTTCATCTTTCATCTATCCGCAATGTTTCATCTTTCATCTTTCCGCATTGTTTCATCTTTCATCTTTCCGCATTCTTTCATCTTTCATCTTTCCGCATTGTTTCAGCTTTCATCTTTCCGCATTGTTTCATCTTTCCGCATTGTTTCATCTTTCCGCATTGTTTCATCTTTCCGCATTGTTTCATCTTTCATCTTCCGCATTCTTTCATCTTTCATCTTTCCGCATTGTTTCATCTTTCATCTTTCCGCATTTTTTCAGCTTTCATCTTTCCGCATTGTTTCATCTTTCATCTTTCCGCATTGTTTCATCTTTCCGCATAGTTTCATCTTTCCGCATTGTTTCATCTTTCATCTTTCCGCATTTTTTCATCTTTCATCTTTCCGCATTGTTTCATCTTTCATCTTTCCGCATTCTTTCATCTTTCATCTTTCCGCATTGTTTCATCTTTCATCTTTCCGCATTGTTTCATCTTTCATCTTTCCGCATTGTTTCATCTTTCATCTTTCCGCATTCTTTCATCTTTCATCTTTCCGCATTGTTTCATCTTTCATCTTTCCGCATTGTTTCATCTTTCATCTTTCCGCATTCTTTCATCTTTCATCTTTCCGCATTGTTTCATCTTTCCGCATTGTTTCATCTTTCCGCATTGTTTCATCTTTCCGCATTGTTTCATCTTTCCGCATTGTTTCATCTTTCCGCATTGTTTCATCTTTCATCTTTCCGCATTGTTTCATCTTTCATCTTTCCGCATTGTTTCATCTTTCATCTTTCCGCATTCTTTCATCTTTCATCTTTCCGCATTCTTTCATCTTTCATCTTTCCGCATTGTTTCATCTTTCATCTTTCCGCATTGTTTCATCTTTCATCTTTCCGCATTCTTTCATCTTTCATCTTTCCGCATTGTTTCATCTTTCATCTTTCCGCAATGTTTCATCTTTCATCTTTCCGCATTGTTTCTTCTTTCATCTTTCCGCATTCTTTCATCTTTCATCTTTCCGCATTGTTTCATCTTTCATCTTTCCGCATTGTTTCATCTTTCCGCATTGTTTCATCTTTCCGCATTGTTTCATCTTTCATCTTCCGCATTCTTTCATCTTTCATCTTTCCGCATTGTTTCATCTTTCATCTTTCCGCATTTTTTCATCTTTCATCTTTCCGCATTGTTTCATCTTCCCGCATTGTTTCATCTTTCATCTTTCCGCATTTTTTCATCTTTCATCTTTCCGCATTGTTTCATCTTTCATCTTTCCGCATTGTTTCATCTTTCATCTTTCCGCATTGTTTCATCTTTCATCTTTCCGCATTCTTTCATCTTTCATCTTTCCGCATTCTTTCATCTTTCATCTTTCCGCATTCTTTCATCTTTCATCTTTCCGCATTGTTTCATCTTTCATCTTTCCGCAATGTTTCATCTTTCATCTTTCAGCATTGTTTCATCTTTCATCTTCCCGCATTCTTTCATCTTTCATCTTTCCGCATTCTTTCATCTTTCATCTTTCCGCATTGTTTCATCTTTCATCTTTCCGCATTGTTTCATCTTTCATCTTTCCGCATTTTTTAATCTTTCATCTTTCCGCATTGTTTCATCTTTCCGCATTGTTTCATCTTTCATCTTTCCGCATTGTTTCATCTTTCATCTTTCCGCATTCTTTCATCTTTCATCTTTCCGCATTGTTTCATCTTTCCGCATTGTTTCATCTTTCCGCATTGTATCATCTTTCCGAATTGTTTCATCTTTCATCTTTCCGCATTGTTTCATCTTTCATCTTCCGCATTCTTTCATCTTTCATCTTTCCGCATTGTTTCATCTTTCATCTTTCCGCATTGTTTCATCTTTCCGCATTGTTTCATCTTTCATCTTTCCGCATTTTTTCATCTTTCATCTTTCCGCATTGTTTCATCTTTCATCTTTCCGCATTGTTTCATCTTTCATCTTTCCGCATTGTTTCATCTTTCATCTTTCCGCATTCTTTCATCTTTCATCTTTCCGCATTCTTTCATCTTTCATCTTTCCGCATTCTTTCATCTTTCCGCATTGTTTCATCTTTCATCTTTCCGCAATGTTTCATCTTTCATCTTTCAGCATTGTTTCATCTTTCATCTTCCCGCATTCTTTCATCTTTCATCTTTCCGCATTGTTTCATCTTTCATCTTTCCGCATTGTTTCATCTTTCATCTTTCCGCATTGTTTCATCTTTCCGCATTGTTTCATCTTTCATCTTTCCGCATTTTTTCATCTTTCATCTTTCCGCATTGTTTCATCTTTCATCTTTCCGCATTGTTTCATCTTTCATCTTTCCGCATTGTTTCATCTTTCCGCATTGTTTCATCTTTCCGCATTGTTTCATCTTTCCGCATTGTTTCATCTTTCCGCATTGTTTCATCTTTCATCTACCGCATTCTTTCATCTTTCATCTTTCCGCATTGTTTCATCTTTCATCTTTCCGCAATGTTTCATCTTTCATCTTTCAGCATTGTTTCATCTTTCATCTTCCCGCATTCTTTCATCTTTCATCTTTCCGCATTGTTTCATCTTTCATCTTTCCGCATTGTTTCATCTTTCCGCATTGTTTCATCTTTCATCTTTCCGCATTTTTTCATCTTTCATCTTTCCGCATTGTTTCATCTTTCATCTTTCCGCATTGTTTCATCTTTCATCTTTCCGCATTGTTTCATCTTTCCGCATTGTTTCATCTTTCCGCATTGTTTCATCTTTCCGCATTGTTTCATCTTTCCGCATTGTTTCATCTTTCCGCATTGTTTCATCTTTCCGCATTGTTTCATCTTTCCGCATTGTTTCATCTTTCCGCATTGTTTCATCTTTCATCTTCCGCATTCTTTCATCTTTCATCTTTCCGCATTGTTTCATCTTTCATCTTTCCGCATTGTTTCATCTTTCATCTTTCCGCATTTTTTAATCTTTCATCTTTCCGCATTGTTTCATCTTTCCGCATTGTTTCATCTTTCATCTTTCCGCATTGTTTCATCTTTCATCTTTCCGCATTCTTTCATCTTTCATCTTTCCGCATTGTTTCATCTTTCCGCATTGTTTCATCTTTCCGCATTGTATCATCTTTCCGAATTGTTTCATCTTTCATCTTTCCGCATTGTTTCATCTTTCATCTTCCGCATTCTTTCATCTTTCATCTTTCCGCATTGTTTCATCTTTCATCTTTCCGCATTGTTTCATCTTTCCGCATTGTTTCATCTTTCATCTTTCCGCATTTTTTCATCTTTCATCTTTCCGCATTGTTTCATCTTTCATCTTTCCGCATTGTTTCATCTTTCATCTTTCCGCATTGTTTCATCTTTCATCTTTCCGCATTCTTTCATCTTTCATCTTTCCGCATTCTTTCATCTTTCATCTTTCCGCATTCTTTCATCTTTCCGCATTGTTTCATCTTTCATCTTTCCGCAATGTTTCATCTTTCATCTTTCAGCATTGTTTCATCTTTCATCTTCCCGCATTCTTTCATCTTTCATCTTTCCGCATTGTTTCATCTTTCATCTTTCCGCATTGTTTCATCTTTCATCTTTCCGCATTGTTTCATCTTTCCGCATTGTTTCATCTTTCATCTTTCCGCATTTTTTCATCTTTCATCTTTCCGCATTGTTTCATCTTTCATCTTTCCGCATTGTTTCATCTTTCATCTTTCCGCATTGTTTCATCTTTCCGCATTGTTTCATCTTTCCGCATTGTTTCATCTTTCCGCATTGTTTCATCTTTCCGCATTGTTTCATCTTTCATCTACCGCATTCTTTCATCTTTCATCTTTCCGCATTGTTTCATCTTTCATCTTTCCGCAATGTTTCATCTTTCATCTTTCAGCATTGTTTCATCTTTCATCTTCCCGCATTCTTTCATCTTTCATCTTTCCGCATTGTTTCATCTTTCATCTTTCCGCATTCTTTCATCTTTCATCTTTCCGCATTCTTTCATCTTTCATCTTTCCGCATTCTTTCATCTTTCATCTTTCCGCATTGTTTCATCTTTCATCTTTCCGCATTGTTTCATCTTTCATCTTTCCGCATTGTTTCATCTTTCATCTTTCCGCATTGTTTCATCTTTCCGCATTGTTTCATCTTTCCGCATTGTTTCATCTTTCCGCATTGTTTCATCTTTCATCTTCCGCATTCTTTCATCTTTCATCTTTCCGCATTGTTTCATCTTTCATCTTTCCGCATTGTTTCATCTTTCATCTTTCCGCATTGTTTCATCTTTCATCTTTCCGCATTTTTTAATCTTTCATCTTTCCGCATTGTTTCATCTTTCCGCATTGTTTCATCTTTCATCTTTCCGCATTCTTTCATCTTTCATCTTTCCGCATTGTTTCATCTTTCATCTTTCCGCAATGTTTCATCTTTCATCTTTCCGCATTGTTTCATCTTTCATCTTTCCGCATTCTTTCATCTTTCATCTTTCCGCATTGTTTCAGCTTTCATCTTTCCGCATTGTTTCATTTTTCCGCATTGTTTCATCTTTCATCTTCCGCATTGTTTCATCTTTCATCTTTCCGCATTTTTTCACCTTTCATCTTTCCGCATTCTTTCATCTTTCATCTTTCCGCATTCTTTCATCTTTCATCTTTCCGCATTGTTTCATCTTTCCGCATTGTTTCATCTTTCATCTTTCCGCATTTTTTCATCTTTCATCTTTCCGCATTGTTTCATCTTTCATCTTTCCGCATTGTTTCATCTTTCATCTTTCCGCATTGTTTCATCTTTCATCTTTCCGCATTCTTTCATCTTTCATCTTTCCGCATTCTTTCATCTTTCATCTTTCCGCATTCTTTCATCTTTCATCTTTCCGCATTGTTTCATCTTTCATCTTTCCGCATTGTTTCATCTTTCATCTTTCCGCATTGTTTCATCTTTCATCTTTCCGCATTGTTTCATCTTTCCGCATTGTTTCATCTTTCCGCATTGTTTCATCTTTCCGCATTGTTTCATCTTTCCGCATTGTTTCATCTTTCCGCATTGTTTCATCTTTCCGCATTGTTTCATCTTTCCGCATTGTTTCATCTTTCCGCATTGTTTCATCTTTCCGCATTGTTTCATCTTTCCGCATTGTTTCATCTTTCATCTTCCGCATTCTTTCATCTTTCATCTTTCCTCATTGTTTCATCTTTCATCTTTCCGCATTGTTTCATCTTTCCGCATTGTTTCATCTTTCATCTTTCCGCATTCTTTCATCTTTCATCTTTCCGCATTGTTTCATCTTTCATCTATCCGCAATGTTTCATCTTTCATCTTTCCGCATTGTTTCATCTTTCATCTTTCCGCATTCTTTCATCTTTCATCTTTCCGCATTGTTTCAGCTTTCATCTTTCCGCATTGTTTCATCTTTCCGCATTGTTTCATCTTTCCGCATTGTTTCATCTTTCCGCATTGTTTCATCTTTCCGCATTGTTTCATCTTTCCGCATTGTTTCATCTTTCATCTTCCGCATTCTTTCATCTTTCATCTTTCCGCATTGTTTCATCTTTCATCTTTCCGCATTTTTTCAGCTTTCATCTTTCCGCATTGTTTCATCTTTCATCTTTCCGCATTGTTTCATCTTTCCGCATAGTTTCATCTTTCCGCATTGTTTCATCTTTCATCTTTCCGCATTTTTTCATCTTTCATCTTTCCGCATTGTTTCATCTTTCATCTTTCCGCATTCTTTCATCTTTCATCTTTCCGCATTGTTTCATCTTTCATCTTTCCGCATTGTTTCATCTTTCATCTTTCCGCATTGTTTCATCTTTCATCTTTCCGCATTCTTTCATCTTTCATCTTTCCGCATTGTTTCATCTTTCATCTTTCCGCATTGTTTCATCTTTCATCTTTCCGCATTCTTTCATCTTTCATCTTTCCGCATTGTTTCATCTTTCCGCATTGTTTCATCTTTCCGCATTGTTTCATCTTTCCGCATTGTTTCATCTTTCATCTTTCCGCATTGTTTCATCTTTCATCTTTCCGCATTGTTTCATCTTTCATCTTTCCGCATTCTTTCATCTTTCATCTTTCCGCATTCTTTCATCTTTCATCTTTCCGCATTGTTTCATCTTTCATCTTTCCGCATTGTTTCATCTTTCATCTTTCCGCATTCTTTCATCTTTCATCTTTCCGCATTGTTTCATCTTTCATCTTTCCGCAATGTTTCATCTTTCATCTTTCCGCATTGTTTCTTCTTTCATCTTTCCGCATTCTTTCATCTTTCATCTTTCCGCATTGTTTCATCTTTCATCTTTCCGCATTGTTTCATCTTTCCGCATTGTTTCATCTTTCATCTTCCGCATTCTTTCATCTTTCATCTTTCCGCATTGTTTCATCTTTCATATTTCCGCATTTTTTCATCTTTCATCTTTCCGCATTGTTTCATCTTCCCGCATTGTTTCATCTTTCATCTTTCCGCATTTTTTCATCTTTCATCTTTCCGCATTGTTTCATCTTTCATCTTTCCGCATTGTTTCATCTTTCATCTTTCCGCATTGTTTCATCTTTCATCTTTCCGCATTCTTTCATCTTTCATCTTTCCGCATTCTTTCATCTTTCATCTTTCCGCATTCTTTCATCTTTCATCTTTCCGCATTGTTTCATCTTTCATCTTTCCGCAATGTTTCATCTTTCATCTTTCAGCATTGTTTCATCTTTCATCTTCACGCATTCTTTCATCTTCCATCTTTCCGCATTGTTTCATCTTTCATCTTTCCGCATTGTTTCATCTTTCATCTTTCCGCATTGTTTCATCTTTCCGCATTGTTTCATCTTTCATCTTTCCGCATTTTTTCATCTTTCATCTTTCCGCATTGTTTCATCTTTCATCTTTCCGCATTGTTTCATCTTTCATCTTTCCGCATTGTTTCATCTTTCCGCATTGTTTCATCTTTCCGCATTGTTTCATCTTTCCGCATTGTTTCATCTTTCCGCATTGTTTCATCTTTCCGCATTGTTTCATCTTTCATCTTCCGCATTCTTTCATCTTTCATCTTTCCGCATTGTTTCATCTTTCATCTTTCCGCATTGTTTCATCTTTCATCTTTCCGCATTGTTTCATCTTTCATCTTTCCGCATTTTTTCATCTTTCATCTTTCCGCATTGTTTCATCTTTCATCTTTCCGCATTCTTTCATCTTTCATCTTTCCGCATTGTTTCATCTTTCATCTTTCCGCAATGTTTCATCTTTCATCTTTCCGCATTGTTTCATCTTTCATCTTTCCGCATTCTTTCATCTTTCATCTTTCCGCATTGTTTCATCTTTCATCTTTCCGCATTGTTTCATCTTTCCGCATTGTTTCATCTTTCATCTTCCGCATTCTTTCATCTTTCATCTTTCCGCATTGTTTCATCTTTCATCTTTCCGCATTTTTTCATCTTTCATCTTTCCGCATTGTTTCATCTTTCATCTTTCCGCATTGTTTCATCTTTCCGCATAGTTTCATCTTTCCGCATTGTTTCATCTTTCATCTTTCCGCATTGTTTCATCTTTCATCTTTCCGCATTGTTTCATCTTTCATCTTTCCGCATTCTTTCATCTTTCATCTTTCCGCATTGTTTCATCTTTCATCTTTCCGCATTGTTTCATCTTTCATCTTTCCGCATTCTTTCATCTTTCATCTTTCCGCATTGTTTCATCTTTCCGCATTGTTTCATCTTTCCGCATTGTTTCATCTTTCCGCATTGTTTCATCTTTCCGAATTGTTTCATCTTTCATCTTTCCGCATTGTTTCATCTTTCATCTTCCGCATTCTTTCATCTTTCATCTTTCCGCATTGTTTCATCTTTCATCTTTCCGCATTGTTTCATCTTTCATCTTCCGCATTCTTTCACCTTTCATCTTTCCGCATTGTTTCATCTTTCATCTTTCCGCAATGTTTCATCTTTCATCTTTCCGCAATGTTTCATCTTTCATCTTTTCGCATTCTTTCATCTTTCATCTTTCCGCATTGTTTCATCTTTCATCTTTCCGCATTGTTTCATCTTTCATCTTTCCGCATTGTTTCATCTTTCCGCATTGTTTCATCTTTCATCTTTCCGCATTTTTTCATCTTTCATCTTTCCGCATTGTTTCATCTTTCATCTTTCCGCATTGTTTCATCTTTCATCTTTCCGCATTGTTTCATCTTTCATCTTTCCGCATTCTTTCATCTTTCATCTTTCCGCATTGTTTCATCTTTCATCTTTCCGCATTCTTTCATCTTTCATCTTTCCGCATTCTTTCATCTTTCATCTTTCCGCATTCTTTCATCTTTCATCTTTCCGCATTGTTTCATCTTTCATCTTTCCGCATTGTTTCATCTTTCATCTTTCCGCATTGTTTCACCTTTCATCTTTCCGCATTCTTTCATCTTTCATCTTTCCGCATTCTTTCATCTTTCATCTTTCCGCATTGTTTCATCTTTCATCTTCCGCATTCTTTCATCTTTCATCTTTCCGCATTGTTTCATCTTTCATCTTTCCGCATTGTTTCATCTTTCATCTTTCCGCATTGTTTCATCTTTCATCTTTCCGCATTGTTTCATCTTTCATCTTTCCGCATTGTTTCATCTTTCATCTTTCCGCATTCTTTCATCTTTCATCTTTCCGCATTGTTTCATCTTTCATCTTTCCGCAATGTTTCATCTTTCATCTTTCCGCATTGTTTCATCTTTCATCTTTCCGCATTCTTTCATCTTTCATCTTTCCGCATTGTTTCATCTTTCATCTTTCCGCATTGTTTCATCTTTCATCTTACCGCATTGTTTCATCTTTCCGCATTGTTTCATCTTTCATCTTTCCGCATTTTTTCATCTTTCATCTTTCCGCATTGTTTCATCTTTCATCTTTCCGCATTGTTTCATCTTTCATCTTTCCGCATTGTTTCATCTTTCATCTTTCCGCATTCTTTCATCTTTCATCTTTCCGCATTCTTTCATCTTTCATCTTTCCGCATTCTTTCATCTTTCATCTTTCCGCATTCTTTCATTTTTCATCTTTCCGCATTGTTCCATCTTTCATCTTTCCGCATTGTTTCATCTTTCATCTTTCCGCATTGTTTCATCTTTCATCTTTCCGCATTGTTTCATCTTTCCGCATTGTTTCATCTTTCCGCATTGTTTCATCTTTCCGCATTGTTTCATCTTTCCGCATTGTTTCATCTTTCCGCATTGTTTCATCTTTCCGCATTGTTTCATCTTTGCGCATTGTTTCATCTTTCCGCATTGTTTCATCTTTCCGCATTGTTTCATCTTTCATCTTCCGCATTCTTTCATCTTTCATCTTTCCGCATTGTTTCATCTATCATCTTTCCGCATTGTTTCATCTTTCATCTTTCCGCATTGTTTCATCTTTCATCTTTCCGCATTTTTTCATCTTTCATCTTTCCGCATTGTTTCATCTTTCCGCATTGTTTCATCTTTCATCTTTCCGCATTCTTTCATCTTTCATCTTTCCGCATTGTTTCATCTTTCATCTTTCCGCAATGTTTCATCTTTCATCTTTCCGCATTGTTTCATCTTTCATCTTTCCGCATTCTTTCATCTTTCATCTTTCCGCATTGTTTCATCTTTCATCTTTCCGCATTGTTTCATCTTTCCGCATTGTTTCATCTTTCATCTTCCGCATTCTTTCATCTTTCATCTTTCCGCATTGTTTCATCTTTCATCTTTCCGCATTTTTTCAGCTTTCATCTTTCCGCATTGTTTCATCTTTCATCTTTCCGCATTGTTTCATCTTTCCGCATAGTTTCATCTTTCCGCATTGTTTCATCTTTCATCTTTCCGCATTTTTTCATCTTTCATCTTTCCGCATTGTTTCATCTTGCATCTTTCCGCATTCTTTCATCTTTCATCTTTCCGCATTGTTTCATCTTTCATCTTTCCGCATTGTTTCATCTTTCATCTTTCCGCATTGTTTCATCTTTCATCTTTCCGCATTCTTTCATCTTTCATCTTTCCGCATTGTTTCATCTTTCATCTTTCCGCATTGTTTCATCTTTCATCTTTCCGCATTCTTTCATCTTTCATCTTTCCGCATTGTTTCATCTTTCCGCATTGTTTCATCTTTCCGCATTGTATCATCTTTCCGAATTGTTTCATCTTTCATCTTTCCGCATTGTTTCATCTTTCATCTTCCGCATTCTTTCATCTTTCATCTTTCCGCATTGTTTCATCTTTCATCTTTCCGCATTGTTTCATCTTTCAGCATTGTTTCATCTTTCATCTTTCCGCATTTTTTCATCTTTCATCTTTCCGCATTGTTTCATCTTTCCGCATTTTTTCATCTTTCATCTTTCCGCATTGTTTCATCTTTCCGCAGTGTTTCATTTTTCCGCATTGTTTCATCTTTCCGCATTGTTTCATCTTTCATCTTTCCGCATTGTTTCATCTTTCATCTTTCCGCATTGTTTCATCCTTTCATCTTTCCGCATTCTTTCATCTTTCATCTTTCCGCATTGTTTCATCTTTCATCTTTCCGCATTGTTTCATCTTTCCGCATTGTTTCATCTTTCCGCATTGTTTCATCTTTCATCTTCCGCATTCTTTCATCTTTCATCTTTCCGCATTCTTTCATCTTTCATCTTTCCGCATTCTTTCATCTTTCATCTTTCCGCATTGTTTCATCTTTCATCTTTCCGCATTGTTTCATCTTTCATCTTTCCGCATTGTTTCATCTTTCATCTTTCCGCATTCTTTCATCTTTCATCTTTCCGCATTGTTTCATCTTTCATCTTTCCGCATTGTTTCATCTTTCATCTTTCCGCATTGTTTCATCTTTCCGCATTGTTTCATCTTTCATCTTCCGCATTCTTTCATCTTTCATCTTTCCGCATTGTTTCATCTTTCATCTTTCCGCATTGTTTCATCTTTCATCTTCCGCATTCTTTCATCTTTCATCTTTCCGCATTGTTTCATCTTTCATCTTTCCGCATTTTTTCATCTTTCATCTTTTCGCATTGTTTCATCTTTCCGCATTGTTTCATCTTTCCGCATTGTTTCATCTTTCATCTTTCCGCATT
This sequence comes from Gastracanthus pulcherrimus, assembly GCA_949152435.1. NCBI lineage: Eukaryota > Metazoa > Arthropoda > Insecta > Hymenoptera > Pteromalidae > Gastracanthus > Gastracanthus pulcherrimus. Next base: position 1,810,879 of record CASCKD010000099.1, on the reverse strand, counting down.
GTTTCATCTTTCATCTTTCCGCATTGTTTCATCTCTCATCTTCCCGCATTCTTTCATCTTTCATCTTTCCGCATTGTTTCAACTTTCATCTTTCCGCATTGTTTCATCCTTTCATCTTTCCGCATTCTTTCATCTTTCATCTTTCCGCATTGTTTCATCTTTCATCTTTCCGCATTGTTTCATCTTTCCGCATTGTTTCATCTTTCATCTTCCGCATTCTTTCATCTTTCATCTTTCCGCATTGTTTCATCTTTCATCTTTCATCTTTCATCTTTCCGCATTCTTTCATCTTTCATCTTTCCGCATTGTTTCATCTTTCATCTTGGTGCATTGTTTCATCTTTCATCTTTCCGCATTGTTTCAGCTTTCATCTTTCCGCATTGTTTCATCTTTCCGCATTGTTTCATCTTTCATCTTTCCGCATTGTTTCATCTTTCATCTTCCCGCATTCTTTCATCTTTCATCTTTCCGCATTGTTTCAGCTTTCATCTTTCCGCATTGTTTCATCTTTCCGCATTGTTTCATCTTTCATCTTCCGCATTGTTTCATCTTTCATCTTTCCGCATTTTTTCACCTTTCATCTTTCCGCATTCTTTCATCTTTCATCTTTCCGCATTCTTTCATCTTTCATCTTTCCGCATTGTTTCATCTTTCCGCATTGTTTCATCTTTCATCTTTCCGCATTTTTTCATCTTTCATCTTTCCGCATTGTTTCATCTTTCATCTTTCCGCATTGTTTCATCTTTCATCTTTCCGCATTGTTTCATCTTTCATCTTTCCGCATTCTTTCATCTTTCATCTTTCCGCATTCTTTCATCTTTCATCTTTCCGCATTCTTTCATCTTTCATCTTTCCGCATTGTTTCATCTTTCATCTTTCCGCATTGTTTCATCTTTCATCTTTCCGCATTGTTTCATCTTTCATCTTTCCGCATTGTTTCATCTTTCCGCATTGTTTCATCTTTCCGCATTGTTTCATCTTTCCGCATTGTTTCATCTTTCCGCATTGTTTCATCTTTCCGCATTGTTTCATCTTTCCGCATTGTTTCATCTTTCCGCATTGTTTCATCTTTCATCTTCCGCATTCTTTCATCTTTCATCTTTCCTCATTGTTTCATCTTTCATCTTTCCGCATTGTTTCATCTTTCCGCATTGTTTCATCTTTCCGCATTGTTTCATCTTTCCGCATTGTTTCATCTTTCATCTTTCCGCATTCTTTCATCTTTCATCTTTCCGCATTGTTTCATCTTTCATCTATCCGCAATGTTTCATCTTTCATCTTTCCGCATTGTTTCATCTTTCATCTTTCCGCATTCTTTCATCTTTCATCTTTCCGCATTGTTTCATCTTTCATCTTTCCGCATTGTTTCATCTTTCATCTTTCCGCATTCTTTCATCTTTCATCTTTCCGCATTGTTTCATCTTTCCGCATTGTTTCATCTTTCCGCATTGTTTCATCTTTCCGAATTGTTTCATCTTTCATCTTTCCGCATTGTTTCATCTTTCAACTTCCGCATTCTTTCATCTTTCATCTTTCCGCATTGTTTCATCTTTCAACTTTCCGCATTGTTTCATCTTTCATCTTCCGCATTCTTTCATCTTTCATCTTTCCGCATTGTTTCATCTTTCATCTTTCCGCAATGTTTCATCTTTCATCTTTCCGCATTGTTTCATCTTTCATCTTTCCGCATTCTTTCATCTTTCATCTTTCCGCATTGTTTCATCTTTCATCTTTCCGCATTGTTTCATCTTTCATCTTTCCGCATTGTTTCATCTTTCCGCATTGTTTCATCTTTCCGCATTGTTTCATCTTTCCGCATTGTTTCATCTTTCATCTTTCCGCATTTTTTCATCTTTCATCTTTCCGCATTGTTTCATCTTTCATCTTTCCGCATTGTTTCATCTTTCATCTTTCCGCATTGTTTCATCTTTCATCTTTCCGCATTCTTTCATCTTTCATCTTTCCGCATTGTTTCATCTTTCATCTTTCCGCATTCTTTCATCTTTCATCTTTCGGCATTCTTTCATCTTTCATCTTTCCGCATTCTTTCATCTTTCATCTTTCCGCATTGTTTCATCTTTCATCTTTCCGCATTGTTTCATCTTTCCGCATTGTTTCACCTTTCATCTTTCCGCATTCTTTCATCTTTCATCTTTCCGCATTCTTTCATCTTTCATCTTTCCGCATTGTTTCATCTTTCATCTTTCCGCATTGTTTCATCTTTCATCTTTCCGCATTCTTTCATCTTTCATCTTTCCGCATTGTTTCATCTTTCATCTTTCCGCATTCTTTCATCTTTCATCTTTCCGCATTGTTTCATCTTTCATCTTTCCGCATTCTTTCATCTTTCATCTTTCGGCATTCTTTCATCTTTCATCTTTCCGCATTCTTTCATCTTTCATCTTTCCGCATTGTTTCATCTTTCATCTTTCCGCATTGTTTCATCTTTCATCTTTCCGCATTGTTTCACCTTTCATCTTTCCGCATTCTTTCATCTTTCATCTTTCCGCATTCTTTCATCTTTCATCTTTCCGCATTGTTTCATCTTTCCGCATTGTTTCATCTTTCATCTTTCCGCATTTTTTCATCTTTCATCTTTCCGCATTGTTTCATCTTTCATCTTTCCGCATTGTTTCATCTTTCATCTTTCCGCATTGTTTCATCTTTCATCTTTCCGCATTCTTTCATCTTTCATCTTTCCGCATTCTTTCATCTTTCATCTTTCCGCATTGTTTCATCTTTCATCTTTCCGCATTGTTTCATCTTTCCGCATTGTTTCATCTTTCATCTTCCGCATTCTTTCATCTTTCATCTTTCCGCATTGTTTCATCTTTCATCTTTCCGCATTGTTTCATCTTTCATCTTCCGCATTCTTTCATCTTTCATCTTTCCGCATTGTTTCATCTTTCATCTTTCCGCATTTTTTCATCTTTCATCTTTTCGCATTGTTTCATCTTTCCGCATTGTTTCATCTTTCCGCATTGTTTCATCTTTCATCTTTCCGCATTGTTTCATCTTTCATCTTTCCGCATTGTTTCATCTTTCATCTTCCCGCATTCTTTCATCTTTCATCTTTCCGCATTGTTTCAACTTTCATCTTTCCGCATTGTTTCATCCTTTCATCTTTCCGCATTCTTTCATCTTTCATCTTTCCGCATTGTTTCATCTTTCATCTTTCCGCATTGTTTCATCTTTCCGCATTGTTTCATCTTTCATCTTCCGCATTCTTTCATCTTTCATCTTTCCGCATTGTTTCATCTTTCATCTTTCATCTTTCATCTTTCCGCATTCTTTCATCTTTCATCTTTCCGCATTGTTTCATCTTTCATCTTTGTGCATTGTTTCATCTTTCATCTTTCCGCATTTTTTCATCTTTCATCTTTCCGCATTGTTTCATCTTTCCGCATTGTTTCATCTTTCATCTTTCCGCATTGTTTCATCTTTCATCTTCCCGCATTCTTTCATCTTTCATCTTTCCGCATTGTTTCAGCTTTCATCTTTCCGCATTGTTTCATCTTTCCGCATTGTTTCATCTTTCATCTTCCGCATTGTTTCATCTTTCATCTTTCCGCATTTTTTCACCTTTCATCTTTCCGCATTCTTTCATCTTTCATCTTTCCGCATTCTTTCATCTTTCATCTTTCCGCATTGTTTCATCTTTCCGCATTGTTTCATCTTTCATCTTTCCGCATTTTTTCATCTTTCATCTTTCCGCATTGTTTCATCTTTCATCTTTCCGCATTGTTTCATCTTTCATCTTTCCGCATTGTTTCATCTTTCATCTTTCCGCATTCTTTCATCTTTCATCTTTCCGCATTCTTTCATCTTTCATCTTTCCGCATTCTTTCATCTTTCATCTTTCCGCATTGTTTCATCTTTCATCTTTCCGCATTGTTTCATCTTTCATCTTTCCGCATTGTTTCATCTTTCATCTTTCCGCATTGTTTCATCTTTCCGCATTGTTTCATCTTTCCGCATTGTTTCATCTTTCCGCATTGTTTCATCTTTCCGCATTGTTTCATCTTTCCGCATTGTTTCATCTTTCCGCATTGTTTCATCTTTCCGCATTGTTTCATCTTTCCGCATTGTTTCATCTTTCATCTTCCGCATTCTTTCATCTTTCATCTTTCCGCATTGTTTCATCTTTCATCTTTCCGCATTGTTTCATCTTTCATCTTTCCGCATTCTTTCATCTTTCATCTTTCCGCATTGTTTCATCTTTCCGCATTGTTTCATCTTTCCGCATTGTTTCATCTTTCCGAATTGTTTCATCTTTCATCTTTCCGCATTGTTTCATCTTTCAACTTCCGCATTCTTTCATCTTTCATCTTTCCGCATTGTTTCATCTTTCAACTTTCCGCATTGTTTCATCTTTCATCTTCCGCATTCTTTCATCTTTCATCTTTCCGCATTGTTTCATCTTTCATCTTTCCGCAATGTTTCATCTTTCATCTTTCCGCATTGTTTCATCTTTCATCTTTCCGCATTCTTTCATCTTTCATCTTTCCGCATTGTTTCATCTTTCATCTTTCCGCATTGTTTCATCTTTCATCTTTCCGCATTGTTTCATCTTTCCGCATTGTTTCATCTTTCCGCATTGTTTCATCTTTCATCTTTCCGCATTTTTTCATCTTTCATCTTTCCGCATTGTTTCATCTTTCATCTTTCCGCATTGTTTCATCTTTCATCTTTCCGCATTGTTTCATCTTTCATCTTTCCGCATTCTTTCATCTTTCATCTTTCCGCATTGTTTCATCTTTCATCTTTCCGCATTCTTTCATCTTTCATCTTTCGGCATTCTTTCATCTTTCATCTTTCCGCATTCTTTCATCTTTCATCTTTCCGCATTGTTTCATCTTTCATCTTTCCGCATTGTTTCATCTTTCATCTTTCCGCATTGTTTCACCTTTCATCTTTCCGCATTCTTTCATCTTTCATCTTTCCGCATTCTTTCATCTTTCATCTTTCCGCATTGTTTCATCTTTCCGCATTGTTTCATCTTTCCGCATTGTTTCATCTTTCATCTTTCCGCATTTTTTAATCTTTCATCTTTCCGCATTGTTTCATCTTTCATCTTTCCGCATTGTTTCATCTTTCATCTTTCCGCATTGTTTCATCTTTCATCTTTCCGCATTCTTTCATCTTTCATCTTTCCGCATTGTTTCATCTTTCATCTTTCCGCATTCTTTCATCTTTCATCTTTCCGCATTGTTTCATCTTTCATCTTTCCGCATTCTTTCATCTTTCATCTTTCGGCATTCTTTCATCTTTCATCTTTCCGCATTCTTTCATCTTTCATCTTTCCGCATTGTTTCATCTTTCATCTTTCCGCATTGTTTCATCTTTCATCTTTCCGCATTGTTTCACCTTTCATCTTTCCGCATTCTTTCATCTTTCATCTTTCCGCATTCTTTCATCTTTCATCTTTCCGCATTGTTTCATCTTTCCGCATTGTTTCATCTTTCCGCATTGTTTCATCTTTCATCTTTCCGCATTTTTTCATCTTTCATCTTTCCGCATTGTTTCATCTTTCATCTTTCCGCATTGTTTCATCTTTCATCTTTCCGCATTGTTTCATCTTTCATCTTTCCGCATTCTTTCATCTTTCATCTTTCCGCATTCTTTCATCTTTCATCTTTCCGCATTCTTTCATCTTTCATCTTTCCGCATTGTTTCATCTTTCATCTTTCCGCATTGTTTCATCTTTCATCTTTCCGCATTGTTTCATCTTTCATCTTTCCGCATTGTTTCATCTTTCCGCATTGTTTCATCTTTCCGCATTGTTTCATCTTTCCGCATTGTTTCATCTTTCCGCATTGTTTCATCTTTCATCTTCCGCATTCTTTCATCTTTCATCTTTCCGCATTGTTTCATCTTTCATCTTTCCGCATTGTTTCATCTTTCATCTTTCTGCATTGTTTCATCTTTCATCTTTCCGCATTTTTTAATCTTTCATCTTTCCGCATTGTTTCATCTTTCCGCATTGTTTCATCTTTCATCTTTCCGCATTCTTTCATCTTTCATCTTTCCGCATTGTTTCATCTTTCATCTTTCCGCAATGTTTCATCTTTCATCTTTCCGCATTGTTTCATCTTTCATCTTTCCGCATTCTTTCATCTTTCATCTTTCCGCATTGTTTCAGATTTCATCTTTCCGCATTGTTTCATCTTTCCGCATTGTTTCATCTTTCATCTTCCGCATTGTTTCATCTTTCATCTTTCCGCATTTTTTCACCTTTCATCTTTCCGCATTCTTTCATCTTTCATCTTTCCGCATTCTTTCATCTTTCATCTTTCCGCATTGTTTCATCTTTCCGCATTGTTTCATCTTTCATCTTTCCGCATTTTTTCATCTTTCATCTTTCCGCATTGTTTCATCTTTCATCTTTCCGCATTGTTTCATCTTTCATCTTTCCGCATTGTTTCATCTTTCATCTTTCCGCATTCTTTCATCTTTCATCTTTCCGCATTCTTTCATCTTTCATCTTTCCGCATTCTTTCATCTTTCATCTTTCCGCATTGTTTCATCTTTCATCTTTCCGCATTGTTTCATCTTTCATCTTTCCGCATTGTTTCATCTTTCATCTTTCCGCATTGTTTCATCTTTCCGCATTGTTTCATCTTTCCGCATTGTTTCATCTTTCCGCATTGTTTCATCTTTCCGCATTGTTTCATCTTTCCGCATTGTTTCATCTTTCCGCATTGTTTCATCTTTCCGCATTGTTTCATCTTTCATCTTCCGCATTCTTTCATCTTTCATCTTTCCTCATTGTTTCATCTTTCATCTTTCCGCATTGTTTCATCTTTCCGCATTGTTTCATCTTTCATCTTTCCGCATTCTTTCATCTTTCATCTTTCCGCATTGTTTCATCTTTCATCTATCCGCAATGTTTCATCTTTCATCTTTCCGCATTGTTTCATCTTTCATCTTTCCGCATTCTTTCATCTTTCATCTTTCCGCATTGTTTCATCTTTCATCTTTCCGCATTGTTTCATCTTTCATCTTTCCGCATTCTTTCATCTTTCATCTTTCCGCATTGTTTCATCTTTCCGCATTGTTTCATCTTTCCGCATTGTTTCATCTTTCCGAATTGTTTCATCTTTCATCTTTCCGCATTGTTTCATCTTTCAACTTCCGCATTCTTTCATCTTTCATCTTTCCGCATTGTTTCATCTTTCATCTTTCCGCATTGTTTCATCTTTCATCTTCCGCATTCTTTCATCTTTCATCTTCCCGCATTGTTTCATCTTTCATCTTTCCGCAATGTTTCATCTTTCATCTTTCCGCATTGTTTCATCTTTCATCTTTCCGCATTGTTTCATCTTTCATCTTTCCGCATTGTTTCATCTTTCCGCATTGTTTCATCTTTCATCTTTCCGCATATTTTCATCTTTCATCTTTCCGCATTGTTTCATCTTTCATCTTTCCGCATTGTTTCATCTTTCATCTTTCCGCATTGTTTCATCTTTCATCTTTCCGCATTCTTTCATCTTTCATCTTTCCGCATTGTTTCATCTTTCATCTTTCCGCATTCTTTCATCTTTCATCTTTCGGCATTCTTTCATCTTTCATCTTTCCGCATTCTTTCATCTTTCATCTTTCCGCATTGTTTCATCTTTCATCTTTCCGCATTGTTTCATCTTTCATCTTTCCGCATTGTTTCACCTTTCATCTTTCCGCATTCTTTCATCTTTCATCTTTCCGCATTCTTTCATCTTTCATCTTTCCGCATTGTTTCATCTTTCCGCATTGTTTCATCTTTCCGCATTGTTTCATCTTTCATCTTTCCGCATTTTTTCATCTTTCATCTTTCCGCATTGTTTCATCTTTCATCTTTCCGCATTGTTTCATCTTTCATCTTTCCGCATTGTTTCATCTTTCATCTTTCCGCATTCTTTCATCTTTCATCTTTCCGCATTGTTTCATCTTTCATCTTTCCGCATTCTTTCATCTTTCATCTTTCCGCATTGTTTCATCTTTCATCTTTCCGCATTCTTTCATCTTTCATCTTTCGGCATTCTTTCATCTTTCATCTTTCCGCATTCTTTCATCTTTCATCTTTCCGCATTGTTTCATCTTTCATCTTTCCGCATTGTTTCATCTTTCATCTTTCCGCATTGTTTCACCTTTCATCTTTCCGCATTCTTTCATCTTTCATCTTTCCGCATTCTTTCATCTTTCATCTTTCCGCATTGTTTCATCTTTCCGCATTGTTTCATCTTTCATCTTTCCGCATTTTTTCATCTTTCATCTTTCCGCATTGTTTCATCTTTCATCTTTCCGCATTGTTTCATCTTTCATCTTTCCGCATTGTTTCATCTTTCATCTTTCCGCATTCTTTCATCTTTCATCTTTCCGCATTCTTTCATCTTTCATCTTTCCGCATTCTTTCATCTTTCATCTTTCCGCATTGTTTCATCTTTCATCTTTCCGCATTGTTTCATCTTTCATCTTTCCGCATTGTTTCATCTTTCATCTTTCCGCATTGTTTCATCTTTCCGCATTGTTTCATCTTTCCGCATTGTTTCATCTTTCCGCATTGTTTCATCTTTCCGCATTGTTTCATCTTTCCGCATTGTTTCATCTTTCCGCATTGTTTCATCTTTCCGCATTGTTTCATCTTTCATCTTCCGCATTCTTTCATCTTTCATCTTTCCGCATTGTTTCATCTTTCATCTTTCCGCATTGTTTCATCTTTCATCTTTCCGCATTGTTTCATCTTTCATCTTTCCGCATTTTTTAATCTTTCATCTTTCCGCATTGTTTCATCTTTCCGCATTGTTTCATCTTTCATCTTTCCGCATTCTTTCATCTTTCATCTTTCTGCATTGTTTCATCTTTCATCTTTCCGCAATGTTTCATCTTTCATCTTTCCGCATTGTTTCATCTTTCATCTTTCCGCATTCTTTCATCTTTCATCTTTCCGCATTGTTTCAGATTTCATCTTTCCGCATTGTTTCATCTTTCCGCATTGTTTCATCTTTCATCTTCCGCATTGTTTCATCTTTCATCTTTCCGCATTTTTTCACCTTTCATCTTTCCGCATTCTTTCATCTTTCATCTTTCCGCATTCTTTCATCTTTCATCTTTCCGCATTGTTTCATCTTTCCGCATTGTTTCATCTTTCATCTTTCCGCATTTTTTCATCTTTCATCTTTCCGCATTGTTTCATCTTTCATCTTTCCGCATTGTTTCATCTTTCATCTTTCCGCATTGTTTCATCTTTCATCTTTCCGCATTCTTTCATCTTTCATCTTTCCGCATTCTTTCATCTTTCATCTTTCCGCATTCTTTCATCTTTCATCTTTCCGCATTGTTTCATCTTTCATCTTTCCGCATTGTTTCATCTTTCATCTTTCCGCATTGTTTCATCTTTCATCTTTCCGCATTGTTTCATCTTTCCGCATTGTTTCATCTTTCCGCATTGTTTCATCTTTCCGCATTGTTTCATCTTTCCGCATTGTTTCATCTTTCCGCATTGTTTCATCTTTCCGCATTGTTTCATCTTTCCGCATTGTTTCATCTTTCCGCATTGTTTCATCTTTCCGCATTGTTTCATCTTTCCGCATTGTTTCATCTTTCATCTTCCGCATTCTTTCATCTTTCATCTTTCCTCATTGTTTCATCTTTCATCTTTCCGCATTGTTTCATCTTTCCGCATTGTTTCATCTTTCATCTTTCCGCATTCTTTCATCTTTCATCTTTCCGCATTGTTTCATCTTTCATCTATCCGCAATGTTTCATCTTTCATCTTTCCGCATTGTTTCATCTTTCATCTTTCCGCATTGTTTCATCTTTCCGCATAGTTTCATCTTTCCGCATTGTTTCATCTTTCATCTTTCCGCATTTTTTCATCTTTTATCTTTCCGCATTGTTTCATCTTTCATCTTTCCGCATTCTTTCATCTTTCATCTTTCCGCATTGTTTCATCTTTCATCTTTCCGCATTGTTTCATCTTTCATCTTTCCGCATTGTTTCATCTTTCATCTTTCCGCATTCTTTCATCTTTCATCTTTCCGCATTGTTTCATCTTTCATCTTTCCGCATTGTTTCATCTTTCATCTTTCCGCATTCTTTCATCTTTCATCTTTCCGCATTGTTTCATCTTTCCGCATTGTTTCATCTTTCCGCATTGTTTCATCTTTCATCTTTCCGCATTGTTTCATCTTTCATCTTTCCGCATTGTTTCATCTTTCATCTTTCCGCATTCTTTCATCTTTCATCTTTCCGCATTCTTTCATCTTTCATCTTTCCGCATTGTTTCATCTTTCATCTTTCCGCATTGTTTCATCTTTCATCTTTCCGCATTCTTTCATCTTTCATCTTTCCGCATTGTTTCATCTTTCATCTTTCCGCAATGTTTCATCTTCCATCTTTCCGCATTGTTTCTTCTTTCATCTTTCCGCATTCTTTCATCTTTCATCTTTCCGCATTGTTTCATCTTTCATCTTTCCGCATTGTTTCATCTTTCCGCATTGTTTCATCTTTCCGCATTGTTTCATCTTTCATCTTCCGCATTCTTTCATCTTTCATCTTTCCGCATTGTTTCATCTTTCATCTTTCCGCATTTTTTCATCTTTCATCTTTCCGCATTGTTTCATCTTCCCGCATTGTTTCATCTTTCATCTTTCCGCATTTTTTCATCTTTCATCTTTCCGCATTGTTTCATCTTTCATCTTTCCGCATTGTTTCATCTTTCATCTTTCCGCATTGTTTCATCTTTCATCTTTCCGCATTCTTTCATCTTTCATCTTTCCGCATTCTTTCATCTTTCATCTTTCCGCATTCTTTCATCTTTCATCTTTCCGCATTGTTTCATCTTTCATCTTTCCGCATTTTTTCATCTTTCATCTTTCCGCATTGTTTCATCTTTCATCTTTCCGCATTGTTTCATCTTTCCGCATTGTTTCATCTTTCATCTTTCCGCATTTTTTCATCTTTCATCTTTCCGCATTGTTTCATCTTTCATCTTTCCGCATTGTTTCATCTTTCATCTTTCCGCATTGTTTCATCTTTCCGCATTGTTTCATCTTTCCGCATTGTTTCATCTTTCCGCATTGTTTCATCTTTCATCTTCCGCATTCTTTCATCTTTCATCTTTCCGCATTGTTTCATCTTTCATCTTTCCGCATTGTTTCATCTTTCATCTTTCCGCATTGTTTCATCTTTCATCTTTCCGCATTTTTTCATCTTTCATCTTTCCGCATTGTTTCATCTTTCATCTTTCCGCATTCTTTCATCTTTCATCTTTCCGCAATGTTTCATCTTTCATCTTTCCGCAATGTTTCATCTTTCATCTTTCCGCATTGTTTCATCTTTCATCTTTCCGCATTCTTTCATCTTTCATCTTTCCGCATTGTTTCATCTTTCATCTTTCCGCATTGTTTCATCTTTCCGCATTGTTTCATCTTTCATCTTCCGCATTCTTTCATCTTTCATCTTTCCGCATTGTTTCATCTTTCATCTTTCCGCATTTTTTCATCTTTCATCTTTCCGCATTGTTTCATCTTTCATCTTTCCGCATTGTTTCATCTTTCCGCATTGTTTCATCTTTCATCTTTCCGCATTTTTTCATCTTTCATCTTTCCGCATTGTTTCATCTTTCATCTTTCCGCATTGATTCATCTTTCATCTTTCCGCATTGTTTCATCTTTCCGCATTGTTTCATCTTTCCGCATTGTTTCATCTTTCCGCATTGTTTCATCTTTCATCTTCCGCATTCTTTCATCTTTCATCTTTCCGCATTGTTTCATCTTTCATCTTTCCGCATTGTTTCATCTTTCATCTTTCCGCATTGTTTCATCTTTCATCTTTCCGCATTTTTTCATCTTTCATCTTTCCGCATTGTTTCATCTTTCATCTTTCCGCATTCTTTCATCTTTCATCTTTCCGCATTGTTTCATCTTTCATCTTTCCGCAATGTTTCATCTTTCATCTTTCCGCATTGTTTCATCTTTCATCTTTCCGCATTCTTTCATCTTTCATCTTTCCGCATTGTTTCATCTTTCATCTTTCCGCATTGTTTCATCTTTCCGCATTGTTTCATCTTTCATCTTCCGCATTCTTTCATCTTTCATCTTTCCGCATTGTTTCATCTTTCATCTTTCCGCATTTTTTCATCTTTCATCTTTCCGCATTGTTTCATCTTTCATCTTTCCGCATTGTTTCATCTTTCCGCATAGTTTCATCTTTCCGCATTGTTTCATCTTTCATCTTTCCGCATTGTTTCATCTTTCATCTTTCCGCATTGTTTCATCTTTCATCTTTCCGCATTCTTTCATCTTTCATCTTTCCGCATTGTTTCATCTTTCATCTTTCCGCATTGTTTCATCTTTCATCTTTCCGCATTCTTTCATCTTTCATCTTTCCGCATTGTTTCATCTTTCCGCATTGTTTCATCTTTCCGCATTGTTTCATCTTTCCGAATTGTTTCATCTTTCATCTTTCCGCATTGTTTCATCTTTCATCTTCCGCATTCTTTCATCTTTCATCTTTCCGCATTGTTTCATCTTTCATCTTTCCGCATTGTTTCATCTTTCATCTTCCGCATTCTTTCATCTTTCATCTTTCCGCATTGTTTCATCTTTCATCTTTCCGCAATGTTTCATCTTTCATCTTTCCGCAATGTTTCATCTTTCATCTTTCCGCATTCTTTCATCTTTCATCTTTCCGCATTGTTTCATCTTTCATCTTTCCGCATTGTTTCATCTTTCATCTTTCCGCATTGTTTCATCTTTCCGCATTGTTTCATCTTTCATCTTTCCGCATTTTTTCATCTTTCATCTTTCCGCATTGTTTCATCTTTCATCTTTCCGCATTGTTTCATCTTTCATCTTTCCGCATTGTTTCATCTTTCATCTTTACGCATTCTTTCATCTTTCATCTTTCCGCATTGTTTCATCTTTCATCTTTCCGCATTCTTTCATCTTTCATCTTTCCGCATTCTTTCATCTTTCATCTTTCCGCATTCTTTCATCTTTCATCTTTCCGCATTGTTTCATCTTTCATCTTTCCGCATTGTTTCATCTTTCATCTTTCCGCATTGTTTCACCTTTCATCTTTCCGCATTCTTTCATCTTTCATCTTTCCGCATTCTTTCATCTTTCATCTTTCCGCATTGTTTCATCTTTCATCTTTCCGCATTGTTTCATCTTTCATCTTACCGGATTGTTTCATCTTTCCGCATTGTTTCATCTTTCATCTTTCCGCATTTTTTCATCTTTCATCTTTCCGCATTGTTTCATCTTTCATCTTTCCGCATTGTTTCATCTTTCATCTTTCCGCATTGTTTCATCTTTCATCTTTCCGCATTCTTTCATCTTTCATCTTTCCGCATTCTTTCATCTTTCATCTTTCCGCATTCTTTCATCTTTCATCTTTCCGCATTGTTCCATCTTTCATCTTTCCGCATTGTTTCATCTTTCATCTTTCCGCATTGTTTCATCTTTCATCTTACCGGATTGTTTCATCTTTCCGCATTGTTTCATCTTTCATCTTTCCGCATTTTTTCATCTTTCATCTTTCCGCATTGTTTCATCTTTCATCTTTCCGCATTGTTTCATCTTTCATCTTTCCGCATTGTTTCATCTTTCATCTTTCCGCATTCTTTCATCTTTCATCTTTCCGCATTCTTTCATCTTTCATCTTTCCGCATTCTTTCATCTTTCATCTTTCCGCATTGTTCCATCTTTCATCTTTCCGCATTGTTTCATCTTTCATCTTTCCGCATTGTTTCATCTTTCATCTTTCCGCATTGTTTCATCTTTCCGCATTGTTTCATCTTTCCGCATTGTTTCATCTTTCCGCATTGTTTCATCTTTCCGCATTGTTTCATCTTTCCGCATTGTTTCATCTTTCCGCATTGTTTCATCTTTGCGCATTGTTTCATCTTTCCGCATTGTTTCATCTTTCCGCATTGTTTCATCTTTCCGCATTGTTTCATCTTTCATCTTCCGCATTCTTTCATCTTTCATCTTTCCGCATTGTTTCATCTTTCATCTTTCCGCATTGTTTCATCTTTCATCTTTCCGCATTGTTTCATCTTTCATCTTTCCGCATTTTTTCATCTTTCATCTTTCCGCATTGTTTCATCTTTCCGCATTGTTTCATCTTTCATCTTTCCGCATTCTTTCATCTTTCATCTTTCCGCATTGTTTCATCTTTCATCTTTCCGCAATGTTTCATCTTTCATCTTTCCGCATTGTTTCATCTTTCATCTTTCCGCATTCTTTCATCTTTCATCTTTCCGCATTGTTTCATCTTTCATCTTTCCGCATTGTTTCATCTTTCCGCATTGTTTCATCTTTCATCTTCCGCATTCTTTCATCTTTCATCTTTCCGCATTGTTTCATCTTTCATCTTTCCGCATTTTTTCAGCTTTCATCTTTCCGCATTGTTTCATCTTTCATCTTTCCGCATTGTTTCATCTTTCCGCATAGTTTCATCTTTCCGCATTGTTTCATCTTTCATCTTTCCGCATTTTTTCATCTTTCATCTTTCCGCATTGTTTCATCTTTCATCTTTCCGCATTCTTTCATCTTTCATCTTTCCGCATTGTTTCATCTTTCATCTTTCCGCATTCTTTCATCTTTCATCTTTCCGCATTGTTTCATCTTTCATCTTTCCGCATTCTTTCATCTTTCATCTTTCCGCATTGTTTCATCTTTCATCTTTCCGCATTGTTTCATCTTTCATCTTTCCGCATTCTTTCATCTTTCATCTTTCCGCATTGTTTCATCTTTCCGCATTGTTTCATCTTTCCGCATTGTATCATCTTTCCGAATTGTTTCATCTTTCATCTTTCCGCATTGTTTCATCTTTCATCTTCCGCATTCTTTCATCTTTCATCTTTCCGCATTGTTTCATCTTTCATCTTTCCGCATTGTTTCATCTTTCCGCATTGTTTCATCTTTCATCTTTCCGCATTTTTTCATCTTTCATCTTTCCGCATTGTTTCATCTTTCATCTTTCCGCATTGTTTCATCTTTCATCTTTCCGCATTGTTTCATCTTTCATCTTTCCGCATTCTTTCATCTTTCATCTTTCCGCATTCTTTCATCTTTCATCTTTCCGCATTGTTTCATCTTTCATCTTTCCGCATTGTTTCATCTTTCATCTTTCCGCATTCTTTCATCTTTCATCTTTCCGCATTGTTTCATCTTTCATCTTTCCGCAATGTTTCATCTTTCATCTTTCCGCATTGTTTCTTCTTTCATCTTTCCGCATTCTTTCATCTTTCATCTTTCCGCATTGTTTCATCTTTCATCTTTCCGCATTGTTTCATCTTTCCGCATTGTTTCATCTTTCATCTTCCGCATTCTTTCATCTTTCATCTTTCCGCATTGTTTCATCTTTCATCTTTCCGCATTTTTTCATCTTTCATCTTTCCGCATTGTTTCATCTTTCCGCATTGTTTCATCTTTCATCTTTCCGCATTTTTTCATCTTTCATCTTTCCGCATTGTTTCATCTTTCATCTTTCCGCATTGTTTCATCTTTCATCTTTCCGCATTGTTTCATCTTTCATCTTTCCGCATTCTTTCATCTTTCATCTTTCCGCATTCTTTCATCTTTCATCTTTCCGCATTATTTCATCTTTCATCTTTCCGCATTGTTTCATCTTTCATCTTTCCGCATTGTTTCATCTTTCATCTTTCCGCATTGTTTCATCTTTCCGCATTGTTTCATCTTTCATCTTCCGCATTCTTTCATCTTTCATCTTTCCGCATTGTTTCATCTTTCATCTTTCCGCATTGTTTCATCTTTCATCTTCCGCATTCTTTCATCTTTCATCTTTCCGCATTCTTTCATCTTTCATCTTTCCGCATTCTTTCATCTTTCATCTTTCCGCATTGTTTCATCTTTCATCTTTCCGCATTTTTTCATCTTTCATCTTTCCGCATTGTTTCATCTTTCCGCATTGTTTCATCTTTCCGCATTGTTTCATCTTTCCGCATTGTTTCATCTTTCCGCATTGTTTCATCTTTCCGCATTGTTTCATCTTTCCGCATTGTTTCATCTTTCCGCATTGTTTCATCTTTCCGCATTGTTTCATCTTTCCGCATTGTTTCATCTTTCCGCATTGTTTCATCTTTCCGCATTGTTTCATCTTTCCGCATTGTTTCATCTTTCCGCATTGTTTCATCTTTCCTTATTGTTTCATCTTTCCGCATTGTTTCATCTTCCGCATTGTTTCATCTTTCCGCATTGTTTCATCTTTCCGCATTGTTTCATCTTTCCGCATTGTTTCATCTTTCCGCATTGTTTCATCTTTCCGCATTGTTTCATCTTTCCGCATTGTTTCATCTTTCCGTTTTGTTTCATCTTTCATCTTTCCGCATTGTTTCATCTTTCATCGTTCCGCATTGTTTCATCTTTCATCTTTCCGCATGGTTTCATCTTTCATCTTTCCGCATTGTTTCATCTTTCATCTTTCCGCATTGTTTCATCTTTCATCTTTCCGCATTGTTTCATGTTTCATCTTTCCGCATTGTTTCATCTTTCATCTTTCCGCATTGTTTCATCTTTCCGCATTGTTTCATCTTTCCGCATTGTTTCATCTTTCATCTTCCGCATTCTTTCATCTTTCATCTTTCCGCATTGTTTCATCTTTCATCTTTCATCTTTCATCTTTCCGCATTCGTTCATCTTTCATCTTTCCGCTTTGTTTCATCTTTCATCTTTCCGCATTGTTTCATCTTTCATCTTTCCGCATTGTTTCATCTTTCATCTTTCCGCATTCTTTCATCTTTCATCTTTCCGCATTCTTTCATCTTTCATCTTTCCGCATTGTTTCATCTTTCATCTTCCGCATTCTTTCATCTTTCATCTTTCCGCATTGTTTCATCTTTCATCTTTCATCTTTCATCTTTCATCTTTCCGCATTGTTTCATCTTTCATCTTTCATCTTTCATCTTTCCGCATTCTTTCATCTTTCATCTTTCCGCATTGTTTCATCTTTCATCTTTCCGCATTGTTTCATCTTTCATCTTTCCGCATTGTTTCATCTTTCATCTTTCCGCATTCTTTCATCTTTCATCTTTCCGCATTCTTTCATCTTTCATCTTTCCGCATTGTTTCATCTTTCATCTTCCGCATTCTTTCATCTTTCATCTTTCCGCATTGTTTCATCTTTCATCTTTCCGCATTGTTTCATCTTTCATCTTTCCGCATTGTTTCATCTTTCATCTTTCCGCATTGTTTCATCTTTCATCTTCCGCATTCTTTCATCTTTCATCTTTCCGCATTGTTTCATCTTTCATCTTTCATCTTTCATCTTTCCGCATTCTTTCATCTTTCATCTTTCCGCATTGTTTCATCTTTCATCTTTCCGCATTGTTTCCTCTTTCATCTTCCGCATTCTATCATCTTTCATCTTTCCGCTTTGTTTCATCTTTCATCTTTCCGCATTGTTTCATCTTTCATCTTTCCGCATTGTTTCATCTTTCATCTTCCGCATTCTTTCATCTTTCATCTTTCCGCATTGTTTCATCTTTCATCTTTCCGCATTTTTTCATCTTTCATCTTTCCGCATTGTTTCATCTTTCCGCAGTGTTTCATCTTTCCGCATTGTTTCATCTTTCCGCATTGTTTCATCTTTCATCTTTCCGCATTGTTTCATCTTTCATCTTCCGCATTCTTTCATCTTTCATCTTTCCGCATTGTTTCATCTTTCATCTTTCCGCATTGTTTCATCTTTCATCTTTCCGCATTGTTTCATCTTTCATCTTTCCGCATTGTTTCATCTTTCATCTTCCGCATTCTTTCATCTTTCATCTTTCCGCATTGTTTCATCTTTCATCTTTCCGCATTTTTTCATCTTTCATCTTTCCGCATTGTTTCATCTTTCCGCAGTGTTTCATCTTTCCGCATTGTTTCATCTTTCCGCATTGTTTCATCTTTCATCTTTCCGCATTGTTTCATCTTTCATCTTTCCGCATTCTTTCATCTTTCATCTATCCGCATTGTTTCATCTTTCATCTTTCCGCATTGTTTCATCCTTTCATCTTTCCGCATTCTTTCATCTTTCAATTTTCCGCATTGTTTCATCTTTCATCTTTCCGCATTGTTTCATCTTTCCGCATTGTTTCATCTTTCATCTTCCGCATTCTTTCATCTTTCATCTTTCCGCATTCTTTCATCTTTCATCTTTCCGCATTCTTTCATCTTTCATCTTTCCGCATTGTTTCATCTTTCATCTTCCGCATTCTTTCATCTTTCATCTTTCCGCATTGTTTCATCTTTCATCTTTCCGCATTGTTTCATCTTTCATCTTTCCGCATTGTTTCATCTTTCATCTTTCCGCATTGTTTCATCTTTCATCTTTCCGCATTGTTTCATCTTTCCGCATTGTTTCATCTTTCATCTTCCGCATTCTTTCATCTTTCATCTTTCCGCATTGTTTCATCTTTCATCTTTCCGCATTGTTTCATCTTTCATCTTCCGCATTCTTACATCTTTCATCTTTCCGCATTGTTTCATCTTTCATCTTTCCGCATTTTTTCATCTTTCATCTTTCCGCATTGTTTCATCTTTCCGCATTGTTTCATCTTTCATCTTTCCGCATTGTTTCATCTTTCATCTTTCCGCATTCTTTCATCTTTCATCTTTCCGCATTGTTTCATCTTTCATCTTTCCGCATTGTTTCATCCTTTCATCTTTCCGCATTCTTTCATCTTTCATCTTTCCGCATTGTTTCATCTTTCATCTTTCCGCATTGTTTCATCTTTCCGCATTGTTTCATCTTTCATCTTCCGCATTCTTTCATCTTTCATCTTTCCGCATTGTTTCATCTTTCATCTTTCATCTTTCATCTTTCCGCATTCTTTCATCTTTCATCTTTCCGCTTTGTTTCATCTTTCATCTTTCAGCATTGTTTCATCTTTCATCTTTCCGCATTGTTTCATCTTTCATCTTTCCGCATTCTTTCATCTTTCATCTTTCCGCATTGTTTCATCTTTCATCTTCCGCATTCTTTCATCTTTCATCTTTCCGCATTGTTTCATCTTTCATCTTTCATCTTTCATCTTTCCGCATTCTTTCATCTTTCATCTTTCCGCATTGTTTCATCTTTCATCTTTCCGCATTGTTTCCTCTTTCATCTTCCGCATTCTTTCATCTTTCATCTTTCCGCATTGTTTCATCTTTCATCTTTACGCATTGTTTCATCTTTCATCTTTCCGCATTGTTTCATCTTTCATCTTTCCGCATTCTTTCATCTTTCATCTTTCCGCATTGTTTCATCTTTCCGAATTGTTTCATGTTTCCGCATTGTTTCATCTTTCATCTTTCCGCATTGTTTCATCTTTCATCTTTCGGCATTGTTTCATCTTTCATCTTTCCGCATTCTTTCATCTTTCATCTTTCCGCATTGTTTCATCTTTCATCTTTCCGCATTGTTTCATCTTTCATCTTTCCGCATTCTTTCATCTTTCATCTTTCCGCATTGTTTCATCTTTCATCTTTCCGCATTCTTTCATCTTTCATTTTTCCGCATTGTTTCATCTTTCATCTTTCCGCATTGTTTCATCTTTCATCTTTCCGCATTGTTTCATCTTTCATCTTTCCGCATTGTTTCATCTTTCATCTTCCGCATTCTTTCATCTTTCATCTTTCCGCATTGTTTCATCTTTCATCTTTCCGCATTCTTTCATCTTTCATCTTTCCGCATTGTTTCATCTTTCCGCAGTGTTTCATCTTTCCGCATTGTTTCATCTTACCGCATTGTTTCATCTTTCATCTTTCCGCATTGTTTCATCTTTCATCTTTCCGCATTCTTTCATCTTTCATCATTCCGCATTGTTTCATCTTTCATCTTTCCGCATTGTTTCATCCTTTCATCTTTCCGCATTCTTTCATCTTTCATCTTTCCGCATTGTTTCATCTTTCATCTTTCCGCATTGTTTCATCTTTCATCTTCCGCATTCTTTCATCTTTCATCTTTCCGCATTGTTTCATCTTTCATCTTTCATCTTTCATCTTTCGGCATTGTTTTATCTTTCATCTTTCCGCATTGTTTCATCTTTCATCTTTCCGCATTGTTTCGTCTTTCATCTTTCCGCATTGTTTCATCTTTCATCTTTCCGCATTCTTTCATCTTTCATCTTTCCGCATTCTTTCATCTTTCATTTTTCCGCATTGTTTCATCTTTCATCTTTCCGCATTGTTTCATCTTTCATCTTTCCGCATTCTTTCATCTTTCATCTTTCCGCAATCTTTCATCTTTCATCTTTCCGCATTGTTTCATCTTTCATCTTCCGCATTCTTTCATCTTTCATCTTTCCGCATTGTTTCATCTTTCATCTTTCATCTTTCATCTTTCCGCATTGTTTTATCTTTCATCTTTCCGCATTGTTTCATCTTTCATCTTTCCGCATTGTTTCATCTTTCATCTTTCCGCATTGTTTCATCTTTCATCTTTCCGCATTCTTTCATCTTTCATCTTTCCGCATTCTTTCATCTTTCATTTTTCCTCATTGTTTCATCTTTCATCTTTCCGCATTGTTTCATCTTTCATCTTCCGCATTCTTTCATCTTTCATCTTTCCGCATTGTTTCATCTTTCATCTTTCCGCATTGTTTCATCTTTCATCTTTCCGCATTGTTTCATCTTTCATCTTTCCGCATTCTTTCATCTTTCATCTTTCCGCATTGTTTTATCTTTCCGCATTGTTTCATCTTTCCGCATTGTTTCATCTTTCCGAATTGTTTCATCTTTCATCTTTCCGCATTGTTTCATCTTTCATCTTCCGCATTCTTTCATCTTTCATCTTTCCGCATTGTTTCATCTGTCATCTTTCCGCATTGTTTCATCTTTCATCTTCCGCATTCTTTCATCTTTCATCTTTCCGCATTGTTTCATCTTTCATCTTTCCGCAATGTTTCATCTTTCATCTTTCCGCATTGTTTCATCTTTCATCTTTCCGCATTCTTTCATCTTTCATCTTTCCGCATTGTTTCATCTTTCATCTTTCCGCATTGTTTCATCTTTCATCTTTCCGCATTGTTTCATCTTTCATCTTTCCGCATTGTTTCATCTTTCATCTTTCCGCATTGTTTCATCTTTCATCTTTCCGCATTGTTTCATCTTTCCGCATTGTTTCATCTTTCATCTTCCGCATTCTTTCATCTTTCATCTTTCCGCATTGTTTCATCTTTCATCTTTCCGCATTTTTTCATCTTTCATCTTTCCGCATTGTTTCATCTTTCCGCAGTGTTTCATCTTTCCGCATTGTTTCATCTTTCCGCATTGTTTCATCTTTCATCTTTCCGCATTGTTTCATCTTTCATCTTCCGCATTCTTTCATCTTTCATCTTTCCGCATTGTTTCATCTTTCATCTTTCCGCATTGTTTCATCTTTCATCTTTCCGCATTGTTTCATCTTTCATCTTTCCGCATTGTTTCATCTTTCATCTTCCGCATTCTTTCATCTTTCATCTTTCCGCATTGTTTCATCTTTCATCTTTCCGCATTTTTTCATCTTTCATCTTTCCGCATTGTTTCATCTTTCCGCAGTGTTTCATCTTTCCGCATTGTTTCATCTTTCCGCATTGTTTCATCTTTCATCTTTCCGCATTGTTTCATCTTTCATCTTTCCGCATTCTTTCATCTTTCATCTATCCGCATTGTTTCATCTTTCATCTTTCCGCATTGTTTCATCCTTTCATCTTTCCGCATTCTTTCATCTTTCAATTTTCCGCATTGTTTCATCTTTCATCTTTCCGCATTGTTTCATCTTTCCGCATTGTTTCATCTTTCATCTTCCGCATTCTTTCATCTTTCATCTTTCCGCATTCTTTCATCTTTCATCTTTCCGCATTCTTTCATCTTTCATCTTTCCGCATTGTTTCATCTTTCATCTTCCGCATTCTTTCATCTTTCATCTTTCCGCATTGTTTCATCTTTCATCTTTCCGCATTGTTTCATCTTTCATCTTTCCGCATTGTTTCATCTTTCATCTTTCCGCATTGTTTCATCTTTCATCTTTCCGCATTGTTTCATCTTTCCGCATTGTTTCATCTTTCATCTTCCGCATTCTTTCATCTTTCATCTTTCCGCATTGTTTCATCTTTCATCTTTCCGCATTGTTTCATCTTTCATCTTCCGCATTCTTACATCTTTCATCTTTCCGCATTGTTTCATCTTTCATCTTTCCGCATTTTTTCATCTTTCATTTTTCCGCATTGTTTCATCTTTCCGCATTGTTTCATCTTTCATCTTTCCGCATTGTTTCATCTTTCATCTTTCCGCATTCTTTCATCTTTCATCTTTCCGCATTGTTTCATCTTTCATCTTTCCGCATTGTTTCATCCTTTCATCTTTCCGCATTCTTTCATCTTTCATCTTTCCGCATTGTTTCATCTTTCATCTTTCCGCATTGTTTCATCTTTCCGCATTGTTTCATCTTTCATCTTCCGCATTCTTTCATCTTTCATCTTTCCGCATTGTTTCATCTTTCATCTTTCATCTTTCATCTTTCCGCATTCTTTCATCTTTCATCTTTCCGCTTTGTTTCATCTTTCATCTTTCAGCATTGTTTCATCTTTCATCTTTCCGCATTGTTTCATCTTTCATCTTTCCGCATTCTTTCATCTTTCATCTTTCCGCATTGTTTCATCTTTCATCTTCCGCATTCTTTCATCTTTCATCTTTCCGCATTGTTTCATCTTTCATCTTTCATCTTTCATCTTTCCGCATTCTTTCATCTTTCATCTTTCCGCATTGTTTCATCTTTCATCTTTCCGCATTGTTTCCTCTTTCATCTTCCGCATTCTTTCATCTTTCATCTTTCCGCATTGTTTCATCTTTCATCTTTACGCATTGTTTCATCTTTCATCTTTCCGCATTGTTTCATCTTTCATCTTTCCGCATTCTTTCATCTTTCATCTTTCCGCATTGTTTCATCTTTCCGAATTGTTACATGTTTCCGCATTGTTTCATCTTTCATCTTTCCGCATTGTTTCATCTTTCATCTTTCCGCATTGTTTCATCTTTCATCTTTCCGCATTCTTTCATCTTTCATCTTTCCGCATTGTTTCATCTTTCATCTTTCCGCATTGTTTCATCTTTCATCTTTCCGCATTCTTTCATCTTTCATCTTTCCGCATTGTTTCATCTTTCATCTTTCCGCATTCTTTCATCTTTCATTTTTCCGCATTGTTTCATCTTTCATCTTTCCGCATTGTTTCATCTTTCATCTTTCCGCATTGTTTCATCTTTCATCTTTCCGCATTGTTTCATCTTTCATCTTCCGCATTCTTTCATCTTTCATCTTTCCGCATTGTTTCATCTTTCATCTTTCCGCATTCTTTCATCTTTCATCTTTCCGCATTGTTTCATCTTTCCGCAGTGTTTCATCTTTCCGCATTGTTTCATCTTACCGCATTGTTTCATCTTTCATCTTTCCGCATTGTTTCATCTTTCATCTTTCCGCATTCTTTCATCTTTCATCATTCCGCATTGTTTCATCTTTCATCTTTCCGCATTGTTTCATCCTTTCATCTTTCCGCATTCTTTCATCTTTCATCTTTCCGCATTGTTTCATCTTTCATCTTTCCGCATTGTTTCATCTTTCATCTTCCGCATTCTTTCATCTTTCATCTTTCCGCATTGTTTCATCTTTCATCTTTCATCTTTCATCTTTCGGCATTGTTTTATCTTTCATCTTTCCGCATTGTTTCATCTTTCATCTTTCCGCATTGTTTCATCTTTCATCTTTCCGCATTGTTTCATCTTTCATCTTTCCGCATTCTTTCATCTTTCATCTTTCCGCATTCTTTCATCTTTCATTTTTCCGCATTGTTTCATCTTTCATCTTTCCGCATTGTTTCATCTTTCATCTTTCCGCATTCTTTCATCTTTCATCTTTCCGCAATCTTTCATCTTTCATCTTTCCGCATTGTTTCATCTTTCATCTTCCGCATTCTTTCATCTTTCATCTTTCCGCATTGTTTCATCTTTCATCTTTCATCTTTCATCTTTCCGCATTGTTTTATCTTTCATCTTTCCGCATTGTTTCATCTTTCATCTTTCCGCATTGTTTCATCTTTCATCTTTCCGCATTGTTTCATCTTTCATCTTTCCGCATTCTTTCATCTTTCATCTTTCCGCATTCTTTCATCTTTCATTTTTCCTCATTGTTTCATCTTTCATCTTTCCGCATTGTTTCATCTTTCATCTTCCGCATTCTTTCATCTTTCATCTTTCCGCATTGTTTCATCTTTCATCTTTCCGCATTGTTTCATCTTTCATCTTTCCGCATTGTTTCATCTTTCATCTTTCCGCATTCTTTCATCTTTCATCTTTCCGCATTGTTTTATCTTTCCGCATTGTTTCATCTTTCCGCATTGTTTCATCTTTCCGAATTGTTTCATCTTTCATCTTTCCGCATTGTTTCATCTTTCATCTTCCGCATTCTTTCATCTTTCATCTTTCCGCATTGTTTCATCTTTCATCTTTCCGCATTGTTTCATCTTTCATCTTCCGCATTCTTTCATCTTTCATCTTTCCGCATTGTTTCATCTTTCATCTTTCCGCAATGTTTCATCTTTCATCTTTCCGCATTGTTTCATCTTTCATCTTTCCGCATTCTTTCATCTTTCATCTTTCCGCATTGTTTCATCTTTCATCTTTCCGCATTGTTTAATCTTTCATCTTTCTGCATTGTTTCATCTTTCCGCATTGTTTCATCTTTCATCTTTCCGCATTTTTTCATCTTTCATCTTTCCGCATTGTTTCATCTTTCATCTTTCCGCATTGTTTCATCTTTCATTTTTCCGCATTGTTTCATCTTTCATCTTTCCGCATTCTTTCATCTTTCATCTTTCCGCATTCTTTCATCTTTCATCTTTCCGCATTGTTTCATCTTTCATCTTTCCGCATTGTTTCATCTTTCATCTTTCCGCATTGTTTCATCTTTCCGCATTGTTTCATCTTTCATCTTCCGCATTCTTTCATCTTTCATCTTTCCGCATTGTTTCATCTTTCATCTTTCCGCATTGTTTCATCTTTCATCTTCCGCATTCTTTCATCTTTCATCTTTCCGCATTGTTTCATCTTTCATCTTCCGCATTCTTTCATCTTTCATCTTTCCGCATTGTTTCATCTTTCATCTTTCCGCATTGTTTCATCTTTCATCTTTCCGCATTGTTTCATCTTTCATCTTTCCGCATTGTTTCATCTTTCATCTTCCGCATTCTTTCATCTTTCATCTTTCCGCATTGTTTCATCTTTCATCTTTCATCTTTCATCTTTCCGCATTCTTTCATCTTTCATCTTTCCGCATTGTTTCATCTTTCATCTTTCCGCATTGTTTCCTCTTTCATCTTCCGCATTCTTTCATCTTTCATCTTTCCGCATTGTTTCATCTTTCATCTTTACGCATTGTTTCATCTTTCATCTTTCCGCATTGTTTCATCTTTCATCTTTCCGCATTCTTTCATCTTTCATCTTTCCGCATTGTTTCATCTTTCCGCATTGTTTCATGTTTCCGCATTGTTTCATCTTTCATCTTTCCGCATTGTTTCATCTTTCATCTTTCCGCATTGTTTCATCTTTCATCTTTCCGCATTGTTTATTCTTTCATCTTTCCGCATTCTTTCATCTTTCATCTTTCCGCATTGTTTCATCTTTCATCTTTCCGCAATGTTTCATCTTTCATCTTTCCGCATTCATTCATCTTTCATCTTTCCGCATTGTTTCATCTTTCATCTTTCCGCATTCTTTCATCTTTCATTTTTTCGCATTGTTTCATCTTTCATCTTTCCGCATTGTTTCATCTTTCATCTTTCCGCATTGTTTCATCTTTCATCTTTCCGCATTGTTTCATCTTTCATCTTCCGCATTCTTTCATCTTTCATCTTTCCGCATTGTTTCATCTTTCATCTTTCCGCATTCTTTCATCTTTCATCTTTCCGCATTGTTTCATCTTTCCGCAGTGTTTCATCTTTCCGCATTGTTTCATCTTTCCGCATTGTTTCATCTTTCATCTTTCCGCATTGTTTCATCTTTCATCTTTCCGCATTCTTTCATCTTTCATCATTCCGCATTGTTTCATCTTTCATCTTTCCGCATTGTTTCATCCTTTCATCTTTCCGCATTCTTTCATCTTTCATCTTTCCGCATTGTTTCATCTTTCATCTTTCCGCATTGTTTCATCTTTCCGCATTGTTTCATCTTTCATCTTCCGCATTCTTTCATCTTTCATCTTTCCGCATTGTTTCATCTTTCATCTTTCCGCATTGTTTCATCTTTCATCTTTCCGCATTGTTTCATCTTTCATCTTTCCGCATTCTTTCATCTTTCATCTTTCCGCATTGTTTTATCTTTCCGCATTGTTTCATCTTTCCGCATTGTTTCATCTTTCCGAATTGTTTCATCTTTCATCTTTCCGCATTGTTTCATCTTTCATCTTCCGCATTCTTTCATCTTTCATCTTTCCGCATTGTTTCATCTTTCATCTTTCCGCATTGTTTCATCTTTCATCTTCCGCATTCTTTCATCTTTCATCTTTCCGCATTGTTTCATCTTTCATCTTTCCGCAATGTTTCATCTTTCATCTTTCCGCATTGTTTCATCTTTCATCTTTCCGCATTCTTTCATCTTTCATCTTTCCGCATTGTTTCATCTTTCATCTTTCCGCATTGTTTAATCTTTCATCTTTCTGCATTGTTTCATCTTTCCGCATTGTTTCATCTTTCATCTTTCCGCATTTTTTCATCTTTCATCTTTCCGCATTGTTTCATCTTTCATCTTTCCGCATTGTTTCATCTTTCATCTTTCCGCATTGTTTCATCTTCCATCTTTCCGCATTCTTTCATCTTTCATCTTTCCGCATTCTTTCATCTTTCATCTTTCCGCATTGTTTCATCTTTCATCTTTCCGCATTGTTTCATCTTTCATCTTTCCGCATTGTTTCATCTTTCCGCATTGTTTCATCTTTCCGCATTGTTTCATCTTTCATCTTCCGCATTCTTTCATCTTTCATCTTTCCGCATTGTTTCATCTTTCATCTTTCCGCATTGTTTCATCTTTCATCTTCCGCATTCTTTCATCTTTCATCTTTCCGCATTGTTTCATCTTTCATCTTTCCGCAATGTTTCATCTTTCATCTATCCGCATTGTTTCATCTTTCATCTTTCCGCATTCTTTCATCTTTCATCTTTCCGCATTGTTTCATCTTTCATCTTTCCGCATTGTTTCATCTTTCATCTTTCCGCATTGTTTCATCCTTTCATCTTTCCGCATTCTTTCATCTTTCATCTTTCCGCATTGTTTCATCTTTCATCTTCCGCATTCTTTCATCTTTCATCTTTCCGCATTGTTTCATCTTTCATCTTTCCGCATTGTTTCATCTTTCATCTTTCCGCATTGTTTCATCTTTCATCTTTCCGCATTCTTTCATCTTTCATCTTTCCGCATTGTTTTATCTTTCCGCATTGTTTCATCTTTCCGCATTGTTTCATCTTTCCGAATTGTTTCATCTTTCATCTTTCCGCATTGTTTCATCTTTCATGTTTCCGCATTGTTTCATCTTTCATCTTTCCGCATTGTTTCATCTTTCATCTTTCCGCATTGTTTCATCTTTCATCTTCCGCATTCTTTCATCATTCATCTTTCCGCATTGTTTCATCTTTCATCTTTCCGCAATGTTTCATCTTTCATCTTTCCGCATTGTTTCATCTTTCATCTTTCCGCATTCTTTCATCTTTCATCTTTCCGCATTGTTTCATCTTTCATCTTTCCGCATTGTTTAATCTTTCATCTTTCTGCATTGTTTCATCTTTCCGCATTGTTTCATCTTTCATCTTTCCGCATTTTTTCATCTTTCATCTTTCCGCATTGTTTCATCTTTCATCTTTCCGCATTGTTTCATCTTTCATCTTTCCGCATTGTTTCATCTTTCATCTTTCCGCATTCTTTCATCTTTCATCTTTCCGCATTCTTTCATCTTTCATCTTTCCGCATTGTTTCATCTTTCATCTTTCCGCATCGTTTCATCTTTCATCTTTCCGCATTGTTTCATCTTTCCGCATTGTTTCATCTTTCATCTTCCGCATTCTTTCATCTTTCATCTTTCCGCATTGTTTCATCTTTCATCTTTCCGCATTGTTTCATATTTCATATTCCGCATTCTTTCATCTTTCATCTTTCCGCATTGTTTCCTCTTTCATCTTTCCGCATTTTTTCATCTTTCATCTTTCCGCATTGTTTCATCTTTCCGCATTGTTTCATCTTTCCGCATTGTTTCATCTTTCATCTTTACGCATTGTTTCATCTTTCCGCATTGTTTCATCCTTTCATCTTTCCGCATTCTTTCATCTTTCATCTTTCCGCATTGTTTCATCTTTCATCTTTCCGCATTGTTTCATCTTTCCGCATTGTTTCATCTTTCATCTTCCGCATTCTTTCATCTTTCATCTTTCCGCATTGTTTCATCTTTCATCTTTCATCTTTCATCTTTCCGCATTCTTTCATCTTTCATCTTTCCGCATTGTTTCATCTTTCATCTTTCCGCATTGTTTCATCTTTCATCTTTCCGCATTGTTTCATCCTTTCATCTTTCCGCATTCTTTCATCTTTCATCTTTCCGCATTGTTTCATCTTTCATCTTTCCGCATTGTTTCATCTTTCCGCATTGTTTCATCTTTCATCTTCCGCATTCTTTCATCTTTCATCTTTCCGCATTGTTTCATCTTTCATCTTTCCGCATTGTTTCATCTTTCCGCATTGTTTCATCTTTCCGCATTGTTTCATCTTTCCGCATTGTTTCATCTTTCCGCATTGTTTCATCTTTCCGCATTGTTTCATCTTTCATCTTTCCGCATTGTTTCATCTTTCATCTTCCGCATTCTTTCATCTTTCATTTTTCCGCATTGTTTCATCTTTCATCTTTCCGCATTGTTTCGTCTTTCATCTTTCCGCATTGTTTCATCTTTCATCTTTCCGCATTGTTTCATCTTTCATCTTTCCGCATTGTTTCATCTTTCATCTTTCCGCATTGTTTCATCTTTCATCTTTCCGCATTCTTTCATCTTTCATCTTTCCGCATTGTTTCATCTTTCATCCTTCCGCAATGTTTCATCTTTCATCTTTCCGCATTGTTTCATCTTTCATCTTTCCGCATTCTTTCATCTTTCATCTTTCCGCATTCTTTCATCTTTCATCTTTCCGCATTCTTTCATCTTTCATCTTTCCGCATTCTTTCATCTTTCATCTTTCCGCATTGTTTCATCTTTCATCTTTCCGCATTGTTTCATCTTTCATCTTTCCGCATTGTTTCATCTTTCCGCATTGTTTCATCTTTCATCTTCCGCATTCTTTCATCTTTCATCTTTCCGCATTGTTTCATCTTTCATCTCTCCGCATTGTTTCATCTTTCATCTTCCGCAATGTTTCATCTTTCATCTTTCCGCATTGTTTCATCTTTCATCTTTCCGCATTCTATCATCTTTCATCTTTCCGCATTGTTTCATCTTTCATCTTTCCGCATTTTTTTATCTTTCATCTTTCCGCATTGTTTCATCTTTCCGCATTGTTTCATCTTTCCGCATTGTTTCATCTTTCCGCATTGTTTCATCTTTCCGCATTGTTTCATCTTTCCGCATTGTTTCATCTTTCCGCATTGTTTCATCTTTCCGCATTGTTTCATCTTTCCGCATTGTTTCATCTTTCCGCATTGTTTCATCTTTCCGCATTGTTTCATCTTTCCGCATTGTTACATCTTTCCGCATTGTTTCATCTTTCCGCATTGTTTCATCTTTCCGCATTGTTTCATCTTTCCGCATTGTTTCATCTTTCCGCATTGTTTCATCTTTCCGCATTGTTTCATCTTTCCGCATTGTTTCATCTTCCGCATTCTTTCATCTTTCATCTTTCCGCATTGTTCCATCTTTCATCTTTCCGCATTGTTTCATCTTTCATCTTTCCGCATTTTTTCATCTTTCATCTTTCCGCATTGTTTCATCTTTCCGCATTGTTTCATCTTTCCGCATTGTTTCATCTTTCATCTTTACGCATTGTTTCATCTTTCATCTTTCCGCATTCTTTCATCTTTCATCTTTCCGCATTGTTTCATCTTTCATCTTTCCGCATTGTTTCATCCTTTCATCTTTCCGCATTCTTTCATCTTTCATCTTTCCGCATTGTTTCATCTTTCATCTTCCGCATTCTTTCATCTTTCATCTTTCCGCATTGTTTCATCTTTCATCTTTCCGCATTGTTTCATCTTTCATCTTTCCGCATTGTTTCATCTTTCATCTTTCCGCATTCTTTCATCTTTCATCTTTCCGCATTGTTTTATCTTTCCGCATTGTTTCATCTTTCCGCATTGTTTCATCTTTCCGAATTGTTTCATCTTTCATCTTTCCGCATTGTTTCATCTTTCATCTTCCGCATTCTTTCATCTTTCATCTTTCCGCATTGTTTCATCTTTCATCTTTCCGCATTGTTTCATCTTTCATCTTCCGCATTCTTTCATCTTTCATCTTTCCGCATTGTTTCATCTTTCATCTTTCCGCAATGTTTCATCTTTCATCTTTCCGCATTGTTTCATCTTTCATATTCCGCATTCTTTCATCTTTCATTTTTCCGCATTGTTTCATCTTTCATCTTTCCGCATTGTTTCATCTTTCATCTTTCCGCATTGTTTCATCTTTCATCTTTCCGCATTGTTTCATCTTTCATCTTCCGCATTCTTTCATCTTTCATCTTTCCGCATTGTTTCATCTTTCATCTTTCATCTTTCATCTTTCCGCATTCTTTCATCTTTCATCTTTCCGCATTCTTTCATCTTTCATCTTTCCGCATTGTTTCGTCTTTCATCTTTCCGCATTGTTTCATCTTTCATCTTTCCGCATTGTTTCATCTTTCATCTTTCCGCATTGTTTCATCTTTCATCTTTCCGCATTGTTTCATCTTTCATCTTTCCGCATTCTTTCATCTTTCATCTTTCCGCATTGTTTCATCTTTCATCTTTCCGCAATGTTTCATCTTTCATCTTTCCGCATTGTTTCATCTTTCATCTTTCCGCATTCTTTCATCTTTCATCTTTCCGCATTGTTTCATCTTTCATCTTTCCGCATTCTTTCATCTTTCATATTTCCGCATTCTTTCATCTTTCATCTTTCCGCATCGTTTCATCTTTCATCTTTCCGCATTGTTTCATCTTTCATCTTTCCGCATTGTTTCATCTTTCCGCATTGTTTCATCTTTCATCTTCCGCATTCTTTCATCTTTCATCTTTCCGCATTGTTTCATCTTTCATCTTTCCGCATTTTTTTATCTTTCATCTTTCCGCATTGTTTCATCTTTCCGCATTGTTTCATCTTTCCGCATTGTTTCATCTTTCCGCATTGTTTCATCTTTCCGCATTGTTTCATCTTTCCGCATTGTTTCATCTTTCCGCATTGTTTCATCTTTCCGCATTGTTTCATCTTTCCGCATTGTTTCATCTTTCCGCATTGTTTCATCTTTCCGCATTGTTTCATCTTTCCGCATTGTTACATCTTTCCGCATTGTTTCATCTTTCCGCATTGTTTCATCTTTCCGCATTGTTTCATCTTTCCGCATTGTTTCATCTTTCCGCATTGTTTCATCTTTCCGCATTGTTTCATCTTTCCGCATTGTTTCATCTTCCGCATTCTTTCATCTTTCATCTTTCCGCATTGTTCCATCTTTCATCTTTCCGCATTGTTTCATCTTTCATCTTTCCGCATTTTTTCATCTTTCATCTTTCCGCATTGTTTCATCTTTCCGCATTGTTTCATCTTTCCGCATTGTTTCATCTTTCATCTTTACGCATTGTTTCATCTTTCATCTTTCCGCATTCTTTCATCTTTCATCTTTCCGCATTGTTTCATCTTTCATCTTTCCGCATTGTTTCATCCTTTCATCTTTCCGCATTCTTTCATCTTTCATCTTTCCGCATTGTTTCATCTTTCATCTTCCGCATTCTTTCATCTTTCATCTTTCCGCATTGTTTCATCTTTCATCTTTCCGCATGGTTTCATCTTTCATCTTTCCGCATTGTTTCATCTTTCATCTTTCCGCATTCTTTCATCTTTCATCTTTCCGCATTGTTTTATCTTTCCGCATTGTTTCATCTTTCCGCATTGTTTCATCTTTCCGAATTGTTTCATCTTTCATCTTTCCGCATTGTTTCATCTTTCATCTTCCGCATTCTTTCATCTTTCATCTTTCCGCATTGTTTCATCTTTCATCTTTCCGCATTGTTTCATCTTTCATCTTCCGCATTCTTTCATCTTTCATCTTTCCGCATTGTTTCATCTTTCATCTTTCCGCAATGTTTCATCTTTCATCTTTCCGCATTGTTTCATCTTTCATCTTTCCGCATTCTTTCATCTTTCATCTTTCCGCATTGTTTCATCTTTCATCTTTCCGCATTGTTTAATTTTTCATCTTTCTGCATTGTTTCATCTTTCCGCATTGTTTCATCTTTCATCTTTCCGCATTTTTTCATCTTTCATCTTTCCGCATTGTTTCATCTTTCATCTTTCCGCATTGTTTCATCTTTCATCTTTCCGCATTGTTTCATCTTTCATCTTTACGCATTGTTTCATCTTTCATCTTTCCGCATTCTTTCATCTTTCATCTTTCCGCATTGTTTTATCTTTCCGCATTGTTTCATCTTTCCGCATTGTTTCATCTTTCCGAATTGTTTCATCTTTCATCTTTCCGCATTGTTTCATCTTTCATCTTCCGCATTCTTTCATCTTTCATCTTTCCGCATTGTTTCATCTTTCATATTTCCGAATTGTTTCATCTTTCATCTTCCGCATTCTTTCATCTTTCATCTTTCCGCATTGTTTCATCTTTCATCTTTCCGCATTTTTTCATCTTTCATCTTTCCGCATTGTTTCATCTTTCCGCATTGTTTCATCTTTCCGCATTGTTTCATCTTTCATCTTTACGCATTGTTTCATGTTTCATCTTTCCGCATTCTTTCATCTTTCATCTTTCCGCATTGTTTCATCTTTCATCTTTCCGCATTGTTTCATCCTTTCATCTTTCCGCATTCTTTCATCTTTCATCTTTCCGCATTGTTTCATCTTTCATCTTTCCGCATTGTTTCATCTTTCCGCATTGTTTCATCTTTCATCTTCCGCATTCTTTCATCTTTCATCTTTCCGCATTGTTTCATCTTTCATCTTTCCGCATTCTTTCATCTTTCATCTTTCCGCATTGTTTCATCTTTCATCTTTCCGCATTGTTTCATCTTTCCGCATTGTTTCATCTTTCATCTTCCGCATTCTTTCATCTTTCATCTTTCCGCATTGTTTCATCTTTCATCTTTCCGCATTGTTTCATCTTTCCGCATTGTTTCATCTTTCCGCATTGTTTCATCTTTCCGCATTGTTTCATCTTTCCGCATTGTTTCATCTTTCCGCATTGTTTCATCTTTCCGCATTGTTTCATCTTTCATCTTTCCGCATTGTTTCATCTTTCATATTCCGCATTCTTTCATCTTTCATTTTTCCGCATTGTTTCATCTTTCATCTTTCCGCATTGTTTCATCTTTCATCTTTCCGCATTGTTTCATCTTTCATCTTTCCGCATTGTTTCATCTTTCATCTTCCGCATTCTTTCATCTTTCATCTTTCCGCATTGTTTCATCTTTCATCTTTCATCTTTCATCTTTCCGCATTCTTTCATCTTTCATCTTTCCGCATTCTTTCATCTTTCATCTTTCCGCATTGTTTCGTCTTTCATCTTTCCGCATTGTTTCATCTTTCATCTTTCCGCATTGTTTCATCTTTCATCTTTCCGCATTGTTTCATCTTTCATCTTTCCGCATTGTTTCATCTTTCATCTTTCCGCATTCTTTCATCTTTCATCTTTCCGCATTGTTTCATCTTTCATCTTTCCGCAATGTTTCATCTTTCATCTTTCCGCATTGTTTCATCTTTCATCTTTCCGCATTCTTTCATCTTTCATCTTTCCGCATTGTTTCATCTTTCATCTTTCCGCATTCTTTCATCTTTCATCTTTCCGCATTCTTTCATCTTTCATCTTTCCGCATCGTTTCATCTTTCATCTTTCCGCATTGTTTCATCTTTCATCTTTCCGCATTGTTTCATCTTTCCGCATTGTTTCATCTTTCATCTTCCGCATTCTTTCATCTTTCATCTTTCCGCATTGTTTCATCTTTCATCTTTCCGCATTGTTTCATCTTTCATCTTCCGCAATGTTTCATCTTTCATCTTTCCGCATTGTTTCATCTTTCATCTTTCCGCATTCTTTCATCTTTCATCTTTCCGCATTGTTTCATCTTTCATCTTTCCGCATTTTTTCATCTTTCATCTTTCCGCATTGTTTCATCTTTCCGCATTGTTTCATCTTTCCGCATTGTTTCATCTTTCCGCATTGTTTCATCTTTCCGCATTGTTTCATCTTTCCGCATTGTTTCATCTTTCCGCATTGTTTCATCTTTCCGCATTGTTTCATCTTTCCGCATTGTTTCATCTTTCCGCATTGTTTCATCTTTCCGCATTGTTTCATCTTTCCGCATTGTTTCATCTTTCCGCATTGTTTCATCTTTCCGCATTGTTTCATCTTTCCGCATTGTTTCATCTTTCCGCATTGTTTCATCTTTCCGCATTGTTTCATCTTTCCGCATTGTTTCATCTTTCCGCATTGTTTCATCTTTCCGCATTGTTTCATCTTTCCGCATTGTTTCATCTTTCCGCATTGTTTCATCTTTCCGCATTGTTTCATCTTTCCGCATTGTTTCATCTTTCCGCATTGTTTCATCTTTCCGCATTGTTTCATCTTTCCGCATTGTTTCATCTTTCCGCATTGTTTCATCTTTCCGCATTGTTTCATCTTTCCGCATTGTTTCATCTTTCCGCATTGTTTCATCTTTCCGCATTGTTTCATCTTTCCGCATTGTTTCATCTTTCCGCATTGTTTCATCTTTCCGCATTGTTTCATCTTTCCGCATTGTTTCATCTTTCCGCATTGTTTCATCTTTCCGCATTGTTTCATCTTTCCGCATTGTTTCATCTTTCCGCATTGTTTCATCTTTCCGCATTGTTTCATCTTTCCGCATTGTTTCATCTTTCCGCATTGTTTCATCTTTCCGCATTGTTTCATCTTTCCGCATTGTTTCATCTTTCCGCATTGTTTCATCTTTCCGCATTGTTTCATCTTTCCGCATTGTTTCATCTTTCCGCATTGTTTCATCTTTCCGCATTGTTTCATCTTTCCGCATTGTTTCATCTTTCCGCATTGTTTCATCTTTCCGCATTGTTTCATCTTTCCGCATTGTTTCATCTTTCCGCATTGTTTCATCTTTCATCTTTCCGCATTGTTTCATCTTTCATCTTTCCGCATTGTTTCATCTTTCATCTTTCCGCATTGTTTCAACTTTCATCTTTCCGCATTGTTTCATCTTTCTTCTTTCCGCATTGTTTCATCTTTCATCTTTCCGCATTGTTTCATCTTTCCGCATTGTTTCATCTTTCCGCATTGTTTCATCTTTCCGCATTGTTTCATCTTTCATCTTCCGCATTTTTTCATCTTTCATCTTTCCGCATTGTTTCATCTTTCATCTTTCCGCATTGTTTCATCTTTCATCTTTCCGCATTGTTTCATCTTTCATCTTTCCGCATTTTTTCATCTTTCATCTTTCCGCATTGTTTCATATTTCATCTTTCCGCATTCTTTCATCTTTCATCTTTCCGCATTGTTTCATCTTTCATCTTTCCGCAATGTTTCATCTTTAATCTTTCCGCATTGTTTCATCTTTCATCTTTCCGCATTCTTTCATCTTTCATCTTTCCGCATTGTTTCATCTTTCATCTTTCCGCATTGTTTCATCTTTCCGCATAGTTTCATCTTTCCGCATTGTTTCATCTTTCATCTTTCCGCATTTTTTTATCTTTCATCTTTCCGCATTGTTTCATCTTTCATCTTTCCGCATTCTTTCATCTTTCATCTTTCCGCATTGTTTCATCTTTCATCTTTCCGCAATGTTTCATCTTTCATCTTTCCGCATTGTTTCATCTTTCATCTTTCCGCATTCTTTCATCTTTCATCTTTCCGCATTGTTTCATCTTTCATCTTTCCGCATTCTTTCATCTTTCATCTTTCCGCATTCTTTCATCTTTCATCTTTCCGCATTGTTTCATCTTTCATCTTTCCGCATTGTTTCATCTTTCATCTTTCCGCATTGTTTCATCTTTCCGCATTGTTTCATCTTTCATCTTCCGCATTGTTTCATCTTTCATCTTTCAGCATTGTTTCATCTTTCATCTTTCCGCATTGTTTCATCTTTCATCTTCCGTATTCTTTCATCTTTCAACTTTCCGCATTGTTTCATCTTTCATCTTTCCGCATTCTTTCATCTTTCATCTTTCCGCATTGTTTCATCTTTCATCTTTCCGCATTTTTTCATCTTTCATCTTTCCGCATTGTTTCATCTTTCCGCATTGTTTCATCTTTCCGCATTGTTTCATCTTTCCGCATTGTTTCATCTTTCCGCATTGTTTCATCTTTCAGCATTGTTTCATCTTTCCGCATTGTTTCATCTTTCCGCATTGTTTCATCTTTCCGCATTGTTTCATCTTTCCGCATTGTTTCATCTTTCCGCATTGTTTCATCTTTCCGCATTGTTTCATCTTTCCGCATTGTTTCATCTTTCCGCATTGTTTCATCTTTCCGCATTGTTTCATCTTTCAGCATTGTTTCATCTTTCCGCATTGTTTCATCTTTCCGCATTGTTTCATCTTTCCGCATTGTTTCATCTTTCCGCATTGTTTCATCTTTCCGCATTGTTTCATCTTTCCGCATTGTTTCATCTTTCCGCATTGTTTCATCTTTCCGCATTGTTTCATCTTTCCGCATTGTTTCATCTTTCCGCATTGTTTCATCTTTCCGCATTGTTTCATCTTTCCGCATTGTTTCATCTTTCCGCATTGTTTCATCTTTCCGCATTGTTTCATCTTTCCGCATTGTTTCATCTTTCCGCATTGTTTCATCTTTCCGCATTGTTTCATCTTTCCGCATTGTTTCATCTTTCCGCATTGTTTCATCTTTCCGCATTGTTTCATCTTTCCGCATTGTTTCATCTTTCCGCATTGTTTCATCTTTCCGCATTGTTTCATCTTTCCGCATTGTTTCATCTTTCCGCATTGTTTCATCTTTCATCTTTCCGCATTGTTTCATCTTTCATCTTTCCGCATTGTTTCATCTTTCATCTTTCCGCATTGTTTCAACTTTCATCTTTCCGCATTGTTTCATCTTTCTTCTTTCCGCATTGTTTCATCTTTCATCTTTCCGCATTGTTTCATCTTTCCGCATTGTTTCATCTTTCCGCATTGTTTCATCTTTCATCTTCCGCATTTTTTCATCTTTCATCTTTCCGCATTGTTTCATCTTTCATCTTTCCGCATTGTTTCATCTTTCATCTTTCCGCATTGTTTCATCTTTCATCTTTCCGCATTTTTTCATCTTTCATCTTTCCGCATTGTTTCATATTTCATCTTTCCGCATTCTTTCATCTTTCATCTTTCCGCATTGTTTCATCTTTCATCTTTCCGCAATGTTTCATCTTTAATCTTTCCGCATTGTTTCATCTTTCATCTTTCCGCATTCTTTCATCTTTCATCTTTCCGCATTGTTTCATCTTTCATCTTTCCGCATTGTTTCATCTTTCCGCATAGTTTCATCTTTCCGCATTGTTTCATCTTTCATCTTTCCGCATTTTTTCATCTTTCATCTTTCCGCATTGTTTCATCTTTCATCTTTCCGCATTCTTTCATCTTTCATCTTTCCGCATTGTTTCATCTTTCATCTTTCCGCAATGTTTCATCTTTCATCTTTCCGCATTGTTTCATCTTTCATCTTTCCGCATTCTTTCATCTTTCATCTTTCCGCATTGTTTCATCTTTCATCTTTCCGCATTCTTTCATCTTTCATCTTTCCGCATTCTTTCATCTTTCATCTTTCCGCATTGTTTCATCTTTCATCTTTCCGCATTGTTTCATCTTTCATCTTTCCGCATTGTTTCATCTTTCCGCATTGTTTCATCTTTCATCTTCCGCATTGTTTCATCTTTCATCTTTCAGCATTGTTTCATCTTTCATCTTTCCGCATTGTTTCATCTTTCATCTTCCGTATTCTTTCATCTTTCAACTTTCCGCATTGTTTCATCTTTCATCTTTCCGCATTCTTTCATCTTTCATCTTTCCGCATTGTTTCATCTTTCATCTTTCCGCATTTTTTCATCTTTCATCTTTCCGCATTGTTTCATCTTTCCGCATTGTTTCATCTTTCCGCATTGTTTCATCTTTCCGCATTGTTTCATCTTTCCGCATTGTTTCATCTTTCAGCATTGTTTCATCTTTCCGCATTGTTTCATCTTTCCGCATTGTTTCATCTTTCCGCATTGTTTCATCTTTCCGCATTGTTTCATCTTTCCGCATTGTTTCATCTTTCCGCATTGTTTCATCTTTCCGCATTGTTTCATCTTTCCGCATTGTTTCATCTTTCCGCATTGTTTCATCTTTCAGCATTGTTTCATCTTTCCGCATTGTTTCATCTTTCCGCATTGTTTCATCTTTCCGCATTGTTTCATCTTTCCGCATTGTTTCATCTTTCCGCATTGTTTCATCTTTCCGCATTGTTTCATCTTTCCGCATTGTTTCATCTTTCCGCATTGTTTCATCTTTCATCTTTCCGCATTGTTTCATCTTTCATCTTTCCGCATTGTTTCATCTTTCATCTTTCCGCATTGTTTCATCTTTCATCTTTCCGCATTGTTTCATCTTTCATCTTTCCGCATTGTTTCATCTTTCATCTTTCCGCATTGTTTCATCTTTCATCTTTCCGCATTGTTTCATCTTTCATCTTTCCGCATTGTTTCATCTTTCATCTTTCCGCATTGTTTCATCTTTCATCTTTCCGCATTGTTTCATCTTTCCGCATTGTTTCATCTTTCCGCATTGTTTCATCTTTCATCTTCCGCATTTTTTCATCTTTCATCTTTCCGCATTGTTTCATCTTTCATCTTTCC
Source organism: Gastracanthus pulcherrimus (assembly GCA_949152435.1). Taxonomy (NCBI): domain Eukaryota; kingdom Metazoa; phylum Arthropoda; class Insecta; order Hymenoptera; family Pteromalidae; genus Gastracanthus; species Gastracanthus pulcherrimus. The sequence goes on along the minus strand of CASCKD010000099.1, from coordinate 1,771,849 downwards.
GCATTGTTTCATCTTTCATCTTTCCGCATTGTTTCATCTTTCATCTTTCCGCATTTTTTCATCTTTCATCTTTCCGCATTGTTTCATATTTCATCTTTCCGCATTCTTTCATCTTTCATCTTTCCGCATTGTTTCATCTTTCATCTTTCCGCAATGTTTCATCTTTCATCTTTCCGCATTGTTTCATCTTTCATCTTTCCGCATTCTTTCCTCTTTCATCTTTCCGCATTGTTTCATCTTTCATCTTTCCGCATTGTTTCATCTTTCCGCATAGTTTCATCTTTCCGCATTGTTTCATCTTTCATCTTTCCGCATTTTTTCATCTTTCATCTTTCCGCATTGTTTCATCTTTCATCTTTCCGCATACTTTCATCTTTCATCTTTCCGCATTGTTTCATCTTTCATCTTTCCGCATTGTTTCATCTTTCATCTTTCCGCATTGTTTCATCTTTCATCTTTCCGCATTGTTTCATCTTTCATCTTTCCGCATTGTTTCATCTTTCATCTTTCATCTTTCCGCATTGTTTCATCTTTCATCTTCCGCATTCTTTCATCTTTCATCTTTCCGCATTGTTTCATCTTTCATCTTTCCGCATTCTTTCATCTTTCATCTTTCCGCATTGTTTCATCTTTCATCTTTCCGCATTGTTTCATCTTTCATCTTTCCGCATTTTTTCATCTTTCATCTTTCCGCATTGTTTCATATTTCATCTTTCCGCATTCTTTCATCTTTCATCTTTCCGCATTGTTTCATCTTTCATCTTTCCGCAATGTTTCATCTTTCATCTTTCCGCATTGTTTCATCTTTCATCTTTCCGCATTCTTTCATCTTTCATCTTTCCGCATTGTTTCATCTTTCATCTTTCCGCATTGTTTCATCTTTCCGCATAGTTTCATCTTTCCGCATTGTTTCATCTTTCATCTTTCCGCATTTTTTCATCTTTCATCTTTCCGCATTCTTTCATCTTTCATCTTTCCGCATTGTTTCATCTTTCATCTTTCCGCATTCTTTCATCTTTCATCTTTCCGCATTGTTTCATCTTTCATCTTCCGCATTCTTTCATCTTTCATCTTTCCGCATTCTTTCATCTTTCATCTTTCCGCATTGTTTCATCTTTCATCTTTCATCTTTCCGCATTGTTTCATCTTTCATCTTCCGCATTCTTTCATCTTTCATCTTTCCGCATTGTTTCATCTTTCATCTTTCCGCATTCTTTCATCTTTCATCTTTCCGCATTGTTTCATCTTTCATCTTTCCGCATTCTTTCATCTTTCATCTTTCCGCATTGTTTCATCTTTCATCTTTCCGCATTGTTTCATCTTTCCGCATTGTTTCATCTTTCATCTTCCGCATTCTTTCACCTTTCATCTTTCCGCATTGTTTCATCTTTCATCTTTCCGCATTGTTTCATCTTTCATCTTTCGCATTCTTTCATCTTTCATCTTTCCGCATTGTTTCATCTTTCATCTTTCCGCATTTTTTCATCTTTCATCTTTCCGCATTGTTTCATCTTTCCGCATTGTTTCATCTTTCATCTTTCCGCATTCTTTCATCTTTCATCTTTCCGCATTCTTTCATCTTTCATCTTTCCGCATTGTTTCATCTTTCATCTTCCGCATTCTTTCATCTTTCATCTTTCCGCATTGTTTCATATTTCATCTTTCCGCATTGTTTCATCTTTCATCTTTCCGCATTGTTTCATCTTTCATCTTTCCGCATTGTTTCATCTTTCATCTTCCGCATTCTTTCATCTTTCATCTTTCCGCATTGTTTCATCTTTCATCTTTCATCTTTCATCTTTCCGCATTCTTTCATCTTTCATCTTTCCGCATTGTTTCATCTTTCATCTTTCCGCATTGTTTCATCTTTCATCTTTCCGCATTCTTTCATCTTTCATCTTTCCGCATTGTTTCACCTTTCATCTTTCCGCATTCTTTCATCTTTCATCTTTCCGCATTGTTTCATCTTTCATCTTTCCGCATTGTTTCATCTTTCCGCATTGTTTCATCTTTCATCTTCCGCATTGTTTCATCTTTCATCTTTCAGCATTGTTTCATCTTTCATCTTTCCGCATTGTTTCATCTTTCATCTTCCGTATTCTTTCATCTTTCAACTTTCCGCATTGTTTCATCTTTCATCTTTCCGCATTCTTTCATCTTTCATCTTTCCGCATTGTTTCATCTTTCATCTTTCCGCATTTTTTCATCTTTCATCTTTCCGCATTGTTTCATCTTTCCGCATTGTTTCATCTTTCCGCATTGTTTCATCTTTCCGCATTGTTTCATCTTTCCGCATTGTTTCATCTTTCAGCATTGTTTCATCTTTCCGCATTGTTTCATCTTTCCGCATTGTTTCATCTTTCCGCATTGTTTCATCTTTCCGCATTGTTTCATCTTTCCGCATTGTTTCATCTTTCCGCATTGTTTCATCTTTCCGCATTGTTTCATCTTTCCGCATTGTTTCATCTTTCCGCATTGTTTCATCTTTCAGCATTGTTTCATCTTTCCGCATTGTTTCATCTTTCCGCATTGTTTCATCTTTCCGCATTGTTTCATCTTTCCGCATTGTTTCATCTTTCCGCATTGTTTCATCTTTCCGCATTGTTTCATCTTTCCGCATTGTTTCATCTTTCCGCATTGTTTCATCTTTCCGCATTGTTTCATCTTTCCGCATTGTTTCATCTTTCCGCATTGTTTCATCTTTCCGCATTGTTTCATCTTTCCGCATTGTTTCATCTTTCCGCATTGTTTCATCTTTCCGCATTGTTTCATCTTTCCGCATTGTTTCATCTTTCCGCATTGTTTCATCTTTCCGCATTGTTTCATCTTTCCGCATTGTTTCATCTTTCCGCATTGTTTCATCTTTCCGCATTGTTTCATCTTTCCGCATTGTTTCATCTTTCCGCATTGTTTCATCTTTCCGCATTGTTTCATCTTTCCGCATTGTTTCATCTTTCATCTTTCCGCATTGTTTCATCTTTCATCTTTCCGCATTGTTTCATCTTTCATCTTTCCGCATTGTTTCAACTTTCATCTTTCCGCATTGTTTCATCTTTCTTCTTTCCGCATTGTTTCATCTTTCATCTTTCCGCATTGTTTCATCTTTCCGCATTGTTTCATCTTTCCGCATTGTTTCATCTTTCATCTTCCGCATTTTTTCATCTTTCATCTTTCCGCATTGTTTCATCTTTCATCTTTCCGCATTGTTTCATCTTTCATCTTTCCGCATTGTTTCATCTTTCATCTTTCCGCATTTTTTCATCTTTCATCTTTCCGCATTGTTTCATATTTCATCTTTCCGCATTCTTTCATCTTTCATCTTTCCGCATTGTTTCATCTTTCATCTTTCCGCAATGTTTCATCTTTAATCTTTCCGCATTGTTTCATCTTTCATCTTTCCGCATTCTTTCATCTTTCATCTTTCCGCATTGTTTCATCTTTCATCTTTCCGCATTGTTTCATCTTTCCGCATAGTTTCATCTTTCCGCATTGTTTCATCTTTCATCTTTCCGCATTTTTTCATCTTTCATCTTTCCGCATTGTTTCATCTTTCATCTTTCCGCATTCTTTCATCTTTCATCTTTCCGCATTGTTTCATCTTTCATCTTTCCGCAATGTTTCATCTTTCATCTTTCCGCATTGTTTCATCTTTCATCTTTCCGCATTCTTTCATCTTTCATCTTTCCGCATTGTTTCATCTTTCATCTTTCCGCATTCTTTCATCTTTCATCTTTCCGCATTCTTTCATCTTTCATCTTTCCGCATTGTTTCATCTTTCATCTTTCCGCATTGTTTCATCTTTCATCTTTCCGCATTGTTTCATCTTTCCGCATTGTTTCATCTTTCATCTTCCGCATTGTTTCATCTTTCATCTTTCAGCATTGTTTCATCTTTCATCTTTCCGCATTGTTTCATCTTTCATCTTCCGTATTCTTTCATCTTTCAACTTTCCGCATTGTTTCATCTTTCATCTTTCCGCATTCTTTCATCTTTCATCTTTCCGCATTGTTTCATCTTTCATCTTTCCGCATTTTTTCATCTTTCATCTTTCCGCATTGTTTCATCTTTCCGCATTGTTTCATCTTTCCGCATTGTTTCATCTTTCCGCATTGTTTCATCTTTCCGCATTGTTTCATCTTTCAGCATTGTTTCATCTTTCCGCATTGTTTCATCTTTCCGCATTGTTTCATCTTTCCGCATTGTTTCATCTTTCCGCATTGTTTCATCTTTCCGCATTGTTTCATCTTTCCGCATTGTTTCATCTTTCCGCATTGTTTCATCTTTCCGCATTGTTTCATCTTTCCGCATTGTTTCATCTTTCAGCATTGTTTCATCTTTCCGCATTGTTTCATCTTTCCGCATTGTTTCATCTTTCCGCATTGTTTCATCTTTCCGCATTGTTTCATCTTTCCGCATTGTTTCATCTTTCCGCATTGTTTCATCTTTCCGCATTGTTTCATCTTTCCGCATTGTTTCATCTTTCATCTTTCCGCATTGTTTCATCTTTCATCTTTCCGCATTGTTTCATCTTTCATCTTTCCGCATTGTTTCATCTTTCATCTTTCCGCATTGTTTCATCTTTCATCTTTCCGCATTGTTTCATCTTTCATCTTTCCGCATTGTTTCATCTTTCATCTTTCCGCATTGTTTCATCTTTCATCTTTCCGCATTGTTTCATCTTTCATCTTTCCGCATTGTTTCATCTTTCATCTTTCCGCATTGTTTCATCTTTCCGCATTGTTTCATCTTTCCGCATTGTTTCATCTTTCATCTTCCGCATTTTTTCATCTTTCATCTTTCCGCATTGTTTCATCTTTCATCTTTCCGCATTGTTTCATCTTTCATCTTTCCGCATTGTTTCATCTTTCATCTTTCCGCATTTTTTCATCTTTCATCTTTCCGCATTGTTTCATATTTCATCTTTCCGCATTCTTTCATCTTTCATCTTTCCGCATTGTTTCATCTTTCATCTTTCCGCAATGTTTCATCTTTCATCTTTCCGCATTGTTTCATCTTTCATCTTTCCGCATTCTTTCCTCTTTCATCTTTCCGCATTGTTTCATCTTTCATCTTTCCGCATTGTTTCATCTTTCCGCATAGTTTCATCTTTCCGCATTGTTTCATCTTTCATCTTTCCGCATTTTTTCATCTTTCATCTTTCCGCATTGTTTCATCTTTCATCTTTCCGCATACTTTCATCTTTCATCTTTCCGCATTGTTTCATCTTTCATCTTTCCGCATTGTTTCATCTTTCATCTTTCCGCATTGTTTCATCTTTCATCTTTCCGCATTGTTTCATCTTTCATCTTTCCGCATTGTTTCATCTTTCATCTTTCATCTTTCCGCATTGTTTCATCTTTCATCTTCCGCATTCTTTCATCTTTCATCTTTCCGCATTGTTTCATCTTTCATCTTTCCGCATTCTTTCATCTTTCATCTTTCCGCATTGTTTCATCTTTCATCTTTCCGCATTGTTTCATCTTTCATCTTTCCGCATTTTTTCATCTTTCATCTTTCCGCATTGTTTCATATTTCATCTTTCCGCATTCTTTCATCTTTCATCTTTCCGCATTGTTTCATCTTTCATCTTTCCGCAATGTTTCATCTTTCATCTTTCCGCATTGTTTCATCTTTCATCTTTCCGCATTCTTTCATCTTTCATCTTTCCGCATTGTTTCATCTTTCATCTTTCCGCATTGTTTCATCTTTCCGCATAGTTTCATCTTTCCGCATTGTTTCATCTTTCATCTTTCCGCATTTTTTCATCTTTCATCTTTCCGCATTCTTTCATCTTTCATCTTTCCGCATTGTTTCATCTTTCATCTTTCCGCATTCTTTCATCTTTCATCTTTCCGCATTGTTTCATCTTTCATCTTCCGCATTCTTTCATCTTTCATCTTTCCGCATTCTTTCATCTTTCATCTTTCCGCATTGTTTCATCTTTCATCTTTCATCTTTCCGCATTGTTTCATCTTTCATCTTCCGCATTCTTTCATCTTTCATCTTTCCGCATTGTTTCATCTTTCATCTTTCCGCATTCTTTCATCTTTCATCTTTCCGCATTGTTTCATCTTTCATCTTTCCGCATTCTTTCATCTTTCATCTTTCCGCATTGTTTCATCTTTCATCTTTCCGCATTGTTTCATCTTTCCGCATTGTTTCATCTTTCATCTTCCGCATTCTTTCACCTTTCATCTTTCCGCATTGTTTCATCTTTCATCTTTCCGCATTGTTTCATCTTTCATCTTTCGCATTCTTTCATCTTTCATCTTTCCGCATTGTTTCATCTTTCATCTTTCCGCATTTTTTCATCTTTCATCTTTCCGCATTGTTTCATCTTTCCGCATTGTTTCATCTTTCATCTTTCCGCATTCTTTCATCTTTCATCTTTCCGCATTCTTTCATCTTTCATCTTTCCGCATTGTTTCATCTTTCATCTTCCGCATTCTTTCATCTTTCATCTTTCCGCATTGTTTCATATTTCATCTTTCCGCATTGTTTCATCTTTCATCTTTCCGCATTGTTTCATCTTTCATCTTTCCGCATTGTTTCATCTTTCATCTTCCGCATTCTTTCATCTTTCATCTTTCCGCATTGTTTCATCTTTCATCTTTCATCTTTCATCTTTCCGCATTCTTTCATCTTTCATCTTTCCGCATTGTTTCATCTTTCATCTTTCCGCATTGTTTCATCTTTCATCTTTCCGCATTCTTTCATCTTTCATCTTTCCGCATTGTTTCACCTTTCATCTTTCCGCATTCTTTCATCTTTCATCTTTCCGCATTCTTTCATCTTTCATCTTTCCGCATTGTTTCATCTTTCATCTTCCGCATTCTTTCATCTTTCATCTTTCCGCATTGTTTCATCTTTTATCTTTCCGCATTGTTTCATCTTTCATCTTTCCGCATTGTTTCATCTTTCATCTTTCCGCATTGTTTCATCTTTCATCTTTCCGCATTTTTTCATCTTTCATCTTTCCGCATTGTTTCATCTTTCATCTTTCCGCATTTTTTCATCTTTCATCTTTCCGCATTGTTTCATCTTTCCGCATTGTTTCATCTTTCATCTTTCCGCATTGTTTCATCTTTCATCTTTCCGCATTGTTTCATCTTTCATCTTTCCGCATTCTTTCATCTTTCATCTTTCCGCATTCTTTCATCTTTCATCTTTCCGCATTCTTTCATCTTTCATCTTTCCGCATTGTTTCATCTTTCATCTTTCCGCATTGTTTCATCTTTCATATTTCCGCATTGTTTCATCTTTCCGCATTGTTTCATCTTTCATCTTCCGCATTCTTTCATCTTTCATCTTTCCGCATTGTTTCATCTTTCATGTTTCCGCATTGTTTCATCTTTCATCTTCCGCATTCTTTCATCTTTCATCTTTCCGAATTGTTTCATCTTTCATCTTTCCGCATTCTTTCATCTTTCATCTTTCCGCATTGTTTCATCTTTCATCTTTCCGCATTTTATCATCTTTCATCTTTCCGCATTGTTTCATCTTTCCGCATTGTTTCATCTTTCCGCATTGTTTCATCTTTCCGCATTGTTTCATCTTTCCGCATTGTTTCATCTTTCCGCATTGTTTCATCTTTCCGCATTGTTTCATCTTTCCGCATTGTTTCATCTTTCCGCATTGTTTCATCTTTCCGCATTGTTTCATCTTTCCGCATTGTTTCATCTTTCCGCATTGTTTCATCTTTCCGCATTGTTTCATCTTTCCGCATTGTTTCATCTTTCCGCATTGTTTCATCTTTCCGCATTGTTTCATCTTTCCGCATTGTTTCATCTTTCCGCATTGTTTCATCTTTCCGCATTGTTTCATCTTTCCGCATTGTTTCATCTTTCATCTTTCCGCATTGTTTCATCTTTCATCTTTCCGCATTGTTTCATCTTTCATCTTTCCGCATTGTTTCATCTTTCATCTTTCCGCATTGTTTCATCTTTCATCTTTCCGCATTGTTTCATCTTTCATCTTTCCGCATTGTTTCATCTTTTATCTTTCCGCATTGTTTCATCTTTCATCTTTCCGCACTGTTTCATCTTTCATCTTTCCGCATTGTTTCATCTTTCCGCATTGTTTCATCTTTCCGCATTGTTTCATCTTTCCGCATTGTTTCATCTTTCATCTTCCGCATTCTTTCATCTTTCATCTTTCCGCATTGTTTCATCTTTCATCTTTCCGCATTGTTTCATCTTTCATCTTTCCGCATTGTTTCATCTTTCATCTTTCCGCATTTTTTCATCTTTCATCTTTCCGCATTGTTTCATCTTTCCGCATTGTTTCATCTTTCATCTTTCCGCATTCTTTCATCTTTCATCTTTCCGCATTGTTTCATCTTTCATCTTTCCGCAATGTTTCATCTTTCATCTTTCCGCATTGTTTCATCTTTCATCTTTCCGCATTGTTTCATCTTTCCGCATTGTTTTTTCTTTCCGCATTGTTTCATCTTTCATCTTTCCGCATTTTTTCATCTTTCATCTTTCCGCATTGTTTCATCTTTCATCTTTCCGCATTCTTTCATCTTTCATCTTTCCGCATTGTTTCATCTTTCATCTTTCCGCATTGTTTCATCTTTCATCTTTCCGCATTGTTTCATCTTTCATCTTTCCGCATTCTTTCATCTTTCATCTTTCCGCATCGTTTCATCTTTCATCTTTCATCTTTCCGCATTGTTTCATCTTTCATCTTCCGCATTCTTTCATCTTTCATCTTTCCGCATTGTTTCATCTATCATCTTTCCGCATTCTTTCATCTTTCATCTTTCCGCATTGTTTCATCTTTCATCTTTCCGCATTCTTTCATCTTTCATCTTTCCGCATTGTTTCATCTTTCATCTTTCGGCATTGTTTCATCTTTCATCTTTCCGCATTGTTTCATCTTTCATCTTTCCGCATTCTTTCATCTTTCATCTTTCCGCATTGTTTCATCTTTCCGCATTGTTTCATCTTTCCGCATTGTTTCATCTTTCCGAATTGTTTCATCTTTCATCTTTCCGCATTGTTTCATCTTTCATCTTCCGCATTCTTTCATCTTTCATCTTTCCGCATTGTTTCATCTTTCATCTTTCCGCATTGTTTCATCTTTCATCTTCCGCATTCTTTCATCTTTCATCTTTCCGCATTGTTTCATCTTTCATCTTTCCGCAATGTTTCATCTTTCATCTTTCCGCATTCTTTCATCTTTCATCTTTCCGCATTGTTTCATCTTTCATCTTTCCGCATTGTTTCATCTTTCATCTTCCGCATTCTTTCATCTTTCATCTTTCCGCATTGTTTCATCTTTCATCTTTCCGCATTGTTTCATCTTTCATCTTTCCGCATTGTTTCATCTTTCATCTTTCCGCATTGTTTCATCTTTCATCTTCCGCATTCTTTCATCTTTCATCTTTCCGCATTGTTGCATCTTTCATCTTTCATCTTTCATCTTTCCGCATTCTTTCATCTTTCATCTTTCCGCATTGTTTCATCTTTCATCTTTCCGCATTGTTTCATCTTTCATCTTTCCGCATTGTTTCATCTTTCCGCATTGTTTCACCTTTCATCTTTCCGCATTCTTTCATCTTTCATCTTTCCGCATTCTTTCATCTTTCATCTTTCCGCATTGTTTCATCTTTCATCTTCCGCATTCTTTCATCTTTCATCTTTCCGCATTGTTTCATTTTTCATCTTTCCGCATTGTTTCATCTTTCATCTTTCCGCATTGTTTCATCTTTCATCTTTCCGCATTGTTTCATCTTTCATCTTTCCGCATTGTTTCATCTTTCATCTTCCCGCATTCTTTCATCTTTCATCTTTCCGCATTGTTTCATCTTTCATCTTTCCGCATTCTTTCATCTTTCATCTTTCCGCATTGTTTCATCTTTCATCTTTCCGCATTGTTTCATCTTTCATCTTTCCGCATTGTTTCATCTTTCCGCATTGTTACATCTTTCATCTTCCGCATTCTTTCATGTTTCATCTTTCCGCATTGTTTCTTCTTTCATCTTTCCGCATTGTTTCATCTTTCATCTTCCGCATTCTTTCATCTTTCATCTTTCCGCATTGTTTCATCTTTCATCTTTCCGCATTCTTTCATCTTTCATCTTTCCGCATTGTTTCATCTTTCATCTTCCGCATTCTTTCATCTTTCATCTTTCCGCATTCTTTCATCTTTCATCTTTCCGCATTGTTTCATCTTTCATCTTCCGCATTCTTTCATCTTTCATCTTTCCGCATTGTTTCATCTTTCATCTTTCCGCATTCTTTCATCTTTCATCTTTCCGCATTGTTTCATCTTTCATCTTTCCGCAATGTTTCATCTTTCATCTTTCCGCATTGTTTCATCTTTCATCTTTCCGCATTCTTTCATCTTTCATCTTTCCGCATTGTTTCATCTTTCATCTTTCCGCATTCTTTCATCTTTCATCTTTCCGCATTCTTTCATCTTTCATCTTTCAGCATTGTTTCATCTTTCATCTTTCCGCATTGTTTCATCTTTCATCTTCCGCATTCTTTCATCTTTCATCTTTCCGCATTGTTTCATCTTTCATCTTTCCGCATTCTTTCATCTTTCATCTTTCCGCATTGTTTCATCTTTCATCTTTCCGCATTGTTTCATCTTTCATCTTTCCGCATTCTTTCATCTTTCATCTTTCCGCAATCTTTCATCTTTCATCTTTCCGCATTGTTTCATCTTTCATCTTCCGCATTCTTTCATCTTTCATCTTTCCGCATTGTTTCATCTTTCATCTTTCCGCATTGTTTTATCTTTCCGCATTGTTTCATCTTTCCGCATTGTTTCATCTTTCCGAATTGTTTCATCTTTCATCTTTCCGCATTGTTTCATCTTTCATCTTCCGCATTCTTTCATCTTTCATCTTTCCGCATTGTTTCATCTTTCATCTTTCCGCATTGTTTCATCTTTCATCTTCCGCATTCTTTCATCTTTCATCTTTCCGCATTGTTTCATCTTTCATCTTTCCGCAATGTTTCATCTTTCATCTTTCCGCATTGTTTCATCTTTCATCTTTCCGTATTCTTTCATCTTTCATCTTTCCGCATTGTTTCATCTTTCATCTTTCTGCATTGTTTCATCTTTCCGCATTGTTTCATCTTTCATCTTTCCGCATTTTTTCATCTTTCATCTTTCCGCATTGTTTCATCTTTCATCTTTCCGCATTGTTTCATCTTTCATCTTTCCGCATTGTTTCATCTTTCATCTTTCCGCATTCTTTCATCTTTCATCTTTCCGCATTCTTTCATCTTTCATCTTTCCGCATTGTTTCATCTTTCATCTTTCCGCATTGTTTCATCTTTCATCTTTCCGCATTGTTTCATCTTTCATCTTTCCGCATTCTTTCATCTTTCATCTTTCCGCATTGTTTCATCTTTCATCTTTCCGCATTGTTTCATCTTTCATCTTCCGCATTCTTTCATCTTTCATCTTTCCGCATTGTTTCATCTTTCATCTTTCCGCAATGTTTCATCTTTCATCTTTCCGCATTGTTTCATCTTTCATCTTTCCGCATTCTTTCATCTTTCATCTTTCCGCATTGTTTCATCTTTCATCTTTCCGCATTGTTTAATCTTTCATCTTTCTGCATTGTTTCATCTTTCCGCATTGTTTCATCTTTCATCTTTCCGCATTTTTTCATCTTTCATCTTTCCGCATTGTTTCATCTTTCATCTTTCCGCATTGTTTCATCTTTCATCTTTCCGCATTGTTTCATCTTTCATCTTTCCGCATTCTTTCATCTTTCATCTTTCCGCATTCTTTCATCTTTCATCTTTCCGCATTGTTTCATCTTTCATCTTTCCGCATTGTTTCATCTTTCATCTTTCCGCATTGTTTCATCTTTCCGCATTGTTTCATCTTTCATCTTCCGCATTCTTTCATCTTTCATCTTTCCGCATTGTTTCATCTTTCATCTTTCCGCATTGTTTCATCTTTCATCTTCCGCATTCTTTCATCTTTCATCTTTCCGCATTGTTTCATCTTTCATCTTTCCGCAATGTTTCATCTTTCATCTTTCCGCATTCTTTCATCTTTCATCTTTCCGCATTGTTTTATCTTTCCGCATTGTTTCATCTTTCCGCATTGTTTCATCTTTCCGAATTGTTTCATCTTTCATCTTTCCGCATTGTTTCATCTTTCATCTTCCGCATTCTTTCATCTTTCATCTTTCCGCATTGTTTCATCTTTCATCTTTCCGCATTGTTTCATCTTTCATCTTCCGCATTCTTTCATCTTTCATCTTTCCGCATTGTTTCATCTTTCATCTTTCCGCAATGTTTCATCTTTCATCTTTCCGCATTGTTTCATCTTTAATCTTTCCGCATTCTTTCATCTTTCATCTTTCCGCATTGTTTCATCTTTCATCTTTCCGCATTGTTTAATCTTTCATCTTTCTGCATTGTTTCATCTTTCCGCATTGTTTCATCTTTCATCTTTCCGCATTTTTTCATCTTTCATCTTTCCGCATTGTTTCATCTTTCATCTTTCCGCATTGTTTCATCTTTCATCTTTCCGCATTGTTTCATCTTTCATCTTTCCGCATTCTTTCATCTTTCATCTTTCCGCATTCTTTCATCTTTCATCTTTCCGCATTGTTTCATCTTTCATCTTTCCGCATTGTTTCATCTTTCATCTTTCCGCATTGTTTCATCTTTCCGCATTGTTTCATCTTTCCGCATTGTTTCATCTTTCATCTTCCGCATTCTTTCATCTTTCATCTTTCCGCATTGTTTCATCTTTCATCTTTCCGCATTGTTTCATCTTTCATCTTCCGCATTCTTTCATCTTTCATCTTTCCGCATTGTTTCATCTTTCATCTTTCCGCATTTTTTCATCTTTCATCTTTCCGCATTGTATCATCTTTCCGCATTGTTTCATCTTTCCGCATTGTTTCATCTTTCATCTTTAGGCATTGTTTCATCTTTCATCTTTCCGCATTCTTTCATCTTTCATCTTTCCGCATTGTTTCATCTTTCATCTTTCCGCATTGTTTCATCCTTTCATCTTTCCGCATTCTTTCATCTTTCATCTTTCCGCATTGTTTCATCTTTCATCTTTCCGCATTGTTTCATCTTTCCGCATTGTTTCATCTTTCATCTTCCGCATTCTTTCATCTTTCATCTTTCCGCATTGTTTCATCTTTCATCTTTCATCTTTCATCTTTCCGCATTCTTTCATCTTTCATCTTTCCGCATTGTTTCATCTTTCATCTTTCCGCATTGTTTCATCTTTCATCTTTCCGCATTGTTTCATCCTTTCATCTTTCCGCATTCTTTCATCTTTCATCTTTCCGCATTGTTTCATCTTTCATCTTTCCGCATTGTTTCATCTTTCCGCATTGTTTCATCTTTCATCTTCCGGATTCTTTCATCTTTCATCTTTCCGCATTGTTTCATCTTTCATCTTTCCGCATTGTTTCATCTTTCCGCATTGTTTCATCTTTCCGCATTGTTTCATCTTTCCGCATTGTTTCATCTTTCCGCATTGTTTCATCTTTCCGAATTGTTTCATCTTTCCGCATTGTTTCATCTTTCATCTTTCCGCATTGTTTCATCTTTCATCTTCCGCATTCTTTCATCTTTCATTTTTCCGCATTGTTTCATCTTTCATCTTTCCGCATTGTTTCATCTTTCATCTTTCCGCATTGTTTCATCTTTCATCTTTCCGCATTGTTTCATCTTTCATCTTCCGCATTCTTTCATCTTTCATCTTTCCGCATTGTTTCATCTTTCATCTTTCATCTTTCATCTTTCCGCATTGTTTCATCTTTCATCTTTCCGCATTCTTTCATCTTTCATCTTTCCGCATTGTTTCGTCTTTCATCTTTCCGCATTGTTTCATCTTTCATCTTTCCGCATTGTTTCATCTTTCATCTTTCCGCATTGTTTCATCTTTCATCTTTCCGCATTGTTTCATCTTTCATCTTTCCGCATTCTTTCATCTTTCATCTTTCCGCATTGTTTCATCTTTCATCTTTCCGCAATGTTTCATCTTTCATCTTTCCGCATTGTTTCATCTTTCATCTTTCCGCATTCTTTCATCTTTCATCTTTCCGCATTGTTTCATCTTTCATCTTTCCGCATTCTTTCATCTTTCATCTTTCCGCATTCTTTCATCTTTCATCTTTCCGCATTGTTTCATCTTTCATCTTTCCGCATTGTTTCATCTTTCATCTTTCCGCATTGTTTCATCTTTCCTCATTGTTTCATCTTTCATCTTCCGCATTCTTTCATCTTTCATCTTTCCGCATTGTTTCATCTTTCATCTTTCCGCATTGTTTCATCTTTCATCTTCCGCAATGTTTCATCTTTCATCTTTCCGCATTGTTTCATCTTTCATCTTTCCGCATTGTTTCATCTTTCATCTTTCCGCATTGTTTCATCTTTCATCTTTCCGCATTTTTTCATCTTTCATCTTTCCGCATTGTTTCATCTTTCCGCATTGTTTCATCTTTCCGCATTGTTTCATCTTTCCGCATTGTTTCATCTTTCCGCATTGTTTCATCTTTCCGCATTGTTTCATCTTTCCGCATTGTTTCATCTTTCCGCATTGTTTCATCTTTCCGCATTGTTTCATCTTTCCGCATTGTTTCATCTTTCCGCATTGTTTCATCTTTCCGCATTGTTTCATCTTTCCGCATTGTTTCATCTTTCCGCATTGTTTCATCTTTCCGCATTGTTTCATCTTTCCGCATTGTTTCATCTTTCCGCATTGTTTCATCTTTCCGCATTGTTTCATCTTTCCGCATTGTTTCATCTTTCCGCATAGTTTCATCTTTCCGCATTGTTTCATCTTTCCGCATTGTTTCATCTTTCCGCATTGTTTCATCTTTCCGCATTGTTTCATCTTTCCGCATTGTTTCATCTTTCCGCATTGTTTCATCTTTCCGCATTGTTTCATCTTTCCGCATTGTTTCATCTTTCCGCATTGTTTCATCTTCCCGCATTGTTTCATCTTTCCGCATTGTTTCATCTTTCCGCATTGTTTCATCTTTCCGCATTGTTTCATCTTTCCGCATTGTTTCATCTTTCCGCATTGTTTCATCTTTCCGCATTGTTTCATCTTTCCGCATTGTTTCATCTTTCCGCATTGTTTCATCTTTCCGCATTGTTTCATCTTTCCGCATTGTTTCATCTTTCCGCATTGTTTCATCTTTCCGCATTGTTTCATCTTTCCGCATTGTTTCATCTTTCCGCATTGTTTCATCTTTCCGCATTGTTTCATCTTTCCGCATTGTTTCATCTTTCCGCATTGTTTCATCTTTCCGCATTGTTTCATCTTTCCGCATTGTTTCATCTTTCCGCATTGTTTCATCTTTCCGCATTGTTTCATCTTTCATCTTTCCGCATTGTTTCATCTTTCATCTTTCCGCATTGTTTCATCTTTCATCTTTCCGCATTGTTTCAACTTTCATCTTTCCGCATTGTTTCATCTTTCATCTTTCCGCATTGTTTCATCTTTCATCTTTCCGCATTGTTTCATCTTTCATCTTTCCGCATTGTTTCATCTTTCCGCATTGTTTCATCTTTCCGCATTGTTTCATCTTTCATCTTCCGCATTTTTTCATCTTTCATCTTTCCGCATTGTTTCATCTTTCATCTTTCCGCATTGTTTCATCTTTCATCTTTCCGCATTGTTTCATCTTTCATCTTTCCGCATTTTTTCATCTTTCATCTTTCCGCATTTTTTCATCTTTCATCTTTCCGCATTGTTTCATATTTCATCTTTCCGCATTCTTTCATCTTTCATCTTTCCGCATTGTTTCATCTTTCATCTTTCCGCAATGTTTCATCTTTAATCTTTCCGCATTGTTTCATCTTTCATCTTTCCGCATTCTTTCATCTTTCATCTTTCCGCATTGTTTCATCTTTCATCTTTCCGCATTGTTTCATCTTTCCGCATAGTTTCATCTTTCCGCATTGTTTCATCTTTCATCTTTCCGCATTTTTTCATCTTTCATCTTTCCGCATTGTTTCATCTTTCATCTTTCCGCATTCTTTCATCTTTCATCTTTCCGCATTGTTTCATCTTTCATCTTTCCGCAATGTTTCATCTTTCATCTTTCCGCATTGTTTCATCTTTCATCTTTCCGCATTCTTTCATCTTTCATCTTTCCGCATTGTTTCATCTTTCATCTTTCCGCATTCTTTCATCTTTCATCTTTCCGCATTCTTTCATCTTTCATCTTTCCGCATTGTTTCATCTTTCATCTTTCCGCATTGTTTCATCTTTCATCTTTCCGCATTGTTTCATCTTTCCGCATTGTTTCATCTTTCATCTTCCGCATTCTTTCATCTTTCATCTTTCAGCATTGTTTCATCTTTCATCTTTCCGCATTGTTTCATCTTTCATCTTCCGCATTCTTTCATCTTTCATCTTTCCGCATTGTTTCATCTTTCATCTTTCCGCATTCTTTCATCTTTCATCTTTCCGCATTGTTTCATCTTTCATCTTTCCGCATTTTTTCATCTTTCATCTTTCCGCATTGTTTCATCTTTCCGCATTGTTTCATCTTTCCGCATTGTTTCATCTTTCCGCAGTGTTTCATCTTTCCGCATTGTTTCATCTTTCCGCATTGTTTCATCTTTCCGCATTGTTTCATCTTTCCGCATTGTTTCATCTTTCCGCATTGTTTCATCTTTCCGCATTGTTTCATCTTTCCGCATTGTTTCATCTTTCCGCATTGTTTCATCTTTCCGCATTGTTTCATCTTTCCGCATTGTTTCATCTTCCCGCATTGTTTCATCTTTCCGCATTGTTTCATCTTTCCGCATTGTTTCATCTTTCCGCATTGTTTCATCTTTCCGCATTGTTTCATCTTTCCGCATTGTTTCATCTTTCCGCATTGTTTCATCTTTCCGCATTGTTTCATCTTTCCGCATTGTTTCATCTTTCCGCATTGTTTCATCTTTCCGCATTGTTTCATCTTTCCGCATTGTTTCATCTTTCCGCATTGTTTCATCTTTCCGCATTGTTTCATCTTTCCGCATTGTTTCATCTTTCCGCATTGTTTCATCTTTCCGCATTGTTTCATCTTTCCGCATTGTTTCATCTTTCCGCATTGTTTCATCTTTCCGCATTGTTTCATCTTTCCGCATTGTTTCATCTTTCCGCATTGTTTCATCTTTCCGCATTGTTTCATCTTTCCGCATTGTTTCATCTTTCCGCATTGTTTCATCTTTCCGCATTGTTTCATCTTTCCGCATTGTTTCATCTTTCCGCATTGTTTCATCTTTCCGCATTGTTTCATCTTTCCGCATTGTTTCATCTTTCCGCATTGTTTCATCTTTCCGCATAGTTTCATCTTTCCGCATTGTTTCATCTTTCCGCATTGTTTCATCTTTCCGCATTGTTTCATCTTTCCGCATTGTTTCATCTTTCCGCATTGTTTCATCTTTCCGCATTGTTTCATCTTTCCGCATTGTTTCATCTTTCCGCATTGTTTCATCTTTCCGCATTGTTTCATCTTCCCGCATTGTTTCATCTTTCCGCATTGTTTCATCTTTCCGCATTGTTTCATCTTTCCGCATTGTTTCATCTTTCCGCATTGTTTCATCTTTCCGCATTGTTTCATCTTTCCGCATTGTTTCATCTTTCCGCATTGTTTCATCTTTCCGCATTGTTTCATCTTTCCGCATTGTTTCATCTTTCCGCATTGTTTCATCTTTCCGCATTGTTTCATCTTTCCGCATTGTTTCATCTTTCCGCATTGTTTCATCTTTCCGCATTGTTTCATCTTTCCGCATTGTTTCATCTTTCCGCATTGTTTCATCTTTCCGCATTGTTTCATCTTTCCGCATTGTTTCATCTTTCCGCATTGTTTCATCTTTCCGCATTGTTTCATCTTTCATCTTTCCGCATTGTTTCATCTTTCATCTTTCCGCATTGTTTCATCTTTCATCTTTCCGCATTGTTTCATCTTTCATCTTTCCGCATTGTTTCATCTTTCATCTTTCCGCATTGTTTCATCTTTCCGCATTGTTTCATCTTTCCGCATTGTTTCATCTTTCATCTTTCCGCATTGTTTCATCTTTCATCTTCCCGCATTGTTTCATCTTTCATCTTTCCGCATTGTTTCATCTTTCATCTTTCCGCATTGTTTCATCTTTCATCTTTCCGCATTGTTTCATCTTTCCGTATTGTTTCATCTTTCCGCATTGTTTCATCTTTCCGCATTGTTTCATCTTTCCGCATTGTTTCATCTTTCCGCATTGTTTCATCTTTCCGCATTGTTTCATCTTTCATCTTCCGCATTTTTTCATCTTTCATCTTTCCGCATTGTTTCATCTTTCATCTTTCCGCATTGTTTCATCTTTCATCTTTCCGCATTGTTTCATCTTTCATCTTTCCGCATTTTTTCATGTTTCATCTTTCCGCATTGTTTCATATTTCATCTTTCCGCATTCTTTCATCTTTCATCTTTCCGCATTGTTTCATCTTTCATCTTTCCGCAATGTTTCATCTTTCATCTTTCCGCATTGTTTCATCTTTCATCTTTCCGCATTCTTTCATCTTTCATCTTTCCGCATTGTTTCATCTTTCATCTTTCCGCATTGTTTCATCTTTCCGCATAGTTTCATCTTTCCGCATTGTTTCATCTTTCATCTTTCCGCATTTTTACATCTTTCATCTTTCCGCATTGTTTCATCTTTCATCTTTCCGCATTCTTTCATCTTTCATCTTTCCGCATTGTTTCATCTTTCATCTTTCCGCATTGTTTCATCTTTCATCTTTCCGCATTGTTTCATCTTTCATCTTTCCGCATTGTTTCATATTTCATCTTTCATCTTTCCGCATTGTTTCATCTTTCATCTTCCGCATTCTTTCATCTTTCATCTTTCCGCATTGTTTCATCTTTCATCTTTCCGCATTCTTTCATCTTTCATCTTTCCGCATTGTTTCATCTTTCATCTTTCCGCATTCTTTCATCTTTCATCTTTCCGCATTGTTTCATCTTTCATCTTTCCGCATTGTTTCATCTTTCCGCATTGTTTCATCTTTCATCTTCCGCATTCTTTCACCTTTCATCTTTCCGCATTGTTTCATCTTTCATCTTTCCGCATTGTTTCATCTTTCATCTTTCGCATTCTTTCATCTTTCATCTTTCCGCATTGTTTCATCTTTCATCTTTCCGCATTTTTTCATCTTTCATCTTTCCGCATTGTTTCATCTTTCCGCATTGTTTCATCTTTCATCTTTCCGCATTCTTTCATCTTTCATCTTTCCGCATTCTTTCATCTTTCATCTTTCCGCATTGTTTCATCTTTCATCTTCCGCATTCTTTCATCTTTCATCTTTCCGCATTGTTTCATCTTTCATCTTTCCGCATTGTATCATCTTTCATCTTTCCGCATTGTTTCATCTTTCATCTTTCCGCATTGTTTCATCTTTCATCTTCCGCATTCTTTCATCTTTCATCTTTCCGCATTGTTTCATCTTTCATCTTTCATCTTTCATCTTTCCGCATTCTTTCATCTTTCATCTTTCCGCATTGTTTCATCTTTCATCTTTCCGCATTGTTTCATCTTTCATCTTTCCGCATTGTTTCATCTTTCATCTTTCCGCATTGTTTCACCTTTCATCTTTCCGCATTCTTTCATCTTTCATCTTTCCGCATTCTTTCATCTTTCATCTTTCCGCATTGTTTCATCTTTCATCTTCCGCATTCTTTCATCTTTCATCTTTCCGCATTGTTTCATCTTTTATCTTTCCGCATTGTTTCATCTTTCATCTTTCCGCATTGTTTCATCTTTCATCTTTCCGCATTGTTTCATCTTTCATCTTTCCGCATTGTTTCATCTTTCATCTTTCCGCATTCTTTCATCTTTCATCTTTCCGCATTGTTTCATCTTTCATCTTTCCGCAATGTTTCATCTTTCATCTTTCCGCATTGTTTCATCTTTCATCTTCCCGCATTCTTTCATCTTTCATCTTTCCGCATTGTTTCATCTTTCATCTTTCCGCATTGTTTCATCTTTCATCTTTCCGCATTGTTTCATCTTTCCGCATTTTTTCATCTTTCATCTTTCCGCATTGTTTCATCTTTCATCTTTCCGCATTTTTTCATCTTTCATCTTTCCGCATTGTTTCATCTTTCCGCATTGTTTCATCTTTCATCTTTCCGCATTGTTTCATCTTTCATCTTTCCGCATTGTTTCATCTTTCATCTTTCCGCATTCTTTCATCTTTCATCTTTCCGTATTCTTTCATCTTTCATCTTTCCGCATTCTTTCATCTTTCATCTTTCCGCATTGTTTCATCTTTCATCTTTCCGCATTGTTTCATCTTTCATATTTCCGCATTGTTTCATCTTTCCGCATTGTTTCATCTTTCATCTTCCGCATTCTTTCATCTTTCATCTTTCCGCATTGTTTCATCTTTCATGTTTCCGCATTGTTTCATCTTTCATCTTCCGCATTCTTTCATCTTTCATCTTTCCGCATTGTTTCATCTTTCATCTTTCCGCATTCTTTCATCTTTCATCTTTCCGCATTGTTTCATCTTTCATCTTTCCGCATTTTTTCATCTTTCATCTTTCCGCATTGTTTCATCTTTCCGCATTGTTTCATCTTTCCGCATTGTTTCATCTTTCCGCATTGTTTCATCTTTCCGCATTGTTTCATCTTTCCGCATTGTTTCATCTTTCCGCATTGTTTCATCTTTCCGCATTGTTTCATCTTTCCGCATTGTTTCATCTTTCCGCATTGTTTCATCTTTCCGCATTGTTTCATCTTTCCGCATTGTTTCATCTTTCATCTTTCCGCATTGTTTCATCTTTCATCTTTCCGCATTGTTTCATCTTTCATCTTTCCGCATTGTTTCATCTTTCATCTTTCCGCATTGTTTCATCTTTCATCTTTCCGCATTGTTTCATCTTTCATCTTTCCGCATTGTTTCATCTTTTATCTTTCCGCATTGTTTCATCTTTCATCTTTCCGCACTGTTTCATCTTTCATCTTTCCGCATTGTTTCATCTTTCATCTTTCCGCATTGTTTCATCTTTCCGCATTGTTTCATCTTTCCGCATTGTTTCATCTTTCATCTTCCGCATTCTTTCATCTTTCATCTTTCCGCATTGTTTCATCTTTCATCTTTCCGCATTGTTTCATCTTTCATCTTTCCGCATTGTTTCATCTTTCATCTTTCCGCATTGTTTCATCTTTCATCTTTCCGCATTGTTTCATCTTTCCGCATTGTTTCATCTTTCATCTTTCCGCATTCTTTCATCTTTCATCTTTCCGCATTGTTTCATCTTTCATCTTTCCGCAATGTTTCATCTTTCATCTTTCCGCATTGTTTCATCTTTTATCTTTCCGCATTGTTTCATCTTTCATCTTTCCGCACTGTTTCATCTTTCATCTTTCCGCATTGTTTCATCTTTCATCTTTCCGCATTGTTTCATCTTTTATCTTTCCGCATTGTTTCATCTTTCATCTTTCCGCACTGTTTCATCTTTCATCTTTCCGCATTGTTTCATCTTTCATCTTTCCGCATTGTTTCATCTTTCCGCATTGTTTCATCTTTCCGCATTGTTTCATCTTTCATCTTCCGCATTCTTTCATCTTTCATCTTTCCGCATTGTTTCATCTTTCATCTTTCCGCATTGTTTCATCTTTCATCTTTCCGCATTGTTTCATCTTTCATCTTTCCGCATTTTTTCATCTTTCATCTTTCCGCATTGTTTCATCTTTCATCTTTCCGCATTCTTTCATCTTTCATCTTTCCGCATTGTTTCATCTTTCATCTTTCCGCAATGTTTCATCTTTCATCTTTCCGCATTGTTTCATCTTTCATCTTTCCGCATTCTTTCATCTTTCATCTTTCCGCATTGTTTCATCTTTCATCTTTCCGCAATGTTTCATCTTTCATCTTTCCGCATTGTTTCATCTTTCATCTTTCCGCATTCTTTCATCTTTCATCTTTCCGCATTGTTTCATCTTTCATCTTTCCGCATTCTTTCATCTTTCATCTTTCCGCATTCTTTCATCTTTCATCTTTCCGCATTGTTTCATCTTTCATCTTTCCGCATTGTTTCATCTTTCATCTTTCCGCATTGTTTCATCTTTCATCTTTCCGCATTCTTTCATCTTTCATCTTTCCGCATTGTTTCATCTTTCATCTTCCGCATTCTTTCATCTTTCATCTTTCCGCATTGTTTCATCTTTCATCTTTCCGCATTCTTTCATCTTTCATCTTTCCGCATTGTTTCATCTTTCATCTTTCCGCATTTTTTCATCTTTCATCTTTCCGCATTGTTTCATCTTTCCGCATTGTTTCATCTTTCCGCATTGTTTCATCTTTCCGCATTGTTTCATCTTTCCGCATTGTTTCATCTTTCCGCATTGTTTCATCTTTCCGCATTGTTTCATCTTTCCGCATTGTTTCATCTTTCCGCATTGTTTCATCTTTCATCTTTCCGCATTCTTTCATCTTTCATCTTTCCGCATTGTTTCATCTTTCATCTTTCCGCAATGTTTCATCTTTCATCTTTCCGCATTGTTTCATCTTTTATCTTTCCGCATTGTTTCATCTTTCATCTTTCCGCACTGTTTCATCTTTCATCTTTCCGCATTGTTTCATCTTTCATCTTTCCGCATTGTTTCATCTTTTATCTTTCCGCATTGTTTCATCTTTCATCTTTCCGCACTGTTTCATCTTTCATCTTTCCGCATTGTTTCATCTTTCATCTTTCCGCATTGTTTCATCTTTCCGCATTGTTTCATCTTTCCGCATTGTTTCATCTTTCATCTTCCGCATTCTTTCATCTTTCATCTTTCCGCATTGTTTCATCTTTCATCTTTCCGCATTGTTTCATCTTTCATCTTTCCGCATTGTTTCATCTTTCATCTTTCCGCATTTTTTCATCTTTCATCTTTCCGCATTGTTTCATCTTTCATCTTTCCGCATTCTTTCATCTTTCATCTTTCCGCATTGTTTCATCTTTCATCTTTCCGCATTGTTTCATCTTTCATCTTCCGCATTCTTTCATCTTTCATCTTTCCGCATTGTTTCATCTTTCATCTTTCCGCATTGTATCATCTTTCATCTTTCCGCATTGTTTCATCTTTCATCTTTCCGCATTGTTTCATCTTTCATCTTCCGCATTCTTTCATCTTTCATCTTTCCGCATTGTTTCATCTTTCATCTTTCATCTTTCATCTTTCCGCATTCTTTCATCTTTCATCTTTCCGCATTGTTTCATCTTTCATCTTTCCGCATTGTTTCATCTTTCATCTTTCCGCATTGTTTCATCTTTCATCTTTCCGCATTGTTTCACCTTTCATCTTTCCGCATTCTTTCATCTTTCATCTTTCCGCATTCTTTCATCTTTCATCTTTCCGCATTGTTTCATCTTTCATCTTCCGCATTCTTTCATCTTTCATCTTTCCGCATTGTTTCATCTTTTATCTTTCCGCATTGTTTCATCTTTCATCTTTCCGCATTGTTTCATCTTTCATCTTTCCGCATTGTTTCATCTTTCATCTTTCCGCATTGTTTCATCTTTCATCTTTCCGCATTCTTTCATCTTTCATCTTTCCGCATTGTTTCATCTTTCATCTTTCCGCAATGTTTCATCCTTCATCTTTCCGCATTGTTTCATCTTTCATCTTCCCGCATTCTTTCATCTTTCCGCATTGTTTCATCTTTCATCTTTCCGCATTGTTTCATCTTTCATCTTTCCGCATTTTTTCATCTTTCATCTTTCCGCATTGTTTCATCTTTCATCTTTCCGCATTTTTTCATCTTTCATCTTTCCGCATTGTTTCATCTTTCCGCATTGTTTCATCTTTCATCTTTCCGCATTGTTTCATCTTTCATCTTTCCGCATTGTTTCATCTTTCATCTTTCCGCATTCTTTCATCTTTCATCTTTCCGCATTCTTTCATCTTTCATCTTTCCGCATTGTTTCATCTTTCATCTTTCCGCATTGTTTCATCTTTCATCTTTCCGCATTGTTTCATCTTTCATATTTCCGCATTGTTTCATCTTTCCGCATTGTTTCATCTTTCATCTTCCGCATTCTTTCATCTTTCATCTTTCCGCATTGTTTCATCTTTCATGTTTCCGCATTGTTTCATCTTTCATCTTCCGCATTCTTTCATCTTTCATCTTTCCGCATTGTTTCATCTTTCATCTTTCCGCATTCTTTCATCTTTCATCTTTCCGCATTGTTTCATCTTTCATCTTTCCGCATTTTTTCATCTTTCATCTTTCCGCATTGTTTCATCTTTCCGCATTGTTTCATCTTTCCGCATTGTTTCATCTTTCCGCATTGTTTCATCTTTCCGCATTGTTTCATCTTTCCGCATTGTTTCATCTTTCCGCATTGTTTCATCTTTCCGCATTGTTTCATCTTTCCGCATTGTTTCATCTTTCCGCATTGTTTCATCTTTCCGCATTGTTTCATCTTTCCGCATTGTTTCATCTTTCCGCATTGTTTCATCTTTCCGCATTGTTTCATCTTTCATCTTTCCGCATTGTTTCATCTTTCATCTTTCCGCATTGTTTCATCTTTCATCTTTCCGCATTGTTTCATCTTTCATCTTTCCGCATTGTTTCATCTTTCATCTTTACGCATTGTTTCATCTTTCATCTTTCCGCAATGTTTCGTCTTTTATCTTTCCGCATTGTTTCATCTTTCATCTTTCCGCACTGTTTCATCTTTCATCTTTCCGCATTGTTTCATCTTTCATCTTTCCGCATTGTTTCATCTTTCCGCATTGTTTCATCTTTCCGCATTGTTTCATCTTTCATCTTCCGCATTCTTTCATCTTTCATCTTTCCGCATTGTTTCATCTTTCATCTTTCCGCATTGTTTCATCTTTCATCTTTCCGCATTGTTTCATCTTTCATCTTTCCGCATTTTTTCATCTTTCATCTTTCCGCATTGTTTCATCTTTCCGCATTGTTTCATCTTTCATCTTTCCGCATTCTTTCATCTTTCATCTTTCCGCATTGTTTCATCTTTCATCTTTCCGCAATGTTTCATCTTTCATCTTTCCGCATTGTTTCATCTTTTATCTTTCCGCATTGTTTCATCTTTCATCTTTCCGCACTGTTTCATCTTTCATCTTTCCGCATTGTTTCATCTTTCATCTTTCCGCATTGTTTCATCTTTCCGCATAGTTTTTTCTTTCCGCATTGTTTCATCTTTCATCTTTCCGCATTTTTTCATCTTTCATCTTTCCGCATTGTTTCATATTTCATCCTTCCGCATTCTTTCATCTTTCATCTTTCCGCATTGTTTCATCTTTCATCTTTCCGCATTGTTTCATCTTTCATCTTTCCGCATTGTTTCATCTTTCATCTTTCCGCATTCTTTCATCTTTCATCTTTCCGCATTGTTTCATCTTTCATCTTTCATCTTTCCGCATTGTTTCATCTTTCATCTTCCGCATTCTTTCATCTTTCATCTTTCCGCATTGTTTCATCTATCATCTTTCCGCATTCTTTCATCTTTCATCTTTCCGCATTGTTTCATCTTTCATCTTTCCGCATTCTTTCATCTTTCATCTTTCCGCATTGTTTCATCTTTCATCTTTCCGCATTGTTTCATCTTTCATCTTTCCGCATTGTTTCATCTTTCATCTTTCCGCATTCTTTCATCTTTCATCTTTCCGTATTGTTTCATCTTTCCGCATTGTTTCATCTTTCCGCATTGTTTCATCTTTCCGAATTGTTTCATCTTTCATCTTTCCGCATTGTTTAATCTTTCATCTTCCGCATTCTTTCATCTTTCATCTTTCCGCATTGTTTCATCTTTCATCTTTCCGCATTGTTTCATCTTCCATCTTCCGCATTCTTTCATCTTTCATCTTTCCGCATTGTTTCATCTTTCATCTTTCCGCAATGTTTCATCTTTCATCTTTCCGCATTCTTTCATCTTTCATCTTTCCGCATTCTTTCATCTTTCATCTTTCCGCATTGTTTCATCTTTCATCTTCCGCATTCTTTCATCTTTCATCTTTCCGCATTGTTTCATCTTTCATCTTTCCGCATTGTTTCATCTTTCATCTTTCCGCATTGTTTCATCTTTCATCTTTCCGCATTGTTTCATCTTTCATCTTCCGCATTCTTTCATCTTTCATCTTTCCGCATTGTTTCATCTTCCATCTTTCATCTTTCATCTTTCCGCATTCTTTCATCTTTCATCTTTCCGCATTGTTTCATCTTTCATCTTTCCGCATTGTTTCATCTTTCATCTTTCCGCATTGTTTCATCTTTCCGCATTGTTTCACCTTTCATCTTTCCGCATTCTTTCATCTTTCATCTTTCCGCATTCTTTCATCTTTCATCTTTCCGCATTGTTTCATCTTTCATCTTCCGCATTCTTTCATCTTTCATCTTTCCGCATTGTTTCATCTTTCATCTTTCCGCATTGTTTCATCTTTCATCTTTCCGCAATGTTTCATCTTTCATCTTTCCGCATTGTTTCATCTTTCATCTTTCCGCATTCTTTCATCTTTCATCTTTCCGCATTGTTTCATCTATCATCTTTCCGCATTGTTTCATCTTTCATCTTTCCGCATTGTTTCATCTTTCCGCATTGTTTCATCTTTCCGCATTGTTTCATCTTTCATCTTTCCGCATTTTTTCATCTTTCATCTTTCCGCATTGTTTCATCTTTCATCTTTCCGCATTGTTTCATCTTTCATCTTTCCGCATTCTTTCATCTTTCATCTTTCCGCATTGTTTCATCTATCATCTTTCCGCATTGTTTCATCTTTCATCTTTCCGCATTGTTTCATCTTTCCGCATTGTTTCATCTTTCCGCATTGTTTCATCTTTCCGCATTGTTTCATCTTTCATCTTTCCGCATTTTTTCATCTTTCATCTTTCCGCATTGTTTCATCTTTCATCTTTCCGCATTGTTTCATCTTTCATCTTTCCGCATTGTTTCATCTTTCATCTTTCCGCATTGTTTCATCTTTCATCTTTCCGCATTCTTTCATCTTTCATCTTTCCGCATTCTTTCATCTTTCATCTTTCCGCATTGTTTCATCTTTCATCTTTCCGCATTGTTTCATCTTTCATCTTTCCGCATTGTTTCATCTTTCCGCATTGTTTCATCTTTCCGCATTGTTTCATCTTTCATCTTTCCGCATTGTTTCATCTTTCATCTTCCGCATTCTTTCATCTTTCATCTTTCCGCATTGTTTCATCTTTCATCTTTCCGCATTGTTTCATCTTTCATCTTTCCGCATTGTTTCATCTTTCATCTTTCCGCATTGTTTCATCTTTCATCTTTCCGCATTCTTTCATCTTTCATATTTCCGCATTGTTTCATCTTTCATCTTTCCGCATTGTTTCATCTTTCATCTTTCCGCATTGTTTCATCTTTCATCTTCCGCATTCTTTCATCTTTCATCTTTCCGCATTGTTTCATCTTTCATCTTTCCGCATTGTTTCATCTTTCATCTTCCGCATTCTTTCATCTTTCATCTTTCCGCATTGTTTCATCTTTCATCTTTCGGCATTTTTTCATCTTTCATCTTTCCGCATTGTTTCATCTTTCCGCATTGTTTCATCTTTCCGCATTGGTTCATCTTTCATCTTTACGCATTGTTTCATCTTTCATCTTTCCGCAATCTTTCATCTTTCATCTTTCCGCATTGTTTCATCTTTCATCTTTCCGCATTGTTTCATCCTTTCATCTTTCCGCATTCTTTCATCTTTCATCTTTCCGCATTCTTTCATCTTTCATCTTTCCGCATTCTTTCATCTTTCATCTTTCCGCATTGTTTCATCTTTCCGCATTGTTTCATCTTTCATCTTCCGCATTCTTTCATCTTTCATCTTTCCGCCTTGTTTCATCTTTCATCTTTCATCTTTCCGCATTCTTTCATCTTTCATCTTTCCGCATTGTTTCATCTTTCATCTTTCCGCATTGTTTCATCTTTCATCTTTCCGCATTGTTTCATCTTTCATCTTTCCGCATTGTTTCATCTTTCATCTTTCCGCATTCTTTCATCTTTCATCTTTCCGCATTGTTTCATCTTTCATCTTCTGCATTCTTTCATCTTTCATCTTTCCGCATTGTTTCATCTTTCATCTTTCCGCATTGTTTCATCTTTCATCTTTCCGCATTGTTTCATCTTTCATCTTTCCGCATTGTTTCATCTTTCCGCATTGTTTCATCTTTCATCTTCCGCATTCTTTCATCTTTCATCTTTCCGCATTGTTTCATCTTTCATCTTTCCGCATTGTTTCATCTTTCATCTTCCGCATTCTTTCATCTTTCATCATTCCGCATTGTTTCATCTTTCATCTTTCCGCATTTTTTCATCTTTCATCTTTCCGCATTGTTTCATCTTTCCGCATTGTTTCATCTTTCATCTTTACGCATTGTTTCATCTTTCATCTTTCCGCATTCTTTCATCTTTCATTTTTCCGCATTGTTTCATCTTTCATCTTTCCGCATTGTTTCATCCTTTCATCTTTCCGCATTCTTTCATCTTTCATCTTTCCGTATTGTTTCATCTTTCATCTTTCCGCATTGTTTCATCTTTCCGCATTGTTTCATCTTTCATCTTCCGCATTCTTTCATCTTTCATCTTTCCGCATTGTTTCATCTTTCATCTTTCATCTTTCATCTTTCCGCATTCTTTCATCTTTCATCTTTCCGCATTGTTTCATCTTTCATCTTTCCGCATTGTTTCATCTTTCATCTTTCCGCATTGTTTCATCTTTCATCTTTCCGCATTCTTTCATCTTTCATCTTTCCGCATTCTTTCATCTTTCATCTTTCCGCATTGTTTCATCTTTCATCTTTCCGCATTGTTTCATCTTTCATCTTTCCGCATTGTTTCATCTTTCATCTTTCCGCATTGTTTCATCTTTCATCTTTCCGCATTGTTTCATCTTTCATCTTTCCGCATTGTTTCATCTTTCATCTTCCGCATTCTTTCATCTTTCATCTTTCCGCATTGTTTCATCTTTCATCTTTCCGCATTGTTTCATCTTTCATCTTTCCGCATTCTTTCATCTTTCATCTTTCCGCATTGTTTCATCTTTCATCTTTCA
This sequence comes from Gastracanthus pulcherrimus, assembly GCA_949152435.1. Lineage (NCBI taxonomy): Eukaryota > Metazoa > Arthropoda > Insecta > Hymenoptera > Pteromalidae > Gastracanthus > Gastracanthus pulcherrimus. The sequence goes on along the minus strand of CASCKD010000099.1, from coordinate 1,742,830 downwards.
GCAATGTTTCATCTTTCATCTTTCCGCATTGTTTCATCTTTCATCTTTCCGCATTCTTTCATCTTTCATCTTTCCGCATTGTTTCATCTTTCATCTTTCCGCATTGTTTCATCTTTCATCTTTCCGCATTGTTTCATCTTTCCGCATTGTTTCATCTTTCATCTTTCCGCATTTTTTCATCTTTCATCTTTCCGCATTGTTTCATCTTTCATCTTTCCGCATTGTTTCATCTTTCATCTTTCCGCATTGTTTCATCTTTCATCTTTCCGCATTCTTTCATCTTTCATCTTTCCGCATTCTTTCATCTTTCATCTTTCCGCATTCTTTCATCTTTCATCTTTCCGCATTGTTTCATCTTTCATCTTTCCGCATTGTTTCATCTTTCATCTTTCCGCATTGTTTCATCTTTCATCTTTCCGCATTGTTTCATCTTTCATCTTTCCGCATTGTTTCATCTTTCATCTTTCCGCATTCTTTCATCTTTCATCTTTCCGCATTCTTTCATCTTTCATCTTTCCGCATTCTTTCATCTTTCATCTTTCCGCATTGTTTCATCTTTCATCTTTCCGCATTGTTTCATCTTTCATCTTTCCGCATTGTTTCATCTTTCCGCATTGTTTCATCTTTCATCTTCCGCATTCTTTCATCTTTCATCTTTCCGCATTGTTTCATCTTTCATCTTTCCGCATTGTTTCATCTTTCATCTTTCCGCATTTTTTCATCTTTCATCTTTCCGCATGGTTTCATCTTTCATCTTCCGCATTGTTTCATCTTTCATCTTTCCGCATTGTTTCATCTTTCATCTTTCCGCATTGTTTCATCTTTCATCTTCCGCATTCTTTCATCTTTCATCTTTCCGCATTGTTTCATCTTTCATCTTTCCGCATTTTTTCATCTTTCATCTTTCCGCATTGTTTCATCTTTCCGCATTGTTTCATCTTTCATCTTTCCGCATTGTTTCATCTTTCATCTTTCCGCATTCTTTCATCTTTCATCTTTCCGCATTCTTTCATCTTTCATCTTTCCGCATTGTTTCATCTTTCATCTTCCGCATTCTTTCATCTTTCATCTTTCCGCATTGTTTCATCTTTCATCTTTCCGCATTGTTTCATCTTTCATCTTTCCGCATTGTTTCATCTTTCATCTTTCCGCATTGTTTCATCTTTCATCTTCCGCATTCTTTCATCTTTCATCTTTTCGCATCGTTTCATCTTTCGTCTTTCATCTTTCATCTTTCCGCATTCTTTCATCTTTCATCTTTCCGCATTCTTTCATCTTTCATCTTTCCGCATTGTTTCATCTTTCATCTTTCCGCATTGTTTCATCTTTCATCTTTCCGCATTCTTTCATCTTTCATCTTTCCGCATTGTTTCATCTTTCATCTTTCCGCATTGTTTCATCTTTCATCTTTCCGCATTGTTTCATCTTTCATCTTTCCGCATTCTTTCATCTTTCATCTTTCCGCATTGTTTCATCTTTCATCTTTCCGCAATGTTTCATCTTTCATCTTTCCGCATTGTTTCATCTTTCATCTTTCCGCATTCTTTCATCTTTCATCTTTCCGCATTGTTTCATCTTTCATCTTTCCGCATTGTTTCATCTTTCATCTTTCCGCAATGTTTCATCTTTCATCTTTCCGCATTGTTTCATCTTTCATCTTTCCGCATTCTTTCATCTTTCATCTTTCCGCATTGTTTCATCTTTCATCTTTCCGCATTGTTTCATCTTTCATCTTTCCGCATTGTTTCATCTTTCCGCATTGTTTCATCTTTCATCTTTCCGCATTTTTTCATCTTTCATCTTTCCGCATTGTTTCATCTTTCATCTTTCCGCATTGTTTCATCTTTCATCTTTCCGCATTGTTTCATCTTTCATCTTTCCGCATTGTTTCATCTTTCATCTTTCCGCATTGTTTCATCTTTCATCTTTCCGCATTGTTTCATCTTTCATCTTCCGCATTCTTTCATCTTTCATCTTTCCGCATCGTTTCATCTTTCGTCTTTCATCTTTCATCTTTCCGCATTCTTTCATCTTTCATCTTTCCGCATTGTTTCATCTTTCATCTTTCCGCATTGTTTCATCTTTCATCTTTCCGCATTGTTTCATCTTTCATCTTTCCGCATTCTTTCATCTTTCATCTTTCCGCATTGTTTCATCTTTCATCTTTCCGCATTGTTTCATCTTTCATCTTTCCGCATTGTTTCATCTTTCATCTTTCCGCATTCTTTCATCTTTCATCTTTCCGCATTGTTTCATCTTTCATCTTTCCGCAATGTTTCATCTTTCATCTTTCCGCATTGTTTCATCTTTCATCTTTCCGCATTCTTTCATCTTTCATCTTTCCGCATTGTTTCATCTTTCATCTTTCCGCATTGTTTCATCTTTCATCTTTCCGCATTGTTTCATCTTTCCGCATTGTTTCATCTTTCATCTTTCCGCATTTTTTCATCTTTCATCTTTCCGCATTGTTTCATCTTTCATCTTTCCGCATTGTTTCATCTTTCATCTTTCCGCATTGTTTCATCTTTCATCTTTCCGCATTCTTTCATCTTTCATCTTTCCGCATTCTTTCATCTTTCATCTTTCCGCATTCTTTCATCTTTCATCTTTCCGCATTGTTTCATCTTTCATCTTTCCGCATTGTTTCATCTTTCATCTTTCCGCATTGTTTCATCTTTCATCTTTCCGCATTGTTTCATCTTTCATCTTTCCGCATTGTTTCATCTTTTATCTTTCCGCATTCTTTCATCTTTCATCTTTCCGCATTCTTTCATCTTTCATCTTTCCGCATTCTTTCATCTTTCATCTTTCCGCATTGTTTCATCTTTCATCTTTCCGCATTGTTTCATCTTTCATCTTTCCGCATTGTTTCATCTTTCCGCATTGTTTCATCTTTCCGCATTGTTTCATCTTTCATCTTTCCGCATTGTTTCATCTTTCATCTTTCCGCATTGTTTCATCTTTCATCTTCCGCATTCTTTCATCTTTCATCTTTCCGCATTGTTTCATCTTTCATCTTTCCGCATTCTTTCATCTTTCATCTTTCCGCATTGTTTCATCTTTCATCTTTCCGCATTTTTTCATCTTTCATCTTTCCGCATTGTTTCATCTTTCCGCATTGTTTCATCTTTCATCTTCCGCATTCTTTCATCTTTCATCTTTCCGCATTGTTTCATCTTTCATCTTTCCGCATTGTTTCATCTTTCATCTTCCGCATTCTTTCATATTTCATCTTTCCGCATTGTTTCATCTTTCATCTTTCCGCATTTTTTCATCTTTCATCTTTCCGCATTGTTTCATCTTTCCGCATTGTTTCATCTTTCCGCATTGTTTCATCTTTCATCTTTACGCATTGTTTCATCTTTCATCTTTCCGCATTGTTTCATCTTTCATCTTTCCGCATTGTTTCATCTTTCATCTTTCCGCATTGTTTCATCTTTCATCTTTCCGCATTGTTTCATCTTTCATCTTTCCGCATTGTTTCATCTTTCATCTTTCCGCATTGTTTCATCTTTCATCTTTCCGCATTTTTTCATCTTTCATCTTTCCGCATTGTTTCATCTTTCATCTTTCCGCATTGTTTCATCTTTCATCTTTCCGCATTGTTTCATCTTTCATCTTTCCGCATTGTTTCATCTTTCATCTTTCCGCATTGTTTCATCTTTCATCTTTCCGCATTGTTTCATCTTTCATCTTTCCGCATTGTTTCATCTTTCATCTTTCCGCATTGTTTCATCTTTCATCTTTCCGCATTGTTTCATCTTTCCGCATTGTTTCATCTTTCCGCATTGTTTCATCTTTCATCTTCTGCATTCTTTCATCTTTCATCTTTCCGCATTGTTTCATCTTTCATCTTTCCGCATTGTTTCATCTTTCATCCTTCCGCATTGTTTCATCTTTCATCTTTCCGCATTTTTTCATCTTTCATCTTTCCGCATTGTTTCATCTTTCCGCATTGTTTCATCTTTCCGCATCGTTTCATCTTTCCGCATTGTTTCATCTTTCATCTTTCCGCATTGTTTCATCTTTCATCTTTCCGCATTGTTTCATCTTTCATCTTTCCGCATTGTTTCATCTTTCATCTTTCCGCATTGTTTCATCTTTCATCTTCCGCATTCTTTCATCTTTCATCTTTCCGCATCGTTTCATCTTTCGTCTTTCATCTTTCATCTTTCCGCATTCTTTCATCTTTCATCTTTCCGCATTGTTTCATCTTTCATCTTTCCGCATTGTTTCATCTTTCATCTTTCCGCATTGTTTCATCTTTCATCTTTCCGCATTCTTTCATCTTTCATCTTTCCGCATTGTTTCATCTTTCATCTTTCCGCATTGTTTCATCTTTCATCTTTCCGCATTGTTTCATATTTCATCTTTCCGCATTCTTTCATCTTTCATCTTTCCGCATTGTTTCATCTTTCATCTTTCCGCAATGTTTCATCTTTCATCTTTCCGCATTGTTTCATCTTTCATCTTTCCGCATTCTTTCATCTTTCATCTTTCCGCATTGTTTCATCTTTCATCTTTCCGCATTGTTTCATCTTTCATCTTTCCGCATTGTTTCATCTTTCCGCATTGTTTCATCTTTCATCTTTCCGCATTTTTTCATCTTTCATCTTTCCGCATTGTTTCATCTTTCATCTTTCCGCATTGTTTCATCTTTCATCTTTCCGCATTGTTTCATCTTTCATCTTTCCGCATTCTTTCATCTTTCATCTTTCCGCATTCTTTCATCTTTCATCTTTCCGCATTCTTTCATCTTTCATCTTTCCGCATTGTTTCATCTTTCATCTTTCCGCATTGTTTCATCTTTCATCTTTCCGCATTGTTTCATCTTTCATCTTTCCGCATTGTTTCATCTTTCATCTTTCCGCATTGTTTCATCTTTCATCTTTCCGGATTCTTTCATCTTTCATCTTTCCGCATTCTTTCATCTTTCATCTTTCCGCATTCTTTCATCTTTCATCTTTCCGCATTGTTTCATCTTTCATCTTTCCGCATTGTTTCATCTTTCATCTTTCCGCATTGTTTCATCTTTCCGCATTGTTTCATCTTTCATCTTCCGCATTCTTTCATCTTTCATCTTTCCGCATTGTTTCATCTTTCATCTTTCCGCATTGTTTCATCTTTCATCTTCCGCATTCTTTCATCTTTCATCTTTCCGCATTGTTTCATCTTTCATCTTTCCGCATTCTTTCATCTTTCATCTTTCCGCATTGTTTCATCTTTCATCTTTCCGCATTTTTTCATCTTTCATCTTTCCGCATTGTTTCATCTTTCCGCATTGTTTCATCTTTCATCTTCCGCATTCTTTCATCTTTCATCTTTCCGCATTGTTTCATCTTTCATCTTTCCGCATTGTTTCATCTTTCATCTTCCGCATTCTTTCATCTTTCATCTTTCCGCATTGTTTCATCTTTCATCTTTCCGCATTTTTTCATCTTTCATCTTTCCGCATTGTTTCATCTTTCCGCATTGTTTCATCTTTCATCTTTACGCATTGTTTCATCTTTCATCTTTCCGCATTGTTTCATCTTTCATCTTTCCGCATTGTTTCATCTTTCATCTTTCCGCATTGTTTCATCTTTCATCTTTCCGCATTGTTTCATCTTTCATCTTTCCGCATTGTTTCATCTTTCATCTTTCCGCATTGTTTCATCTTTCATCTTTCCGCATTGTTTCATCTTTCCGCATTGTTTCATCTTTCCGCATTGTTTCATCTTTCATCTTTCCGCATTCTTTCATCTTTCATCTTTCCGCATTGTTGCATCTTTCATCTTTCCGCATTTTTTCATCTTTCATCTTTCCGCATTGTTTCATCTTTCCGCATTGTTTCATCTTTCCGCATTGTTTCATCTTTCCGCATTGTTTCATCTTTCCGCATTGTTTCATCTTTCCGCATTGTTTCATCTTTCCGCATTGTTTCATCTTTCATCTTTCCGCATTGTTTCATCTTTCATCTTTCCGCATTGTTTCATCTTTCATCTTTCCGCATTGTTTCATCTTTCATCTTTCCGCATTGTTTCATCTTTCATCTTTCCGCATTTTTTCATCTTTCATCTTTCCGCATTGTTTCATCTTTCATCTTTCCGCATTGTTTCATCTTTCATCTTTCCGCATTGTTTCATCTTTCATCTTTCCGCATTGTTTCATCTTTCATCTTTCCGCATTGTTTCATCTTTCATCTTTCCGCATTGTTTCATCTTTCATCTTTCCGCATTGTTTCATCTTTCATCTTTCCGCATTGTTTCATCTTTCATCTTTCCGCATTGTTTCATCTTTCCGCATTGTTTCATCTTTCCGCATTGTTTCATCTTTCATCTTCTGCATTCTTTCATCTTTCATCTTTCCGCATTGTTTCATCTTTCATCTTTCCGCATTGTTTCATCTTTCATCCTTCCGCATTGTTTCATCTTTCATCTTTCCGCATTTTTTCATCTTTCATCTTTCCGCATTGTTTCATCTTTCCGCATTGTTTCATCTTTCCGCATCGTTTCATCTTTCCGCATTGTTTCATCTTTCATCTTTCCGCATTCTTTCATCTTTCATCTTTCCGCATTGTTTCATCTTTCATCTTTCCGCAATGTTTCATCTTTCATCTTTCCGCATTGTTTCATCTTTCATCTTTCCGCATTCTTTCATCTTTCATCTTTCCGCATTGTTTCATCTTTCATCTTTCCGCATTGTTTCATCTTTCCGCATTGTTTCATCTTTCATCTTCCGCATTCTTTCATCTTTCATCTTTCCGCATTGATTCATCTTTCATCTTTCCGCCTTTTTTCATCTTTCATCTTTCCGCATTGTTTCATCTTTCATCTTTCCGCATTGTTTCATCTTTCCGCATTGTTTCATCTTTCCGCATTGTTTCATCTTTCATCTTTCCGCATTTTTTCATCTTTCATCTTTCCGCATTGTTTCATCTTTCATCTTTCCGCATTCTTTCATCTTTCATCTTTCCGCATTGTTTCATCTTTCATCTTTCCGCATTGTTTCATCTTTCATCTTTCCGCATTGTTTCATCTTTCATCTTTCCGCATTCTTTCATCTTTCATCTTTCCGCATTGTTTCATCTTTCATCTTTCATCTTTCCGCATTGTTTCATCTTTCATCTTCCGCATTCTTTCATCTTTCATCTTTCCGCATTGTTTCATCTTTCATCTTTCCGCATTCTTTCATCTTTCATCTTTCCGCATTGTTTCATCTTTCATCTTTCCGCATTGTTTCATCTTTCATCTTTCCGCATTGTTTCATCTTTCATCTTTCCGCATTGTTTCACCTTTCATCTTTCCGCATTCTTTCATCTTTCATCTTTCCGCATTCTTTCATCTTTCATCTTTCCGCATTGTTTCATCTTTCATCTTTCCGCATTGTTTCATCTTTCATCTTTCCGCATTGTTTCATCTTTCATCTTTCCGCATTGTTTCATCTTTCATCTTCCGCATTCTTTCATCTTTCATCTTTCCGCATTGTTTCATCTTTCATCTTTCCGCATTGTTTCATCTTTCATCTTTCCGCATTCTTTCATCTTTCATCTTTCCGCATTGTTTCATCTTTCATCTTTCCGCAATGTTTCATCTTTCATCTTTCCGCATTGTTTCATCTTTCATCTTTCCGCATTCTTTCATCTTTCATCTTTCCGCATTGTTTCATCTTTCATCTTTCCGCATTTTTTCATCTTTCATCTTTCCGCATTGTTTCATCTTTCATCTTCCGCATTCTTTCATCTTTCATCTTTCCGCATTGTTTCATCTTTCATCTTTCCGCATTGTTTCATCTTTCATCTTCCGCATTCTTTCATCTTTCATCTTTCCGCATTGTTTCATCTTTCATCTTTCCGCATTCTTTCATCTTTCATCTTTCCGCATTGTTGCATCTTTCATCTTTCCGCATTTTTTCATCTTTCATCTTTCCGCATTGTTTCATCTTTCCGCATTGTTTCATCTTTCCGCATTGTTTCATCTTTCCGCATTGTTTCATCTTTCCGCATTGTTTCATCTTTCCGCATTGTTTCATCTTTCCGCATTGTTTCATCTTTCCGCATTGTTTCATCTTTCCGCATTGTTTCATCTTTCCGCATTGTTTCATCTTTCCGCATTGTTTCATCTTTCCGCATTGTTTCATCTTTCCGCATTGTTTCATCTTTCCGCATTGTTTCATCTTTCCGCATTGTTTCATCTTTCATCTTTCCGCATTGTTTCATCTTTCATCTTTCCGCATTGTTTCATCTTTCATCTTTCCGCATTGTTTCATCTTTCATCTTTCCGCATTGTTTCATCTTTCATCTTTCCGCATTGTTTCATCTTTCCGCATTGTTTCATCTTTCCGCATTGTTTCATCTTTCATCTTTCCGCATTTTTTCATCTTTCATCTTTCCGCATTGTTTCATCTTTCATCTTTCCGCATTTTTTCATCTTTCATCTTTCCGCATTGTTTCATCTTTCATCTTTCCGCATTGTTTCATCTTTCATCTTTCCGCATTGTTTCATCTTTCATCTTTCCGCATTCTTTCATCTTTCATCTTTCCGCATTCTTTCATCTTTCATCTTTCCGCATTCTTTCATCTTTCATCTTTCCGCATTGTTTCATCTTTCATCTTTCCGCATTGTTGCATCTTTCATCTTTCCGCATTTTTTCATCTTTCATCTTTCCGCATTGTTTCATCTTTCCGCATTGTTTCATCTTTCCGCATTGTTTCATCTTTCCGCATTGTTTCATCTTTCCGCATTGTTTCATCTTTCCGCATTGTTTCATCTTTCATCTTTCCGCATTGTTTCATCTTTCATCTTTCCGCATTGTTTCATCTTTCATCTTTCCGCATTGTTTCATCTTTCATCTTTCCGCATTGTTTCATCTTTCATCTTTCCGCATTGTTTCATCTTTCATCTTTCCGCATTGTTTCATCTTTCATCTTTCCGCATTGTTTCATCTTTCATCTTTCCGCATTGTTTCATCTTTCATCTTTCCGCATTGTTTCATCTTTCATCTTTCCGCATTCTTTCATCTTTCATCTTTCCGCATTGTTTCATCTTTCATCTTTCCGCAATGTTTCATCTTTCATCTTTCCGCATTGTTTCATCTTTCATCTTTCCGCATTCTTTCATCTTTCATCTTTCCGCATTGTTTCATCTTTCATCTTTCCGCATTGTTTCATCTTTCCGCATTGTTTCATCTTTCATCTTCCGCATTCTTTCATCTTTCATCTTTCCGCATTGATTCATCTTTCATCTTTCCGCCTTTTTTCATCTTTCATCTTTCCGCATTGTTTCATCTTTCATCTTTCCGCATTGTTTCATCTTTCATCTTTCCGCATTGTTTCATCTTTCCGCATTGTTTCATCTTTCCGCATTGTTTCATCTTTCATCTTCCGCATTCTTTCATCTTTCATCTTTCCGCATTGTTTCATCTTTCATCTTTCCGCATTGTTTCATCTTTCATCTTTCCGCATTCTTTCATCTTTCATCTTTCCGCATTCTTTCATCTTTCATCTTTCCGCATTGTTTCATCTTTCATCTTTCCGCATTGTTTCATCTTTCATCTTTCCGCATTGTTTCATCTTTCCGCATTGTTTCATCTTTCATCTTTCCGCATTGTTTCATCTTTCCGCATTGTTTCATCTTTCCGCATTGTTTCATCTTTCCGCATTGTTTCATCTTTCCGCATTGTTTCATCTTTCATCTTTCCGCATTGTTTCATCTTTCATCTTTCCGCATTGTTTCATCTTTCATCTTTCCGCATTGTTTCATCTTTCATCTTTCCGCATTGTTTCATCTTTCATCTTTCCGCATTCTTTCATCTTTCATCTTTCCGCATTGTTTCATCTTTCATCTTTCCGCATTGTTTCATCTTTCATCTTTCCGCATTGTTTCATCTTTCCGCATTGTTTCATCTTTCATCTTTCCGCATTTTTTCATCTTTCATCTTTCCGCATTGTTTCATCTTTCATCTTTCCGCATTGTTTCATCTTTCATCTTTCCGCATTGTTTCATCTTTCATCTTTCCGCATTGTTTCATCTTTCATCTTTCCGCATTGTTTCATCTTTCATCTTTCCGCATTCTTTCATCTTTCATCTTTCCGCATTCTTTCATCTTTCATCTTTCCGCATTCTTTCATCTTTCATCTTCCCGCATTGTTTCATCTTTCATCTTTCCGCATTGTTTCATCTTTCATCTTTCCGCATTGTTTCATCTTTCATCTTTCCGCATTTTTTCATCTTTCATCTTTCCGCATTGTTTCATCTTTCCGCATTGTTTCATCTTTCCGCATTGTTTCATCTTTCCGCATTGTTTCATCTTTCCGCATTGTTTCATCTTTCATCTTTACGCATTGTTTCATCTTTCATCTTTCCGCATTCTTTCATCTTTCATCTTTCCGCATTGTTTCATCTTTCATCTTTCCGCATTGTTTCATCCTTTCATCTTTCCGCATTCTTTCATCTTTCATCTTTCCGCATTGTTTCATCTTTCATCTTTCCGCATTGTTTCATCTTTCCACATTGATTCATCTTTCATCTTCCGCATTCTTTCATCTTTCATCTTTCCGCATTGTTTCATCTTTCATCTTTCATCTTTCATCTTTCCGCATTCTTTCATCTTTCATCTTTCCGCATTGTTTCATCTTTCATCTTTCCGCATTGTTTCATCTTTCATCTTTCCGCATTGTTTCATCTTTCATCTTTCCGCATTCTTTCATCTTTCATCTTTCCGCATTCTTTCATCTTTCATCTTTCCGCATTGTTTCATCTTTCATCTTCCGCATTCTTTCATCTGTCATCTTTCCGCATTGTTTCATCTTTCATCTTTCCGCATTGTTTCATCTTTCATCTTTCCGCATTGTTTCATCATTCATCTTTCCGCATTGTTTCATCTTTCATCTTCCGCATTCTTTCATCTTTCATGTTTCCGCATTGTTTCATCTTTCATCTTTCATCTTTCAACGTTCCGCATTCTTTCATCTTTCATCTTTCCGCATTGTTTCATCTTTCATCTTTCCGCATTGTTTCATCTTTCATCTTTCCGCATTGTTTCATCTTTCATCTTTCCGCATTGTTTCACCTTTCATCTTTCCGCATTCTTTCATCTTTCATCTTTCCGCATTCTTTCATCTTTCATCTTTCCGCATTGTTTCATCTTTCCGCATTGTTTCATCTTTCATCTTTCCGCATTTTTTCATCTTTCATCTTTCCGCATTGTTTCATCTTTCATCTTTCCGCATTGTTTCATCTTTCATCTTTCCCCATTGTTTCATCTTTCATCTTTCCGCATTGTTTCATCTTTCATCTTTCCGCATTCTTTCATCTTTCATCTTTCCGCATTCTTTCATCTTTCATCTTTCCGCATTGTTTCATCTTTCATCTTCCGCATTCTTTCATCTTTCCGCATTGCTTCATCTTTCATCTTTCCGCATTGTTTCATCTTTCATCTTTCCGCATTGTTTCATCTTTCATCTTTCCGCATTGTTTCATCTTTCATCTTTCCGCATTGTTTCATCTTTCATCTTTCCGCATTGTTTCATCTTTCATCTTTCCGCATTGTTTCACCTTTCATCTTTCCGCATTCTTTCATCTTTCATCTTTCCGCATTCTTTCATCTTTCATCTTTCCGCATTGTTTCATCTTTCCGCATTGTTTCATCTTTCCGCATTGTTTCATCTTTCATCTTTCCGCATTTTTTCATCTTTCATCTTTCCGCATTGTTTAATGTTTCATCTTTCCGCATTGTTTCATCTTTCATCTTTCCGCATTGTTTCATCTTTCATCTTTCCGCATTGTTTCATCTTTCATCTTTCCGCATTGTTTCATCTTTCATCTTTCCGCATTGTTTCATCTTTCATCTTTCCGCATTCTTTCATCTTTCATCTTTCCGCATTCTTTCATCTTTCATCTTTCCGCATTGTTTCATCTTTCATCTTTCCGCATTCTTTCATCTTTCATCTTTCCGCATTGTTTCATCTTTCATCTTTCCGCATTGTTTCATCTTTCATCTTTCCGCATTGTTTCATCTTTCATCTTTCCGCATTGTTTCACCTTTCATCTTTCCGCATTCTTTCATCTTTCATCTTTCCGCATTCTTTCATCTTTCATCTTTCCGCATTGTTTCATCTTTCATCTTTACGCATTTTTTCATCTTTCATCTTTCCGCATTGTTTCATCTTTCCGCATTGTTTCATCTTTCATCTTCCGCATTCTTTCATCTTTCATCTTTCCGCATTGTTTCATCTTTCATCTTTCCGCATTGTTTCATCTTTCATCTTCCGCATTCTTTCATCTTTCATCTTTCCGCATTGTTTCATCTTTCATCTTTCCGCATTCTTTCATCTTTCATCTTTCCGCATTTTTTCATCTTTCATCTTTCCGCATTGTTTCATCTTTCATCTTTCCGCATTCTTTCATCTTTCATCTTTCCGCATTGTTTCATCTTTCATCTTTCCGCATTGTTTCATCTTTCATCTTTCCGCATTCTTTCATCTTTCATCTTTCCGCATTCTTTCATCTTTCATCTTTCCGCATTGTTTCATCTTTCATCTTCCGCATTCTTTCATGTTTCCGCATTGTTTCATCTTTCATCTTTCCGCATTGTTTCATCTTTCATCTTTCCGCATTGTTTCATCTTTCATCTTTCCGCATTGTTTCATCTTTCATCTTTCCGCATTGTTTCATCTTTCATCTTTCCGCATTGTTTCATCTTTCATCTTTCCGCATTGTTTCACCTTTCATCTTTCCGCATTCTTTCATCTTTCATCTTTCCGCATTCTTTCATCTTTCATCTTTCCGCATTGTTTCATCTTTCCGCATTGTTTCATCTTTCATCTTTCCGCATTTTTTCATCTTTCATCTTTCCGCATTGTTTCATGTTTCATCTTTCCGCATTGTTTCATCTTTCATCTTTCCGCATTGTTTCATCTTTCATCTTTCCGCATTGTTTCATCTTTCATCTTTCCGCATTGTTTCATCTTTCATCTTTCCGCATTGTTTCATCTTTCATCTTTCCGCATTCTTTCATCTTTCATCTTTCCGCATTGTTTCATCTTTCATCTTTCCGCATTGTTTCATCTTTCATCTTTCCGCATTCTTTCATCTTTCATCTTTCCGCATTGTTTCATCTTTCATCTTTCCGCATTCTTTCATCTTTCATCTTTCCGCATTCTTTCATCTTTCATCTTTCCGCATTGTTTCATCTTTCATCTTTCCGCATTTTTTCATCTTTCATCTTTCCGCATTGTTTCATCTTTCCGCATTGTTTCATCTTTCATCTTCCGCATTCTTTCATCTTTCATCTTTCCGCATTGTTTCATCTTTCATCTTTCCGCATTGTTTCATCTTTCATCTTCCGCATTCTTTCATCTTTCATCTTTCCGCATTGTTTCATCTTTCATCTTTCCGCATTCTTTCATCTTTCATCTTTCCGCATTGTTTCATCTTTCATCTTCCGCATTCTTTCATCTTTCATCTTTCCGCATTGTTTCATCTTTCATCTTTCATCTTTCCGCATTCTTTCATCTTTCATCTTTCCGCATTGTTTCATCTTTCATCTTTCCGCATTGTTTCATCTTTCATCTTTCCGCATTGTTTCATCTTTCATCTTTCCGCATTGTTTCACCTTTCATCTTTCCGCATTCTTTCATCTTTCATCTTTCCGCATTCTTTCATCTTTCATCTTTCCGCATTGTTTCATCTTTCATCTTCTGCATTCTTTCATCTTTCATCTTACCACATTGTTTCATCTTTCATCTTTCATCTTTCCGCATTGTTTCATCTTTCATCTTTCCGCATTGTTTCATCTTTCATCTTTCCGCATTGTTTCATCTTTCATCTTTCCGCATTCTTTCATCTTTCATCTTTCCGCATTGTTTCATCTTTTATCTTTCCGCAATGTTTCATCTTTCATCTTTCCGCATTGTTTCATCTTTCATCTTTCCGCATTCTTTCATCTTTCATCTTTCCGCATTGTTTCATCTTTCATCTTTCCGCATTGTTTCATCTTTCATCTTTCCGCATTGTTTCATCTTTCCGCATTGTTTCATCTTTCATCTTTCCGCATTTTTTCATCTTTCATCTTTCCGCATTGTTTCATCTTTCATCTTTCCGCATTGTTTCATCTTTCATCTTTCCGCATTGTTTCATCTTTCATGTTTCCGCATTCTTTCATCTTTCATCTTTCCGCATTCTTTCATCTTTCATCTTTCCGCATTGTTTCATCTTACATCTTTCCGCATTGTTTCATCTTTCATCTTTCCGCATTGTTTCATCTTTCATCTTCCGCATTCTTTCATCTTTCATCTTTCCGCATTGTTTCATCTTTCATCTTTCCGCATTCTTTCATCTTTCATCTTTCCGCATTGTTTCATCTTTCATCTTACCGCATTTTTTCATCTTTCATCTTTCCGCATTGTTTCATCTTTCCGCATTGTTTCATCTTTCCGCATTGTTTCATCTTTCCGCATTGTTTCATCTTTCCGCATTGTTTCATCTTTCCGCATTGTTTCATCTTTCCGCATTGTTTCATCTTTCCGCATTGTTTCATCTTTCCGCATTGTTTCATCTTTCCGCATTGTTTCATCTTTCATCTTCCGCATTCTTTCATCTTTCATCTTTCCGCATTGTTTCATCTTTCATCTTTCCGCATTGTTTCATCTTTCATCTTTCCGCATTCTTTCATCTTTCATCTTTCCGCATTCTTTCATCTTTCATCTTTCCGCATTCTTTCATCTTTCATCTGTCCGCATTCTTTCATCTTTCATCTTTCCGCATTGTTTCATCTTTCATCTTCCGCATTCTTTCATCTTTCATCTTTCCGCATTGTTTCATCTTTCATCTTTCCGCATTGTTTCATCTTTCATCTTTCCGCATTGTTTCATCTTTCATCTTTCCGCATTGTTTCATCTTTCATCTTTCCGCATTGTTTCATCTTTCATCTTTCCGCATTCTTTCATCTTTCATCTTTCCGCATTGTTTCATCTTTCATCTTTCCGCAATGTTTCATCTTTCATCTTTCCGCATTGTTTCATCTTTCATCTTTCCGCATTGTTTCATCTTTCATCTTTCCGCATTGTTTCATCTTTCATCTTTCCGCATTGTTTCATCTTTCCGCATTGTTTCTTCTTTCATCTTTCCGCATTTTTTCATCTTTCATCTTTCCGCATTGTTTCATCTTTCATCTTTCCGCATTGTTTCATCTGTCATCTTTCCGCATTGTTTCATCTTTCATCTTTCCGCATTCTTTCATCTTTCATCTTTCCGCATTCTTTCATCTTTCATCTTTCCGCATTCTTTCATCTTTCATCTTTCCGCATTGTTTCATCTTTCATCTTTCCACATTGTTTCATCTTTCATCTTTCCGCATTGATTCATCTTTCCGCATTGTTTCATCTTTCATCTTCCGCATTGTTTCATCTTTCATCTTTCCGCATTGTTTCATCTTTCATCTTTCCGCATTGTTTCATCTTTCATCTTCCGCATTCTTTCATCTTTCATCTTTCCGCATTGTTTCATCTTTCATCTTTCCGCATTCTTTCATCTTTCATCTTTCCGCATTGTTTCATCTTTCATCTTTCCGCATTTTTTCATCTTTCATCTTTCCGCATTGTTTCATCTTTCCGCATTGTTTCATCTTTCCGCATTGTTTCATCTTTCCGCATTGTTTCATCTTTCCGCATTGTTTCATCTTTCCGCATTGTTTCATCTTTCCGCATTGTTTCATCTTTCCGCATTGTTTCATCTTTCCGCATTGTTTCATCTTTCCGCATTGTTTCATCTTTCCGCATTGTTTCATCTTTCCGCATTGTTTCATCTTTCCGCATTGTTTCATCTTTCCGCATTGTTTCATCTTTCCGCATTGTTTCATCTTTCCGCATTGTTTCATCTTTCCGCATTGTTTCATCTTTCCTCATTGTTTCATCTTTCCGCATTGTTTCATCTTTCCGCATTGTTTCATCTTTCCGCATTGTTTCATCTTTCCGCATTGTTTCATCTTTCATCTTTCCGCATTGTTTCATCTTTCATCTTTCCGCATTGTTTCATCTTTCATCTTTCCGCATTGTTTCATCTTTCACCTTTCCGCATTGTTTCATCTTTCATCTTTCCGCATTGTTTCATCTTTCATCTTTCCGCATTGTTTCATCTTTCATCTTTCCGCATTGTTTCACCTTTCATCTTTCCGCATTCTTTCATCTTTCATCTTTCCGCATTCTTTCATCTTTCATCTTTCCGCATTGTTTCATCTTTCCGCATTGTTTCATCTTTCATCTTTCCGCATTTTTTCATCTTTCATCTTTCCGCATTGTTTCATCTTTCATCTTTCCGCATTGTTTCATCTTTCATCTTTCCGCATTGTTTCATCTTTCATCTTTCCGCATTGTTTCATCTTTCATCTTTCCGCATTGTTTCATCTTTCATCTTTCCGCATTGTTTCATCTTTCATCTTTCTGCATTGTTTCATCTTTCATCTTCCGCATTCTTTCATCTTTCATCTTTCCGCATTGTTTCATCTTTCATCTTTCATCTTTCATCTTTCCGCATTCTTTCATCTTTCATCTTTCCGCATTGTTTCATCTTTCATCTTTCCGCATTCTTTCATCTTTCATCTTTCCGCATTGTTTCATCTTTCATCTTTCCGCAATGTTTCATCTTTCATCTTTCCGCATTGTTTCATCTTTCATCTTTCCGCATTCTTTCATCTTTCATCTTTCCGCATTGTTTCATCTTTCATCTTTCCGCATTCTTTCATCTTTCATCTTTCCGCATTGTTTCATCTTTCATCTTTCCGCATTGTTTCATCTTTCATCTTTCCGCATTCTTTCATCTTTCATCTTTCCGCATTGTTTCATCTTTCATCTTTCCGCATTGTTTCATCTTTCATCTTTCCGCATTGTTTCATCTTTCCGCATTGTTTCATCTTTCATCTTTCCGCATTTTTTCATCTTTCATCTTTCCGCATTGTTTCATCTTTCATCTTTCCGCATTGTTTCATCTTTCATCTTTCCGCATTGTTTCATCTTTCATCTTTCCGCATTCTTTCATCTTTCATCTTTCCGCATTCTTTCATCTTTCATCTTTCCGCATTCTTTCATCTTTCATCTTTCCGCATTGTTTCATCTTTCATCTTTCCGCATTGTTTCATCTTTCATCTTTCCGCATTGTTTCATCTTTCCGCATTGTTTCATCTTTCCGCATTGTTTCATCTTTCCGCATTGTTTCATCTTTCCGCATTGTTTCATCTTTCCGCATTGTTTCATCTTTCCGCATTGTTTCATCTTTCCGCATTGTTTCATCTTTCATCTTTACGCATTGTTTCATCTTTCATCTTTCCGCATTCTTTCATCTTTCATCTTTCCGCATTGTTTCATCTTTTATCTTTCCGCATTGTTTCATCCTTTCATCTTTCCGCATTCTTTCATCTTTCATCTTTCCGCATTGGTTCATCTTTCATCTTTCCGCATTGTTTCATCTTTCCGCATTGTTTCATCTTTCATCTTCCGCATTCTTTAATCTTTCATCTTTCCGAATTGTTTCATCTTTCATCTTTCATCTTTCATCTTTCCGCATTCTTTCATCTTTCATCTTTCCGCATTGTTTCATCTTTCATCTTTCCGCATTGTTTCATCTTTCATCTTTCCGCATTGTTTCATCTTTCATCTTTCCGCATTGTTTCATCTTTCATCTTTCCGCATTCTTTCATCTTTCATCTTTCCGCATTCTTTCATCTTTCATCTTTCCGCATTGTTTCATCTTTCATCTTCCGCATTCTTTCATCTTTCATCTTTCCGCATTGTTTCATCTTTCATCTTTCCGCATTGTTTCATCTTTCATCTTTCCGCATTGTTTCATCTTTCATCTTTCCGCATTGTTTCATCTTTCATCTTCCGCATTCTTTCATCTTTCATGTTTCCGCATTGTTTCATCTTTCATCTTTCATCTTTCATCTTTCCGCAATCTTTCATCTTTCATCTTTCCGCAT
This sequence comes from Gastracanthus pulcherrimus, assembly GCA_949152435.1. Classification (NCBI taxonomy): domain Eukaryota; kingdom Metazoa; phylum Arthropoda; class Insecta; order Hymenoptera; family Pteromalidae; genus Gastracanthus; species Gastracanthus pulcherrimus. The sequence continues at coordinate 1,724,881 of CASCKD010000099.1, read as the reverse complement.
TGTTTCATCTTTCATCTTTCCGCATTGTTTCATCTTTCATCTTTCCGCATTGTTTCATCTTTCATCTTTCCGCATTGTTTCACCTTTCATCTTTCCGCATTCTTTCATCTTTCATCTTTCCGCATTCTTTCATCTTTCATCTTTCCGCATTGTTTCATCTTTCCGCATTGTTTCATCTTTCATCTTTCCGCATTTTTTCATCTTTCATCTTTCCGCATTGTTTCATCTTTCATCTTTCCGCATTGTTTCATCTTTCATCTTTCCGCATTGTTTCATCTTTCATCTTTCCGCATTGTTTCATCTTTCATCTTTCCGCATTGTTTCATCTTTCATCTTTCCGCATTGTTTCATCTTTCATCTTTCCGCATTGTTTCATCTTTCATCTTTCCGCATTGTTTCATCTTTCATCTTTCCGCATTGTTTCATCTTTCATCTTTCCGCATTGTTTCATCTTTCATCTTTCCGCATTGTTTCATCTTTCCGCATTGTTTCATCTTTCCGCATTGTTTCATCTTTCCGCATTGTTTCATCTTTCCGCATTGTTTCATCTTTCATCTTTCATCTTTCCGCATTGTTTCATCTTTCATCTTCCGCATTCTTTCATCTTTCATCTTTCCGCATTGTTTCATCTTTCATCTTTCCGCATTCTTTCATCTTTCATCTTTCCGCATTGTTTCATCTTTCATCTTTCCGCATTCTTTCATCTTTCATCTTTCCGCATTGTTTCATCTTTCATATTTCCGCATTGTTTCATCTTTCATCTTTCCGCATTGTTTCATCTTTCATCTTTCCGCATTGTTTCATCTTTCATCTTTCCGCATTGTTTCACCTTTCATCTTTCCGCATTCTTTCATCTTTCATCTTTCCGCATTCTTTCATCTTTCATCTTTCCGCATTGTTTCATCTTTCATCTTCCGCATTCTTTCATCTTTCATCTTTCCGCATTGTTTCATCTTTCCGCATTGTTTCATCTTTCATCTTTCCGCATTTTTTCATCTTTCATCTTTCCGCATTGTTTCATCTTTCATCTTTCCGCATTGTTTCATCTTTCATCTTTCCGCATTGTTTCATCTTTCATCTTTCCGCATTCTTTCATCTTTCATCTTTCCGCATTCTTTCATCTTTCATCTTTCCGCATTCTTTCATCTTTCATCTTTCCGCATTGTTTCATCTTTCATCTTTCCGCATTGTTTCATCTTTCATCTTTCCGCATTGTTTCATCTTTCCGCATTGTTTCATCTTTCATCTTCCGCATTGTTTCATCTTTCATCTTTCCGCATTGTTTCATCTTTCATCTTTCCGCATTGTTTCATCTTTCATCTTCCGCATTCTTTCATCTTTCATCTTTCCGCATTGTTTCATCTTTCATCTTTCCGCATTCTTTCATCTTTCATCTTTCCGCATTGTTTCATCTTTCATCTTTCCGCATTTTTTCATCTTTCACCTTTCCGCATTGTTTCATCTTTCCGCATTGTTTCATCTTTCCGCATTGTTTCATCTTTCCGCATTGTTTCATCTTTCCGCATTGTTTCATCTTTCCGCATTGTTTCATCTTTCCGCATTGTTTCATCTTTCCGCATTGTTTCATCTTTCCGCATTGTTTCATCTTTCCGCATTGTTTCATCTTTCCGCATTGTTTCATCTTTCCGCATTGTTTCATCTTTCCGCATTGTTTCATCTTTCCGCATTGTTTCATCTTTCCGCATTGTTTCATCTTTCCGCATTGTTTCATCTTTCCGCATTGTTTCATCTTTCATCTTTCCGCATTGTTTCATCTTTCATCTTTCCGCATTGTTTCATCTTTCATCTTTCCGCATTGTTTCATCTTTCATCTTTCCGCATTCTTTCATCTTTCATCTTTCCGCATTGTTTCATCTTTCATCTTTCCGCATTGTTTCATCTTTCCGCATTGTTTCATCTTTCATCTTTCCGCAATGTTTCATCTTTCATCTTTCCGCATTGTTTCATCTTTCATCTTTCCGCATTCTTTCATCTTTCATCTTTCCGCATTCTTTCATCTTTCATCTTTCCGCATTCTTTCATCTTTCATCTTTCCGCATTGTTTCATCATTCATCTTTCCGCATTGTTTCATCTTTCATCTTTCCGCATTGTTTCATCTTTCATCTTTCCGCATTTTTTCATCTTTCATCTTTCCGCATTGTTTCATCTTTCCGCATTGTTTCATCTTTCCGCATTGTTTCATCTTTCCGCATTGTTTCATCTTTCATCTTTACGCATTGTTTCATCTTTCATCTTTCCGCATTCTTTCATCTTTCATCTTTCCGCATTCTTTCATCTTTCATCTTTCCGCATTGTTTCATCCTTTCATCTTTCCGCATTCTTTCATCTTTCATCTTTCCGCATTGTTTCATCTTTCATCTTTCCGCATTGTTTCACCTTTCATCTTTCCGCATTGTTTCATCTTTCATCTTTCCGCATTGTTTCATCTTTCATCTTTCCGCATTGTTTCATCTTTCATCTTCCGCATTGTTTCATCTTTCATCTTTACGCATTGTTTCATCTTTCATCTTTCCGCATTCTTTCATCTTTCATCTTTCCGCATTGTTTCATCTTTCATCTTTCCGCATTGTTTCATCCTTTCATCTTTCCGCATTCTTTCATCTTTCATCTTTCCGCATTGTTTCATCTTTCATCTTTCCGCATTGTTTCATCTTTCCGCATTGATTCATCTTTCATCTTCCGCATTCTTTCATCTTTCATCTTTCCGCATTGTTTCATCTTTCATCTTTCATCTTTCATCTTTCCGCATTCTTTCATCTTTCATCTTTCCGCATTGTTTCATCTTTCATCTTTCCGCATTGTTTCATCTTTCATCTTTCCGCATTGTTTCATCTTTCATCTTTCCGCATTCTTTCATCTTTCATCTTTCCGCATTCTTTCATCTTTCATCTTTCCGCATTGTTTCATCTTTCATCTTCCGCATTCTTTCATCTTTCATCTTTCCGCATTGTTTCATCTTTCATCTTTCCGCATTGTTTCATCTTTCCGCATTGTTTCATCTTTCATCTTTCCGCAATGTTTCATCTTTCATCTTTCCGCATTGCTTCATCTTTCATCTTTCCGCATTCTTTCATCTTTCATCTTTCCGCATTCTTTCATCTTTCATCTTTCCGCATTCTTTCATCTTTCATCTTTCCGCATTGTTTCATCTTTCATCTTTCCGCATTGTTTCATCTTTCATCTTTCCGCATTGTTTCATCTTTCATCTTTCCGCATTTTTTCATCTTTCATCTTTCCGCATTGTTTCATCTTTCATCTTTCCGCATTCTTTCATCTTTCATCTTTCCGCATTCTTTCATCTTTCATCTTTCCGCATTGTTTCATCTTTCATCTTCCGCATTCTTTCATCTTTCATCTTTCCGCATTGTTTCATCTTTCATCTTTCCGCATTGTTTCATCTTTCATCTTTCCGCATTGTTTCATCTTTCATCTTTCCGCATTGTTTCATCTTTCATCTTCCGCATTCTTTCATCTTTCATGTTTCCGCATTGTTTCATCTTTCATCTTTCATCTTTCATCTTTCCGCAATCTTTCATCTTTCATCTTTCCGCATTGTTTCATCTTTCATCTTTCCGCATTGTTTCATCTTTCATCTTTCCGCATTGTTTCATCTTTCATCTTTCCGCATTGTTTCACCTTTCATCTTTCCGCATTCTTTCATCTTTCATCTTTCCGCATTCTTTCATCTTTCATCTTTCCGCATTGTTTCATCTTTCCGCATTGTTTTATCTTTCATCTTTCCGCATTTTTTCATCTTTCATCTTTCCGCATTGTTTCATCTTTCATCTTCCGCATTCTTTCATCTTTCATGTTTCCGCATTGTTTCATCTTTCATCTTTCATCTTTCATCTTTCCGCATTCTTTCATCTTTCATCTTTCCGCATTGTTTCATCTTTCATCTTCCGCATTCTTTCATCTTTCATCTTTCCGCATTGTTTCATCTTTCATCTTTCATCTTTCATCTTTCCGCATTCTTTCATCTTTCATCTTTCCGCATTGTTTCATCTTTCATCTTTCCGCATTGTTTCATCTTTCATCTTTCCGCATTCTTTCATCTTTCATCTTTCCGCATTCTTTCATCTTTCATCTTTCCGCATTCTTTCAACTTTCATCTTTCCGCATTGTTTCATCTTTCATCTTCCGCATTCTTTCATCTTTCATCTTTCCGCATTGTTTCACCTTTCATCTTTCCGCATTGTTTCATCTTTCATCTTTCCGCATTGTTTCATCTTTCATCTTTCCGCATTGTTTCATCTTTCATCTTCCGCATTGTTTCATCTTTCATCTTTACGCATTGTTTCATCTTTCATCTTTCCGCATTCTTTCATCTTTCATCTTTCCGCATTGTTTCATCTTTCATCTTTCCGCATTGTTTCATCCTTTCATCTTTCCGCATTCTTTCATCTTTCATCTTTCCGCATTGTTTCATCTTTCATCTTTCCGCATTGTTTCATCTTTCCGCATTGATTCATCTTTCATCTTCCGCATTCTTTCATCTTTCATCTTTCCGCATTGTTTCATCTTTCATCTTTCATCTTTCATCTTTCCGCATTCTTTCATCTTTCATCTTTCCGCATTGTTTCATCTTTCATCTTTCCGCATTGTTTCATCTTTCATCTTTCCGCATTGTTTCATCTTTCATCTTTCCGCATTCTTTCATCTTTCATCTTTCCGCATTCTTTCATCTTTCATCTTTCCGCATTGTTTCATCTTTCATCTTCCGCATTCTTTCATCTTTCATCTTTCCGCATTGTTTCATCTTTCATCTTTCCGCATTGTTTCATCTTTCCGCATTGTTTCATCTTTCATCTTTCCGCAATGTTTCATCTTTCATCTTTCCGCATTGCTTCATCTTTCATCTTTCCGCATTCTTTCATCTTTCATCTTTCCGCATTCTTTCATCTTTCATCTTTCCGCATTCTTTCATCTTTCATCTTTCCGCATTGTTTCATCTTTCATCTTTCCGCATTGTTTCATCTTTCATCTTTCCGCATTGTTTCATCTTTCATCTTTCCGCATTTTTTCATCTTTCATCTTTCCGCATTGTTTCATCTTTCATCTTTCCGCATTCTTTCATCTTTCATCTTTCCGCATTCTTTCATCTTTCATCTTTCCGCATTGTTTCATCTTTCATCTTCCGCATTCTTTCATCTTTCATCTTTCCGCATTGTTTCATCTTTCATCTTTCCGCATTGTTTCATCTTTCATCTTTCCGCATTGTTTCATCTTTCATCTTTCCGCATTGTTTCATCTTTCATCTTCCGCATTCTTTCATCTTTCATGTTTCCGCATTGTTTCATCTTTCATCTTTCATCTTTCATCTTTCCGCAATCTTTCATCTTTCATCTTTCCGCATTGTTTCATCTTTCATCTTTCCGCATTGTTTCATCTTTCATCTTTCCGCATTGTTTCATCTTTCATCTTTCCGCATTGTTTCACCTTTCATCTTTCCGCATTCTTTCATCTTTCATCTTTCCGCATTCTTTCATCTTTCATCTTTCCGCATTGTTTCATCTTTCCGCATTGTTTTATCTTTCATCTTTCCGCATTTTTTCATCTTTCATCTTTCCGCATTGTTTCATCTTTCATCTTTCCGCATTGTTTCATCTTTCATCTTTCCGCATTGTTTCATCTTTCATCTTTCCGCATTGTTTCATCTTTCATCTTTCCGCATTGTTTCATCTTTCATCTTTCCGCATTGTTTCATCTTTCATCTTTCCGCATTGTTTCATCTTTCATCTTTCCGCATTGTTTCATCTTTCATCTTTCCGCATTGTTTCATCTTTCATCTTTCCGCATTGTTTCATCTTTCATCTTTCCGCATTGTTTCATCTTTCATCTTTCCGCATTGTTTCATCTTTCCGCATTGTTTCATCTTTCCGCATTGTTTCATCTTTCCGCATTGTTTCATCTTTCCGCATTGTTTCATCTTTCATCTTTCCGCATTTTTTCATCTTTCATCTTTCCGCATTGTTTCATCTTTCATCTTTCCGCATTCTTTCATCTTTCATCTTTCCGCATTGTTTCATCTTTCATCTTTCCGCATTGTTTCATCTTTCATCTTTCCGCATTGTTTCATCTTTCATCTTTCCGCATTCATTCATCTTTCATCTTTCCGCATTGTTTCATCTTTCATCTTTCATCTTTCCGCATTGTTTCATCTTTCATCTTCCGCATTCTTTCATCTTTCATCTTTCCGCATTGTTTCATCTTTCATCTTTCCGCATTCTTTCATCTTTCATCTTTCCGCATTGTTTCATCTTTCATCTTTCCGCATTCTTTCATCTTTCATCTTTCCGCATTGTTTCATCTTTCATCTTTCCGCATTGTTTCATCTTTCATCTTTCCGCATTGTTTCATCTTTCATCTTTCCGCATTGTTTCATCTTTCATCTTTCCGCATTGTTTCACCTTTCATCTTTCCGCATTCTTTCATCTTTCATCTTTCCGCATTGTTTCATCTTTCATCTTTCCGCATTGTTTCATCTTTCATCTTCCGCATTGTTTCATCTTTCATCTTTCCGCATTGTTTCATCTTTCATCTTTCCGCATTGTTTCATCTTTCATCTTTCCGCATTGTTTCATCTTTCATCTTTCCGCATTGTTTCATCTTTCATCTTTCCGCATTGTTTCATCTTTCATCTTTCCGCATTCTTTCATCTTTCATCTTTCCGCATTGTTTCATCTTTCATCTTTCCGCAATGTTTCATCTTTCATCTTTCCGCATTGTTTCATCTTTCATCTTTCCGCATTCTTTCATCTTTCATCTTTCCGCATTGTTTCATCTTTCATCTTTCCGCATTGTTTCATCTTTCATCTTTCCGCATTGTTTCATCTTTCATCTTTCCGCATTTTTTCATCTTTCATCTTTCCGCATTGTTTCATCTTTCATCTTTCCGCATTGTTTCGTCTTTCATCTTTTCGCATTGTTTCATCTTTCATCTTTCCGCATTCTTTCATCTTTCATCTTTCCGCATTGTTTCATCTTTCATCTTTCCGCATTCTTTCATCTTTCATCTTTCCGCATTGTTTCATCTTTCATCTTTCCGCATTGTTTCATCTTTCATCTTTCCGCATTGTTTCATCCTTTCATCTTTCCGCATTCTTTCATCTTTCATCTTTCCGCATTGTTTCATCTTTCATCTTTCCGCATTGTTTCATCTTTCCGCATTGTTTCATCTTTCATCTTCCGCATTGTTTCATCTTTCATCTTTCCGCATTGTTTCATCTTTCATCTTTCCGCATTGTTTCATCTTTCATCTTCCGCATTCTTTCATCTTTCATCTTTCCGCATTGTTTCATCTTTCATCTTTCCGCATTCTTTCATCTTTCCGCATTGTTTCATCTTTCATCTTTCCGCATTTTTTCATCTTTCACCTTTCCGCATTGTTTCATCTTTCATCTTTCCGCATTGTTTCATCTTTCATCTTTCCGCATTGTTTCATCTTTCATCTTTCCGCATTGTTTCACCTTTCATCTTTCCGCATTCTTTCATCTTTCATCTTTCCGCATTGTTTCATCTTTCATCTTTCCGCATTGTTTCATCTTTCATCTTCCGCATTGTTTCATCTTTCATCTTTCCGCATTGTTTCATCTTTCATCTTTCCGCATTGTTTCATCTTTCATCTTTCCGCATTGTTTCATCTTTCATCTTTCCGCATTGTTTCATCTTTCATCTTTCCGCATTGTTTCATCTTTCATCTTTCCGCATTCTTTCATCTTTCATCTTTCCGCATTGTTTCATCTTTCATCTTTCCGCAATGTTTCATCTTTCATCTTTCCGCATTGTTTCATCTTTCATCTTTCCGCATTCTTTCATCTTTCATCTTTCCGCATTGTTTCATCTTTCATCTTTCCGCATTGTTTCATCTTTCATCTTTCCGCATTGTTTCATCTTTCCGCATTGTTTCATCTTTCATCTTTCCGCATTTTTTCATCTTTCATCTTTCCGCATTGTTTCATCTTTCATCTTTCCGCATTGTTTCATCTTTCATCTTTTCGCATTGTTTCATCTTTCATCTTTCCGCATTCTTTCATCTTTCATCTTTCCGCATTGTTTCATCTTTCATCTTTCCGCATTCTTTCATCTTTCATCTTTCCGCATTGTTTCATCTTTCATCTTTCCGCATTGTTTCATCTTTCATCTTTCCGCATTGTTTCATCCTTTCATCTTTCCGCATTCTTTCATCTTTCATCTTTCCGCATTGTTTCATCTTTCATCTTTCCGCATTGTTTCATCTTTCCGCATTGTTTCATCTTTCATCTTCCGCATTGTTTCATCTTTCATCTTTCCGCATTGTTTCATCTTTCATCTTTCCGCATTGTTTCATCTTTCATCTTCCGCATTCTTTCATCTTTCATCTTTCCGCATTGTTTCATCTTTCATCTTTCCGCATTCTTTCATCTTTCCGCATTGTTTCATCTTTCATCTTTCCGCATTTTTTCATCTTTCACCTTTCCGCATTGTTTCATCTTTCCGCATTGTTTCATCTTTCCGCATTGTTTCATCTTTCCGCATTGTTTCATCTTTCCGCATTGTTTCATCTTTCCGCATTGTTTCATCTTTCCGCATTGTTTCATCTTTCCGCATTGTTTCATCTTTCCGCATTGTTTCATCTTTCCGTATTGTTTCATCTTTCCGCATTGTTTCATCTTTCCGCATTGTTTCATCTTTCCGCATTGTTTCATCTTTCATCTTTCCGCATTGTTTCATCTTTCATCTTTCCGCATTGTTTCATCTTTCATCTTTCCGCATTGTTTCATCTTTCATCTTTCCGCATTGTTTCATCTTTCATCTTTCCGCATTCTTTCATCTTTCATCTTTCCGCATTGTTTCATCTTTCATCTTTCCGCATTGTTTCATCTTTCATCTTTCCGCATTGTTTCATCTTTCCGCATTGTTTCATCTTTCATCTTTCCGCAATGTTTCATCTTTCATCTTTCCGCATTGTTTCATCTTTCATCTTTCCGCATTCTTTCATCTTTCATCTTTCCGCATTCTTTCATCTTTCATCTTTCCGCATTCTTTCATCTTTCATCTTTCCGCATTGTTTCATCTTTCATCTTTCCGCATTGTTTCATCTTTCATCTTTCCGCATTGTTTCATCTTTCATCTTTCCGCATTTTTTCATCTTTCATCTTTCCGCATTGTTTCATCTTTCCGCATTGTTTCATCTTTCCGTATTGTTTCATCTTTCCGCATTGTTTCATCTTTCCGCATTGTTTCATCTTTCATCTTTACGCATTGTTTCATCTTTCATCTTTCCGCATTCTTTCATCTTTCATCTTTCCGCATTGTTTCATCTTTCATCTTTCCGCATTGTTTCATCCTTTCATCTTTCCGCATTCTTTCATCTTTCATCTTTCCGCATTGTTTCATCTTTCATCTTTCCGCATTGTTTCATCTTTCCGCATTGATTCATCTTTCATCTTCCGCATTCTTTCATCTTTCATCTTTCCGCATTGTTTCATCTTTCATCTTTCATCTTTCATCTTTCCGCATTCTTTCATCTTTCATCTTTCCGCATTGTTTCATCTTTCATCTTTCCGCATTGTTACATCTTTCATCTTTCCGCATTGTTTCATCTTTCATCTTTCCGCATTGTTTCATCTTTCATCTTTCCGCATTCTTTCATCTTTCATCTTTCCGCATTGTTTCATCTTTCATCTTTCCGCATTGTTTCATCTTTCATCTTCCGCATTCTTTCATCTTTCATCTTTCCGCATTGTTTCATCTTTCATCTTTCCGCATTGTTTCATCTTTCATCTTTCCGCATTGTTTCATCTTTCATCTTTCCGCATTGTTTCATCTTTCATCTTCCGCATTCTTTCATCTTTCATGTTTCCGCATTGTTTCATCTTTCATCTTTCATCTTTCATCTTTCCGCATTCTTTCATCTTTCATCTTTCCGCATTGTTTCATCTTTCATCTTTCCGCATTGTTTCATCTTTCATCTTTCCGCATTGTTTCATCTTTCATCTTTCCGCATTGTTTCACCTTTCATCTTTCCGCATTCTTTCATCTTTCATCTTTCCGCATTCTTTCATCTTTCATCTTTCCGCATTGTTTCATCTTTCCGCATTGTTTCATCTTTCATCTTTCCGCATTGTTTCATCTTTCATCTTTCCGCATTGTTTCATCTTTCCGCATTGTTTCATCTTTCATCTTTCCGCAATGTTTCATCTTTCATCTTTCCGCATTGTTTCATCTTTCATCTTTCCGCATTCTTTCATCTTTCATCTTTCCGCATTCTTTCATCTTTCATCTTTCCGCATTCTTTCATCTTTCATCTTTCCGCATTGTTTCATCTTTCATCTTTCCGCATTGTTTCATCTTTCATCTTTCCGCATTGTTTCATCTTTCATCTTTCCGCATTTTTTCATCTTTCATCTTTCCGCATTGTTTCATCTTTCCGCATTGTTTCATCTTTCCGCATTGTTTCATCTTTCCGCATTGTTTCATCTTTCCGCATTGTTTCATCTTTCATCTTTACGCATTGTTTCATCTTTCATCTTTCCGCATTCTTTCATCTTTCATCTTTCCGCATTGTTTCATCTTTCATCTTCCGCATTCTTTCATCTTTCATGTTTCCGCATTGTTTCATCTTTCATCTTTCATCTTTCATCTTTCCGCATTCTTTCATCTTTCATCTTTCCGCATTGTTTCATCTTTCATCTTTCCGCATTGTTTCATCTTTCATCTTTCCGCATTGTTTCATCTTTCATCTTTCCGCATTGTTTCACCTTTCATCTTTCCGCATTCTTTCATCTTTCATCTTTCCGCATTCTTTCATCTTTCATCTTTCCGCATTGTTTCATCTTTCCGCATTGTTTCATCTTTCATCTTTCCGCATTTTTTCATCTTTCATCTTTCCGCATTGTTTCATCTTTCATCTTTCCGCATTCTTTCATCTTTCATCTTTCCGCATTGTTTCATCTTTCATCTTTCCGCATTGTTTCACCTTTCATCTTTCCGCATTCTTTCATCTTTCATCTTTCCTCATTCTTTCATCTTTCATCTTTCCGCATTGTTTCATCTTTCCGCATTGTTTCATCTTTCATCTTTCCGCATTTTTTCATCTTTCATCTTTCCGCATTGTTTCATCTTTCATCTTTCCGCATTGTTTCATCTTTCATCTTTCCGCATTGTTTCATCTTTCATCTTTCCGCATTGTTTCATCTTTCATCTTTCCGCATTGTTTCATCTTTCATCTTTCCGCATTGTTTCATCTTTCATCTTTCCGCATTCTTTCACCTTTCATCTTTCCGCATTCTTTCATCTTTCATCTTTCCGCATTTTTTCATCTTTCATCTTTCCGCATTGTTTCATCTTTCCGCATTGTTTCATCTTTCCGCATTGTTTCATCTTTCCGCATTGTTTCATCTTTCCGCATTGTTTCATCTTTCCGCATTGTTTCATCTTTCATCTTTACGCATTGTTTCATCTTTCATCTTTCCGCATTATTTCATCTTTCATCTTTCCGCATTGTTTCATCTTTCATCTTTCCGCATTGTTTCATCCTTTCATCTTTCCGCATTCTTTCATCTTTCATCTTTCCGCATTGTTTCATCTTTCATCTTTCCGCATTGTTTCATCTTTCCGCATTGATTCATCTTTCATCTTCCGCATTCTTTCATCTTTCATCTTTCCGCATTGTTTCATCTTTCATCTTTCATCTTTCATCTTTCCGCATGCTTTCATCTTTCATCTTTCCGCATTGTTTCATCTTTCATCTTTCCGCATTGTTTCATCTTTCATCTTTCCGCATTGTTTCATCTTTCATCTTTCCGCATTCTTTCATCTTTCATCTTTCCGCATTCTTTCATCTTTCATCTTTCCGCATTGTTTCATCTTTCATCTTCCGCATTCTTTCATCTTTCATCTTTCCGCATTGTTTCATCTTTCATCTTTCCGCATTGTTTCATCTTTCATCTTTCCGCATTGTTTCATCTTTCATCTTTCCGCATTGTTTCATCTTTCATCTTCCGCATTCTTTCATCTTTCATGTTTCCGCATTGTTTCATCTTTCATCTTTCATCTTTCATCTTTCCGCATTCTTTCATATTTCATCTTTCCGCATTGTTTCATCTTTCATCTTCCGCATTCTTTCATCTTTCATCTTTCCGCATTGTTTCATCTTTCATCTTTCATCTTTCATCTTTCCGCATTCTTTCATCTTTCATCTTTCCGCATTCTTTCATCTTTCATCTTTCCGCATTGTTTCATCTTTCATCTTTCCGCATTGATTCATCTTTCATCTTTCCGCATTCTTTCATCTTTCATCTTTCCGCATTCTTTCATCTTTCATCTTTCAGCATTCTTTCAACTTTCATCTTTCCGCATTGTTTCTTCTTTCATCTTCCGCATTCTTTCATCTTTCATCTTTCCGCATTGTTTCACCTTTCATCTTTCCGCATTGTTTCATCTTTCATCTTTCCGCATTGTTTCATCTTTCATCTTTCCGCATTGTTTCATCTTTCATCTTCCGCATTGTTTCATCTTTCATCTTTACGCATTGTTTCATCTTTCATCTTTCCGCATTCTTTCATCTTTCATCTTTCCGCATTGTTTCATCTTTCATCTTTCCGCATTGTTTCATCCTTTCATCTTTCCGCATTCTTTCATCTTTCATCTTTCCGCATTGTTTCATCTTTCATCTTTCCGCATTGTTTCATCTTTCCGCATTGATTCATCTTTCATCTTCCGCATTCTTTCATCTTTCATCTTTCCGCATTGTTTCATCTTTCATCTTTCATCTTTCATCTTTCCGCATTCTTTCATCTTTCATCTTTCCGCATTGTTTCATCTTTCATCTTTCCGCATTCTTTCATCTTTCATCTTTCCGCATTGTTTCATCTTTCATCTTTCCGCATTGTTTCATCTTTCATCTTCCGCATTCTTTCATCTTTCATCTTTCCGCATTGTTTCATCTTTCATCTTTCCGCATTGTTTCATCTTTCCGCATTGTTTCATCTTTCATCTTTCCGCAATGTTTCATCTTTCATCTTTCCGCATTGCTTCATCTTTCATCTTTCCGCATTCTTTCATCTTTCATCTTTCCGCATTCTTTCATCTTTCATCTTTCCGCATTCTTTCATCTTTCATCTTTCCGCATTGTTTCATCTTTCATCTTTCCGCATTGTTTCATCTTTCATCTTTCCGCATTGTTTCATCTTTCATCTTTCCGCATTTTTTCATCTTTCATCTTTCCGCATTGTTTCATCTTTCATCTTTCCGCATTCTTTCATCTTTCATCTTTCCGCATTCTTTCATCTTTCATCTTTCCGCATTGTTTCATCTTTCATCTTCCGCATTCTTTCATCTTTCATCTTTCCGCATTGTTTCATCTTTCATCTTTCCGCATTGTTTCATCTTTCATCTTTCCGCATTGTTTCATCTTTCATCTTTCCGCATTGTTTCATCTTTCATCTTCCGCATTCTTTCATCTTTCATGTTTCCGCATTGTTTCATCTTTCATCTTTCATCTTTCATCTTTCCGCAATCTTTCATCTTTCATCTTTCCGCATTGTTTCATCTTTCATCTTTCCGCATTGTTTCATCTTTCATCTTTCCGCATTGTTTCATCTTTCATCTTTCCGCATTGTTTCACCTTTCATCTTTCCGCATTCTTTCATCTTTCATCTTTCCGCATTCTTTCATCTTTCATCTTTCCGCATTGTTTCATCTTTCCGCATTGTTTTATCTTTCATCTTTCCGCATTTTTTCATCTTTCATCTTTCCGCATTGTTTCATCTTTCATCTTTCCGCATTGTTTCATCTTTCATCTTTCCGCATTGTTTCATCTTTCATCTTTCCGCATTGTTTCATCTTTCATCTTTCCGCATTGTTTCATCTTTCATCTTTCCGCATTGTTTCATCTTTCATCTTTCCGCATTGTTTCATCTTTCATCTTTCCGCATTGTTTCATCTTTCATCTTTCCGCATTGTTTCATCTTTCATCTTTCCGCATTGTTTCATCTTTCATCTTTCCGCATTGTTTCATCTTTCATCTTTCCGCATTGTTTCATCTTTCCGCATTGTTTCATCTTTCCGCATTGTTTCATCTTTCCGCATTGTTTCATCTTTCCGCATTGTTTCATCTTTCCGCATTGTTTCATCTTTCATCTTTCCGCATTTTTTCATCTTTCATCTTTCCGCATTGTTTCATCTTTCATCTTTCCGCATTCTTTCATCTTTCATCTTTCCGCATTGTTTCATCTTTCATCTTTCCGCATTGTTTCATCTTTCATCTTTCCGCATTGTTTCATCTTTCATCTTTCCGCATTCATTCATCTTTCATCTTTCCGCATTGTTTCATCTTTCATCTTTCATCTTTCCGCATTGTTTCATCTTTCATCTTCCGCATTCTTTCATCTTTCATCTTTCCGCATTGTTTCATCTTTCATCTTTCCGCATTCTTTCATCTTTCATCTTTCCGCATTGTTTCATCTTTCATCTTTCCGCATTCTTTCATCTTTCATCTTTCCGCATTGTTTCATCTTTCATCTTTCCGCATTGTTTCATCTTTCATCTTTCCGCATTGTTTCATCTTTCATCTTTCCGCATTGTTTCATCTTTCATCTTTCCGCATTGTTTCACCTTTCATCTTTCCGCATTCTTTCATCTTTCATCTTTCCGCATTGTTTCATCTTTCATCTTTCCGCATTGTTTCATCTTTCATCTTTCCGCATTGTTTCATCTTTCATCTTTCCGCATTCTTTCATCTTTCATCTTTCCGCATTGTTTCATCTTTCATCTTTCCGCAATGTTTCATCTTTCATCTTTCCGCATTCTTTCATCTTTCATCTTTCCGCATTGTTTCATCTTTCATCTTCCGCATTCTTTCATCTTTCATCTTTCCGCATTGTTTCATCTTTCATCTTTCCGCATTGTTTCATCTTTCATCTTTCCGCATTGTTTCATCTTTCATCTTTCCGCATTGTTTCATCTTTCATCTTCCGCATTCTTTCATCTTTCATGTTTCCGCATTGTTTCATCTTTCATCTTTCATCTTTCATCTTTCCGCAATCTTTCATCTTTCATCTTTCCGCATTGTTTCATCTTTCATCTTTCCGCATTGTTTCATCTTTCATCTTTCCGCATTGTTTCATCTTTCATCTTTCCGCATTGTTTCACCTTTCATCTTTCCGCATTCTTTCATCTTTCATCTTTCCGCATTCTTTCATCTTTCAT
Source organism: Gastracanthus pulcherrimus (assembly GCA_949152435.1). NCBI lineage: Eukaryota > Metazoa > Arthropoda > Insecta > Hymenoptera > Pteromalidae > Gastracanthus > Gastracanthus pulcherrimus. The sequence continues at coordinate 1,709,667 of CASCKD010000099.1, read as the reverse complement.
CTTTCCGCATTGTTTCATCTTTCCGCATTGTTTTATCTTTCATCTTTCCGCATTTTTTCATCTTTCATCTTTCCGCATTGTTTCATCTTTCATCTTTCCGCATTGTTTCATCTTTCATCTTTCCGCATTGTTTCATCTTTCATCTTTCCGCATTGTTTCATCTTTCATCTTTCCGCATTGTTTCATCTTTCATCTTTCCGCATTGTTTCATCTTTCATCTTTCCGCATTGTTTCATCTTTCATCTTTCCGCATTGTTTCATCTTTCATCTTTCCGCATTGTTTCATCTTTCATCTTTCCGCATTGTTTCATCTTTCATCTTTCCGCATTGTTTCATCTTTCATCTTTCCGCATTGTTTCATCTTTCCGCATTGTTTCATCTTTCCGCATTGTTTCATCTTTCCGCATTGTTTCATCTTTCCGCATTGTTTCATCTTTCCGCATTGTTTCATCTTTCATCTTTCCGCATTTTTTCATCTTTCATCTTTCCGCATTGTTTCATCTTTCATCTTTCCGCATTCTTTCATCTTTCATCTTTCCGCATTGTTTCATCTTTCATCTTTCCGCATTGTTTCATCTTTCATCTTTCCGCATTGTTTCATCTTTCATCTTTCCGCATTCATTCATCTTTCATCTTTCCGCATTGTTTCATCTTTCATCTTTCATCTTTCCGCATTGTTTCATCTTTCATCTTCCGCATTCTTTCATCTTTCATCTTTCCGCATTGTTTCATCTTTCATCTTTCCGCATTCTTTCATCTTTCATCTTTCCGCATTGTTTCATCTTTCATCTTTCCGCATTCTTTCATCTTTCATCTTTCCGCATTGTTTCATCTTTCATCTTTCCGCATTGTTTCATCTTTCATCTTTCCGCATTGTTTCATCTTTCATCTTTCCGCATTGTTTCATCTTTCATCTTTCCGCATTGTTTCACCTTTCATCTTTCCGCATTCTTTCATCTTTCATCTTTCCGCATTGTTTCATCTTTCATCTTTCCGCATTGTTTCATCTTTCATCTTCCGCATTGTTTCATCTTTCATCTTTCCGCATTGTTTCATCTTTCATCTTTCCGCATTGTTTCATCTTTCATCTTTCCGCATTGTTTCATCTTTCATCTTTCCGCATTGTTTCATCTTTCATCTTTCCGCATTGTTTCATCTTTCATCTTTCCGCATTCTTTCATCTTTCATCTTTCCGCATTGTTTCATCTTTCATCTTTCCGCAATGTTTCATCTTTCATCTTTCCGCATTGTTTCATCTTTCATCTTTCCGCATTCTTTCATCTTTCATCTTTCCGCATTGTTTCATCTTTCATCTTTCCGCATTGTTTCATCTTTCATCTTTCCGCATTGTTTCATCTTTCCGCATTGTTTCATCTTTCATCTTTCCGCATTTTTTCATCTTTCATCTTTCCGCATTGTTTCATCTTTCATCTTTCCGCATTGTTTCATCTTTCATCTTTCCGCATTGTTTCATCTTTCATCTTTCCGCATTCTTTCATCTTTCATCTTTCCGCATTGTTTCATCTTTCATCTTTCCGCATTCTTTCATCTTTCATCTTTCCGCATTGTTTCATCTTTCATCTTTCCGCATTGTTTCATCTTTCATCTTTCCGCATTGTTTCATCCTTTCATCTTTCCGCATTCTTTCATCTTTCATCTTTCCGCATTGTTTCATCTTTCATCTTTCCGCATTGTTTCATCTTTCCGCATTGTTTCATCTTTCATCTTCCGCATTGTTTCATCTTTCATCTTTCCGCATTGTTTCATCTTTCATCTTTCCGCATTGTTTCATCTTTCATCTTCCGCATTCTTTCATCTTTCATCTTTCCGCATTGTTTCATCTTTCATCTTTCCGCATTCTTTCATCTTTCACCTTTCCGCATTGTTTCATCTTTCCGCATTGTTTCATCTTTCCGCATTGTTTCATCTTTCCGCATTGTTTCATCTTTCCGCATTGTTTCATCTTTCCGCATTGTTTCATCTTTCCGCATTGTTTCATCTTTCCGCATTGTTTCATCTTTCCGCATTGTTTCATCTTTCCGCATTGTTTCATCTTTCCGCATTGTTTCATCTTTCCGCATTGTTTCATCTTTCCGTATTGTTTCATCTTTCCGCATTGTTTCATCTTTCCGCATTGTTTCATCTTTCCGCATTGTTTCATCTTTCATCTTTCCGCATTGTTTCATCTTTCATCTTTCCGCATTGTTTCATCTTTCATCTTTCCGCATTGTTTCATCTTTCATCTTTCCGCATTGTTTCATCTTTCATCTTTCCGCATTGTTTCATCTTTCATCTTTCCGCATTGTTTCATCTTTCATCTTTCCGCATTCTTTCATCTTTCATCTTTCCGCATTGTTTCATCTTTCATCTTTCCGCATTGTTTCATCTTTCATCTTTCCGCATTGTTTCATCTTTCCGCATTGTTTCATCTTTCATCTTTCCGCAATGTTTCATCTTTCATCTTTCCGCATTGTTTCATCTTTCATCTTTCCGCATTCTTTCATCTTTCATCTTTCCGCATTCTTTCATCTTTCATCTTTCCGCATTCTTTCATCTTTCATCTTTCCGCATTGTTTCATCTTTCATCTTTCCGCATTGTTTCATCTTTCATCTTTCCGCATTGTTTCATCTTTCATCTTTCCGCATTTTTTCATCTTTCATCTTTCCGCATTGTTTCATCTTTCCGCATTGTTTCATCTTTCCGCATTGTTTCATCTTTCCGCATTGTTTCATCTTTCCGCATTGTTTCATCTTTCATCTTTACGCATTGTTTCATCTTTCATCTTTCCGCATTCTTTCATCTTTCATCTTTCCGCATTGTTTCATCTTTCATCTTTCCGCATTGTTTCATCCTTTCATCTTTCCGCATTCTTTCATCTTTCATCTTTCCGCATTGTTTCATCTTTCATCTTTCCGCATTGTTTCATCTTTCCGCATTGATTCATCTTTCATCTTCCGCATTCTTTCATCTTTCATCTTTCCGCATTGTTTCATCTTTCATCTTTCATCTTTCATCTTTCCGCATTCTTTCATCTTTCATCTTTCCGCATTGTTTCATCTTTCATCTTTCCGCATTGTTTCATCTTTCATCTTTCCGCATTGTTTCATCTTTCATCTTTCCGCATTCTTTCATCTTTCATCTTTCCGCATTCTTTCATCTTTCATCTTTCCGCATTGTTTCATCTTTCATCTTCCGCATTCTTTCATCTTTCATCTTTCCGCATTGTTTCATCTTTCATCTTTCCGCATTGTTTCATCTTTCATCTTTCCGCATTGTTTCATCTTTCATCTTTCCGCATTGTTTCATCTTTCATCTTCCGCATTCTTTCATCTTTCATGTTTCCGCATTGTTTCATCTTTCATCTTTCATCTTTCATCTTTCCGCATTCTTTCATCTTTCATCTTTCCGCATTGTTTCATCTTTCATCTTTCCGCATTGTTTCATCTTTCATCTTTCCGCATTGTTTCATCTTTCATCTTTCCGCATTGTTTCACCTTTCATCTTTCCGCATTCTTTCATCTTTCATCTTTCCGCATTGTTTCATCTTTCATCTTTCCGCATTTTTTCATCTTTCATCTTTCCGCATTGTTTCATCTTTCATCTTTCCGCATTCTTTCATCTTTCATCTTTCCGCATTGTTTCATCTTTCATCTTTCCGCATTGTTTCACCTTTCATCTTTCCGCATTCTTTCATCTTTCATCTTTCCTCATTCTTTCATCTTTCATCTTTCCGCATTGTTTCATCTTTCCGCATTCTTTCATCTTTCATCTTTCCGCATTCTTTCATCTTTCATCTTTCCGCATTGTTTCATCTTTCATCTTTCCGCATTGTTTCATCTTTCATCTTTCCGCATTGTTTCATCTTTCATCTTTCCGCATTTTTTCATCTTTCATCTTTCCGCATTGTTTCATCTTTCCGCATTGTTTCATCTTTCCGCATTGTTTCATCTTTCCGCATTGTTTCATCTTTCCGCATTGTTTCATCTTTCCGCATTGTTTCATCTTTCATCTTTACGCATTGTTTCATCTTTCATCTTTCCGCATTCTTTCATCTTTCATCTTTCCGCATTGTTTCATCTTTCATCTTTCCGCATTGTTTCATCCTTTCATCTTTCCGCATTCTTTCATCTTTCATCTTTCCGCATTGTTTCATCTTTCATCTTTCCGCATTGTTTCATCTTTCCGCATTGATTCATCTTTCATCTTCCGCATTCTTTCATCTTTCATCTTTCCGCATTGTTTCATCTTTCATCTTTCATCTTTCATCTTTCCGCATTCTTTCATCTTTCATCTTTCCGCATTGTTTCATCTTTCATCTTTCCGCATTGTTACATCTTTCATCTTTCCGCATTGTTTCATCTTTCATCTTTCCGCATTGTTTCATCTTTCATCTTTCCGCATTCTTTCATCTTTCATCTTTCCGCATTCTTTCATCTTTCATCTTTCCGCATTGTTTCATCTTTCATCTTCCGCATTCTTTCATCTTTCATCTTTCCGCATTGTTTCATCTTTCATCTTTCCGCATTGTTTCATCTTTCATCTTTCCGCATTGTTTCATCTTTCATCTTTCCGCATTGTTTCATCTTTCATCTTCCGCATTCTTTCATCTTTCATGTTTCCGCATTGTTTCATCTTTCATCTTTCATCTTTCATCTTTCCGCATTCTTTCATCTTTCATCTTTCCGCATTGTTTCATCTTTCATCTTTCCGCATTGTTTCATCTTTCATCTTTCCGCATTGTTTCATCTTTCATCTTTCCGCATTGTTTCACCTTTCATCTTTCCGCATTCTTTCATCTTTCATCTTTCCGCATTCTTTCATCTTTCATCTTTCCGCATTGTTTCATCTTTCCGCATTGTTTCATCTTTCATCTTTCCGCATTGTTTCATCTTTCATCTTTCCGCATTGTTTCATCTTTCCGCATTGTTTCATCTTTCATCTTTCCGCAATGTTTCATCTTTCATCTTTCCGCATTGTTTCATCTTTCATCTTTCCGCATTCTTTCATCTTTCATCTTTCCGCATTGTTTCATCTTTCATCTTTCCGCATTGTTTCATCTTTCATCTTTCCGCATTGTTTCATCTTTCATCTTTCCGCATTGTTTCATCTTTCATCTTTCCGCATTGTTTCATCTTTCATCTTTCCGCATTGTTTCACCTTTCATCTTTCCGCATTCTTTCATCTTTCATCTTTCCGCATTCTTTCATCTTTCATCTTTCCGCATTGTTTCATCTTTCCGCATTGTTTCATCTTTCATCTTTCCGCATTTTTTCATCTTTCATCTTTCCGCATTGTTTCATCTTTCATCTTCCGCATTCTTTCATCTTTCCGCATTGTTTCATCTTTCATCTTTCCGCATTGTTTCATCTTTCATCTTTCCGCATTGTTTCATCTTTCATCTTTCCGCATTTTTTCATCTTTCATCTTTCCGCATTGTTTCATCTTTCCGCATTGTTTCATCTTTCCGCATTGTTTCATCTTTCCGCATTGTTTCATCTTTCCGCATTGTTTCATCTTTCCGCATTGTTTCATCTTTCCGCATTGTTTCATCTTTCCGCATTGTTTCATCTTTCAGCATTGTTTCATCTTTCCGCATTGTTTCATCTTTCCGCATTGTTTCATCTTTCCGCATTGTTTCATCTTTCCGCATTGTTTCATCTTTCCGCATTGTTTCATCTTTCCGCATTGTTTCATCTTTCCGCATTGTTTCATCTTTCCGCATTGTTTCATCTTTCCGCATTGTTTCATCTTTCCGCATTGTTTCATCTTTCCGCATTGTTTCATCTTTCCGCATTGTTTCATCTTTCCGCATTGTTTCATCTTTCCGCATTGTTTCATCTTTCCGCATTGTTTCATCTTTCCGCATTGTTTCATCTTTCCGCATTGTTTCATCTTTCATCTTTCCGCATTGTTTCATCTTTCATCTTTCCGCATTGTTTCATCTTTCATCTTTCCGCATTGTTTCATCTTTCATCTTTCCGCATTGTTTCATCTTTCATCTTTCCGCATTGTTTCATCTTTCATCTTTCCGCATTGTTTCATCTTTCATCTTTCCGCATTGTTTCATCTTTCATCTTTCCGCATTGTTTCATCTTTCATCTTTCCGCATTGTTTCATCTTTCATCTTTCTGCATTGTTTCATCTTTCATCTTTCCGCATTGTTTCATCTTTCATCTTTCTGCATTGTTTCATCTTTCATCTTTCCGCATTGTTTCATCTTTCCGCATTGTTTCATCTTTCCGCATTGTTTCATCTTTCATCTTCCGCATTCTTTCATCTTTCATCTTTCCGCATTGTTTCATCTTTCATCTTTCCGCATTGTTTCATCTTTCATCTTTCCGCATTTTTTCATCTTTCATCTTTCCGCATTGTTTCATCTTTCATCTTTCCGCATTGTTTCATCTTTCCGCATTGTTTCATCTTTCCGCATTGTTTCATCTTTCCGCATTGTTTCATCTTTCATCTTTACGCATTGTTTCATCTTTCATCTTTCCGCATTCTTTCATCTTTCATCTTTCCGCATTGTTTCATCTTTCATCTTTCCGCATTGTTTCATCCTTTCATCTTTCCGCATTCTTTCATCTTTCATCTTTCCGCATTGTTTCATCTTTCATCTTTCCGCATTGTTTCATCTTTCCGCATTGATTCATCTTTCATCTTCCGCATTCTTTCATCTTTCATCTTTCCGCATTGTTTCATCTTTCATCTTTCATCTTTCATCTTTCCGCATTCTTTCATCTTTCATCTTTCCGCATTGTTTCATCTTTCATCTTTCCGCATTGTTACATCTTTCATCTTTCCGCATTGTTTCATCTTTCATCTTTCCGCATTGTTTCATCTTTCATCTTTCCGCATTCTTTCATCTTTCATCTTTCCGCATTCTTTCATCTTTCATCTTTCCGCATTGTTTCATCTTTCATCTTCCGCATTCTTTCATCTTTCATCTTTCCGCATTGTTTCATCTTTCATCTTTCCGCATTGTTTCATCTTTCATCTTTCCGCATTGTTTCATCTTTCATCTTTCCGCATTGTTTCATCTTTCATCTTCCGCATTCTTTCATCTTTCATGTTTCCGCATTGTTTCATCTTTCATCTTTCATCTTTCATCTTTCCGCATTCTTTCATCTTTCATCTTTCCGCATTGTTTCATCTTTCATCTTTCCGCATTGTTTCATCTTTCATCTTTCCGCATTGTTTCATCTTTCATCTTTCCGCATTGTTTCACCTTTCATCTTTCCGCATTCTTTCATCTTTCATCTTTCCGCATTCTTTCATCTTTCATCTTTCCGCATTGTTTCATCTTTCCGCATTGTTTCATCTTTCATCTTTCCGCATTGTTTCATCTTTCATCTTTCCGCATTGTTTCATCTTTCCGCATTGTTTCATCTTTCATCTTTCCGCAATGTTTCATCTTTCATCTTTCCGCATTGTTTCATCTTTCATCTTTCCGCATTCTTTCATCTTTCATCTTTCCGCATTGTTTCATCTTTCATCTTTCCGCATTGTTTCATCTTTCATCTTTCCGCATTGTTTCATCTTTCATCTTTCCGCATTGTTTCATCTTTCATCTTTCCGCATTGTTTCATCTTTCATCTTTCCGCATTGTTTCACCTTTCATCTTTCCGCATTCTTTCATCTTTCATCTTTCCGCATTCTTTCATCTTTCATCTTTCCGCATTGTTTCATCTTTCCGCATTGTTTCATCTTTCATCTTTCCGCATTTTTTCATCTTTCATCTTTCCGCATTGTTTCATCTTTCATCTTCCGCATTCTTTCATCTTTCCGCATTGTTTCATCTTTCATCTTTCCGCATTGTTTCATCTTTCATCTTTCCGCATTGTTTCATCTTTCATCTTTCCGCATTTTTTCATCTTTCATCTTTCCGCATTGTTTCATCTTTCCGCATTGTTTCATCTTTCCGCATTGTTTCATCTTTCCGCATTGTTTCATCTTTCCGCATTGTTTCATCTTTCCGCATTGTTTCATCTTTCCGCATTGTTTCATCTTTCCGCATTGTTTCATCTTTCAGCATTGTTTCATCTTTCCGCATTGTTTCATCTTTCCGCATTGTTTCATCTTTCCGCATTGTTTCATCTTTCCGCATTGTTTCATCTTTCCGCATTGTTTCATCTTTCCGCATTGTTTCATCTTTCCGCATTGTTTCATCTTTCCGCATTGTTTCATCTTTCCGCATTGTTTCATCTTTCCGCATTGTTTCATCTTTCCGCATTGTTTCATCTTTCCGCATTGTTTCATCTTTCCGCATTGTTTCATCTTTCCGCATTGTTTCATCTTTCCGCATTGTTTCATCTTTCCGCATTGTTTCATCTTTCCGCATTGTTTCATCTTTCATCTTTCCGCATTGTTTCATCTTTCATCTTTCCGCATTGTTTCATCTTTCATCTTTCCGCATTGTTTCATCTTTCATCTTTCCGCATTGTTTCATCTTTCATCTTTCCGCATTGTTTCATCTTTCATCTTTCCGCATTGTTTCATCTTTCATCTTTCCGCATTGTTTCATCTTTCATCTTTCCGCATTGTTTCATCTTTCATCTTTCCGCATTGTTTCATCTTTCATCTTTCTGCATTGTTTCATCTTTCATCTTTCCGCATTGTTTCATCTTTCCGCATTGTTTCATCTTTCCGCATTGTTTCATCTTTCATCTTCCGCATTCTTTCATCTTTCATCTTTCCGCATTGTTTCATCTTTCATCTTTCCGCATTGTTTCATCTTTCATCTTTCCGCATTTTTTCATCTTTCATCTTTCCGCATTGTTTCATCTTTCATCTTTCCGCATTGTTTCATCTTTCCGCATTGTTTCATCTTTCCGCATTGTTTCATCTTTCCGCATTGTTTCATCTTTCCGCATTGTTTCATCTTTCCGCATTGTTTCATCTTTCCGCATTGTTTCATCTTTCCGCATTGTTTCATCTTTCCGCATTGTTTCATCTTTCCGCATTGTTTCATCTTTCCGCATTGTTTCATCTTTCCGCATTGTTTCATCTTTCCACATTGTTTCATCTTTCCGCATTGTTTCATCTTTCCGCATTGTTTCATCTTTCCGCATTGTTTCATCTTTCCGCATTGTTTCATCTTTCCGCATTGTTTCATCTTTCCGCATTGTTTCATCTTTCCGCATTGTTTCATCTTTCCGCATTGTTTCATCTTTCATCTTTCCGCATTCTTTCATCTTTCATCTTTCCGCATTGTTTCATCTTTCATCATTCCGCATTGTTTCATCTTTCATCTTCCCGCATTGTTTCATCTTTCATCTTTCCGCATTCTTTCATCTTTCATCTTTCCGCATTGTTTCATCTTTCATCTTTCCGCATTGTTTCATCTTTCATCTTTCCACATTGTTTCATCTTTCCGCATTGTTTCATCTTTCATCTTCCGCATTCTTTCATCTTTCATCTTTCCGCATTGTTTCATCTTTCATCTTTCCGCATTTTTTCATCTTTCATCTTTCCGCATTTTTTCATCTTTCATCTTTCCGCATTGTTTCATCTTTCCGCATTGTTTCATCTTTCCGCATTGTTTCATCTTTCATCTTTCCGCATTGTTTCATCTTTCATCTTTCCGCATTCTTTCATCTTTCATCTTTCCGCATTGTTTCATCTTTCATCTTTCCGCATTGTTTCATCTTTCATCTTTCCGCATTCTTTCATCTTTCATCTTTCCGCATTGTTTCATCTTTCATCTTTCCGCATTCTTTCATCTTTCATCTTTCCGCATTGTTTCATCTTTCATCTTTCCGCATTGTTTCATTTTTCCGCATTGTTTCATCTTTCATCATCCGCATTCTTTCATCTTTCATCTTTCCGCATTGTTTCATCTTTCATCTTTCCGCATTTTTTCATCTTTCATCTTTCCGCATTGTTTCATCTTTCATCTTTCCGCATTGTTTCATCTTTCCGCATTGTTTCATCTTTCCGCATTGTTTCATCTTTCCGCATTGTTTCATCTTTCCGCATTGTTTCATCTTTCCGCATTGTTTCATCTTTCCGCATTGTTTAATCTTTCCGCATTGTTTCATCTTTCCGCATTGTTTCATCTTTCATCTTTCCGCATTCTTTCATCTTTCATCTTTCAGCATTGTTTCATCTTTCATCTTTCCGCATTGTTTCATCTTTCATCTTTCCGCATTGTTTCATCTTTCATCTTTCCGCATTCTTTCATCTTTCATCTTTCCGCATTGTTTCATCTTTCATCTTTCCGCATTGTTTCATCTTTCATCTTTCCGCATTGTTTCATCTTTCATCTTCCGCATTCTTTCATCTTTCATCTTTCCGCATTGTTTCATCTTTCCGCATTGTTTCATCTTTCATCTTTCCGCATTCTTTCATCTTTCATCTTTCCGCATTGTTTCATCTTTCATCTTTCCGCATTGTTTCATCTTTCATCTTTCCGCATTGTTTCATCTTTCATCTTCCGCATTCTTTCATCTTTCATCTTTCCGCATTGTTTCATCTTTCCGCATTGTTTCATCTTTCATCTTTCCGCATTGTTTCATCTTTCATCTTTCCGCATTGTTTCATCTTTCATCTTTCCGCATTCTTTCACCTTTCATCTTTCCGCATTCTTTCATCTTTCATCTTTCCGCATTGTTTCATCTTTCATCTTCCGCATTCTTTCATCTTTCCGCATTGTTTCATCTTTCATCTTTCCGCATTGTTTCATCTTTCATCTTTCCGCATTGTTTCATCTTTCATCTTTCCGCATTGTTTCATCTTTCATCTTTCCGCATTGTTTCATCTTTCATCTTTCCGCATTGTTTCATCTTTCATCTTTCCGCATTGTTTCATTTTTCATCTTTCCGCATTGTTTCATCTTTCATCTTTCCGCATTGTTTCATCTTTCATCTTTCCGGATTCTTTCATCTTTCATCTTTCCGCATTCTTTCATCTTTCATCTTTCCGCATTGTTTCATCTTTCATCTTCCGCATTCTTTCATCTTTCCGCATTGTTTCATCTTTCATCTTTCCGCATTGTTTCATCTTTCATCTTTCCGCATTGTTTCATCTTTCATCTTTCCGCATTGTTTCATCTTTCATCTTTCCGCATTGTTTCATCTTTCATCTTTCCGCATTGTTTCATCTTTCATCTTTCCGCATTGTTTCACCTTTCATCTTTCCGCATTCTTTCATCTTTCATCTTTCCGCATTCTGTCATCTTTCATCTTTCCGCATTGTTTCATCTTTCCGCATTGTTTCATCTTTCATCTTTCCGCATTTTTTCATCTTTCATCTTTCCGCATTGTTTCATCTTTCATCTTTCCGCATTGTTTCATCTTTCATCTTTCCGCATTGTTTCATCTTTCATCTTTCCGCATTGTTTCATCTTTCATCTTTCCGCATTGTTTCATCTTTCATCTTTCCGCATTGTTTCATCTTTCATCTTTCCGCATTGTTTCATCTTTCATCTTTCCGCATTGTTTCATCTTTCATCTTTCCGCATTGTTTCACCTTTCATCTTTCCGCATTCTTTCATCTTTCATCTTTCCGCATTCTTTCATCTTTCATCTTTCCGCATTGTTTCATCTTTCATCTTTCCGCATTTTTTCATCTTTCATCTTTCCGCATTGTTTCATCTTTCCGCATTGTTTCATCTTTCATCTTCCGCATTCTTTCATCTTTCATCTTTCCGCATTGTTTCATCTTTCATCTTTCCGCATTCTTTCATCTTTCATCTTTCCGCATTCTTTCATCTTTCATCTTTCCGCATTCTTTCATCTTTCATCTTTCCGCATTGTTTCATCTTTCATCTTTCCGCATTGTTTCATCTTTCATCTTTCCGCATTGTTTCATCTTTCATCTTTCCGCATTTTTTCATCTTTCATCTTTCCGCATTGTTTCATCTTTCCGCATTGTTTCATCTTTCCGCATTGTTTCATCTTTCCGCATTGTTTCATCTTTCCGCATTGTTTCATCTTTCCGCATTGTTTCATCTTTCCGCATTGTTTCATCTTTCCGCATTGTTTCATCTTTCAGCATTGTTTCATCTTTCCGCATTGTTTCATCTTTCCGCATTGTTTCATCTTTCCGCATTGTTTCATCTTTCCGCATTGTTTCATCTTTCCGCATTGTTTCATCTTTCCGCATTGTTTCATCTTTCCGCATTGTTTCATCTTTCCGCATTGTTTCATCTTTCCGCATTGTTTCATCTTTCCGCATTGTTTCATCTTTCCGCATTGTTTCATCTTTCCGCATTGTTTCATCTTTCCGCATTGTTTCATCTTTCCGCATTGTTTCATCTTTCCGCATTGTTTCATCTTTCCGCATTGTTTCATCTTTCCGCATTGTTTTATCTTTCCGCATTGTTTCATCTTTCCGCATTGTTTCATCTTTCATCTTTCCGCATTGTTTCATCTTTCATCTTTCCGCATTGTTTCATCTTTCATCTTTCCGCATTGTTTCATCTTTCATCTTTCCGCATTGTTTCATCTTTCATCTTTCCGCATTGTTTCATCTTTCATCTTTCCGCATTGTTTCATCTTTCATCTTTCCGCATTGTTTCATCTTTCATCTTTCCGCATTGTTTCATCTTTCATCTTTCCGCATTGTTTCATCTTTCATCTTTCTGCATTGTTTCATCTTTCATCTTTCCGCATTGTTTCATCTTTCCGCATTGTTTCATCTTTCCGCATTGTTTCATCTTTCATCTTCCGCATTCTTTCATCTTTCATCTTTCCGCATTGTTTCATCTTTCATCTTTCCGCATTGTTTCATCTTTCATCTTTCCGCATTTTTTCATCTTTCATCTTTCCGCATTGTTTCATCTTTCATCTTTCCGCATTGTTTCATCTTTCCGCATTGTTTCATCTTTCCGCATTGTTTCATCTTTCCGCATTGTTTCATCTTTCCGCATTGTTTCATCTTTCCGCATTGTTTCATCTTTCCGCATTGTTTCATCTTTCCGCATTGTTTCATCTTTCCGCATTGTTTCATCTTTCCGCATTGTTTCATCTTTCCGCATTGTTTCATCTTTCCACATTGTTTCATCTTTCCGCATTGTTTCATCTTTCCGCATTGTTTCATCTTTCCGCATTGTTTCATCTTTCCGCATTGTTTCATCTTTCCGCATTGTTTCATCTTTCCGCATTGTTTCATCTTTCATCTTTCCGCATTCTTTCATCTTTCATCTTTCCGCATTGTTTCATCTTTCATCATTCCGCATTGTTTCATCTTTCATCTTCCCGCATTGTTTCATCTTTCATCTTTCCGCATTCTTTCATCTTTCATCTTTCCGCATTGTTTCATCTTTCATCTTTCCGCATTGTTTCATCTTTCATCTTTCCACATTGTTTCATCTTTCCGCATTGTTTCATCTTTCATCTTCCGCATTCTTTCATCTTTCATCTTTCCGCATTGTTTCATCTTTCATCTTTCCGCATTTTTTCATCTTTCATCTTTCCGCATTTTTTCATCTTTCATCTTTCCGCATTGTTTCATCTTTCCGCATTGTTTCATCTTTCCGCATTGTTTCATCTTTCATCTTTCCGCATTGTTTCATCTTTCATCTTTCCGCATTCTTTCATCTTTCATCTTTCCGCATTGTTTCATCTTTCATCTTTCCGCATTGTTTCATCTTTCATCTTTCCGCATTCTTTCATCTTTCATCTTTCCGCATTGTTTCATCTTTCATCTTTCCGCATTCTTTCATCTTTCATCTTTCCGCATTGTTTCATCTTTCATCTTTCCGCATTGTTTCATTTTTCCGCATTGTTTCATCTTTCATCATCCGCATTCTTTCATCTTTCATCTTTCCGCATTGTTTCATCTTTCATCTTTCCGCATTTTTTCATCTTTCATCTTTCCGCATTGTTTCATCTTTCATCTTTCCGCATTGTTTCATCTTTCCGCATTGTTTCATCTTTCCGCATTGTTTCATCTTTCCGCATTGTTTCATCTTTCCGCATTGTTTCATCTTTCCGCATTGTTTCATCTTTCCGCATTGTTTAATCTTTCCGCATTGTTTCATCTTTCCGCATTGTTTCATCTTTCATCTTTCCGCATTCTTTCATCTTTCATCTTTCAGCATTGTTTCATCTTTCATCTTTCCGCATTGTTTCATCTTTCATCTTTCCGCATTGTTTCATCTTTCATCTTTCCGCATTCTTTCATCTTTCATCTTTCCGCATTGTTTCATCTTTCATCTTTCCGCATTGTTTCATCTTTCATCTTTCCGCATTGTTTCATCTTTCATCTTCCGCATTCTTTCATCTTTCATCTTTCCGCATTGTTTCATCTTTCATCTTTCCGCATTCTTTCATCTTTCACCTTTCCGCATTGTTTCATCTTTCCGCATTGTTTCATCTTTCCGCATTGTTTCATCTTTCCGCATTGTTTCATCTTTCCGCATTGTTTCATCTTTCCGCATTGTTTCATCTTTCCGCATTGTTTCATCTTTCCGCATTGTTTCATCTTTCCGCATTGTTTCATCTTTCCGCATTGTTTCATCTTTCCGCATTGTTTCATCTTTCCGCATTGTTTCATCTTTCCGTATTGTTTCATCTTTCCGCATTGTTTCATCTTTCCGCATTGTTTCATCTTTCCGCATTGTTTCATCTTTCATCTTTCCGCATTGTTTCATCTTTCATCTTTCCGCATTGTTTCATCTTTCATCTTTCCGCATTGTTTCATCTTTCATCTTTCCGCATTGTTTCATCTTTCATCTTTCCGCATTGTTTCATCTTTCATCTTTCCGCATTGTTTCATCTTTCATCTTTCCGCATTCTTTCATCTTTCATCTTTCCGCATTGTTTCATCTTTCATCTTTCCGCATTGTTTCATCTTTCATCTTTCCGCATTGTTTCATCTTTCCGCATTGTTTCATCTTTCATCTTTCCGCAATGTTTCATCTTTCATCTTTCCGCATTGTTTCATCTTTCATCTTTCCGCATTCTTTCATCTTTCATCTTTCCGCATTCTTTCATCTTTCATCTTTCCGCATTCTTTCATCTTTCATCTTTCCGCATTGTTTCATCTTTCATCTTTCCGCATTGTTTCATCTTTCATCTTTCCGCATTGTTTCATCTTTCATCTTTCCGCATTTTTTCATCTTTCATCTTTCCGCATTGTTTCATCTTTCCGCATTGTTTCATCTTTCCGCATTGTTTCATCTTTCCGCATTGTTTCATCTTTCCGCATTGTTTCATCTTTCATCTTTACGCATTGTTTCATCTTTCATCTTTCCGCATTCTTTCATCTTTCATCTTTCCGCATTGTTTCATCTTTCATCTTTCCGCATTGTTTCATCCTTTCATCTTTCCGCATTCTTTCATCTTTCATCTTTCCGCATTGTTTCATCTTTCATCTTTCCGCATTGTTTCATCTTTCCGCATTGATTCATCTTTCATCTTCCGCATTCTTTCATCTTTCATCTTTCCGCATTGTTTCATCTTTCATCTTTCATCTTTCATCTTTCCGCATTCTTTCATCTTTCATCTTTCCGCATTGTTTCATCTTTCATCTTTCCGCATTGTTTCATCTTTCATCTTTCCGCATTGTTTCATCTTTCATCTTTCCGCATTCTTTCATCTTTCATCTTTCCGCATTCTTTCATCTTTCATCTTTCCGCATTGTTTCATCTTTCATCTTCCGCATTCTTTCATCTTTCATCTTTCCGCATTGTTTCATCTTTCATCTTTCCGCATTGTTTCATCTTTCATCTTTCCGCATTGTTTCATCTTTCATCTTTCCGCATTGTTTCATCTTTCATCTTCCGCATTCTTTCATCTTTCATGTTTCCGCATTGTTTCATCTTTCATCTTTCATCTTTCATCTTTCCGCATTCTTTCATCTTTCATCTTTCCGCATTGTTTCATCTTTCATCTTTCCGCATTGTTTCATCTTTCATCTTTCCGCATTGTTTCATCTTTCATCTTTCCGCATTGTTTCACCTTTCATCTTTCCGCATTCTTTCATCTTTCATCTTTCCGCATTGTTTCATCTTTCATCTTTCCGCATTTTTTCATCTTTCATCTTTCCGCATTGTTTCATCTTTCATCTTTCCGCATTCTTTCATCTTTCATCTTTCCGCATTGTTTCATCTTTCATCTTTCCGCATTGTTTCACCTTTCATCTTTCCGCATTCTTTCATCTTTCATCTTTCCTCATTCTTTCATCTTTCATCTTTCCGCATTGTTTCATCTTTCCGCATTCTTTCATCTTTCATCTTTCCGCATTCTTTCATCTTTCATCTTTCCGCATTGTTTCATCTTTCATCTTTCCGCATTGTTTCATCTTTCATCTTTCCGCATTGTTTCATCTTTCATCTTTCCGCATTTTTTCATCTTTCATCTTTCCGCATTGTTTCATCTTTCCGCATTGTTTCATCTTTCCGCATTGTTTCATCTTTCCGCATTGTTTCATCTTTCCGCATTGTTTCATCTTTCCGCATTGTTTCATCTTTCATCTTTACGCATTGTTTCATCTTTCATCTTTCCGCATTCTTTCATCTTTCATCTTTCCGCATTGTTTCATCTTTCATCTTTCCGCATTGTTTCATCCTTTCATCTTTCCGCATTCTTTCATCTTTCATCTTTCCGCATTGTTTCATCTTTCATCTTTCCGCATTGTTTCATCTTTCCGCATTGATTCATCTTTCATCTTCCGCATTCTTTCATCTTTCATCTTTCCGCATTGTTTCATCTTTCATCTTTCATCTTTCATCTTTCCGCATTCTTTCATCTTTCATCTTTCCGCATTGTTTCATCTTTCATCTTTCCGCATTGTTACATCTTTCATCTTTCCGCATTGTTTCATCTTTCATCTTTCCGCATTGTTTCATCTTTCATCTTTCCGCATTCTTTCATCTTTCATCTTTCCGCATTCTTTCATCTTTCATCTTTCCGCATTGTTTCATCTTTCATCTTCCGCATTCTTTCATCTTTCATCTTTCCGCATTGTTTCATCTTTCATCTTTCCGCATTGTTTCATCTTTCATCTTTCCGCATTGTTTCATCTTTCATCTTTCCGCATTGTTTCATCTTTCATCTTCCGCATTCTTTCATCTTTCATGTTTCCGCATTGTTTCATCTTTCATCTTTCATCTTTCATCTTTCCGCATTCTTTCATCTTTCATCTTTCCGCATTGTTTCATCTTTCATCTTTCCGCATTGTTTCATCTTTCATCTTTCCGCATTGTTTCATCTTTCATCTTTCCGCATTGTTTCACCTTTCATCTTTCCGCATTCTTTCATCTTTCATCTTTCCGCATTCTTTCATCTTTCATCTTTCCGCATTGTTTCATCTTTCCGCATTGTTTCATCTTTCATCTTTCCGCATTGTTTCATCTTTCATCTTTCCGCATTGTTTCATCTTTCCGCATTGTTTCATCTTTCATCTTTCCGCAATGTTTCATCTTTCATCTTTCCGCATTGTTTCATCTTTCATCTTTCCGCATTCTTTCATCTTTCATCTTTCCGCATTGTTTCATCTTTCATCTTTCCGCATTGTTTCATCTTTCATCTTTCCGCATTGTTTCATCTTTCATCTTTCCGCATTGTTTCATCTTTCATCTTTCCGCATTGTTTCATCTTTCATCTTTCCGCATTGTTTCACCTTTCATCTTTCCGCATTCTTTCATCTTTCATCTTTCCGCATTCTTTCATCTTTCATCTTTCCGCATTGTTTCATCTTTCCGCATTGTTTCATCTTTCATCTTTCCGCATTTTTTCATCTTTCATCTTTCCGCATTGTTTCATCTTTCATCTTCCGCATTCTTTCATCTTTCCGCATTGTTTCATCTTTCATCTTTCCGCATTGTTTCATCTTTCATCTTTCCGCATTGTTTCATCTTTCATCTTTCCGCATTTTTTCATCTTTCATCTTTCCGCATTGTTTCATCTTTCCGCATTGTTTCATCTTTCCGCATTGTTTCATCTTTCCGCATTGTTTCATCTTTCCGCATTGTTTCATCTTTCCGCATTGTTTCATCTTTCCGCATTGTTTCATCTTTCCGCATTGTTTCATCTTTCAGCATTGTTTCATCTTTCCGCATTGTTTCATCTTTCCGCATTGTTTCATCTTTCCGCATTGTTTCATCTTTCCGCATTGTTTCATCTTTCCGCATTGTTTCATCTTTCCGCATTGTTTCATCTTTCCGCATTGTTTCATCTTTCCGCATTGTTTCATCTTTCCGCATTGTTTCATCTTTCCGCATTGTTTCATCTTTCCGCATTGTTTCATCTTTCCGCATTGTTTCATCTTTCCGCATTGTTTCATCTTTCCGCATTGTTTCATCTTTCCGCATTGTTTCATCTTTCCGCATTGTTTCATCTTTCCGCATTGTTTCATCTTTCATCTTTCCGCATTGTTTCATCTTTCATCTTTCCGCATTGTTTCATCTTTCATCTTTCCGCATTGTTTCATCTTTCATCTTTCCGCATTGTTTCATCTTTCATCTTTCCGCATTGTTTCATCTTTCATCTTTCCGCATTGTTTCATCTTTCATCTTTCCGCATTGTTTCATCTTTCATCTTTCCGCATTGTTTCATCTTTCATCTTTCCGCATTGTTTCATCTTTCATCTTTCTGCATTGTTTCATCTTTCATCTTTCCGCATTGTTTCATCTTTCATCTTTCTGCATTGTTTCATCTTTCATCTTTCCGCATTGTTTCATCTTTCCGCATTGTTTCATCTTTCCGCATTGTTTCATCTTTCATCTTCCGCATTCTTTCATCTTTCATCTTTCCGCATTGTTTCATCTTTCATCTTTCCGCATTGTTTCATCTTTCATCTTTCCGCATTTTTTCATCTTTCATCTTTCCGCATTGTTTCATCTTTCATCTTTCCGCATTGTTTCATCTTTCCGCATTGTTTCATCTTTCCGCATTGTTTCATCTTTCCGCATTGTTTCATCTTTCATCTTTACGCATTGTTTCATCTTTCATCTTTCCGCATTCTTTCATCTTTCATCTTTCCGCATTGTTTCATCTTTCATCTTTCCGCATTGTTTCATCCTTTCATCTTTCCGCATTCTTTCATCTTTCATCTTTCCGCATTGTTTCATCTTTCATCTTTCCGCATTGTTTCATCTTTCCGCATTGATTCATCTTTCATCTTCCGCATTCTTTCATCTTTCATCTTTCCGCATTGTTTCATCTTTCATCTTTCATCTTTCATCTTTCCGCATTCTTTCATCTTTCATCTTTCCGCATTGTTTCATCTTTCATCTTTCCGCATTGTTACATCTTTCATCTTTCCGCATTGTTTCATCTTTCATCTTTCCGCATTGTTTCATCTTTCATCTTTCCGCATTCTTTCATCTTTCATCTTTCCGCATTCTTTCATCTTTCATCTTTCCGCATTGTTTCATCTTTCATCTTCCGCATTCTTTCATCTTTCATCTTTCCGCATTGTTTCATCTTTCATCTTTCCGCATTGTTTCATCTTTCATCTTTCCGCATTGTTTCATCTTTCATCTTTCCGCATTGTTTCATCTTTCATCTTCCGCATTCTTTCATCTTTCATGTTTCCGCATTGTTTCATCTTTCATCTTTCATCTTTCATCTTTCCGCATTCTTTCATCTTTCATCTTTCCGCATTGTTTCATCTTTCATCTTTCCGCATTGTTTCATCTTTCATCTTTCCGCATTGTTTCATCTTTCATCTTTCCGCATTGTTTCACCTTTCATCTTTCCGCATTCTTTCATCTTTCATCTTTCCGCATTCTTTCATCTTTCATCTTTCCGCATTGTTTCATCTTTCCGCATTGTTTCATCTTTCATCTTTCCGCATTGTTTCATCTTTCATCTTTCCGCATTGTTTCATCTTTCCGCATTGTTTCATCTTTCATCTTTCCGCAATGTTTCATCTTTCATCTTTCCGCATTGTTTCATCTTTCATCTTTCCGCATTCTTTCATCTTTCATCTTTCCGCATTGTTTCATCTTTCATCTTTCCGCATTGTTTCATCTTTCATCTTTCCGCATTGTTTCATCTTTCATCTTTCCGCATTGTTTCATCTTTCATCTTTCCGCATTGTTTCATCTTTCATCTTTCCGCATTGTTTCACCTTTCATCTTTCCGCATTCTTTCATCTTTCATCTTTCCGCATTCTTTCATCTTTCATCTTTCCGCATTGTTTCATCTTTCCGCATTGTTTCATCTTTCATCTTTCCGCATTTTTTCATCTTTCATCTTTCCGCATTGTTTCATCTTTCATCTTCCGCATTCTTTCATCTTTCCGCATTGTTTCATCTTTCATCTTTCCGCATTGTTTCATCTTTCATCTTTCCGCATTGTTTCATCTTTCATCTTTCCGCATTTTTTCATCTTTCATCTTTCCGCATTGTTTCATCTTTCCGCATTGTTTCATCTTTCCGCATTGTTTCATCTTTCCGCATTGTTTCATCTTTCCGCATTGTTTCATCTTTCCGCATTGTTTCATCTTTCCGCATTGTTTCATCTTTCCGCATTGTTTCATCTTTCAGCATTGTTTCATCTTTCCGCATTGTTTCATCTTTCCGCATTGTTTCATCTTTCCGCATTGTTTCATCTTTCCGCATTGTTTCATCTTTCCGCATTGTTTCATCTTTCCGCATTGTTTCATCTTTCCGCATTGTTTCATCTTTCCGCATTGTTTCATCTTTCCGCATTGTTTCATCTTTCCGCATTGTTTCATCTTTCCGCATTGTTTCATCTTTCCGCATTGTTTCATCTTTCCGCATTGTTTCATCTTTCCGCATTGTTTCATCTTTCCGCATTGTTTCATCTTTCCGCATTGTTTCATCTTTCCGCATTGTTTCATCTTTCATCTTTCCGCATTGTTTCATCTTTCATCTTTCCGCATTGTTTCATCTTTCATCTTTCCGCATTGTTTCATCTTTCATCTTTCCGCATTGTTTCATCTTTCATCTTTCCGCATTGTTTCATCTTTCATCTTTCCGCATTGTTTCATCTTTCATCTTTCCGCATTGTTTCATCTTTCATCTTTCCGCATTGTTTCATCTTTCATCTTTCCGCATTGTTTCATCTTTCATCTTTCTGCATTGTTTCATCTTTCATCTTTCCGCATTGTTTCATCTTTCCGCATTGTTTCATCTTTCCGCATTGTTTCATCTTTCATCTTCCGCATTCTTTCATCTTTCATCTTTCCGCATTGTTTCATCTTTCATCTTTCCGCATTGTTTCATCTTTCATCTTTCCGCATTTTTTCATCTTTCATCTTTCCGCATTGTTTTATCTTTCATCTTTCCGCATTGTTTCATCTTTCCGCATTGTTTCATCTTTCCGCATTGTTTCATCTTTCCGCATTGTTTCATCTTTCCGCATTGTTTCATCTTTCCGCATTGTTTCATCTTTCCGCATTGTTTCATCTTTCCGCATTGTTTCATCTTTCCGCATTGTTTCATCTTTCCGCA
Organism: Gastracanthus pulcherrimus; assembly: GCA_949152435.1. NCBI lineage: Eukaryota > Metazoa > Arthropoda > Insecta > Hymenoptera > Pteromalidae > Gastracanthus > Gastracanthus pulcherrimus. The sequence goes on along the minus strand of CASCKD010000099.1, from coordinate 1,688,299 downwards.
TTGTTTCATCTTTCCGCATTGTTTCATCTTTCCGCATTGTTTCATCTTTCCACATTGTTTCATCTTTCCGCATTGTTTCATCTTTCCGCATTGTTTCATCTTTCCGCATTGTTTCATCTTTCCGCATTGTTTCATCTTTCCGCATTGTTTCATCTTTCCGCATTGTTTCATCTTTCCGCATTGTTTCATCTTTCCGCATTGTTTCATCTTTCATCTTTCCGCATTCTTTCATCTTTCATCTTTCCGCATTGTTTCATCTTTCATCATTCCGCATTGTTTCATCTTTCATCTTCCCGCATTGTTTCATCTTTCATCTTTCCGCATTCTTTCATCTTTCATCTTTCCGCATTGTTTCATCTTTCATCTTTCCGCATTGTTTCATCTTTCATCTTTCCACATTGTTTCATCTTTCCGCATTGTTTCATCTTTCATCTTCCGCATTCTTTCATCTTTCATCTTTCCGCATTGTTTCATCTTTCATCTTTCCGCATTTTTTCATCTTTCATCTTTCCGCATTTTTTCATCTTTCATCTTTCCGCATTGTTTCATCTTTCCGCATTGTTTCATCTTTCCGCATTGTTTCATCTTTCATCTTTCCGCATTGTTTCATCTTTCATCTTTCCGCATTCTTTCATCTTTCATCTTTCCGCATTGTTTCATCTTTCATCTTTCCGCATTGTTTCATCTTTCATCTTTCCGCATTCTTTCATCTTTCATCTTTCCGCATTGTTTCATCTTTCATCTTTCCGCATTCTTTCATCTTTCATCTTTCCGCATTGTTTCATCTTTCATCTTTCCGCATTGTTTCATTTTTCCGCATTGTTTCATCTTTCATCATCCGCATTCTTTCATCTTTCATCTTTCCGCATTGTTTCATCTTTCATCTTTCCGCATTTTTTCATCTTTCATCTTTCCGCATTGTTTCATCTTTCATCTTTCCGCATTGTTTCATCTTTCCGCATTGTTTCATCTTTCCGCATTGTTTCATCTTTCCGCATTGTTTCATCTTTCCGCATTGTTTCATCTTTCCGCATTGTTTCATCTTTCCGCATTGTTTAATCTTTCCGCATTGTTTCATCTTTCCGCATTGTTTCATCTTTCATCTTTCCGCATTCTTTCATCTTTCATCTTTCAGCATTGTTTCATCTTTCATCTTTCCGCATTGTTTCATCTTTCATCTTTCCGCATTGTTTCATCTTTCATCTTTCCGCATTCTTTCATCTTTCATCTTTCCGCATTGTTTCATCTTTCATCTTTCCGCATTGTTTCATCTTTCATCTTTCCGCATTGTTTCATCTTTCATCTTCCGCATTCTTTCATCTTTCATCTTTCCGCATTGTTTCATCTTTCCGCATTGTTTCATCTTTCATCTTTCCGCATTCTTTCATCTTTCATCTTTCCGCATTGTTTCATCTTTCATCTTTCCGCATTGTTTCATCTTTCATCTTTCCGCATTGTTTCATCTTTCATCTTCCGCATTCTTTCATCTTTCATCTTTCCGCATTGTTTCATCTTTCCGCATTGTTTCATCTTTCATCTTTCCGCATTGTTTCATCTTTCATCTTTCCGCATTGTTTCATCTTTCATCTTTCCGCATTCTTTCACCTTTCATCTTTCCGCATTCTTTCATCTTTCATCTTTCCGCATTGTTTCATCTTTCATCTTCCGCATTCTTTCATCTTTCCGCATTGTTTCATCTTTCATCTTTCCGCATTGTTTCATCTTTCATCTTTCCGCATTGTTTCATCTTTCATCTTTCCGCATTGTTTCATCTTTCATCTTTCCGCATTGTTTCATCTTTCATCTTTCCGCATTGTTTCATCTTTCATCTTTCCGCATTGTTTCATTTTTCATCTTTCCGCATTGTTTCATCTTTCATCTTTCCGCATTGTTTCATCTTTCATCTTTCCGGATTCTTTCATCTTTCATCTTTCCGCATTCTTTCATCTTTCATCTTTCCGCATTGTTTCATCTTTCATCTTCCGCATTCTTTCATCTTTCCGCATTGTTTCATCTTTCATCTTTCCGCATTGTTTCATCTTTCATCTTTCCGCATTGTTTCATCTTTCATCTTTCCGCATTGTTTCATCTTTCATCTTTCCGCATTGTTTCATCTTTCATCTTTCCGCATTGTTTCATCTTTCATCTTTCCGCATTGTTTCACCTTTCATCTTTCCGCATTCTTTCATCTTTCATCTTTCCGCATTCTGTCATCTTTCATCTTTCCGCATTGTTTCATCTTTCCGCATTGTTTCATCTTTCATCTTTCCGCATTTTTTCATCTTTCATCTTTCCGCATTGTTTCATCTTTCATCTTTCCGCATTGTTTCATCTTTCATCTTTCCGCATTGTTTCATCTTTCATCTTTCCGCATTGTTTCATCTTTCATCTTTCCGCATTGTTTCATCTTTCATCTTTCCGCATTGTTTCATCTTTCATCTTTCCGCATTGTTTCATCTTTCATCTTTCCGCATTGTTTCATCTTTCATCTTTCCGCATTGTTTCACCTTTCATCTTTCCGCATTCTTTCATCTTTCATCTTTCCGCATTCTTTCATCTTTCATCTTTCCGCATTGTTTCATCTTTCATCTTTCCGCATTTTTTCATCTTTCATCTTTCCGCATTGTTTCATCTTTCCGCATTGTTTCATCTTTCATCTTCCGCATTCTTTCATCTTTCATCTTTCCGCATTGTTTCATCTTTCATCTTTCCGCATTCTTTCATCTTTCATCTTTCCGCATTCTTTCATCTTTCATCTTTCCGCATTCTTTCATCTTTCATCTTTCCGCATTGTTTCATCTTTCATCTTTCCGCATTGTTTCATCTTTCATCTTTCCGCATTGTTTCATCTTTCATCTTTCCGCATTTTTTCATCTTTCATCTTTCCGCATTGTTTCATCTTTCCGCATTGTTTCATCTTTCCGCATTGTTTCATCTTTCCGCATTGTTTCATCTTTCCGCATTGTTTCATCTTTCCGCATTGTTTCATCTTTCCGCATTGTTTCATCTTTCCGCATTGTTTCATCTTTCAGCATTGTTTCATCTTTCCGCATTGTTTCATCTTTCCGCATTGTTTCATCTTTCCGCATTGTTTCATCTTTCCGCATTGTTTCATCTTTCCGCATTGTTTCATCTTTCCGCATTGTTTCATCTTTCCGCATTGTTTCATCTTTCCGCATTGTTTCATCTTTCCGCATTGTTTCATCTTTCCGCATTGTTTCATCTTTCCGCATTGTTTCATCTTTCCGCATTGTTTCTCTTTCCGCATTGTTTCATCTTTCCGCATTGTTTCATCTTTCCGCATTGTTTCATCTTTCCGCATTGTTTCATCTTTCCGCATTGTTTCATCTTTCCGCATTGTTTTATCTTTCCGCATTGTTTCATCTTTCCGCATTGTTTCATCTTTCATCTTTCCGCATTGTTTCATCTTTCATCTTTCCGCATTGTTTCATCTTTCATCTTTCCGCATTGTTTCATCTTTCATCTTTCCGCATTGTTTCATCTTTCATCTTTCCGCATTGTTTCATCTTTCATCTTTCCGCATTGTTTCATCTTTCATCTTTCCGCATTGTTTCATCTTTCATCTTTCCGCATTGTTTCATCTTTCATCTTTCCGCATTGTTTCATCTTTCATCTTTCTGCATTGTTTCATCTTTCATCTTTCCGCATTGTTTCATCTTTCCGCATTGTTTCATCTTTCCGCATTGTTTCATCTTTCATCTTCCGCATTCTTTCATCTTTCATCTTTCCGCATTGTTTCATCTTTCATCTTTCCGCATTGTTTCATCTTTCATCTTTCCGCATTTTTTCATCTTTCATCTTTCCGCATTGTTTCATCTTTCATCTTTCCGCATTGTTTCATCTTTCCGCATTGTTTCATCTTTCCGCATTGTTTCATCTTTCCGCATTGTTTCATCTTTCCGCATTGTTTCATCTTTCCGCATTGTTTCATCTTTCCGCATTGTTTCATCTTTCCGCATTGTTTCATCTTTCCGCATTGTTTCATCTTTCCGCATTGTTTCATCTTTCCGCATTGTTTCATCTTTCCACATTGTTTCATCTTTCCGCATTGTTTCATCTTTCCGCATTGTTTCATCTTTCCGCATTGTTTCATCTTTCCGCATTGTTTCATCTTTCCGCATTGTTTCATCTTTCCGCATTGTTTCATCTTTCATCTTTCCGCATTCTTTCATCTTTCATCTTTCCGCATTGTTTCATCTTTCATCATTCCGCATTGTTTCATCTTTCATCTTCCCGCATTGTTTCATCTTTCATCTTTCCGCATTCTTTCATCTTTCATCTTTCCGCATTGTTTCATCTTTCATCTTTCCGCATTGTTTCATCTTTCATCTTTCCACATTGTTTCATCTTTCCGCATTGTTTCATCTTTCATCTTCCGCATTCTTTCATCTTTCATCTTTCCGCATTGTTTCATCTTTCATCTTTCCGCATTTTTTCATCTTTCATCTTTCCGCATTTTTTCATCTTTCATCTTTCCGCATTGTTTCATCTTTCCGCATTGTTTCATCTTTCCGCATTGTTTCATCTTTCATCTTTCCGCATTGTTTCATCTTTCATCTTTCCGCATTCTTTCATCTTTCATCTTTCCGCATTGTTTCATCTTTCATCTTTCCGCATTGTTTCATCTTTCATCTTTCCGCATTCTTTCATCTTTCATCTTTCCGCATTGTTTCATCTTTCATCTTTCCGCATTCTTTCATCTTTCATCTTTCCGCATTGTTTCATCTTTCATCTTTCCGCATTGTTTCATTTTTCCGCATTGTTTCATCTTTCATCATCCGCATTCTTTCATCTTTCATCTTTCCGCATTGTTTCATCTTTCATCTTTCCGCATTTTTTCATCTTTCATCTTTCCGCATTGTTTCATCTTTCATCTTTCCGCATTGTTTCATCTTTCCGCATTGTTTCATCTTTCCGCATTGTTTCATCTTTCCGCATTGTTTCATCTTTCCGCATTGTTTCATCTTTCCGCATTGTTTCATCTTTCCGCATTGTTTAATCTTTCCGCATTGTTTCATCTTTCCGCATTGTTTCATCTTTCATCTTTCCGCATTCTTTCATCTTTCATCTTTCAGCATTGTTTCATCTTTCATCTTTCCGCATTGTTTCATCTTTCATCTTTCCGCATTGTTTCATCTTTCATCTTTCCGCATTCTTTCATCTTTCATCTTTCCGCATTGTTTCATCTTTCATCTTTCCGCATTGTTTCATCTTTCATCTTTCCGCATTGTTTCATCTTTCATCTTCCGCATTCTTTCATCTTTCATCTTTCCGCATTGTTTCATCTTTCCGCATTGTTTCATCTTTCATCTTTCCGCATTCTTTCATCTTTCATCTTTCCGCATTGTTTCATCTTTCATCTTTCCGCATTGTTTCATCTTTCATCTTTCCGCATTGTTTCATCTTTCATCTTCCGCATTCTTTCATCTTTCATCTTTCCGCATTGTTTCATCTTTCCGCATTGTTTCATCTTTCATCTTTCCGCATTCTTTCATCTTTCATCTTTCAGCATTGTTTCATCTTTCATCTTTCCGCATTGTTTCATCTTTCATCTTTCCGCATTGTTTCATCTTTCATCTTTCCGCATTCTTTCATCTTTCATCTTTCCGCATTGTTTCATCTTTCATCTTTCCGCATTGTTTCATCTTTCATCTTTCCGCATTGTTTCATCTTTCATCTTCCGCATTCTTTCATCTTTCATCTTTCCGCATTGTTTCATCTTTCATCTTTCCGCATTGTTTCATCTTTCATCTTTCCGCATTGTTTCATCTTTCATCTTTCCGCATTGTTTCATCTTTCATCTTTCCGCATTGTTTCATCTTTCATCTTTCCGCATTGTTTCATCTTTCCGCATTGTTTCATCTTTCCGCATTGTTTCATCTTTCCGCATTGTTTCATCTTTCATCTTTACGCATTGTTTCATCTTTCATCTTTCCGCATTCTTTCATCTTTCATCTTTCCGCATTGTTTCATCTTTCATCTTTCCGCATTGTTTCATCCTTTCATCTTTCCGCATTCTTTCATCTTTCATCTTTCCGCATTGTTTCATCTTTCATCTTTCCGCATTGTTTCATCTTTCCGCATTGATTCATCTTTCATCTTCCGCATTCTTTCATCTTTCATCTTTCCGCATTGTTTCATCTTTCATCTTTCATCTTTCATCTTTCCGCATGCTTTCATCTTTCATCTTTCCGCATTGTTTCATCTTTCATCTTTCCGCATTGTTTCATCTTTCATCTTTCCGCATTGTTTCATCTTTCATCTTTCCGCATTCTTTCATCTTTCATCTTTCCGCATTCTTTCATCTTTCATCTTTCCGCATTGTTTCATCTTTCATCTTCCGCATTCTTTCATCTTTCATCTTTCCGCATTGTTTCATCTTTCATCTTTCCGCATTGTTTCATCTGTCATCTTTCCGCATTGTTTCATCTTTCATCTTTCCGCATTGTTTCATCTTTCATCTTCCGCATTCTTTCATCTTTCATGTTTCCGCATTGTTTCATCTTTCATCTTTCATCTTTCATCTTTCCGCATTCTTTCATCTTTCATCTTTCCGCATTGTTTCATCTTTCATCTTCCGCATTCTTTCATCTTTCATCTTTCCGCATTGTTTCATCTTTCATCTTTCATCTTTCATCTTTCCGCATTCTTTCATCTTTCATCTTTCCGCATTGTTTCATCTTTCATCTTTCCGCATTGTTTCATCTTTCATCTTTCCGCATTGTTTCATCTTTCATCTTTCCGCATTCTTTCATCTTTCATCTTTCCGCATTCTTTCATCTTTCATCTTTCCGCATTGTTTCATCTTTCATCTTCCGCATTCTTTCATCTTTCATCTTTCCGCATTGTTTCATCTTTCATCTTTCCGTATTGTTTCATCTTTCATCTTTCCGCATTGTTTCATCTTTCATCTTTCCGCATTGTTTCATCTTTCATCTTCCGCATTGTTTCATCTTTCATCTTTACGCATTGTTTCATCTTTCATCTTTCCGCATTCTTTCATCTTTCATCTTTCCGCATTGTTTCATCTTTCATCTTTCCGCATTGTTTCATCCTTTCATCTTTCCGCATTCTTTCATCTTTCATCTTTCCGCATTGTTTCATCTTTCATCTTTCCGCATTGTTTCATCTTTCCGCATTGATTCATCTTTCATCTTCCGCATTCTTTCATCTTTCATCTTTCCGCATTGTTTCATCTTTCATCTTTCATCTTTCATCTTTCCGCATTCTTTCATCTTTCATCTTTCCGCATTGTTTCATCTTTCATCTTTCCGCATTGTTTCATCTTTCATCTTTCCGCATTGTTTCATCTTTCATCTTTCCGCATTCTTTCATCTTTCATCTTTCCGCATTCTTTCATCTTTCATCTTTCCGCATTGTTTCATCTTTCATCTTCCGCATTCTTTCATCTTTCATCTTTCCGCATTGTTTCATCTTTCATCTTTCCGCATTGTTTCATCTTTCCGCATTGTTTCATCTTTCATCTTTCCGCAATGTTTCATCTTTCATCTTTCCGCATTGTTTCATCTTTCATCTTTCCGCATTCTTTCATCTTTCATCTTTCCGCATTCTTTCATCTTTCATCTTTCCGCATTCTTTCATCTTTCATCTTTCCGCATTGTTTCATCTTTCATCTTTCCGCATTGTTTCATCTTTCATCTTTCCGCATTGTTTCATCTTTCATCTTTCCGCATTTTTTCATCTTTCATCTTTCCGCATTGTTTCATCTTTCATCTTTCCGCATTCTTTCATCTTTCATCTTTCCGCATTCTTTCATCTTTCATCTTTCCGCATTGTTTCATCTTTCATCTTCCGCATTCTTTCATCTTTCATCTTTCCGCATTGTTTCATCTTTCATCTTTCCGCATTGTTTCATCTTTCATCTTTCCGCATTGTTTCATCTTTCATCTTTCCGCATTGTTTCATCTTTCATCTTCCGCATTCTTTCATCTTTCATGTTTCCGCATTGTTTCATCTTTCATCTTTCATCTTTCATCTTTCCGCAATCTTTCATCTTTCATCTTTCCGCATTGTTTCATCTTTCATCTTTCCGCATTGTTTCATCTTTCATCTTTCCGCATTGTTTCATCTTTCATCTTTCCGCATTTTTTCATCTTTCATCTTTCCGCATTGTTTCATCTTTCCGCATTGTTTCATCTTTCCGCATTGTTTCATCTTTCCGCATTGTTTCATCTTTCCGCATTGTTTCATCTTTCCGCATTGTTTCATCTTTCATCTTTCCGCATTGTTTCATCTTTCATCTTTCCGCATTGTTTCATCTTTCATCTTTCCGCATTGTTTCATCTTTCATCTTTCCGCATTGTTTCATCTTTCATCTTTCCGCATTGTTTCATCTTTCATCTTTCCGCATTGTTTCATCTTTCATCTTTCCGCATTGTTTCATCTTTCATCTTTCCGCATTGTTTCATCTTTCATCTTTCCGCATTGTTTCATCTTTCATCTTTCCGCATTGTTTCATCTTTCATCTTTCCGCATTGTTTCATCTTTCATCTTTCCGCATTGTTTCATCTTTCATCTTTCCGCATTGTTTCATCTTTCATCTTTCCGCATTGTTTCATCTTTCATCTTTCCGCATTGTTTCATCTTTCCGCATTGTTTCATCTTTCCGCATTGTTTCATCTTTCCGCATTGTTTCATCTTTCCGCATTGTTTCATCTTTCCGCATTGTTTCATCGTTCCGCATTGTTTCATCTTTCCGCATTGTTTCATCTTTCATCTTTCCGCATTTTTTCATCTTTCATCTTTCCGCATTGTTTCATCTTTCATCTTTCCGCATTCTTTCATCTTTCATCTTTCCGCATTGTTTCATCTTTCATCTTTCCGCATTGTTTCATCTTTCATCTTTCCGCATTGTTTCATCTTTCATCTTTCCGCATTCATTCATCTTTCATCTTTCCGCATTGTTTCATCTTTCATCTTTCATCTTTCCGCATTGTTTCATCTTTCATCTTCCGCATTCTTTCATCTTTCATCTTTCCGCATTGTTTCATCTTTCATCTTTCCGCATTCTTTCATCTTTCATCTTTCCGCATTGTTTCATCTTTCATCTTTCCGCATTCTTTCATCTTTCATCTTTCCGCATTGTTTCATCTTTCAGCTTTCCGCATTGTTTCATCTTTCATCTTTCCGCATTGTTTCATCTTTCATCTTTCCGCATTGTTTCATCTTTCATCTTTCCGCATTGTTTCACCTTTCATCTTTCCGCATTCTTTCATCTTTCATCTTTCCGCATTGTTTCATCTTTCATCTTTCCGCATTGTTTCATCTTTCATCTTCCGCATTGTTTCATCTTTCATCTTTCCGCATTGTTTCATCTTTCATCTTTCCGCATTGTTTCATCTTTCATCTTTCCGCATTGTTTCATCTTTCATCTTTCCGCATTGTTTCATCTTTCATCTTTCCGCATTGTTTCATCTTTCATCTTTCCGCATTCTTTCATCTTTCATCTTTCCGCATTGTTTCATCTTTCATCTTTCCGCAATGTTTCATCTTTCATCTTTCCGCATTGTTTCATCTTTCATCTTTCCGCATTCTTTCATCTTTCATCTTTCCGCATTGTTTCATCTTTCATCTTTCCGCATTGTTTCATCTTTCATCTTTCCGCATTGTTTCATCTTTCCGCATTGTTTCATCTTTCATCTTTCCGCATTTTTTCATCTTTCATCTTTCCGCATTGTTTCATCTTTCATCTTTCCGCATTGTTTCATCTTTCATCTTTCCGCATTGTTTCATCTTTCATCTTTCCGCATTCTTTCATCTTTCATCTTTCCGCATTGTTTCATCTTTCATCTTTCCGCATTCTTTCATCTTTCATCTTTCCGCATTGTTTCATCTTTCATCTTTCCGCATTGTTTCATCTTTCATCTTTCCGCATTGTTTCATCCTTTCATCTTTCCGCATTCTTTCATCTTTCATCTTTCCGCATTGTTTCATCTTTCATCTTTCCACATTGTTTCATCTTTCCGCATTGTTTCATCTTTCATCTTCCGCATTGTTTCATCTTTCATCTTTCCGCATTGTTTCATCTTTCATCTTTCCGCATTGTTTCATCTTTCATCTTCCGCATTCTTTCATCTTTCATCTTTCCGCATTGTTTCATCTTTCATCTTTCCGCATTCTTTCATCTTTCATCTTTCCGCATTGTTTCATCTTTCATCTTTCCGCATTTTTTCATCTTTCACCTTTCCGCATTGTTTCATCTTTCCGCATTGTTTCATCTTTCCGCATTGTTTCATCTTTCCGCATTGTTTCATCTTTCCGCATTGTTTCATCTTTCCGCATTGTTTCATCTTTCCGCATTGTTTCATCTTTCCGCATTGTTTCATCTTTCCGCATTGTTTCATCTTTCCGCATTGTTTCATCTTTCCGCATTGTTTCATCTTTCCGCATTGTTTCATCTTTCCGCATTGTTTCATCTTTCCGCATTGTTTCATCTTTCCGCATTGTTTCATCTTTCCGCATTGTTTCATCTTTCATCTTTCCGCATTGTTTCATCTTTCATCTTTCCGGATTCTTTCATCTTTCATCTTTCCGCATTGTTTCATCTTTCATCTTTCCGCATTGTTTCATCCTTTCATCTTTCCGCATTCTTTCATCTTTCATCTTTCCGCATTGTTTCATCTTTCATCTTTCCGCATTGTTTCATCCTTTCATCTTTCCGCATTCTTTCATCTTTCATCTTTCCGCATTGTTTCATCTTTCATCGTTCCGCATTGTTTCATCTTTCCGCATTGATTCATCTTTCATCTTCCGCATTCTTTCATCTTTCATCTTTCCGCATTGTTTCATCTTTCATCTTTCATCTTTCATCTTTCCGCATTCTTTCATCTTTCATCTTTCCGCATTGTTTCATCTTTCATCTTTCCGCATTGTTTCATCTTTCATCTTTCCGCATTGTTTCATCTTTCATCTTTCCGCATTCTTTCATCTTTCATCTTTCCGCATTCTTTCATCTTTCATCTTTCCGCATTGTTTCATCTTTCATCTTTCCGCATTGTTTCATCTTTCCGCATTGTTTCATCTTTCATCTTTCCGCATTGTTTCATCTTTCATCTTTCCGCATTGTTTCATCTTTCATCTTTCCGCATTGTTTCATCTTTCATCTTTCCGCATTGTTTCATCTTTCATCTTCCGCATTCTTTCATCTTTCATGTTTCCGCATTGTTTCATCTTTCATCTTTCATCTTTCATCTTTCCGCATTCTTTCATCTTCATCTTTCCGCATTGTTTCATCTTTCATCTTTCCGCATTGTTTCATCTTTCATCTTTCCGCATTGTTTCATCTTTCATCTTTCCGCATTGTTTCACCTTTCATCTTTCCGCATTCTTTCATCTTTCATCTTTCCGCATTCTTTCATCTTTCATCTTTCCGCATTGCTTCATCTTTCCGCATTGTTTCATCTTTCATCTTTCCGCATTGTTTCATCTTTCATCTTTCCGCATTGTTTCATCTTTCATCTTTCCGCATTGTTTCATCTTTCATCTTTCCGCAATGTTTCATCTTTCATCTTTCCGCATTGTTTCATCTTTCATCTTTCCGCATTCTTTCATCTTTCATCTTTCCGCATTCTTTCATCTTTCATCTTTCCGCATTGTTTCATCTTTCCGCATTGTTTCATCTTTCATCTTTCCGCATTTTTTCATCTTTCATCTTTCCGCATTGTTTCATCTTTCATCTTTCCGCATTCTTTCATCTTTCATCTTTCCGCATTGTTTCATCTTTCATCTTTCCGCATTGTTTCACCTTTCATCTTTCCGCATTCTTTCATCTTTCATCTTTCCGCATTCTTTCATCTTTCATCTTTCCGCATTGTTTCATCTTTCCGCATTGTTTCATCTTTCATCTTTCCGCATTTTTTCATCTTTCATCTTTCCGCATTGTTTCATCTTTCATCTTTCCGCATTCTTTCATCTTTCATCTTTCCGCATTGTTTCATCTTTCATCTTTCCGCATTGTTTCATCTTTCATCTTTCCGCATTGTTTCATCTTTCATCTTTCCGCATTGTTTCATCTTTCATCTTTCCGCATTGTTTCATCTTTCATCTTTCAGCATTGTTTCATCTTTCATCTTTCCGCATTGTTTCACCTTTCATCTTTCCGCATTCTTTCATCTTTCATCTTTCCGCATTCTTTCATCTTTCATCTTTCCGCATTGTTTCATCTTTCCGCATTGTTTCATCTTTCATCTTTCCGCATTGTTTCATCTTTCATCTTTCCGCATTGTTTCATCTTTCCGCATTGTTTCATCTTTCATCTTTCCGCAATGTTTCATCTTTCATCTTTCCGCATTGTTTCATCTTTCATCTTTCCGCATTGTTTCATCTTTCATCTTTCCGCATTGTTTCATCTTTCCGCATTGTTTCATCTTTCATCTTTCCGCAATGTTTCATCTTTCATCTTTCCGCATTGTTTCATCTTTCATCTTTCCGCATTCTTTCATCTTTCATCTTTCCGCATTCTTTCATCTTTCATCTTTCCGCATTGTTTCATCTTTCCGCATTGTTTCATCTTTCATCTTTCCGCATTTTTTCATCTTTCATCTTTCCGCATTGTTTCATCTTTCATCTTTCCGCATTCTTTCATCTTTCATCTTTCCGCATTGTTTCATCTTTCATCTTTCCGCATTGTTTCACCTTTCATCTTTCCGCATTCTTTCATCTTTCATCTTTCCTCATTCTTTCATCTTTCATCTTTCCGCATTGTTTCATCTTTCCGCATTGTTTCATCTTTCATCTTTCCGCATTTTTTCATCTTTCATCTTTCCGCATTGTTTCATCTTTCATCTTTCCGCATTGTTTCATCTTTCATCTTTCCGCATTGTTTCATCTTTCATCTTTCCGCATTTTTTCATCTTTCATCTTTCCGCATTGTTTCATCTTTCCGCATTGTTTCATCTTTCATCTTCCGCATTCTTTCATCTTTCATCTTTCCGCATTGTTTCATCTTTCATCTTTCCGCATTGTTTCATCTTTCATCTTTCCGCATTGTTTCATCTTTCATCTTTCCGCATTGTTTCATCTTTCATCTTTCCGCATTCTTTCATCTTTCATCTTTCCGCATTGTTTCATCTTTCATCTTCCGCATTCTTTCATCTTTCATCTTTCCGCATTGTTTCATCTTTCATCTTTCATCTTTCATCTTTCATCTTTCCGCATTCTTTCATCTTTCATCTTTCCGCATTGTTTCATCTTTCATCTTTCCGCATTGTTTCATCTTTCATCTTTCCGCATTGTTTCATCTTTCATCTTTCCGCATTGTTTCACCTTTCATCTTTCCGCATTCTTTCATCTTTCATCTTTCCGCATTCTTTCATCTTTCATCTTTCCGCATTGTTTCATCTTTCATCTTCCGCATTCTTTCATCTTTCATCTTTCCGCATTGTTTCATCTTTCATCTTTCCGCATTGTTTCATCTTTCATCTTTCCGCATTGTTTCATCTTTCATCTTTCCGCATGGTTTCATCTTTCCGCATTGTTTCATCTTTCCGCATTGTTTCATCTTTCCGCATTGTTTCATCTTTCCGCATTGTTTCATCTTTCATCTTCCGCATTGTTTCATCTTTCATCTTTCCGCATTGTTTCATCTTTCATCTTTCCGCATTGTTTCATCTTTCATCCTTCCGCATTGTTTCATCTTTCATCTTTCCGCATTTTTTCATCTTTCATCTTTCCGCATTGTTTCATCTTTCCGCATTGTTTCATCTTTCATCTTTCCGCATTCTTTCATCTTTCATCTTTCCGCATTGTTTCATCTTTCATCTTTCCGCAATGTTTCATCTTTCATCTTTCCGCATTGTTTCATCTTTCATCTTTCCGCATTCTTTCATCTTTCATCTTTCCGCATTGTTTCATCTTTCATCTTTCCGCATTGTTTCATCTTTCATCTTCCGCATTCTTTCATCTTTCATCTTTCCGCATTGTTTCATCTTTCATCTTTCCGCCTTTTTTCATCTTTCATCTTTCCGCATTGTTTCATCTTTCATCTTTCCGCATTGTTTCATCTTTCATCTTTCAGCATTGTTTCATCTTTCATCTTTCCGCATTGTTTCACCTTTCATCTTTCCGCATTCTTTCATCTTTCATCTTTCCGCATTGTTTCATCTTTCATCTTTCCGCATTCTTTCATCTTTCATCTTTCCGCATTGTTTCATCTTTCATCTTTCCGCATTGTTTCATCTTTCATCTTTCCGCATTGTTTCATCTTTCATCTTTCCGCATTCATTCATCTTTCATCTTTCCGCATTGTTTCATCTTTCATCTTTCATCTTTCCGCATTGTTTCATCTTTCATCTTCCGCATTCTTTCATATTTCATCTTTCCGCATTGTTTCATCTTTCATCTTTCCGCATTCTTTCATCTTTCATCTTTCCGCATTGTTTCATCTTTCATCTTTCCGCATTGTTTCATCTTTCATCTTTCCGCATTGTTTCATCTTTCATCTTTCCGCATTGTTTCATCTTTCATCTTTCCGCATTGTTTCATCTTTCATCTTCCGCATTCTTTCATCTTTCATCTTTCCGCATTGTTTCATCTTTCATCTTTCCGCATTGTTTCATCTTTCATCTTTCCGCATTGTTTCATCTTTCATCTTTCCGCATTGTTTCATATTTCATCTTTCCGCATTGTTTCATATTTCATCTTTCCGCATTCTTTCATCTTTCATCTTTCCCCATTGTTTCATCTTTCATCTTTCCGCATTGTTTCATCTTTCATCTTTCCGCATTGTTTCATCTTTCATCTTTCCGCATTGTTTCATCTTTCATCTTTCCGCATTGTTTCATCTTTCATCTTTCCGCATTGTTTCATCTTTCATCTTTCCTCATTGTTTCATCTTTCATCTTTCCGCATTGTTTCATCTTTCATCTTTCCGCATTGTTTCATCTTTCATCTTTCCGCATTGTTTCATCTTTCATCTTTCCGCATTGTTTCATCTTTCATCTTTCCGCATTGTTTCATCTTTCATCTTTCCGCATTGTTTCATCTTTCCGCATTGTTTCATCTTTCCGCATTGTTTCATCTTTCCGCATTGTTTCATCTTTCCTCATTGTTTCATCTTTCCGCATTGTTTCATCTTTCCGCATTGTTTCATCTTTCATCTTCCGCATTCTTTCATCTTTCATCTTTCCGCATTATTTCATCTTTCATCTTTCCGCATTGTTTCATCTTTCATCTTTCCGCATTGTTTCATCCTTCATCTTTCCGCATTGTTTCATCTTTCATCTTCCGCATTCTTTCATCTTTCATCTTTCCGCATTGTTTCATCTTTCAACTTTCCGCATTGTTTCATCTTTCATCTTCCGCATTCTTTCATCTTTCATCTTTCCGCATTGTTTCATCTTTCATCTTCCGCATTGTTTCATCTTTCATCTTTCCGCATTTTTTCATCTTTCATCTTTCCGCATTGTTTCATCTTTCCGCAGTGTTTCATCTTTCCGCATTGTTTCATCTTGCCGCATTGTTTCATCTTTCATCTTTCCGCATTGTTTCATCTTTCATCTTTCCGCATTCTTTCATCTTTCATCTTTCCGCATTGTTTCATCTTTCATCTTTCCGCATTGTTTCATCTTTCATCTTTCCGCATTGTTTCATCTTTCATCTTTCCGCATTGTTTCATCTTTCATCTTTCCGCAATGTTTCATCTTTCATCTTTCCGCATTGTTTCATCTTTCATCTTTCCGCATTCTTTCATCTTTCATCTTTCCGCATTGTTTCATCTTTCATCTTTCCGCATTGTTTCATCTTTCATCTTCCGCATTCTTTCAGCTTTCATCTTTCCGCATTGTTTCATCTTTCATCTTTCCGCATTTTTTCATCTTTCATCTTTCCGCATTGTTTCATCTTTCATCTTTCCGCATTGTTTCATCTTTCCGCATTGTTTCATCTTTCCGCATTGTTTCATCTTTCCGCATTGTTTCATCTTTCATCTTTCCGCATTGTTTCATCTTTCATCTTTCCGCATTCTTTCATCTTTCATCTTTCCGCATTGTTTCATCTTTCATCTTTCCGCATTGTTTCATCTTTCATCTTTCCGCATTGTTTCATCTTTCATCTTTCCGCATTGTTTCATCTTTCATCTTTCCGCATTCTTTCATCTTTCATCTTTCCGCATTCTTTCATCTTTCATCTTTCCGCATTGTTTCATCTTTCATCTTCCGCATTCTTTCATCTTTCATCTTTCCGCATTGTTTCATCTTTCATCTTTCCGCATTGTTTCATCTTTCATCTTTCCGCATTGTTTCATCTTTCATCTTCCGCATTCTTTCAACTTTCATGTTTCCGCATTGTTTCATCTTTCATCTTTCATCTTTCATCTTTCCGCATTCTTTCATCTTTCATCTTTCCGCATTGTTTCATCTTTCATCTTTCCGCATTGTTTCATCTTTCATCTTTCCGCATTGTTTCATCTTTCATCTTTCCGCATTGTTTCACCTTTCATCTTTCCGCATTCTTTCATCTTTCATCTTTCCGCATTCTTTCATCTTTCATCTTTCCGCATTGTTTCATCTTTCATCTTTCAGCATTTTTTCATCTTTCATCTTTCCGCATTGTTTCATCTTTCCGCATTGTTTCATCTTTCATCTTCCGCATTCTTTCATCTTTCATCTTTCCGCATTGTTTCATCTTTCATCTTTCCGCATTGTTTCATCTTTCATCTTTCCGCATTGTTTCATCTTTCATCTTTCCGCATTGTTTCATCTTTCATCTTTCCGCATTCTTTCATCTTTCATCTTTCCGCATTGTTTCATCTTTCATCTTCCGCATTCTTTCATCTTTCATCTTTCCGCATTGTTTCATCTTTCATCTTTCATCTTTCATCTTTCATCTTTCATCTTTCATCTTTCCGCATTGTTTCATCTTTCATCTTTCCGCATTGTTTCATCTTTCATCTTTCCGCATTGTTTCATCTTTCATCTTTCCGCATTGTTTCATCTTTCATCTTTCCGCATTGTTTCACCTTTCATCTTTCCGCATTCTTTCATCTTTCATCTTTCCGCATTCTTTCATCTTTCATCTTTCCGCATTGTTTCATCTTTCATCTTTCCGCATTGTTTCATCTTTCATCTTTCCGCATTGTTTCATCTTTCATCTTCCGCATTCTTTCATCTTTCATCTTTCCGCATTGTTTCATCTTTCATCTTTCATCTTTCATCTTTCATCTTTCCGCATTCTTTCATCTTTCATCTTTCCGCATTCTTTCATCTTTCATCTTTCCGCATTGTTTCATCTTTCATCTTTCCGCATTGTTTCATCTTTCATCTTTCCGCAATGTTTCATCTTTCATCTTTCCGCATTGTTTCATCTTTCATCTTTCCGCATTCTTTCATCTTTCATCTTTCCGCATTGTTTCATCTTTCATCTTTCCGCATTGTTTCATCTTTCATCTTTCCGCATTGTTTCATCTTTCCGCATTGTTTCATCTTTCATCTTTCCGCATTTTTTCATCTTTCATCTTTCCGCATTGTTTCATCTTTCATCTTTCCGCATTGTTTCATCTTTCATCTTTCCGCATTGTTTCATCTTTCATCTTTCCGCATTCTTTCATCTTTCATCTTTCCGCATTCTTTCATCTTTCATCTTTCCGCATTCTTTCATCTTTCATCTTTCCGCATTGTTTCATCTTTCATCTTTCCGCATTGTTTCATCTTTCATCTTTCCGCATTGTTTCATCTTTCATCTTCCGTATTGTTTCATCTTTCATCTTTCCGCATTGTTTCATCTTTCATCTTTCCGCATTCTTTCATCTTTCATCTTTCCGCATTGTTTCATCTTTCATCTTCCGCATTCTTTCATCTTTCCGCATTGTTTCATCTTTCATCTTTCCGCATTTTTTCATCTTTCATCTTTCCGCATTGTTTCATCTTTCATCTTTCCGCATTGTTTCATCTTTCATCTTTCCGCATTGTTTCATCTTTCATCTTTCCGCATTCTTTCATCTTTCATCTTTCCGCATTCTTTCATCTTTCATCTTTCCGCATTCTTTCATCTTTCATCTTTCCGCATTGTTTCATCTTTCATCTTTCCGCATTGTTTCATCTTTCATCTATCCGCCTTTTTTCATCTTTCATCTTTCCGCATTGTTTCATCTTTCATCTTTCCGCATTGTTTCATCTTTCCGCATTGTTTCATCTTTCCGCATTGTTTCATCTTTCCGCATTGTTTCATCTTTCCGCATTGTTTCATCTTTCCGCATTGTTTCATCTTTCCGCATTGTTTCATCTTTCATCTTTCCGCATTTTTTCATCTTTCATCTTTCCGCATTGTTTCATCTTTCATCTTTCCGCATTCTTTCATCTTTCATCTTTCCGCATTGTTTCATCTTTCATCTTTCCGCATTGTTTCATCTTTCATCTTTCCGCATTGTTTCATCTTTCATCTTTCCGCATTCATTCATCTTTCATCTTTCCGCATTGTTTTATCTTTCATCTTTCATCTTTCCGCATTGTTTCATCTTTCATCTTCCGCATTCTTTCATCTTTCATCTTTCCGCATTGTTTCATCTTTCATCTTTCCGCATTCTTTCATCTTTCATCTTTCCGCATTGTTTCATCTTTCATCTTTCCGCATTCTTTCATCTTTCATCTTTCCGCATTGTTTCATCTTTCATCTTTCCGCATTGTTTCATCTTTCATCTTTCCGCATTGTTTCATCTTTCATCTTTCCGCATTGTTTCATCTTTCATCTTTCCGCATTGTTTCATCTTTCATCTTTCCGCATTGTTTCATCTTTCATCTTCCGCATTCTTTCATCTTTCATCTTTCCGCATTTTTTCATCTTTCATCTTTCCGCATTGTTTCATCTTTCATCTTTCCGCATTCTTTCATCTTTCATCTTTCCGCATTGTTTCATCTTTCATCTTTCCGCAATGTTTCATCTTTCATCTTCCCGCATTGTTTCATCTTTCATCTTTCCGCATTGTTTCATCTTTCATCTTTCCGCATTGTTTCATCTTTCCGCATTGTTTCATCTTTCATCTTCCGCATTGTTTCATCTTTCATCTTTCCGCATTGTTTCATCTTTCATCTTTCCGCATTCTTTCATCTTTCATCTTTCCGCATTGTTTCATCTTTCATCTTCCGCATTCTTTCATCTTTCCGCATTGTTTCATCTTTCATCTTTCCGCATTTTTTCATCTTTCATCTTTCCGCATTGTTTCATCTTTCATCTTTCCGCATTGTTTCATCTTTCATCTTTCCGCATTGTTTCATCTTTCATCTTTCCGCATTCTTTCATCTTTCATCTTTCCGCATTCTTTCATCTTTCATCTTTCCGCATTCTTTCATCTTTCATCTTTCCGCATTGTTTCATCTTTCATCTTTCCGCATTGTTTCAACTTTCATCTTTCCGCATTGTTTCATCTTTCATCTTTCCGCATTTCTTCATCTTTCATCTTTCCGCATTGTTTCATCTTTCATCTTTCCGCATTCTTTCATCTTTCATCTTTCCGCATTGTTTCATCTTTCATCTTTCCGCATTGTTTCATCTTTCCGCATTGTTTCATCTTTCATCTTCCGCATTCTTTCATCTTTCATCTTTCCGCATTGTTTCATCTTTCATCTTTCCGCATTTTTTCATCTTTCATCTTTCCGCGTTGTTTCATCTTTCATCTTTCCGCATTGTTTCATCTTTCCGCATTGTTTAATCTTTCCGCATTGTTTCATCTTTCATCTTCCGCATTCTTTCATCTTTCATCTTTCCGCATTGTTTCATCTTTCATCTTTCCGCATTGTTTCATCTTTCATCTTTCCGCATTGTTTCATCTTTCATCTTTCCGCATTCTTTCATCTTTCATCTTTCCGCATTGTTTCATCTTTCATCTTTCCGCATTGTTTCATCTTTCATCTTTCCGCATTCTTTCATCTTTCATCTTTCCGCATTGTTTCATCTTTCATATTTCATCTTTCCGCATTGTTTCATCTTTCATCTTCCGCATTGTTTCATCTTTCATCTTTCCGCATTGTTTCATCTTTCATCTTTCCGCATTCTTTCATCTTTCATCTTTCCGCATTGTTTCATCTTTCATCTTTCCGCATTGTTTCATCTTTCATCTTTCCGCATTGTTTCATCTTTCATATTTCCGCATTGTTTCATCTTTCATCTTTCCGCATTGTTTCATCTTTCATCTTTCCGCATTCTTTCATCTTTCACCTTTCCGCATTGTTTCATCTTTCATATTTCATCTTTCCGCATTGTTTCTTCTTTCATCTTCCGCATTCTTTCATCTTTCATCTTTCCGCATTGTTTCATCTTTCATCTTTCATCTTTCATCTTTCCGCATTCTTTCATCTTTCATCTTTCGCATTGTTTCATCTTTCATCTTTCCGCATTGTTTCATCTTTCATCTTTCCGCATTGTTTCATCTTTCATCTTCCGTATTGTTTCATCTTTCATCTTTCCGCATTGTTTCATCTTTCATCTTTCCGCATTCTTTCATCTTTCATCTTTCCGCATTGTTTCATCTTTCATCTTCCGCATTCTTTCATCTTTCCGCATTGTTTCATCTTTCATCTTTCCGCATTTTTTCATCTTTCATCTTTCCGCATTGTTTCATCTTTCATCTTTCCGCATTGTTTCATCTTTCATCTTTCCGCATTGTTTCATCTTTCATCTTTCCGCATTGTTTCATCTTTCATCTTTCCGCATTCTTTCATCTTTCATCTTCCGCACTGTTTCATCTTTCATCTTTCCGCATTTTTTCATCTTTCATCTTTCCGCATTGTTTCATCTTTCCGCAGTGTTTCATCTTTCCGCATTGTTTCATCTTGCCGCATTGTTTCATCTTTCATCTTTCCGCATTGTTTCATCTTTCATCTTTCCGCATTCTTTCATCTTTCATCTTTCAGCATTGTTTCATCTTTCATCTTTCCGCATTCTTACATCTTTCTTCTTTCCGCAATCTTTCATCTTTCATCTTTCCGCATTGTTTCATCTTTCATCTTCCGCATTCTTTCATCTTTCATCTTTCCGCATTGTTTCATCTTTCATCTTTCCGCATTGTTTCATCTTTCATCTTCCGCATTCTTTCATCTTTCATCTTTCCGCATTGTTTCATCTTTCATCTTTCCGCATTGTTTCATCTTTCATCTTTCCGCATTGTTTCATCTTTCATCTTCCGCACTGTTTCATCTTTCATCTTTCCGCATTTTTTCATCTTTCATCTTTCCGCATTGTTTCATCTTTCCGCAGTGTTTCATCTTTCCGCATTGTTTCATCTTGCCGCATTGTTTCATCTTTCATCTTTCCGCATTGTTTCATCTTTCATCTTTCCGCATTCTTTCATCTTTCATCTTTCAGCATTGTTTCATCTTTCATCTTTCCGCATTCTTTCATCTTTCATCTTTCCGCATTGTTTCATCTTTCATCTTTCCGCAATGTTTCATCTTTCATCTTTCCGCATTGTTTCATCTTTCATCTTTCCGCATTCTTTCATCTTTCATCTTTCCGCATTGTTTCATCTTTAATCTTTCCGCATTGTTTCATCTTTCCGCATTGTTTCATCTTTCATCTTCCGCATTCTTTCATCTTTCATCTTTCCGCATTGTTTCATCTTTCATCTTTCCGCATTTTTTCATCTTTCATCTTTCCGCATTGTTTCATCTTTCATCTTTCCGCATTGTTTCATCTTTCCGCATTGTTTCATCTTTCCGCATTGTTTCATCTTTCATCTTTCCGCATTGTTTCATCTTTCATCTTTCCGCATTCTTTCATCTTTAATCTTTCCGCATTGTTTCATCTTTCATCTTTCCGCATTCTTTCATCTTTCATCTTTCCGCATTCTTTCATCTTTCATTTTTCCGAATTGTTTCATCTTTCATCTTTCCGCATTTTTTCATCTTTCATCTTTCCGCATTGTTTCATCTTTCCGCATTGTTTCATCTTTCCGCATTGTTTCATCTTTCCGCATTGTTTCATCTTTCCGCATTGTTTCATCTTTCATCTTTACGCATTGTTTCATCTTTCATCTTTCCGCATTCTTTCATCTTTCATCTTTCCGTATTGTTTCATCTTTCATCTTTCCGCATTGTTTCATCCTTTCATCTTTCCGCATTCTTTAATCTTTCATCTTTCCGCATTGTTTCATCTTTCATCTTTCCGCATTGTTTCATCTTTCCGCATTGTTTCATCTTTCATCTTCCGCATTCTTTCATCTTTCATCTTTCCGCATTGATTCATCTTTCATCTTTCATCTTTCATCTTTCCGCATTCTTTCATCTTTCATCTTTCCGCATTGTTTCATCTTTCATCTTTCCGCATTGTTTCATCTTTCATCTTTCCGCATTGTTTCATCTTTCATCTTTCCGCATTGTTTCATCTTTCATCTTTCCGCATTCTTTCATCTTTCATCTTTCCGCATTCTTTCATCTTTCATCTTTCCGCATTGTTTCATCTTTCATCTTCCGCATTCTTTCATCTTTCATCTTTCCGCATTGTTTCATCTTTCATCTTTCCGCATTGTTTCATCTTTCATCTTTCCGCATTGTTTCATCTTTCATCTTCCGCATTCTTTCATCTTTCATGTTTCCGCATTGTTTCATCTTTCATCTTTCATCTTTCATCTTTCCGCATTCTTTCATCTTTCATCTTTCCGCATTGTTTCATCTTTCATCTTTCATCTTTCATCTTTCATCTTTCATCTTTCCGCATTCTTTCATCTTTCATCTTTCCGCATTGTTTCATCTTTCATCTTTCCGCATTGTTTCATCTTTCATCTTTCCGCATTTTTTCATCTTTCATCTTTCCGCATTGTTTCATCTTTCCGCATTGTTTCATCTTTCATCTTCCGCATTCTTTCATCTTTCATCTTTCCGCATTGTTTCATCTTTCATCTTTCCGCATTGTTTCATCTTTCATCTTTCCGCATTGTTTCATCTTTCATCTTTCCGCATTGTTTCATCTTTCATCTTTCCGCATTCTTTCATCTTTCATCTTTCCGCATTGTTTCATCTTTCATCTTCCGCATTCTTTCATCTTTCATCTTTCCGCATTGTTTCATCTTTCATCTTTCATCTTTCATCTTTCATCTTTCATCTTTCCGCATTCTTTCATCTTTCATCTTTCCGCATTGTTTCATCTTTCATCTTTCCGCATTGTTTCATCTTTCATCTTTCCGCATTGTTTCATCTTTCATCTTTCCGCATTGTTTCATCTTTCATCTTTCCGCATTGTTTCATCTTTCATCTTTCCGCATTGTTTCACCTTTCATCTTTCCGCATTCTTTCATCTTTCATCTTTCCGCATTCTTTCATCTTTCATCTTTCCGCATTGTTTCATCTTTCATCTTCCGCATTCTTTCATCTTTCATCTTTCCGCATTGTTTCATCTTTCATCTTTCATCTTTCATCTTTCATCTTTCATCTTTCCGCATTGTTTCATCTTTCATCTTTCCGCATTCTTTCATCTTTCATCTTTCCGCATTGTTTCATCTTTCATCTTTCCGCAATGTTTCATCTTTCATCTTTCCGCATTGTTTCATCTTTCATCTTTCCGCATTCTTTCATCTTTCATCTTTCCGCATTGTTTCATCTTTCATCTTTCCGCATTGTTTCATCTTTCATCTTTCCGCATTGTTTCATCTTTCCGCATTGTTTCATCTTTCATCTTTCCGCATTTTTTCATCTTTCATCTTTCCGCATTGTTTCATCTTTCATCTTTCCGCATTGTTTCATCTTTCATCTTTCCGCATTTTTTCATCTTTCATCTTTCCGCATTCTTTCATCTTTCATCTTTCCGCATTCTTTCATCTTTCATCTTTCCGCATTCTTTCATCTTTCATCTTTCCGCATTGTTTCATCTTTCATCTTTCCGCATTGTTTCATCTTTCATCTTTCCGCATTGTTTCATCTTTCCGCATTGTTTCATCTTTCATCTTCCGCATTGTTTCATCTTTCATCTTTCCGCATTGTTTCATCTTTCATCTTTCCGCATTCTTTCATCTTTCATCTTTCCGCATTGTTTCATCTTTCATCTTCCGCATTCTTTCATCTTTCCGCATTGTTTCATCTTTCATCTTTCCGCATTTTTTCATCTTTCATCTTTCCGCATTGTTTCATCTTTCATCTTTCCGCATTGTTTCATCTTTCATCTTTCCGCATTGTTTCATCTTTCATCTTTCCGCATTCTTTCATCTTTCATCTTTCCGCATTCTTTCATCTTTCATCTTTCCGCATTCTTTCATCTTTCATCTTTCCGCATTGTTTCATCTTTCATCTTTCCGCATTGTTTCATCTTTCATCTTTCCGCATTGTTTCATCTTTCATCTTTCCGCATTTCTTCATCTTTCATCTTTCCGCATTGTTTCATCTTTCATCTTTCCGCATTCTTTCATCTTTCATCTTTCCGCATTGTTTCATCTTTCATCTTTCCGCATTGTTTCATCTTTCCGCATTGTTTCATCTTTCATCTTCCGCATTCTTTCATCTTTCATCTTTCCGCATTGTTTCATCTTTCATCTTTCCGCATTTTTTCATCTTTCATCTTTCCGCGTTGTTTCATCTTTCATCTTTCCGCATTGTTTCATCTTTCCGCATTGTTTAATCTTTCCGCATTGTTTCATCTTTCATCTTCCGCATTCTTTCATCTTTCATCTTTCCGCATTGTTTCATCTTTCATCTTTCCGCATTGTTTCATCTTTCATCTTTCCGCATTGTTTCATCTTTCATCTTTCCGCATTCTTTCATCTTTCATCTTTCCGCATTGTTTCATCTTTCATCTTTCCGCATTGTTTCATCTTTCATCTTTCCGCATTCTTTCATCTTTCATCTTTCCGCATTGTTTCATCTTTCATATTTCATCTTTCCGCATTGTTTCATCTTTCATCTTCCGCATTGTTTCATCTTTCATCTTTCCGCATTGTTTCATCTTTCATCTTTCCGCATTCTTTCATCTTTCATCTTTCCGCATTGTTTCATCTTTCATCTTTCCGCATTGTTTCATCTTTCATCTTTCCGCATTGTTTCATCTTTCATCTTTCCGCATTGTTTCATCTTTCATCTTTCCGCATTGTTTCATCTTTCATCTTTCCGCATTCTTTCATCTTTCATCTTTCCGCATTGTTTCATCTTTCATCTTCCGCATTCTTTCATCTTTCATCTTTCCGCATTGTTTCATCTTTCATCTTTCATCTTTCATCTTTCCGCATTGTTTCATCTTTCATCTTTCCGCATTGTTTCATCTTTCATCTTTCCGCATTGTTTCATCTTTCATCTTTCCGCATTGTTTCATCTTTCATCTTTCCGCATTCTTTCATCTTTCATCTTTCCGCATTCTTTCATCTTTCATCTTTCCGCATTGTTTCATCTTTCATCTTTCCGCATTGTTTCATCTTTCATCTTCCGCATTCTTTCATCTTTCATCTTTCCGCATTGTTTCATCTTTCATCTTTCCGCATTCTTTCATCTTTCATCTTTCCGCATTGTTTCATCTTTCATCTTCCGCATTCTTTCATCTTTCATCTTTCCGCATCGTTTCATCTTTCATCTTTCATCTTTCATCTTTCCGCATTCTTTCATCTTTCATCTTTCCGCATTCTTTCATCTTTCATCTTTCCGCATTGTTTCATCTTTCATCTGTCCGCATTGTTTCATCTTTCATCTTTCCGCATCGTTTCATCTTTCATCTTTCCGCATTGTTTCATCTTTCATCTTTCCGCATTGTTTCATCTTTCATCTTTCCGCATTCTTTCATCTTTCATCTTTCCGCATTGTTTCATCTTTCATCTTTCCGCAATGTTTCATCTTTCATCTTTCCGCATTGTTTCATCTTTCATCTTTCCGCATTCTTTCATCTTTCATCTTTCCGCATTGTTTCATCTTTCATCTTTCCGCATTGTTTCATCTTTCCGCATTGTTTCATCTTTCATCTTTCCGCATTTTTTCATCTTTCATCTTTCCGCATTGTTTCATCTTTCATCTTTCCGCATTGTTTCATCTTTCATCTTTCCGCATTGTTTCATCTTTCATCTTTCCGCATTGTTTCATCTTTCATCTTTCCGCATTGTTTCATCTTTCATCTTTCCGCATTGTTTCATCTTTCATCTTTCCGCATTGTTTCATCTTTCCGCATTGTTTCATCTTTCCGCATTGTTTCATCTTTCCGCATTGTTTCATCTTTCATCTTCCGCATTGTTTCATCTTTCATCTTTCCGCATTGTTTCATCTTTCATCTATCCGCATTGTTTCATCTTTCATCTTCCGCATTCTTTCATCTTTCATCTTTCCGCATTGTTTCATCTTTCATCTTTCCGCATTCTTTCATCTTTCATCTTTCCGCATTGTTTCATCTTTCATCTTTCCGCATTTTTTCATCTTTCATCTTTCCGCATTGTTTCATCTTTCCGCATTGTTTCATCTTTCCGCATAGTTTCATCTTTCCGCATTGTTTCATCTTTCATCTTTCCGAATTTTTTCATCTTTCATCTTTCCGCATTGTTTCATCTTTCATCTTTCCGCATTCTTTCATCTTTCATCTTTCCGCATTGTTTCATCTTTCATCTTTCCGCATTGTTTCATCTTTCATCTTTCCGCATTGTTTCATCTTTCATCTTTCCGCATTCTTTCATCTTTCATCTTTCATCTTTCCGCATTGTTTCATCTTTCATCTTCCGCATTCTTTCATCTTTCATCTTTCCGCATTGTTTCATCTTTCATCTTTCCGCATTCTTTCATCTTTCATCTTTCCGCATTGTTTCATCTTTCATCTTTCCGCATTCTTTCATCTTTCATCTTTCCGCATTGTTTCATCTTTCATCTTTCCGCATTGTTTCATCTTTCCGCATTGTTTCATCTTTCATCTTCCGCATTCTTTCATCTTTCATCTTTGCGCATTGTTTCATCTTTCATCTTTCCGCATTGTTTCATCTTTCATCTTCCGCATTCTTTCATCTTTCATCTTTCCGCATTGTTTCATCTTTCACCTTTCCGCATTTTTTCATCTTTCATCTTTTCGCATTGTTTCGTCTTTCCGCATTGTTTCATCTTTCCGCATTGTTTCATCTTTCCGCATTGTTTAATCTTTCATCTTTCCGCATTCTTTCATCTTTCATCTTTCCGCATTCTTTCATCTTTCATCTTTCCGCATTGTTTCATCTTTCATCTTCCGCATTCTTTCATCTTTCATCTTTCCGCATTGTTTCATCTTTCATCTTTCCGCATTGTTTCATCTTTCATCTTTCCGCATTGTTTCATCTTTCATCTTTCCGCATTGTTTCATCTTTCATCTTTCATCTTTCATCTTTCCGCATTCTTTCATCTTTCATCTTTCCGCATTGTTTCATCTTTCATCTTTCCGCATTGTTTCATCTTTCATCTTTCCGCATTGTTTCAGCTTTCATCTTTCCGCATTGTTTCACCTTTCATCTTTCCGCATTCTTTCATCTTTCATCTTTCCGCATTCTTTCATCTTTCATCTTTCCGCATTGTTTCATCTTTCATCTTCCGCATTCTTTCATCTTTCATCTTTCCGCATTGTTTCATCTTTCATCTTCCCGCATTGTTTCATCTTTCATCTTTCCGCATTGTTTCATCTTTCATCTTTCCGCATTGTTTCATCTTTCATCTTTCCGCATTGTTTCATCTTTCATCTTTCCGCATTCTTTCATCTTTCATCTTTCCGCATTGTTTCATCTTTCATCTTCCCGCATTCTTTCATCTTTCATCTTTCCGCATTCTTTCATCTTTCATCTTTCCGCATTGTTTCATCTTTCATCTTTCCGCATTGTTTCATCTTTCCGCATTGTTTCAACTTTCATCTTTCCGCATTTTTTCATCTTTCATCTTTCCGCATTGTTTCATCTTTCATCTTTCCGCATTGTTTCATCTTTCATCTTTCCGCATTGTTTCATCTTTCATCTTTCCGCATTCTTTCATCTTTCATCTTTCCGCATTCTTTCATCTTTCATCTTTCCGCATTCTTTCATCTTTCATCTTTCCGCATTGTTTCATCTTTCATCTTTCCGCATTGTTTCATCTTTCATCTTTCCGCATTGTTTCATCTTTCCGCATTGTTTCATCTTTCCGCATTGTTTCATCGTTCCGCATTGTTTCATCTTTCCGCATTGTTTCATCTTTCATCTTCCGCATTGTTTCATCTTTCATCTTCCGCATTCTTTCATCTTTCATCTTTCCGCATTGTTTCATCTTTCATCTTTTCGCATTCTTTCATCTTTCATCTTTCCGCATTTTTTCATCTTTCATCTTTCCGCATTGTTTCATCTTTCCGCATTGTTTCATCTTTCCGCATTGTTTCGTCTTTCCGCATTGTTTCATCTTTCCGCATTGTTTCATCTTTCCGCATTGTTTCATCTTTCCGCATTGTTTCATCTTTCCGCATTGTTTCATCTTTCCGCATTGTTTCATCTTTCCGCATTGTTTCATCTTTCCGCATTGTTTCATCTTTCCGCATTGTTTCATCTTTCCGCATTTTTTCATCTTTCCGCATTGTTTCATCTTTCCGCATTGTTTCATCTTTCCGCATTGTTTCATCTTTCCGCATTGTTTCATCTTTCCGCATTGTTTCATCTTTCCGCATTGTTTCATCTTTCATCTTTCCGCATTGTTTCATCTTTCATCTTTCCGCATTGTTTCATCTTTCATCTTTCCGCATTGTTTCATCTTTCATCTTTCCGCATTGTTTCATCTTTCATCTTTCCGCATTGTTTCATCTTTCATCTTTCCGCATTGTTTCATCTTTCATCTTTCCGCATTGTTTCATCTTTCATCTTTCCGCATTGTTTCATCTTTCCGCATTGTTTCATCTTTCCGCATTGTTTCATCTTTCCGCATTGTTTCATCTTTACGCATTGTTTCATCTTTCCGCATTGTTTCATCTTTCCGCATTGTTTCATCTTTCCGCATTGTTTCATCTTTCCGCGTTGTTTCATCTTTCCGCATTGTTTCATCTTTCCGCATTGTTTCATCTTTCCGCATTGTTTCATCTTTCATCTTTCCGCATTGTTTCATCTTTCATCTTTCCGCATTGTTTCATCTTTCATCTTCCGCATTCTTTCATCTTTCATCTTTCCGCATTGTTTCATCTTTCATCTTTCCGCATTCTTTCATCTTTCATCTTCCCGCATTGTTTCATCTTTCATCTTCCGCATTCTTTCATCTTTCATCTTTCCGCATCGTTTCATCTTTCATCTTTCATCTTTCATCTTTCCGCATTCTTTCATCTTTCATCTTTCCGCATTCTTTCATCTTTCATCTTTCCGCATTGTTTCATCTTTCATCTGTCCGCATTGTTTCATCTTTCATCTTTCCGCATCGTTTCATCTTTCATCTTTCCGCATTGTTTCATCTTTCATCTTTCCGCATTGTTTCATCTTTCATCTTTCCGCATTCTTTCATCTTTCATCTTTCCGCATTGTTTCATCTTTCATCTTTCCGCAATGTTTCATCTTTCATCTTTCCGCATTGTTTCATCTTTCATCTTTCCGCATTCTTTCATCTTTCATCTTTCCGCATTCTTTCATCTTTCATCTTTCCGCATTGTTTCATCTTTCATCTTTCCGCATTGTTTCATCTTTCATCTTTCCGCATTGTTTCATCTTTCATCTTTCCGCATTTTTTCATCTTTCATCTTTCCGCATTGTTTCATCTTTCATCTTTCCGCATTGTTTCATCTTTCATCTTTCCGCATTGTTTCATCTTTCATCTTTCCGCATTGTTTCATCTTTCATCTTTCCGCATTGTTTCATCTTTCATCTTTCCGCATTGTTTCATCTTTCATCTTTCCGCATTGTTTCATCTTTCCGCATTGTTTCATCTTTCCGCATTGTTTCATCTTTCCGCATTGTTTCATCTTTCCGCATTGTTTCATCTTTCATCTTTCCGCATTTTTTCATCTTTCATCTTTCCGCATTGTTTCATCTTTCCGCATTGTTTCATCTTTCCGCATAGTTTCATCTTTCCGCATTGTTTCATCTTTCATCTTTCCGCATTTTTTCATCTTTCATCTTTCCGCATTGTTTCATCTTTCATCTTTCCGCATTCTTTCATCTTTCATCTTTCCGCATTGTTTCATCTTTCATCTTTCCGCATTGTTTCATCTTTCATCTTTCCGCATTGTTTCATCTTTCATCTTTCCGCATTGTTTCATCTTTCATCTTTCCGCATTCTTTCATCTTTCATCTTTCATCTTTCCGCATTGTTTCATCTTTCATCTTTCGCATTCTTTCATCTTTCATCTTTCCGCATTGTTTCATCTTTCATCTTTCCGCATTCTTTCATCTTTCATCTTTCCGCATTGTTTCATCTTTCATCTTTCCGCATTCTTTCATCTTTCATCTTTCCGCATTGTTTCATCTTTCATCTTTCCGCATTGTTTCATCTTTCCGCATTGTTTCATCTTTCATCTTCCGCATTCTTTCATCTTTCATCTTTGCGCATTGTTTCATCTTTCATCTTTCCGCATTGTTTCATCTTTCATCTTCCGCATTCTTTCATCTTTCATCTTTCCGCATTGTTTCATCTTTCATCTTTCCGCATTTTTTCATCTTTCATCTTTTCGCATTGTTTCGTCTTTCCGCATTGTTTCATCTTTCCGCATTGTTTCATCTTTCCGCATTGTTTAATCTTTCATCTTTCCGCATTCTTTCATCTTTCATCTTTCCGCATTCTTTCATCTTTCATCTTTCCGCACTGTTTCATCTTTCATCTTCTGCATTCTTTCATCTTTCATCTTTCCGCATTGTTTCATCTTTCATCTTTCCGCATTGTTTCATCTTTCATCTTTCCGCATTGTTTCATCTTTCATCTTTCCGCATTGTTTCATCTTTCATCTTCCGCATTCTTTCATCTTTCATCTTTCCGCATTGTTTCATCTTTCATCTTTCATCTTTCATCTTTCCGCATTCTTTCATCTTTCATCTTTCCGCATTGTTTCATCTTTCATCTTTCCGCATTGTTTCATCTTTCATCTTTCCGCATTGTTTCAGCTTTCATCTTTCCGCATTGTTTCACCTTTCATCTTTCCGCATTCTTTCATCTTTCATCTTTCCGCATTCTTTCATCTTTCATCTTTCCGCATTGTTTCATCTTTCATCTTTCCGCATTCTTTCATCTTTCATCTTTCCGCATTGTTTCATCTTTCATCTTTCCGCAATGTTTCATCTTTCATCTTTCCGCATTGTTTCATCTTTCATCTTCCCGCATTCTTTCATCTTTCATCTTTCCGCATTCTTTCATCTTTCATCTTTCCGCATTGTTTCATCTTTCATCTTTCCGCATTGTTTCATCTTTCCGCATTGTTTCATCTTTCATCTTTCCGCATTTTTTCATCTTTCATCTTTCCGCATTGTTTCATCTTTCATCTTTCCGCATTGTTTCATCTTTCATCTTTCCGCATTGTTTCATCTTTCATCTTTCCGCATTCTTTCATCTTTCATCTTTCCGCATTCTTTCATCTTTCATCTTTCCGCATTCTTTCATCTTTCCGCATTCTTTCATCTTTCATCTTTCCGCATTCTTTCATCTTTCATCTTTCCGCATTGTTTCATCTTTCATCTTTCCGCATTGTTTCATCTTTCATCTTTCCGCATTGTTTCATCTTTCATCTTTCCGCATTGTTTCATCTTTCCGCATTGTTTCATCTTTCCGCATTGTTTCATCTTTCCGCATTGTTTCATCTTTCATCTTCCGCATTGTTTCATCTTTCATCTTTCCGCATTGTTTCATCTTTCATCTATCCGCATTGTTTCATCTTTCATCTTCCGCATTCTTTCATCTTTCATCTTTCCGCATTGTTTCATCTTTCATCTTTCCGCATTCTTTCATCTTTCATCTTTCCGCATTGTTTCATCTTTCATCTTTCCGCATTTTTTCATCTTTCATCTTTCCGCATTGTTTCATCTTTCCGCATTGTTTCATCTTTCCGCATAGTTTCATCTTTCCGCATTGTTTCATCTTTCATCTTTCCGCATTTTTTCATCTTTCATCCTTCCGCATTGTTTCATCTTTCATCTTTCCGCATTCTTTCATCTTTCATCTTTCCGCATCGTTTCATCTTTCATCTTTCCGCATTGTTTCATCTTTCATCTTTCCGCATTGTTTCATCTTTCATCTTTCCGCATTCTTTCATCTTTCATCTTTCATCTTTCCGCATTGTTTCATCTTTCATCTTCCGCATTCTTTCATCTTTCATCTTTCCGCATTGTTTCATCTTTCATCTTTCCGCATTCTTTCATCTTTCATCTTTCCGCATCGTTTCATCTTTCATCTTTCATCTTTCATCTTTCCGCATTCTTTCATCTTTCATCTTTCCGCATTCTTTCATCTTTCATCTTTCCGCATTGTTTCATCTTTCATCTGTCCGCATTGTTTCATCTTTCATCTTTCCGCATCGTTTCATCTTTCATCTTTCCGCATTGTTTCATCTTTCATCTTTCCGCATTGTTTCATCTTTCATCTTTCCGCATTCTTTCATCTTTCATCTTTCCGCATTGTTTCATCTTTCATCTTTCCGCAATGTTTCATCTTTCATCTTTCCGCATTGTTTCATCTTTCATCTTTCCGCATTCTTTCATCTTTCATCTTTCCGCATTCTTTCATCTTTCATCTTTCCGCATTGTTTCATCTTTCATCTTTCCGCATTGTTTCATCTTTCATCTTTCCGCATTGTTTCATCTTTCATCTTTCCGCATTTTTTCATCTTTCATCTTTCCGCATTGTTTCATCTTTCATCTTTCCGCATTGTTTCATCTTTCATCTTTCCGCATTGTTTCATCTTTCATCTTTCCGCATTGTTTCATCTTTCATCTTTCCGCATTGTTTCATCTTTCATCTTTCCGCATTGTTTCATCTTTCATCTTTCCGCATTGTTTCATCTTTCCGCATTGTTTCATCTTTCCGCATTGTTTCATCTTTCCGCATTGTTTCATCTTTCCGCATTGTTTCATCTTTCATCTTTCCGCATTTTTTCATCTTTCATCTTTCCGCATTGTTTCATCTTTCCGCATTGTTTCATCTTTCCGCATAGTTTCATCTTTCCGCATTGTTTCATCTTTCATCTTTCCGCATTTTTTCATCTTTCATCTTTCCGCATTGTTTCATCTTTCATCTTTCCGCATTCTTTCATCTTTCATCTTTCCGCATTGTTTCATCTTTCATCTTTCCGCATTGTTTCATCTTTCATCTTTCCGCATTGTTTCATCTTTCATCTTTCCGCATTGTTTCATCTTTCATCTTTCCGCATTCTTTCATCTTTCATCTTTCATCTTTCCGCATTGTTTCATCTTTCATCTTTCGCATTCTTTCATCTTTCATCTTTCCGCATTGTTTCATCTTTCATCTTTCCGCATTCTTTCATCTTTCATCTTTCCGCATTGTTTCATCTTTCATCTTTCCGCATTCTTTCATCTTTCATCTTTCCGCATTGTTTCATCTTTCATCTTTCCGCATTGTTTCATCTTTCCGCATTGTTTCATCTTTCATCTTCCGCATTCTTTCATCTTTCATCTTTGCGCATTGTTTCATCTTTCATCTTTCCGCATTGTTTCATCTTTCATCTTTTCGCATTGTTTCGTCTTTCCGCATTGTTTCATCTTTCCGCATTGTTTCATCTTTCCGCATTCTTTCATCTTTCATCTTTCCGCATTGTTTCATCTTTCATCTTTCCGCATTCTTTCATCTTTCATCTTTCCGCATTGTTTCATCTTTCATCTTTCCGCATTCTTTCATCTTTCATCTTTCCGCATTGTTTCATCTTTCATCTTTCCGCATTGTTTCATCTTTCCGCATTGTTTCATCTTTCATCTTCCGCATTCTTTCATCTTTCATCTTTGCGCATTGTTTCATCTTTCATCTTTCCGCATTGTTTCATCTTTCATCTTCCGCATTCTTTCATCTTTCATCTTTCCGCATTGTTTCATCTTTCATCTTTCCGCATTTTTTCATCTTTCATCTTTTCGCATTGTTTCGTCTTTCCGCATTGTTTCATCTTTCCGCATTGTTTCATCTTTCCGCATTGTTTAATCTTTCATCTTTCCGCATTCTTTCATCTTTCATCTTTCCGCATTCTTTCATCTTTCATCTTTGCGCATTGTTTCATCTTTCATCTTTCCGCATTGTTTCATCTTTCATCTTTCCGCATTGTTTCATCTTTCATCTTTCCGCATTGTTTCATCTTTCATCTTCCGCATTCTTTCATCTTTCATCTTTCCGCATTGTTTCATCTTTCATCTTTCATCTTTCATCTTTCCGCATTCTTTCATCTTTCATCTTTCCGCATTGTTTCATCTTTCATCTTTCCGCATTGTTTCATCTTTCATCTTTCCGCATTGTTTCAGCTTTCATCTTTCCGCATTGTTTCACCTTTCATCTTTCCGCATTCTTTCATCTTTCATCTTTCCGCATTCTTTCATCTTTCATCTTTCCGCATTGTTTCATCTTTCATCTTTCCGCATTCTTTCATCTTTCATCTTTCCGCATTGTTTCATCTTTCATCTTTCCGCAATGTTTCATCTTTCATCTTTCCGCATTGTTTCATCTTTCATCTTCCCGCATTCTTTCATCTTTCATCTTTCCGCATTCTTTCATCTTTCATCTTTCCGCATTGTTTCATCTTTCATCTTTCCGCATTGTTTCATCTTTCCGCATTGTTTCATCTTTCATCTTTCCGCATTTTTTCATCTTTCATCTTTCCGCATTGTTTCATCTTTCATCTTTCCGCATTGTTTCATCTTTCATCTTTCCGCATTGTTTCATCTTTCATCTTTCCGCATTCTTTCATCTTTCATCTTTCCGCATTCTTTCATCTTTCATCTTTCCGCATTCTTTCATCTTTCATCTTTCCGCATTCTTTCATCTTTCATCTTTCCGCATTCTTTCATCTTTCATCTTTCCGCATTGTTTCATCTTTCATCTTTCCGCATTGTTTCATCTTTCATCTTTCCGCATTGTTTCATCTTTCATCTTTCCGCATTGTTTCATCTTTCCGCATTGTTTCATCTTTCCGCATTGTTTCATCTTTCCGCATTGTTTCATCTTTCATCTTCCGCATTGTTTCATCTTTCATCTTTCCGCATTGTTTCATCTTTCATCTATCCGCATTGTTTCATCTTTCATCTTCCGCATTCTTTCATCTTTCATCTTTCCGCATTGTTTCATCTTTCATCTTTCCGCATTCTTTCATCTTTCATCTTTCCGCATTGTTTCATCTTTCATCTTTCCGCATTTTTTCATCTTTCATCTTTCCGCATTGTTTCATCTTTCCGCATTGTTTCATCTTTCCGCATAGTTTCATCTTTCCGCATTGTTTCATCTTTCATCTTTCCGCATTTTTTCATCTTTCATCTTTCCGCATTGTTTCATCTTTCATCTTTCCGCATTCTTTCATCTTTCATCTTTCCGCATTGTTTCATCTTTCATCATTCCGCATTGTTTCATCTTTCATCTTTCCGCATTGTTTCATCTTTCATCTTTCCGCATTCTTTCATCTTTCATCTTTCATCTTTCCGCATTGTTTCATCTTTCATCTTCCGCATTCTTTCATCTTTCATCTTTCCGCATTGTTTCATCTTTCATCTTTCCGCATTCTTTCATCTTTCATCTTTCCGCATTGTTTCATCTTTCATCTTTCCGCATTCTTTCATCTTTCATCTTTCCGCATTGTTTCATCTTTCATCTTTCCGCATTGTTTCATCTTTCCGCATTGTTTCATCTTTCATCTTCCGCATTCTTTCATCTTTCATCTTTGCGCATTGTTTCATCTTTCATCTTTCCGCATTGTTTCATCTTTCATCTTCCGCATTCTTTCATCTTTCATCTTTCCGCATTGTTTCATCTTTCATCTTTCCGCATTTTTTCATCTTTCATCTTTTCGCATTGTTTCGTCTTTCCGCATTGTTTCATCTTTCCGCATTGTTTCATCTTTCCGCATTGTTTAATCTTTCATCTTTCCGCATTCTTTCATCTTTCATCTTTCCGCATTCTTTCATCTTTCATCTTTCCGCATTGTTTCATCTTTCATCTTCCGCATTCTTTCATCTTTCATCTTTCCGCATTGTTTCATCTTTCATCTTTCCGCATTGTTTCATCTTTCATCTTTCCGCATTGTTTCATCTTTCATCTTTCCGCAATGTTTCATCTTTCATCTTTCATCTTTCATCTTTCCGCATTCTTTCATCTTTCATCTTTCCGCATTGTTTCATCTTTCATCTTTCCGCATTGTTTCATCTTTCATCTTTCCGCATTGTTTCAGCTTTCATCTTTCCGCATTGTTTCACCTTTCATCTTTCCGCATTCTTTCATCTTTCATCTTTCCGCATTCTTTCATCTTTCATCTTTCCGCATTGTTTCATCTTTCATCTTCCGCATTCTTTCATCTTTCATCTTTCCGCATTGTTTCATCTTTCATCTTCCCGCATTGTTTCATCTTTCATCTTTCCGCATTGTTTCATCTTTCATCTTTCCGCATTGTTTCATCTTTCATCTTTCCGCATTGTTTCATCTTTCATCTTTCCGCATTCTTTCATCTTTCATCTTTCCGCATTGTTTCATCTTTCATCTTCCCGCATTCTTTCATCTTTCATCTTTCCGCATTCTTTCATCTTTCATCTTTCCGCATTGTTTCATCTTTCCGCATTGTTTCATCTTTCATCTTTCCGCATTTTTTCATCTTTCATCTTTCCGCATTGTTTCATCTTTCATCATTCCGCATTGTTTCATCTTT
The DNA here is from genome assembly GCA_949152435.1 of Gastracanthus pulcherrimus. Lineage (NCBI taxonomy): Eukaryota > Metazoa > Arthropoda > Insecta > Hymenoptera > Pteromalidae > Gastracanthus > Gastracanthus pulcherrimus. The sequence goes on along the minus strand of CASCKD010000099.1, from coordinate 1,651,597 downwards.
CATCTTTCCGCATTGTTTCATCTTTCATCTTTCCGCATTCTTTCATCTTTCATCTTTCCGCATTCTTTCATCTTTCATCTTTCCGCATTCTTTCATCTTTCATCTTTCCGCATTGTTTCATCTTTCATCTTTCCGCATTGTTTCATCTTTCATCTTTCCGCATTGTTTCATCTTTCCGCATTGTTTCATCTTTCCGCATTGTTTCATCGTTCCGCATTGTTTCATCTTTCCGCATTGTTTCATCTTTCATCTTCCGCATTGTTTCATCTTTCATCTTCCGCATTCTTTCATCTTTCATCTTTCCGCATTGTTTCATCTTTCATCTTTTCGCATTCTTTCATCTTTCATCTTTCCGCATTTTTTCATCTTTCATCTTTCCGCATTGTTTCATCTTTCCGCATTGTTTCATCTTTCCGCATTGTTTCGTCTTTCCGCATTGTTTCATCTTTCCGCAGTGTTTCATCTTTCCGCATTGTTTCATCTTTCCGCATTGTTTCATCTTTCCGCATTGTTTCATCTTTCCGCATTGTTTCATCTTTCCGCATTGTTTCATCTTTCCGCATTGTTTCATCTTTCCGCATTGTTTCATCTTTCCGCATTGTTTCATCTTTCCGCATTGTTTCATCTTTCCGCATTGTTTCATCTTTCCGCATTGTTTCATCTTTCCGCATTGTTTCATCTTTCCGCATTGTTTCATCTTTCCGCATTGTTTCATCTTTCCGCATTGTTTCATCTTTCATCTTTCCGCATTGTTTCATCTTTCATCTTTCCGCATTGTTTCATCTTTCATCTTTCCGCATTGTTTCATCTTTCATCTTTCCGCATTGTTTCATCTTTCATCTTTCCGCATTGTTTCATCTTTCATCTTTCCGCATTGTTTCATCTTTCATCTTTCCGCATTGTTTCATCTTTCCGCATTGTTTCATCTTTCCGCATTGTTTCATCTTTCCGCATTGTTTCATCTTTACGCATTGTTTCATCTTTCCGCATTGTTTCATCTTTCCGCATTGTTTCATCTTTCCGCATTGTTTCATCTTTCCGCGTTGTTTCATCTTTCCGCATTGTTTCATCTTTCCGCATTGTTTCATCTTTCCGCATTGTTTCATCTTTCATCTTTCCGCATTGTTTCATCTTTCATCTTTCCGCATTGTTTCATCTTTCATCTTCCGCATTCTTTCATCTTTCATCTTTCCGCATTGTTTCATCTTTCATCTTTCCGCATTCTTTCATCTTTCATCTTTCCGCATTGTTTCATCTTTCATCTCCCGCATTCTTTCATCTTTCATCTTTCCGCATCGTTTCATCTTTCATCTTTCATCTTTCATCTTTCCGCATTCTTTCATCTTTCATCTTTCCGCATTCTTTCATCTTTCATCTTTCCGCATTGTTTCATCTTTCATCTGTCCGCATTGTTTCATCTTTCATCTTTCCGCATCGTTTCATCTTTCATCTTTCCGCATTGTTTCATCTTTCATCTTTCCGCATTGTTTCATCTTTCATCTTTCCGCATTCTTTCATCTTTCATCTTTCCGCATTGTTTCATCTTTCATCTTTCCGCAATGTTTCATCTTTCATCTTTCCGCATTGTTTCATCTTTCATCTTTCCGCATTCTTTCATCTTTCATCTTTCCGCATTGTTTCATCTTTCATCTTTCCGCATTGTTTCATCTTTCATCTTTCCGCATTGTTTCATCTTTCCGCATTGTTTCATCTTTCATCTTTCCGCATTTTTTCATCTTTCATCTTTCCGCATTGTTTCATCTTTCATCTTTCCGCATTGTTTCATGTTTCATCTTTCCGCATTGTTTCATCTTTCATCTTTCCGCATTGTTTCATCTTTCATCTTTCCGCATTGTTTCATCTTTCATCTTTCCGCATTGTTTCATCTTTCCGCATTGTTTCATCTTTCTTCTTTCCGCATTTTTTCATCTTTCATCTTTCCGCATTGTTTCATCTTTCATCTTTCCGCATTGTTTCATCTTTCATCTTTCCGCATTGTTTCATCTTTCATCTTTCCGCATTGTTTCATCTTTCATCTTTCCGCATTGTTTCATCTTTCCGCATTGTTTCATCTTTCCGCATTGTTTCATCTTTCCGCATTGTTTCATCTTTCCGCATTGTTTCATCTTTCATCTTTCCGCATTTTTTCATCTTTCATCTTTCCGCATTGTTTCATCTTTCCGCATTGTTTCATCTTTCCGCATAGTTTCATCTTTCCGCATTGTTTCATCTTTCATCTTTCCGCATTTTTTCATCTTTCATCTTTCCGCATTGTTTCATCTTTCATCTTTCCGCATTCTTTCATCTTTCATCTTTCCGCATTGTTTCATCTTTCATCTTTCCGCATTGTTTCATCTTTCATCTTTCCGCATTGTTTCATCTTTCATCTTTCCGCATTCTTTCATCTTTCATCTTTCATCTTTCCGCATTGTTTCATCTTTCATCTTTCGCATTCTTTCATCTTTCATCTTTCCGCATTGTTTCATCTTTCATCTTTCCGCATTCTTTCATCTTTCATCTTTCCGCATTGTTTCATCTTTCATCTTTCCGCATTCTTTCATCTTTCATCTTTCCGCATTGTTTCATCTTTCATCTTTCCGCATTGTTTCATCTTTCCGCATTGTTTCATCTTTCATCTTCCGCATTCTTTCATCTTTCATCTTTGCGCATTGTTTCATCTTTCATCTTTCCGCATTGTTTCATCTTTCATCTTCCGCATTCTTTCATCTTTCATCTTTCCGCATTGTTTCATCTTTCATCTTTCCGCATTTTTTCATCTTTCATCTTTTCGCATTGTTTCGTCTTTCCGCATTGTTTCATCTTTCCGCATTGTTTCATCTTTCCGCATTGTTTAATCTTTCATCTTTCCGCATTCTTTCATCTTTCATCTTTCCGCATTCTTTCATCTTTCATCTTTCCGCACTGTTTCATCTTTCATCTTCTGCATTCTTTCATCTTTCATCTTTCCGCATTGTTTCATCTTTCATCTTTCCGCATTGTTTCATCTTTCATCTTTCCGCATTGTTTCATCTTTCATCTTTCCGCATTGTTTCATCTTTCATCTTCCGCATTCTTTCATCTTTCATCTTTCCGCATTGTTTCATCTTTCATCTTTCATCTTTCATCTTTCCGCATTCTTTCATCTTTCATCTTTCCGCATTGTTTCATCTTTCATCTTTCCGCATTGTTTCATCTTTCATCTTTCCGCATTGTTTCAGCTTTCATCTTTCCGCATTGTTTCACCTTTCATCTTTCCGCATTCTTTCATCTTTCATCTTTCCGCATTCTTTCATCTTTCATCTTTCCGCATTGTTTCATCTTTCATCTTTCCGCATTCTTTCATCTTTCATCTTTCCGCATTGTTTCATCTTTCATCTTTCCGCAATGTTTCATCTTTCATCTTTCCGCATTGTTTCATCTTTCATCTTCCCGCATTCTTTCATCTTTCATCTTTCCGCATTCTTTCATCTTTCATCTTTCCGCATTGTTTCATCTTTCATCTTTCCGCATTGTTTCATCTTTCCGCATTGTTTCATCTTTCATCTTTCCGCATTTTTTCATCTTTCATCTTTCCGCATTGTTTCATCTTTCATCTTTCCGCATTGTTTCATCTTTCATCTTTCCGCATTGTTTCATCTTTCATCTTTCCGCATTCTTTCATCTTTCATCTTTCTGCATTCTTTCATCTTTCATCTTTCCGCATTCTTTCATCTTTCATCTTTCCGCATTCTTTCATCTTTCATCTTTCCGCATTCTTTCATCTTTCATCTTTCCGCATTGTTTCATCTTTCATCTTTCCGCATTGTTTCATCTTTCATCTTTCCGCATTGTTTCATCTTTCATCTTTCCGCATTGTTTCATCTTTCCGCATTGTTTCATCTTTCCGCATTGTTTCATCTTTCCGCATTGTTTCATCTTTCATCTTCCGCATTGTTTCATCTTTCATCTTCCGCATTCTTTCATCTTTCATCTTTCCGCATTGTTTCATCTTTCATCTTTCCGCATTCTTTCATCTTTCATCTTTCCGCATTTTTTCATCTTTCATCTTTCCGCATTGTTTCATCTTTCCGCATTGTTTCATCTTTCCGCATTGTTTCGTCTTTCCGCATTGTTTCATCTTTCCGCATTGTTTCATCTTTCCGCATTGTTTCATCTTTCCGCATTGTTTCATCTTTCCGCATTGTTTCATCTTTCCGCATTGTTTCATCTTTCCGCATTGTTTCATCTTTCCGCATTGTTTCATCTTTCCGCATTGTTTCATCTTTCCGCATTGTTTCATCTTTCCGCATTGTTTCATCTTTCCGCATTGTTTCATCTTTCCGCATTGTTTCATCTTTCATCTTTCCGCATTGTTTCATCTTTCATCTTTCCGCATTGTTTCATCTTTCATCTTTCCGCATTGTTTCATCTTTCATCTTTCCGCATTGTTTCATCTTTCATCTTTCCGCATTGTTTCATCTTTCATCTTTCCGCATTGTTTCATCTTTCCGCATTGTTTCATCTTTCCGCATTGTTTCATCTTTCCGCATTGTTTCATCTTTACGCATTGTTTCATCTTTCCGCATTGTTTCATCTTTCCGCATTGTTTCATCTTTCCGCATTGTTTCATCTTTCCGCATTGTTTCATCTTTCCGCATTGTTTCATCTTTCCGCATTGTTTCATCTTTCATCTTTCCGCATTGTTTCATCTTTCATCTTTCCGCATTGTTTCATCTTTCATCTTTCCGCATTGTTTCATCTTTCATCTTTCCGCATTGTTTCATCTTTCATCTTTCCGCATTGTTTCATCTTTCATCTTCCGCATTCTTTCATCTTTCATCTTTCCGCATTGTTTCATCTTTCATCTTTCCGCATTGTTTCATCTTTCATCTTTCCGCATTGTTTCATCTTTCATCTTTCCGCATTGTTTCATCTTTCCGCATTGTTTCATCTTTCCGCATTGTTTCATCTTTCATCTTCCGCATTGTTTCATCTTTCATCTTCCGCATTCTTTCATCTTTCATCTTTCCGCATTGTTTCATCTTTCATCTTTCCGCATTCTTTCATCTTTCATCTTTCCGCATTTTTTCATCTTTCATCTCTCCGCATTGTTTCATCTTTCCGCATTGTTTAATCTTTCCGCATTGTTTCATCTTTCCGCATTGTTTCATCTTTCCGCATTGTTTCATCTTTTCGCATTGTTTCATCTTTCCGCATTGTTTCATCTTTCCGCATTGTTTCATCTTTCCGCATTGTTTCATCTTTCCGCATTGTTTCATCTTTCCGCATTGTTTCATCTTTCCGCATTGTTTCATCTTTCCGCATTGTTTCATCTTTCCGCATTGTTTCATCTTTCCGCATTGTTTCATCTTTCCGCATTGTTTCATCTTTCCGCATTGTTTCATCTTTCCGCATTGTTTCATCTTTCCGCATTGTTTCATCTTTCCGCATTGTTTCATCTTTCCGCATTGTTTCATCTTTCCGCATTGTTTCATCTTTCCGCATTGTTTCATCTTTCCGCATTGTTTCATCTTTCCGCATTGTTTCATCTTTCATCTTTCCGCATTGTTTCATCTTTCATCTTTCCGCATTGTTTCATCTTTCATCTTTCCGCATTGTTTCATCTTTCATCTTTCCGCATTGTTTCATCTTTCATCTTTCCGCATTGTTTCATCTTTCCGCATTGTTTCATCTTTCCGCATTGTTTCATCTTTCCGCATTGTTTCATCTTTACGCATTGTTTCATCTTTCCGCATTGTTTCATCTTTCCGCATTGTTTCATCTTTCCGCATTGTTTCATCTTTCCGCATTGTTTCATCTTTCCGCATTGTTTCATCTTTCCGCATTGTTTCATCTTTCATCTTTCCGCATTGTTTCATCTTTCATCTTTCCGCATTGTTTCATCTTTCATCTTCCCGCATTCTTTCATCTTTCATCTTTCCGCATTCTTTCATCTTTCATCTTTCCGCATTGTTTCATCTTTCATCTTTCCGCATTGTTTCATCTTTCCGCATTGTTTCATCTTTCATCTTTCCGCATTTTTTCATCTTTCATCTTTCCGCATTGTTTCATCTTTCATCTTTCCGCATTGTTTCATCTTTCATCTTTCCGCATTGTTTCATCTTTCATCTTTCCGCATTCTTTCATCTTTCATCTTTCCGCATTCTTTCATCTTTCATCTTTCCGCATTCTTTCATCTTTCATCTTTCCGCATTGTTTCATCTTTCATCTTTCCGCATTGTTTCATCTTTCATCTTTCCGCATTGTTTCATCTTTCCGCATTGTTTCATCTTTCCGCATTGTTTCATCTTTCCGCATTGTTTCATCTTTCCGCATTGTTTCATCTTTCATCTTCCGCATTGTTTCATCTTTCATCTTCCGCATTCTTTCATCTTTCATCTTTCCGCATTGTTTCATCTTTCATCTTTCCGCATTCTTTCATCTTTCATCTTTCCGCATTTTTTCATCTTTCATCTTTCCGCATTGTTTCATCTTTCCGCATTGTTTCATCTTTCCGCATTGTTTCGTCTTTCCGCATTGTTTCATCTTTCCGCATTGTTTCATCTTTCCGCATTGTTTCATCTTTCCGCATTGTTTCATCTTTCCGCATTGTTTCATCTTTCCGCATTGTTTCATCTTTCCGCATTGTTTCATCTTTCCGCATTGTTTCATCTTTCCGCATTGTTTCATCTTTCCGCATTGTTTCATCTTTCCGCATTGTTTCATCTTTCCGCATTGTTTCATCTTTCCGCATTGTTTCATCTTTCATCTTTCCGCATTGTTTCATCTTTCATCTTTCCGCATTGTTTCATCTTTCATCTTTCCGCATTGTTTCATCTTTCATCTTTCCGCATTGTTTCATCTTTCATCTTTCCGCATTGTTTCATCTTTCCGCATTGTTTCATCTTTCCGCATTGTTTCATCTTTCCGCATTGTTTCATCTTTACGCATTGTTTCATCTTTCCGCATTGTTTCATCTTTCCGCATTGTTTCATCTTTCCGCATTGTTTCATCTTTCCGCATTGTTTCATCTTTCCGCATTGTTTCATCTTTCCGCATTGTTTCATCTTTCCGCATTGTTTCATCTTTCCGCATTGTTTCATCTTTCATCTTCCCGCATTCTTTCATCTTTCATCTTTCCGCATTCTTTCATCTTTCATCTTTCCGCATTGTTTCATCTTTCATCTTTCCGCATTGTTTCATCTTTCCGCATTGTTTCATCTTTCATCTTTCCGCATTTTTTCATCTTTCATCTTTCCGCATTGTTTCATCTTTCATCTTTCCGCATTGTTTCATCTTTCATCTTTCCGCATTGTTTCATCTTTCATCTTTCCGCATTCTTTCATCTTTCATCTTTCCGCATTCTTTCATCTTTCATCTTTCCGCATTGTTTCATCTTTCCGCATTGTTTCATCTTTCATCTTTCCGCATTCTTTCATCTTTCATCTTTCCGCATTGTTTCATCTTTCATCTTTCCGCATTGTTTCATCTTTCATCTTTCCGCATTGTTTCATCTTTCCGCATTGTTTCATCTTTCCGCATTGTTTCATCTTTCCGCATTGTTTCATCTTTCCGCATTGTTTCATCTTTCATCTTCCGCATTGTTTCATCTTTCATCTTCCGCATTCTTTCATCTTTCATCTTTCCGCATTGTTTCATCTTTCATCTTTCCGCATTCTTTCATCTTTCATCTTTCCGCATTTTTTCATCTTTCATCTTTCCGCATTGTTTCATCTTTCCGCATTGTTTCATCTTTCCGCATTGTTTCGTCTTTCCGCATTGTTTCATCTTTCCGCATTGTTTCATCTTTCCGCATTGTTTCATCTTTCCGCATTGTTTCATCTTTCCGCATTGTTTCATCATTCCGCATTGTTTCATCTTTCCGCATTGTTTCATCTTTCCGCATTGTTTCATCTTTCCGCATTGTTTCATCTTTCCGCATTGTTTCATCTTTCCGCATTGTTTCATCTTTCCGCATTGTTTCATCTTTCCGCATTGTTTCATCTTTCCGCATTGTTTCATCTTTCCGCATTGTTTCATCTTTCCGCATTGTTTCATCTTTCCGCATTGTTTCATCTTTCCGCATTGTTTCATCTTTCCGCATTGTTTCATCTTTCATCTTTCCGCATTGTTTCATCTTTCATCTTTCCGCATTGTTTCATCTTTCATCTTTCCGCATTGTTTCATCTTTCATCTTTCCGCATTGTTTCATCTTTCATCTTTCCGCATTGTTTCATCTTTCCGCATTGTTTCATCTTTCCGCATTGTTTCATCTTTCCGCATTGTTTCATCTTTACGCATTGTTTCATCTTTCCGCATTGTTTCATCTTTCCGCATTGTTTCATCTTTCCGCATTGTTTCATCTTTCCGCATTGTTTCATCTTTCCGCATTGTTTCATCTTTCCGCATTGTTTCATCTTTCATCTTTCCGCATTGTTTCATCTTTCATCTTTCCGCATTGTTTCATCTTTCATCTTTCCGCATTGTTTCATATTTCATCTTTCCGCATTGTTTCATCTTTCATCTTTCCGCATTGTTTCATCTTTCATCTTCCGCATTCTTTCATCTTTCATCTTTCCGCATTGTTTCATCTTTCATCTTTCCGCATTGTTTCATCTTTCATCTTTCCGCATTGTTTCATCTTTCATCTTTCCGCATTGTTTCATCTTTCCGCATTGTTTCATCTTTCCGCATTGTTTCATCTTTCCGCATTGTTTCATCTTTCATCTTCCGCATTGTTTCATCTTTCATCTTCCGCATTCTTTCATCTTTCATCTTTCCGCATTGTTTCATCTTTCATCTTTCCGCATTCTTTCATCTTTCATCTTTCCGCATTTTTTCATCTTTCATCTTTCCGCATTGTTTCATCTTTCCGCATTGTTTCATCTTTCCGCATTGTTTCATCTTTCCGCATTGTTTCATCTTTCCGCATTGTTTCATCTTTCCGCATTGTTTCATCTTTCCGCATTGTTTCATCTTTCCGCATTGTTTCATCTTTCCGCATTGTTTCATCTTTCCGCATTGTTTCATCTTTCCGCATTGTTTCATCTTTCCGCATTGTTTCATCTTTCCGCATTGTTTCATCTTTCCGCATTGTTTCATCTTTCCGCATTGTTTCATCTTTCCGCATTGTTTCATCTTTCCGCATTGTTTCATCTTTCATCTTTCCGCATTGTTTCATCTTTCATCTTTCCGCATTGTTTCATCTTTCATCTTTCCGCATTGTTTCATCTTTCATCTTTCCGCATTGTTTCATCTTTCATCTTTCCGCATTGTTTCATCTTTCCGCATTGTTTCATCTTTCCGCATTGTTTCATCTTTCCGCATTGTTTCATCTTTCCGCATTGTTTCATCTTTCCGCATTGTTTCATCTTTCCGCATTGTTTCATCTTTCCGCATTGTTTCATCTTTCCGCATTGTTTCATCTTTCCGCATTGTTTCATCTTCCCGCATTGTTTCATCTTTCATCTTTCCGCATTGTTTCATCTTTCATCTTTCCGCATTGTTTCATCTTTCATCTTTCCGCATTGTTTCATCTTTCATCTTTCCGCATTGTTTCATCTTTCATCTTTCCGCATTGTTTCATCTTTCATCTTTCCGCATTGTTTCATCTTTCATCTTTCCGCATTGTTTCATCTTTCATCTTTCCGCATTGTTTCATCTTTCATCTTTCCGCATTGTTTCATCTTTCATCTTTCCGCATTGTTTCATCTTTCATCTTTCCGCATTGTTTCATCTTTCATCTTTCCGCATTGTTTCATCTTTCATCTTTCCGCATTGTTTCATCTTTCATCTTTCCGCATTGTTTCATCTTTCATCTTTCCGCATTGTTTCATCTTTCATCTTTCCGCATTGTTTCATCTTTCATCTTTCCGCATTGTTTCATCTTTCATCTTTCCGCATTGTTTCATCTTTCATCTTTCCGCATTGTTTCATCTTTCCGCATTGTTTCATCTTTCCGCATTGTTTCGTCTTTCCGCATTGTTTCATATTTACGCATTGTTTCATCTTTCCGCATTGTTTCATCTTTCCGCATTGTTTCATCTTTCCGCATTGTTTCATCTTTCCGCATTGTTTCATCTTTCATCTTTCCGCATTGTTTCATCTTTCATCTTTCCGCATTGTTTCATCTTTCATCTTTCCGCATTGTTTCATCTTTCATCTTTCCGCATTGTTTCATCTTTCATCTTTCCGCATTGTTTCATCTTTCATCTTTCCGCATTGTTTCATCTTTCATCTTTCCGCATTGTTTCATCTTTCATCTTTCCGCATTGTTTCATCTTTCATCTTCCGCATTCTTTCATCTTTCATCTTTCCGCATTGTTTCATCTTTCATCTTTCCGCATTGTTTCATCTTTCATCTTTCCGCATTGTTTCATCTTTCATCTTTCCGCATTTTTTCATCTTTCATCTTTCCGCATTGTTTCATCTTTCCGCATTGTTTCATCTTTCATCTTTCCGCATTGTTTCATCTTTCCGCATTGTTTCATCTTTCCGCATTGTTTCATCTTTCCGCATTGTTTCATCTTTCCGCATTGTTTCATCTTTCCGCATTGTTTCATCTTTCCGCATTGTTTCATCTTTCCGCATTGTTTCATCTTTCCGCATTGTTTCATCTTTCCGCATTGTTTCATCTTTCCGCATTGTTTCATCTTTCCGCATTGTTTCATCTTTCCGCATTGTTTCATCTTTCCGCATTGTTTCATCTTTCCGCATTGTTTCATCTTTCATCTTTCCGCATTGTTTCATCTTTCCGCATTGTTTCATCTTTCCGCATTGTTTCATCTTTCCGCATTGTTTCATCTTTCCGCATTGTTTCATCTTTCCGCATTGTTTCATCTTTCCGCATTGTTTCATCTTTCCGCATTGTTTCATCTTTCCGCATTGTTTCATCTTTCCGCATTGTTTCATCTTTCCGCATTGTTTCATCTTTCCGCATTGTTTCATCTTTCCGCATTGTTTCATCTTTCCGCATTGTTTCATCTTTCATCTTTCCGCATTGTTTCATCTTTCATCTTTCCGCATTGTTTCATCTTTCATCTTTCCGCATTGTTTCATCTTTCATCTTTCCGCATTGTTTCATCTTTCATCTTTCCGCATTGTTTCATCTTTCATCTTTCCGCATTGTTTCATCTTTCATCTTTCCGCATTGTTTCATCTTTCATCTTTCCGCATTGTTTCATCTTTCATCTTTCCGCATTGTTTCATCTTTCATCTTTCCGCATTGTTTCATCTTTCATCTTCCGCATTCTTTCATCTTTCATCTTTCCGCATTCTTTCATCTTTCATCTTTCCGCATTCTTTCATCTTTCATCTTTCCGCATTGTTTCATCTTTCATCTTTCCGCATTGTTTCATCTTTCATCTTCCGCATTCTTTCATCTTTCATCTTTCCGCATTGTTTCATCTTTCATCTTTCCGCATTGTTTCATCTTTCATCTTTCCGCATTGTTTCATCTTTCATCTTTCCGCATTTTTTCATCTTTCATCTTTCCGCATTGTTTCATCTTTCCGCATTGTTTCATCTTTCATCTTTCCGCATTGTTTCATCTTTCCGCATTGTTTCATCTTTCCGCATTGTTTCGTCTTTCCGCATTGTTTCATCTTTCCGCATTGTTTCATCTTTCCGCATTGTTTCATCTTTCCGCATTGTTTCATCTTTCCGCATTGTTTCATCTTTCCGCATTGTTTCATCTTTCCGCATTGTTTCATCTTTCCGCATTGTTTCATCTTTCCGCATTGTTTCATCTTTCCGCATTGTTTCATCTTTCCGCATTGTTTCATCTTTCCGCATTGTTTCATCTTTCCGCATTGTTTCATCTTTCATCTTTCCGCATTGTTTCATCTTTCATCTTTCCGCATTGTTTCATCTTTCATCTTTCCGCATTGTTTCATCTTTCATCTTTCCGCATTGTTTCATCTTTCATCTTTCCGCATTGTTTCATCTTTCCGCATTGTTTCATCTTTCCGCATTGTTTCATCTTTCCGCATTGTTTCATCTTTACGCATTGTTTCATCTTTCCGCATTGTTTCATCTTTCCGCATTGTTTCATCTTTCCGCATTGTTTCATCTTTCCGCATTGTTTCATCTTTCCGCATTGTTTCATCTTTCCGCATTGTTTCATCTTTCATCTTTCCGCATTGTTTCATCTTTCATCTTTCCGCATTGTTTCATCTTTCATCTTCCCGCATTCTTTCATCTTTCATCTTTCCGCATTCTTTCATCTTTCATCTTTCCGCATTGTTTCATCTTTCATCTTTCCGCATTGTTTCATCTTTCCGCATTGTTTCATCTTTCATCTTTCCGCATTTTTTCATCTTTCATCTTTCCGCATTGTTTCATCTTTCATCTTTCCGCATTGTTTCATCTTTCATCTTTCCGCATTGTTTCATCTTTCATCTTTCCGCATTCTTTCATCTTTCATCTTTCCGCATTCTTTCATCTTTCATCTTTCCGCATTGTTTCATCTTTCCGCATTGTTTCATCTTTCATCTTTCCGCATTCTTTCATCTTTCATCTTTCCGCATTGTTTCATCTTTCATCTTTCCGCATTGTTTCATCTTTCATCTTTCCGCATTGTTTCATCTTTCCGCATTGTTTCATCTTTCCGCATTGTTTCATCTTTCCGCATTGTTTCATCTTTCCGCATTGTTTCATCTTTCCGCATTGTTTCATCTTTCATCTTCCGCATTGTTTCATCTTTCATCTTCCGCATTCTTTCATCTTTCATCTTTCCGCATTGTTTCATCTTTCATCTTTCCGCATTCTTTCATCTTTCATCTTTCCGCATTTTTTCATCTTTCATCTTTCCGCATTGTTTCATCTTTCCGCATTGTTTCATCTTTCCGCATTGTTTCGTCTTTCCGCATTGTTTCATCTTTCCGCATTGTTTCATCTTTCCGCATTGTTTCATCTTTCCGCATTGTTTCATCTTTCCGCATTGTTTCATCTTTCCGCATTGTTTCATCTTTCCGCATTGTTTCATCTTTCCGCATTGTTTCATCTTTCCGCATTGTTTCATCTTTCCGCATTGTTTCATCTTTCCGCATTGTTTCATCTTTCCGCATTGTTTCATCTTTCCGCATTGTTTCATCTTTCCGCATTGTTTCATCTTTCCGCATTGTTTCATCTTTCCGCATTGTTTCATCTTTCCGCATTGTTTCATCTTTCCGCATTGTTTCATCTTTCATCTTTCCGCATTGTTTCATCTTTCATCTTTCCGCATTGTTTCATCTTTCATCTTTCCGCATTGTTTCATCTTTCATCTTTCCGCATTGTTTCATCTTTCATCTTTCCGCATTGTTTCATCTTTCCGCATTGTTTCATCTTTCCGCATTGTTTCATCTTTCCGCATTGTTTCATCTTTACGCATTGTTTCATCTTTCCGCATTGTTTCATCTTTCCGCATTGTTTCATCTTTCCGCATTGTTTCATCTTTCCGCATTGTTTCATCTTTCCGCATTGTTTCATCTTTCCGCATTGTTTCATCTTTCATCTTTCCGCATTGTTTCATCTTTCATCTTTCCGCATTGTTTCATCTTTCATCTTTCCGCATTGTTTCATATTTCATCTTTCCGCATTGTTTCATCTTTCATCTTTCCGCATTGTTTCATCTTTCATCTTCCGCATTCTTTCATCTTTCATCTTTCCGCATTGTTTCATCTTTCATCTTTCCGCATTGTTTCATCTTTCATCTTTCCGCATTGTTTCATCTTTCATCTTTCCGCATTGTTTCATCTTTCCGCATTGTTTCATCTTTCCGCATTGTTTCATCTTTCCGCATTGTTTCATCTTTCATCTTCCGCATTGTTTCATCTTTCATCTTCCGCATTCTTTCATCTTTCATCTTTCCGCATTGTTTCATCTTTCATCTTTCCGCATTCTTTCATCTTTCATCTTTCCGCATTTTTTCATCTTTCATCTTTCCGCATTGTTTCATCTTTCCGCATTGTTTCATCTTTCCGCATTGTTTCATCTTTCCGCATTGTTTCATCTTTCCGCATTGTTTCATCTTTCCGCATTGTTTCATCTTTCCGCATTGTTTCATCTTTCCGCATTGTTTCATCTTTCCGCATTGTTTCATCTTTCCGCATTGTTTCATCTTTCCGCATTGTTTCATCTTTCCGCATTGTTTCATCTTTCCGCATTGTTTCATCTTTCCGCATTGTTTCATCTTTCCGCATTGTTTCATCTTTCCGCATTGTTTCATCTTTCCGCATTGTTTCATCTTTCCGCATTGTTTCATCTTTCCGCATTGTTTCATCTTTCATCTTTCCGCATTGTTTCATCTTTCATCTTTCCGCATTGTTTCATCTTTCATCTTTCCGCATTGTTTCATCTTTCATCTTTCCGCATTGTTTCATCTTTCATCTTTCCGCATTGTTTCATCTTTCCGCATTGTTTCATCTTTCCGCATTGTTTCATCTTTCCGCATTGTTTCATCTTTCCGCATTGTTTCATCTTTCCGCATTGTTTCATCTTTCCGCATTGTTTCATCTTTCCGCATTGTTTCATCTTTCCGCATTGTTTCATCTTTCCGCATTGTTTCATCTTCCCGCATTGTTTCATCTTTCATCTTTCCGCATTGTTTCATCTTTCATCTTTCCGCATTGTTTCATCTTTCATCTTTCCGCATTGTTTCATCTTTCATCTTTCCGCATTGTTTCATCTTTCATCTTTCCGCATTGTTTCATCTTTCATCTTTCCGCATTGTTTCATCTTTCATCTTTCCGCATTGTTTCATCTTTCATCTTTCCGCATTGTTTCATCTTTCATCTTTCCGCATTGTTTCATCTTTCATCTTTCCGCATTGTTTCATCTTTCATCTTTCCGCATTGTTTCATCTTTCATCTTTCCGCATTGTTTCATCTTTCATCTTTCCGCATTGTTTCATCTTTCATCTTTCCGCATTGTTTCATCTTTCATCTTTCCGCATTGTTTCATCTTTCATCTTTCCGCATTGTTTCATCTTTCATCTTTCCGCATTGTTTCATCTTTCATCTTTCCGCATTGTTTCATCTTTCATCTTTCCGCATTGTTTCATCTTTCCGCATTGTTTCATCTTTCCGCATTGTTTCATCTTTCCGCATTGTTTCATCTTTCCGCATTGTTTCATATTTACGCATTGTTTCATCTTTCCGCATTGTTTCATCTTTCCGCATTGTTTCATCTTTCCGCATTGTTTCATCTTTCCGCATTGTTTCATCTTTCATCTTTCCGCATTGTTTCATCTTTCATCTTTCCGCATTGTTTCATCTTTCATCTTTCCGCATTGTTTCATCTTTCATCTTTCCGCATTGTTTCATCTTTCATCTTTCCGCATTGTTTCATCTTTCATCTTTCCGCATTGTTTCATCTTTCATCTTTCCGCATTGTTTCATCTTTCATCTTTCCGCATTGTTTCATCTTTCATCTTTCCGCATTGTTTCATCTTTCATCTTCCGCATTCTTTCATCTTTCATCTTTCCGCATTGTTTCATCTTTCATCTTTCCGCATTGTTTCATCTTTCATCTTTCCGCATTGTTTCATCTTTCATCTTTCCGCATTTTTTCATCTTTCATCTTTCCGCATTGTTTCATCTTTCCGCATTGTTTCATCTTTCATCTTTCCGCATTGTTTCATCTTTCCGCATTGTTTCATCTTTCCGCATTGTTTCATCTTTCCGCATTGTTTCATCTTTCCGCATTGTTTCATCTTTCCGCATTGTTTCATCTTTCCGCATTGTTTCATCTTTCCGCATTGTTTCATCTTTCCGCATTGTTTCATCTTTCCGCATTGTTTCATCTTTCCGCATTGTTTCATCTTTCCGCATTGTTTCATCTTTCCGCATTGTTTCATCTTTCCGCATTGTTTCATCTTTCCGCATTGTTTCATCTTTCCGCATTGTTTCATCTTTCCGCATTGTTTCATCTTTCCGCATTGTTTCATCTTTCCGCATTGTTTCATCTTTCATCTTTCCGCATTGTTTCATCTTTCCGCATTGTTTCATCTTTCCGCATTGTTTCATCTTTCCGCATTGTTTCATCTTTCCGCATTGTTTCATCTTTCCGCATTGTTTCATCTTTCCGCATTGTTTCATCTTTCCGCATTGTTTCATCTTTCCGCATTGTTTCATCTTTCCGCATTGTTTCATCTTTCCGCATTGTTTCATCTTTCCGCATTGTTTCATCTTTCCGCATTGTTTCATCTTTCCGCATTGTTTCATCTTTCATCTTTCCGCATTGTTTCATCTTTCATCTTTCCGCATTGTTTCATCTTTCATCTTTCCGCATTGTTTCATCTTTCATCTTTCCGCATTGTTTCATCTTTCATCTTTCCGCATTGTTTCATCTTTCATCTTTCCGCATTGTTTCATCTTTCATCTTTCCGCATTGTTTCATCTTTCATCTTTCCGCATTGTTTCATCTTTCATCTTTCCGCATTGTTTCATCTTTCATCTTTCCGCATTGTTTCATCTTTCATCTTCCGCATTCTTTCATCTTTCATCTTTCCGCATTCTTTCATCTTTCATCTTTCCGCATTCTTTCATCTTTCATCTTTCCGCATTCTTTCATCTTTCATCTTTCCGCATTGTTTCATCTTTCATCTTTCCGCATTGTTTCATCTTTCATCTTTCCGCATTGTTTCATCTTTCCGCATTGTTTCATCTTTCCGCATTGTTTCATCTTTCATCTTCCGCATTGTTTCATCTTTCATCTTCCGCATTCTTTCATCTTTCATCTTTCCGCATTGTTTCATCTTTCATCTTTCCGCATTCTTTCATCTTTCATCTTTCCGCATTTTTTCATCTTTCATCTTTCCGCATTGTTTCATCTTTCCGCATTGTTTCATCTTTCCGCATTGTTTCATCTTTCCGCATTGTTTCATCTTTCCGCATTGTTTCATCTTTCCGCATTGTTTCATCTTTCCGCATTGTTTCATCTTTCCGCATTGTTTCATCTTTCCGCATTGTTTCATCTTTCCGCATTGTTTCATCTTTCCGCATTGTTTCATCTTTCCGCATTGTTTCATCTTTCATCTTTCCGCATTGTTTCATCTTTCATCTTTCAGCATTGTTTCATCTTTCATCTTTCCGCATTGTTTCATCTTTCATCTTTCCGCATTGTTTCATCTTTCATCTTTCCGCATTGTTTCATCTTTCATCTTTCCGCATTGTTTCATCTTTCATCTTTCCGCATTGTTTCATCTTTCATCTTTCCGCATTGTTTCATCTTTCATCTTTCCGCATTGTTTCATCTTTCATCTTTCCGCATTGTTTCATCTTTCATCTTTCCGCATTGTTTCATCTTTCATCTTTCCGCATTGTTTCATCTTTCATCTTTCTGCATTGTTTCATCTTTCCGCATTGTTTCATCTTTCCGCATTGTTTCATCTTTCATCTTCCGCATTCTTTCATCTTTCATCTTTCCGCATTGTTTCATCTTTCATCTTTCCGCATTGTTTCATCTTTCATCTTTCCGCATTGTTTCATCTTTCATCTTTCCGCATTGTTTCATCTTTCATCTTTCCGCATTGTTTCATCTTTCCGCATTGTTTAATCTTTCCGCATTGTTTCATCTTTCATCTTCCGCATTCTTTCATCTTTCATCTTTCCGCATTGTTTCATCTTTCATCTTTCCGCATTGTTTCATCTTTCATCTTTCCGCATTGTTTCATCTTTCCGCATTCTTTCATCTTTCATCTTTCCGCATTGTTTCATCTTTCATCTTTCCGCATTGTTTCATCTTTCATCTTTCCGCATTCTTTCATCTTTCATCTTTCCGCATTGTTTCATCTTTCATATTTCATCTTTCCGCATTGTTTCATCTTTCATCTTCCGCATTCTTTCATCTTTCATCTTTCCGCATTGTTTCATCTTTCATCTTTCCGCATTCTTTCATCTTTCATCTTTCCGCATTGTTTCATCTTTCATCTTTCCGCATTGTTTCATCTTTCATCTTTCCGCATTGTTTCATCTTTCATCTTTCCGCATTGTTTCATCTTTCATCTTTCCGCATTGTTTCATCTTTCATCTTTCCGCATTCTTTCATCTTTCATCTTTCCGCATTGTTTCATCTTTCATATTTCATCTTTCCGCATTGTTTCATCTTTCATCTTCCGCATTCTTTCATCTTTCATCTTTCCGCATTGTTTCATCTTTCATCTTTCCGCATTCTTTCATCTTTCATCTTTCCGCATTGTTTCATCTTTCATCTTTCCGCATTCTTTCATCTTTCATCTTTCCGCATTGTTTCATCTTTCATCTTTCCGCATTGTTTCATCTTTCATCTTTCCGCATTGTTTCATCTTTCATCTTTCCGCATTCTTTCATCTTTCATCTTTCCGCATTGTTTCATCTTCCCGCATTGTTTCATCTTTCCGCATTGTTTCATCTTTCCGAATTGTTTCATCTTTCATCTTTCCGCATTGTTTCATCTTTCATCTTCCGCATTCTTTCATCTTTCATCTTTCCGCATTGTTTCATCTTTCATCTGCCCGCATTGTTTCATCTTTCATCTTCCGCATTCTTTCATCTTTCATCTTTCCGCATTGTTTCATCTTTCATCTTTCCGCAATGTTTCATCTTTCATCTTTCCGCATTGTTTCATCTTTCCGCATTCTTTCATCTTTCATCTTTCCGCATTGTTTCATCTTTCATCTTCCGAATTCTTTCATCTTTCATCTTTCCGCATTGTTTCATCTTTCATCTTTCCGCATTGTTTCATCTTTCATCTTTCCGCATTGTTTCATCTTTCATCTTTCCGCATTGTTTCATCTTTCATCTTCCGCATTCTTTCATCTTTCATCTTTCCGCATTGTTTCATCTTTCATCTTTCATCTTTCATCTTTCCGCATTCTTTCATCTTTCATCTTTCCGCATTCTTTCATCTTTCATCTTTCCGCATTGTTTCATCTTTCATCTTCCGCATTCTTTCATCTTTCATCTTTCCGCATTGTTTCATCTTTCATCTTTCCGCATTGTTTCATCTTTCATCTTTCCGCATTGTTTCATCTTTCATCTTTCCGCATTGTTTCATCTTTCATCTTTCCGCATTGTTTCATCTTTCATCTTTCCGCATTGTTTCATCTTTCATCTTTCCGCATTGTTTCATCTTTCATCTTTCCGCATTGTTTCATCTTTCATCTTTCCGCATTGTTTCATCTTTCATCTTTCCGCATTGTTTCATCTTTCATCTTTCCGCATTGTTTCATCTTTCATCTTTCCGCATTTTTTCATCTTTCATCTTTCCGCATTGTTTCATCTTTCCGCATTGTTTCATCTTTCATCTTTCCGCATTGTTTCATCTTTCCGCATTGTTTCATCTTTCCGCATTGTTTCATCTTTCCGCATTGTTTCATCTTTCCGCATTGTTTCATCTTTCCGCATTGTTTCATCTTTCCGCATTGTTTCATCTTTCCGCATTGTTTCATCTTTCCGCATTGTTTCATCTTTCCGCATTGTTTCATCTTTCCGCATTGTTTCATCTTTCCGCATTGTTTCATCTTTCCGCATTGTTTCATCTTTCCGCATTGTTTCATCTTTCCGCATTGTTTCATCTTTCCGCATTGTTTCATCTTTCCGCATTGTTTCATCTTTCCGCATTGTTTCATCTTTCCGCATTGTTTCATCTTTCCGCATTGTTTCATCTTTCCGCATTGTTTCATCTTTCCGCATTGTTTCATCTTTCCGCATTGTTTCATCTTTCCGCATTGTTTCATCTTTCCGCATTGTTTCATCTTTCCGCATTGTTTCATCTTTCCGCATTGTTTCATCTTTCCGCATTGTTTCATCTTTCCGCATTGTTTCATCTTTCCGCATTGTTTCATCTTTCCGCATTGTTTCATCTTTCCGCATTGTTTCATCTTTCCGCATTGTTTCATCTTTCCGCATTGTTTCATCTTTCATCTTTCCGCATTGTTTCATCTTTCATCTTTCCGCATTGTTTCATCTTTCATCTTTCCGCATTGTTTCATCTTTCATCTTTCCGCATTGTTTCATCTTTCATCTTTCCGCATTGTTTCATCTTTCATCTTTCCGCATTGTTTCATCTTTCATCTTTCCGCATTGTTTCATCTTTCCGCATTGTTTCATCTTTCATCTTTCCGCATTGTTTCATCTTTCATCTTTCCGCATTGTTTCATCTTTCATCTTTCCGCATTGTTTCATCTTTCATCTTTCCGCATTGTTTCATCTTTCATCTTTCCGCATTGTTTCATCTTTCATCTTTCCGCATTCTTTCATCTCTCATCTTTCCGCATTGTTTCATCTTCCATCTTTCCGCATTGTTTCATCTTTCATCTTTCCGCATTCTTTCATCTTTCATCTTTCCGCATTGTTTCATCTTCCCGCATTGTTTCATCTTTCCGCATTGTTTCATCTTTCCGAATTGTTTCATCTTTCATCTTTCCGCATTGTTTCATCTTTCATCTTCCGCATTCTTTCATCTTTCATCTTTCCGCATTGTTTCATCTTTCATCTGCCCGCATTGTTTCATCTTTCATCTTCCGCATTCTTTCATCTTTCATCTTTCCGCATTGTTTCATCTTTCATCTTTCCGCAATGTTTCATCTTTCATCTTTCCGCATTCTTTCATCTTTCATCTTTCCGCATTCTTTCATCTTTCATCTTTCCGCATTGTTTCATCTTTCATCTTCCGAATTCTTTCATCTTTCATCTTTCCGCATTGTTTCATCTTTCATCTTTCCGCATTGTTTCATCTTTCATCTTTCCGCATTGTTTCATCTTTCATCTTTCCGCATTGTTTCATCTTTCATCTTCCGCATTCTTTCATCTTTCATCTTTCCGCATTGTTTCATCTTTCATCTTTCATCTTTCATCTTTCCGCATTCTTTCATCTTTCATCTTTCCGCATTCTTTCATCTTTCATCTTTCCGCATTGTTTCATCTTTCATCTTCCGCATTCTTTCATCTTTCATCTTTCCGCATTGTTTCATCTTTCATCTTTCCGCATTGTTTCATCTTTCATCTTTCCGCATTGTTTCATCTTTCATCTTTCCGCATTGTTTCATCTTTCATCTTTCCGCAATGTTTCATCTTTCATCTTTCCGCATTGTTTCATCTTTCATCTTTCCGCATTCTTTCATCTTTCATCTTTCCGCATTGTTTCATCTTTCATCTTTCCGCATTGTTTCATCTTTCATCTTTCCGCATTGTTTCATCTTTCATCTTTCCGCATTGTTTCATCTTTCATCTTTCCGCATTGTTTCATCTTTCATCTTTCCGCATTGTTTCATCTTTCATCTTTCCGCATTGTTTCATCTTTCATCTTTCCGCATTGTTTCATCTTTCATCTTTCCGCATTGTTTCATCTTTCATCTTTCCGCATTGTTTCATCTTTCATCTTTCCGCATTTTTTCATCTTTCATCTTTCCGCATTGTTTCATCTTTCCGCATTGTTTCATCTTTCATCTTTCCGCATTGTTTCATCTTTCCGCATTGTTTCATCTTTCCGCATTGTTTCATCTTTCCGCATTGTTTCATCTTTCCGCATTATTTCATCTTTCCGCATTGTTTCATCTTTCCGCATTGTTTCATCTTTCCGCATTGTTTCATCTTTCCGCATTGTTTCATCTTTCCGCATTGTTTCATCTTTCCGCATTGTTTCATCTTTCCGCATTGTTTCATCTTTCCGCATTGTTTCATCTTTCCGCATTCTTTCATCTTTCCGCATTGTTTCATCTTTCCGCATTGTTTCATCTTTCATCTTTCCGCATTGTTTCATCTTTCATCTTTCCGCATTGTTTCATCTTTCATCTTTCCGCATTGTTTCATCTTTCATCTTTCCGCATTGTTTCATCTTTCATCTTTCCGCATTGTTTCATCTTTCATCTTTCCGCATTGTTTCATCTTTCATCTTTCCGCATTGTTTCATCTTTCATCTTTCCGCATTGTTTCATCTTTCATCTTCCGCATTCTTTCATCTTTCATCTTTCCGCATTCTTTCATCTTTCATCTTTCCGCATTCTTTCATCTTTCATCTTTCCGCATTCTTTCATCTTTCATCTTTCCGCATTGTTTCATCTTTCATCTTTCCGCATTGTTTCATCTTTCCGCATTGTTTCATCTTTCCGCATTGTTTCATCTTTCATCTTCCGCATTGTTTCATCTTTCATCTTCCGCATTCTTTCATCTTTCATCTTTCCGCATTGTTTCATCTTTCATCTTTCCGCATTCTTTCATCTTTCATCTTTCCGCATTTTTTCATCTTTCATCTTTCCGCATTCTTTCATCTTTCATCTTTCCGCATTCTTTCATCTTTCATCTTTCCGCATTGTTTCATCTTTCATCTTTCCGCATTGTTTCATCTTTCATCTTTCAGCATTGTTTCATCTTTCATCTTTCCGCATTGTTTCATCTTTCATCTTTCCGCATTGTTTCATCTTTCATCTTTCCGCATTGTTTCATCTTTCATCTTTCCGCATTGTTTCATCTTTCATCTTTCCGCATTGTTTCATCTTTCATCTTTCCGCATTGTTTCATCTTTCATCTTTCCGCATTGTTTCATCTTTCATCTTTCCGCATTGTTTCATCTTTCATCTTTCCGCATTGTTTCATCTTTCATCTTTCCGCATTGTTTCATCTTTCATCTTTCTGCATTGTTTCATCTTTCCGCATTGTTTCATCTTTCCGCATTGTTTCATCTTTCATCTTCCGCATTCTTTCATCTTTCATCTTTCATCTTTCCGCATTGTTTCATCTTTCATCTTTCCGCATTGTTTCATCTTTCATCTTTCCGCATTGTTTCATCTTTCATCTTTCCGCATTGTTTCATCTTTCCGCATTGTTTAATCTTTCCGCATTGTTTCATCTTTCATCTTCCGCATTCTTTCATCTTTCATCTTTCCGCATTGTTTCATCTTTCATCTTTCCGCATTGTTTCATCTTTCATCTTTCCGCATTGTTTCATCTTTCCGCATTCTTTCATCTTTCATCTTTCCGCATTGTTTCATCTTTCATCTTTCCGCATTGTTTCATCTTTCATCTTTCCGCATTCTTTCATCTTTCATCTTTCCGCATTGTTTCATCTTTCATATTTCATCTTTCCGCATTGTTTCATCTTTCATCTTCCGCATTCTTTCATCTTTCATCTTTCCGCATTGTTTCATCTTTCATCTTTCCGCATTCTTTCATCTTTCATCTTTCCGCATTGTTTCATCTTTCATCTTTCCGCATTGTTTCATCTTTCATCTTTCCGCATTGTTTCATCTTTCATCTTTCCGCATTGTTTCATCTTTCATCTTTCCGCATTGTTTCATCTTTCATCTTTCCGCATTCTTTCATCTTTCATCTTTCCGCATTGTTTCATCTTTCATATTTCATCTTTCCGCATTGTTTCATCTTTCATCTTCCGCATTCTTTCATCTTTCATCTTTCCGCATTGTTTCATCTTTCATCTTTCCGCATTCTTTCATCTTTCATCTTTCCGCATTGTTTCATCTTTCATCTTTCCGCATTCTTTCATCTTTCATCTTTCCGCATTGTTTCATCTTTCATCTTTCAGCATTGTTTCATCTTTCATCTTTCCGCATTGTTTCATCTTTCATCTTTCCGCATTCTTTCATCTTTCATCTTTCCGCATTGTTTCATCTTCCCGCATTGTTTCATCTTTCCGCATTGTTTCATCTTTCCGAATTGTTTCATCTTTCATCTTTCCGCATTGTTTCATCTTTCATCTTCCGCATTCTTTCATCTTTCATCTTTCCGCATTGTTTCATCTTTCATCTGCCCGCATTGTTTCATCTTTCATCTTCCGCATTCTTTCATCTTTCATCTTTCCGCATTGTTTCATCTTTCATCTTTCCGCAATGTTTCATCTTTCATCTTTCCGCATTCTTTCATCTTTCATCTTTCCGCATTCTTTCATCTTTCATCTTTCCGCATTGTTTCATCTTTCATCTTCCGAATTCTTTCATCTTTCATCTTTCCGCATTGTTTCATCTTTCATCTTTCCGCATTGTTTCATCTTTCATCTTTCCGCATTGTTTCATCTTTCATCTTTCCGCATTGTTTCATCTTTCATCTTCCGCATTCTTTCATCTTTCATCTTTCCGCATTGTTTCATCTTTCATCTTTCATCTTTCATCTTTCCGCATTCTTTCATCTTTCATCTTTCCGCATTCTTTCATCTTTCATCTTTCCGCATTGTTTCATCTTTCATCTTCCGCATTCTTTCATCTTTCATCTTTCCGCATTGTTTCATCTTTCATCTTTCCGCATTGTTTCATCTTTCATCTTTCCGCATTGTTTCATCTTTCATCTTTCCGCATTGTTTCATCTTTCATCTTTCCGCATTGTTTCATCTTTCATCTTTCCGCATTGTTTCATCTTTCATCTTTCCGCATTGTTTCATCTTTCATCTTTCCGCATTGTTTCATCTTTCATCTTTCCGCATTGTTTCATCTTTCATCTTTCCGCATTGTTTCATCTTTCATCTTTCCGCATTGTTTCATCTTTCATCTTTCCGCATTTTTTCATCTTTCATCTTTCCGCATTGTTTCATCTTTCCGCATTGTTTCATCTTTCATCTTTCCGCATTGTTTCATCTTTCCGCATTGTTTCATCTTTCCGCATTGTTTCATCTTTCCGCATTGTTTCATCTTTCCGCATTGTTTCATCTTTCCGCATTGTTTCATCTTTCCGCATTGTTTCATCTTTCCGCATTGTTTCATCTTTCCGCATTGTTTCATCTTTCCGCATTGTTTCATCTTTCCGCATTGTTTCATCTTTCCGCATTGTTTCATCTTTCCGCATTGTTTCATCTTTCCGCATTGTTTCATCTTTCCGCATTGTTTCATCTTTCCGCATTGTTTCATCTTTCCGCATTGTTTCATCTTTCCGCATTGTTTCATCTTTCCGCATTGTTTCATCTTTCCGCATTGTTTCATCTTTCCGCATTGTTTCATCTTTCCGCATTGTTTCATCTTTCCGCATTGTTTCATCTTTCCGCATTGTTTCATCTTTCCGCATTGTTTCATCTTTCCGCATTGTTTCATCTTTCCGCATTGTTTCATCTTTCCGCATTGTTTCATCTTTCCGCATTGTTTCATCTTTCCGCATTGTTTCATCTTTCCGCATTGTTTCATCTTTCCGCATTGTTTCATCTTTCCGCATTGTTTCATCTTTCATCTTTCCGCATTGTTTCATCTTTCATCTTTCCGCATTGTTTCATCTTTCATCTTTCCGCATTGTTTCATCTTTCATCTTTCCGCATTGTTTCATCTTTCATCTTTCCGCATTGTTTCATCTTTCATCTTTCCGCATTGTTTCATCTTTCATCTTTCCGCATTGTTTCATCTTTCCGCATTGTTTCATCTTTCATCTTTCCGCATTGTTTCATCTTTCATCTTTCCGCATTGTTTCATCTTTCATCTTTCCGCATTGTTTCATCTTTCATCTTTCCGCATTGTTTCATCTTTCATCTTTCCGCATTGTTTCATCTTTCATCTTTCCGCATTCTTTCATCTCTCATCTTTCCGCATTGTTTCATCTTCCATCTTTCCGCATTGTTTCATCTTTCATCTTTCCGCATTCTTTCATCTTTCATCTTTCCGCATTGTTTCATCTTCCCGCATTGTTTCATCTTTCCGCATTGTTTCATCTTTCCGAATTGTTTCATCTTTCATCTTTCCGCATTGTTTCATCTTTCATCTTCCGCATTCTTTCATCTTTCATCTTTCCGCATTGTTTCATCTTTCATCTGCCCGCATTGTTTCATCTTTCATCTTCCGCATTCTTTCATCTTTCATCTTTCCGCATTGTTTCATCTTTCATCTTTCCGCAATGTTTCATCTTTCATCTTTCCGCATTCTTTCATCTTTCATCTTTCCGCATTCTTTCATCTTTCATCTTTCCGCATTGTTTCATCTTTCATCTTCCGAATTCTTTCATCTTTCATCTTTCCGCATTGTTTCATCTTTCATCTTTCCGCATTGTTTCATCTTTCATCTTTCCGCATTGTTTCATCTTTCATCTTTCCGCATTGTTTCATCTTTCATCTTCCGCATTCTTTCATCTTTCATCTTTCCGCATTGTTTCATCTTTCATCTTTCATCTTTCATCTTTCCGCATTCTTTCATCTTTCATCTTTCCGCATTCTTTCATCTTTCATCTTTCCGCATTGTTTCATCTTTCATCTTCCGCATTCTTTCATCTTTCATCTTTCCGCATTGTTTCATCTTTCATCTTTCCGCATTGTTTCATCTTTCATCTTTCCGCATTGTTTCATCTTTCATCTTTCCGCATTGTTTCATCTTTCATCTTTCCGCAATGTTTCATCTTTCATCTTTCCGCATTGTTTCATCTTTCATCTTTCCGCATTCTTTCATCTTTCATCTTTCCGCATTGTTTCATCTTTCATCTTTCCGCATTGTTTCATCTTTCATCTTTCCGCATTGTTTCATCTTTCATCTTTCCGCATTGTTTCATCTTTCATCTTTCCGCATTGTTTCATCTTTCATCTTTCCGCATTGTTTCATCTTTCATCTTTCCGCATTGTTTCATCTTTCATCTTTCCGCATTGTTTCATCTTTCATCTTTCCGCATTGTTTCATCTTTCATCTTTCCGCATTGTTTCATCTTTCATCTTTCCGCATTGTTTCATCTTTCATCTTTCCGCATTTTTTCATCTTTCATCTTTCCGCATTGTTTCATCTTTCCGCATTGTTTCATCTTTCATCTTTCCGCATTGTTTCATCTTTCCGCATTGTTTCATCTTTCCGCATTGTTTCATCTTTCCGCATTGTTTCATCTTTCCGCATTGTTTCATCTTTCCGCATTGTTTCATCTTTCCGCATTGTTTCATCTTTCCGCATTGTTTCATCTTTCCGCATTGTTTCATCTTTCCGCATTGTTTCATCTTTCCGCATTGTTTCATCTTTCCGCATTGTTTCATCTTTCCGCATTGTTTCATCTTTCCGCATTGTTTCATCTTTCCGCATTGTTTCATCTTTCCGCATTGTTTCATCTTTCCGCATTGTTTCATCTTTCCGCATTGTTTCATCTTTCCGCATTGTTTCATCTTTCCGCATTGTTTCATCTTTCCGCATTGTTTCATCTTTCCGCATTGTTTCATCTTTCCGCATTGTTTCATCTTTCCGCATTGTTTCATCTTTCATCTTTCCGCATTGTTTCATCTTTCATCTTTCCGCATTGTTTCATCTTTCATCTTTCCGCATTGTTTCATCTTTCATCTTTCCGCATTGTTTCATCTTTCATCTTTCCGCATTGTTTCATCTTTCATCTTTCCGCATTGTTTCATCTTTCATCTTTCCGCATTGTTTCATCTTTCATCTTTCCGCATTGTTTCATCTTTCATCTTCCGCATTCTTTCATCTTTCATCTTTCCGCATTCTTTCATCTTTCATCTTTCCGCATTCTTTCATATTTCATCTTTCCGCATTCTTTCATCTTTCATCTTTCCGCATTGTTTCATCTGTCATCTATCCGCATTGTTTCATCTTTCCGCATTGTTTCATCTTTCCGCATTGTTTCATCTTTCATCTTCCGCATTGTTTCATCTTTCATCTTCCGCATTCTTTCATCTTTCATCTTTCCGCATTGTTTCATCTTTCATCTTTCCGCATTCTTTCATCTTTCATCTTTCCGCATTTTTTCATCTTTCATCTTTCCGCATTGTTTCATCTTTCCGCATTGTTTCATCTTTCCGCATTGTTTCATCTTTCCGCATTGTTTCATCTTTCCGCATTGTTTCATCTTTCCGCATTGTTTCATCTTTCCGCATTGTTTCATCTTTCCGCATTGTTTCATCTTTCCGCATTGTTTCATCTTTCCGCATTGTTTCATCTTTCCGCATTGTTTCATCTTTCCGCATTGTTTCATCTTTCCGCATTGTTTCATCTTTCCGCATTGTTTCATCTTTCATCTTTCCGCATTGTTTCATCTTTCATCTTTCCGCATTGTTTCATCTTTCATCTTTCCGCATTGTTTCATCTTTCATCTTTCCGCATTGTTTCATCTTTCATCTTTCCGCATTGTTTCATCTTTCATCTTTCCGCATTGTTTCATCTTTCATCTTTCCGCATTGTTTCATCTTTCATCTTTCCGCATTGTTTCATCTTTCATCTTTCCGCATTGTTTCATCTTTCATCTTTCCGCATTGTTTCATCTTTCATCTTTCCGCATTGTTTCATCTTTCATCTTTCCGCATTGTTTCATCTTTCCGCATTGTTTCATCTTTCCGCATTGTTTCATCTTTCCGCATTGTTTCATCTTTCCGCATTGTTTCATCTTTCCGCATTGTTTCATCTTTCCGCATTGTTTCATCTTTCCGCATTGTTTCATCTTTACGCATTGTTTCATCTTTCCGCATTGTTTCATCTTTCCGCATTGTTTCATCTTTCCGCATTGTTTCATCTTTCCGCATTGTTTCATCTTTCCGCATTGTTTCATCTTTCATCTTTCCGCATTGTTTCATCTTTCATCTTTCCGCATTGTTTCATCTTTCATCTTTCCGCATTGTTTCATCTTTCATCTTTCCGCATTGTTTCATCTTTCATCTTTCCGCATTGTTTCATCTTTCATCCTTCCGCATTGTTTCATCTTTCATCTTTCCGCATTGTTTCATCTTTCATCTTTCCGCATTGTTTCATCTTTCATCTTTCCGCATTGTTTCATCTTTCATCTTCCGCATTCTTTCATCTTTCATCTTTCCGCATTGTTTCATCTTTCATCTTTCCGCATTGTTTCATCTTTCATCTTTCCGCATTGTTTCATCTTTCATCTTTCCGCATTTTTTCATCTTTCATCTTTCCGCATTGTTTCATCTTTCCGCATTGTTTCATCTTTCATCTTTCCGCATTGTTTCATCTTTCCGCATTGTTTCATCTTTCCGCATTGTTTCATCTTTCCGCATTGTTTCATCTTTCCGCATTGTTTCATCTTTCCGCATTGTTTCATCTTTCCGCATTGTTTCATCTTTCCGCATTGTTTCATCTTTCCGCATTGTTTCATCTTTCCGCATTGTTTCATCTTTCCGCATTGTTTCATCTTTCCGCATTGTTTCATCTTTCCGCATTGTTTCATCTTTCCGCATTGTTTCATCTTTCCGCATTGTTTCATCTTTCCGCATTGTTTCATCTTTCCGCATTGTTTCATCTTTCCGCATTGTTTCATCTTTCCGCATTGTTTCATCTTTCCGCATTGTTTCATCTTTCCGCATTGTTTCATCTTTCCGCATTGTTTCATCTTTCCGCATTGTTTCATCTTTCCGCATTGTTTCATCTTTCCGCATTGTTTCATCTTTCCGCATTGTTTCATCTTTCATCTTTCCGCATTGTTACATCTTTCATCTTTCCGCATTGTTTCATCTTTCATCTTTCCGCATTGTTTCATCTTTCATCTTTCCGCATTGTTTCATCTTTCATCTTTCCGAATTGTTTCATCTTTCATCTTTCCGCATTGTTTCATCTTTCATCTTTCCGCATTGTTTCATCTTTCATCTTCCGCATTCTTTCATCTTTCATCTTTCCGCATTCTTTCATCTTTCATCTTTCCGCATTCTTTCATCTTTCATCTTTCCGCATTCTTTCATCTTTCATCTTTCCGCATTGTTTCATCTTTCATCTTTCCGCATTCTTTCATCTTTCATCTTTCCGCATTGTTTCATCTTTCCGCATTGTTTCATCTTTCCGCATTGTTTCATCTTTCATCTTCCGCATTGTTTCATCTTTCATCTTCCGCATTCTTTCATCTTTCATCTTTCCGCATTGTTTCATCTTTCATCTTTCCGCATTCTTTCATCTTTCATCTTTCCGCATTTTTTCATCTTTCATCTTTCCGCATTGTTTCATCTTTCCGCATTGTTTCATCTTTCCGCATTGTTTCATCTTTCCGCATTGTTTCATCTTTCCGCATTGTTTCATCTTTCCGCATTGTTTCATCTTTCCGCATTGTTTCATCTTTCCGCATTGTTTCATCTTTCCGCATTGTTTCATCTTTCCGCATTGTTTCATCTTTCCGCATTGTTTCATCTTTCCGCATTGTTTCATCTTTCCGCATTGTTTCATCTTTCCGCATTGTTTCATCTTTCCGCATTGTTTCATCTTTCCGCATTGTTTCATCTTTCCGCATTGTTTCATCTTTCCGCATTGTTTCATCTTTCCGCATTGTTTCATCTTTCCGCATTGTTTCATCTTTCCGCATTGTTTCATCTTTCCGCATTGTTTCATCTTTCCGCATTGTTTCATCTTTCCGCATTGTTTCATCTTTCCGCATTGTTTCATCTTTCCGCATTGTTTCATCTTTCCGCATTGTTTCATCTTTCATCTTTCCGCATTGTTTCATCTTTCATCTTTCCGCATTGTTTCATCTTTCATCTTTCCGCATTGTTTCATCTTTCATCTTTCCGCATTGTTTCATCTTTCATCTTTCCGCATTGTTTCATCTTTCATCTTTCCGCATTGTTTCATCTTTCATCTTTCCGCATTGTTTCATCTTTCATTTTCCGCATTCTTTCATCTTTCATCTTTCCGCATTCTTTCATCTTTCATCTTTCCGCATTCTTTCATCTTTCATCTTTCCGCATTCTTTCATCTTTCATCTTTCCGCATTGTTTCATCTTTCATCTTTCCGCATTGTTTCATCTTTCATCTTTCCGCATTGTTTCATCTTTCCGCATTGTTTCATCTTTCCGCATTGTTTCATCTTTCATCTTCCGCATTGTTTCATCTTTCATCTTCCGCATTCTTTCATCTTTCATCTTTCCGCATTGTTTCATCTTTCATCTTTCCGCATTCTTTCATCTTTCATCTTTCCGCATTTTTTCATCTTTCATCTTTCCGCATTGTTTCATCTTTCCGCATTGTTTCATCTTTCCGCATTGTTTCATCTTTCCGCATTGTTTCATCTTTCCGCATTGTTTCATCTTTCCGCATTGTTTCATCTTTCCGCATTGTTTCATCTTTCCGCATTGTTTCATCTTTCCGCATTGTTTCATCTTTCATCTTTCCGCATTGTTTCATCTTTCATCTTTCCGCATTGTTTCATCTTTCATCTTTCCGCATTGTTTCATCTTTCATCTTTCCGCATTGTTTCATCTTTCATCTTTCCGCATTGTTTCATCTTTCATCTTTCCGCATTGTTTCATCTTTCATCTTTCCGCATTGTTTCATCTTTCATCTTTCCGCATTGTTTCATCTTTCCGCATTGTTTCATCTTTCCGCATTGTTTCATCTTTCCGCATTGTTTCATCTTTCCGCATTGTTTCATCTTTCCGCATTGTTTCATCTTTCCGCATTGTTTCATCTTTCCGCATTGTTTCATCTTTACGCATTGTTTCATCTTTCCGCATTGTTTCATCTTTCCGCATTGTTTCATCTTTCCGCATTGTTTCATCTTTCCGCATTGTTTCATCTTTCCGCATTGTTTCATCTTTCCGCATTGTTTCATCTTTCCGCATTGTTTCATCTTTCCGCATTGTTTCATCTTTCCGCATTGTTTCATCTTTCATCTTTCCGCATTGTTTCATCTTTCATCTTTCCGCATTGTTTCATCTTTCATCTTTCCGCATTGTTTCATCTTTCATCTTTCCGCATTGTTTCATCTTTCATCTTTCCGCATTGTTTCATCTTTCATCCTTCCGCATGGTTTCATCTTTCATCTTTCCGCATTGTTTCATCTTTCATCTTTCCGCATTGTTTCATCTTTCATCCTTCCGCATTGTTTCATCTTTCATCTTTCCGCATTGTTTCATCTTTCATCTTTCCGCATTGTTTCATCTTTCATCTTTCCGCATTGTTTCATCTTTCATCTTCCGCATTGTTTCATCTTTCATCTTCCGCATTCTTTCATCTTTCATCTTTCCGCATTGTTTCATCTTTCATCTTTCCGCATTCTTTCATCTTTCATCTTTCCGCATTTTTTCATCTTTCATCTTTCCGCATTGTTTCATCTTTCCGCATTGTTTCATCTTTCCGCATTGTTTCATCTTTCCGCATTGTTTCATCTTTCCGCATTGTTTCATCTTTCCGCATTGTTTCATCTTTCCGCATTGTTTCATCTTTCCGCATTGTTTCATCTTTCCGCATTGTTTCATCTTTCCGCATTGTTTCATCTTTCCGCATTGTTTCATCTTTCCGCATTGTTTCATCTTTCCGCATTGTTTCATCTTTCCGCATTGTTTCATCTTTCCGCATTGTTTCATCTTTCCGCATTGTTTCATCTTTCCGCATTGTTTCATCTTTCCGCATTGTTTCATCTTTCCGCATTGTTTCATCTTTCCGCATTGTTTCATCTTTCATCTTTCCGCATTGTTTCATCTTTCATCTTTCCGCATTGTTTCATCTTTCATCTTTCCGCATTGTTTCATCTTTCATCTTTCCGCATTGTTTCATCTTTCATCTTTCCGCATTGTTTCATCTTTCATCTTTCCGCATTGTTTCATCTTTCATCTTTCCGCATTGTTTCATCTTTCATCTTTCCGCATTGTTTCATCTTTCATCTTTTCGCATTGTTTCATCTTTCATCTTTCCGCATTGTTTCATCTTTCATCTTTCCGCATTGTTTCATCTTTCATCTTCCGCATTCTTTCATCTTTCATCTTTCCGCATTCTTTCATCTTTCATCTTTCCGCATTCTTTCATCTTTCATCTTTCCGCATTCTTTCATCTTTCATCTTTCCGCATTGTTTCATCTTTCATCTTTCCGCATTCTTTCATCTTTCATCTTTCCGCATTGTTTCATCTTTCATCTTTCCGCATTGTTTCATCTTTCATCTTTCCGCATTGTTTCATCTTTCCGCATTGTTTCATCTTTCATCTTCCGCATTGTTTCATCTTTCATCTTCCGCATTCTTTCATCTTTCATCTTTCCGCATTGTTTCATCTTTCATCTTTCCGCATTCTTTCATCTTTCATCTTTCCGCATTTTTTCATCTTTCATCTTTCCGCATTCTTTCATCTTTCATCTTTCCGCATTTTTTCATCTTTCCGCATTGTTTCATCTTTCCGCATTGTTTCATCTTTCCGCATTGTTTCATCTTTCCGCATTGTTTCATCTTTCCGCATTGTTTCATCTTTCCGCATTGTTTCATCTTTCCGCATTGTTTCATCTTTCCGCATTGTTTCATCTTTCCGCATTGTTTCATCTTTCCGCATTGTTTCATCTTTCCGCATTGTTTCATCTTTCCGCATTGTTTCATCTTTCCGCATTGTTTCATCTTTCCGCATTGTTTCATCTTTCCGCATTGTTTCATCTTTCCGCATTGTTTCATCTTTCCGCATTGTTTCATCTTTCATCTTTCCGCATTGTTTCATTTTCATCTTTCCGCATTGTTTCATCTTTCATCTTTCCGCATTGTTTCATCTTTCATCTTTCCGCATTGTTTCATCTTTCATCTTTCCGCATTGTTTCATCTTTCATCTTTCCGCATTGTTTCATCTTTCATCTTTACGCATTGTTTCATCTTTCATCTTTCCGCATTGTTTCATCTTTCATCTTTCCGCATTGTTTCATCTTTCCGCATTGTTTCATCTTTCCGCATTGTTTCATCTTTCCGCATTGTTTCATCTTTCCGCATTGTTTCATCTTTCCGCATTGTTTCATCTTTCCGCATTGTTTCATCTTTCCGCATTGTTTCATCTTTCCGCATTGTTTCATCTTTCCGCATTGTTTCATCTTTCCGCATTGTTTCATCTTTCCGCATTGTTTCATCTTTCCGCATTGTTTCATCTTTCCGCATTGTTTCATCTTTCCGCATTGTTTCATCTTTCCGCATTGTTTCATCTTTCATCTTTCCGCATTGTTTCATCTTTCATCTTTCCGCATTGTTTCATCTTTCATCTTTCCGCATTGTTTCATCTTTCATCTTTCCGCATTGTTTCATCTTTCATCTTTCCGCATTGTTTCATCTTTCATCTTTCCGCATTGTTTCATCTTTCATCTTTCCGCATTGTTTCATCTTTCATCTTTCCGCATTGTTTCATCTTTCATCTTTCCGCATTGTTTCATCTTTCATCTTCCGCATTCTTTCATCTTTCATCTTTCCGCATTGTTTCATCTTTCATCTTTCCGCATTGTTTCATGTTTCATCTTTCCGCATTGTTTCATCTTTCATCTTTCCGCATTTTTTCATCTTTCATCTTTCCGCATTGTTTCATCTTTCCGCATTGTTTCATCTTTCATCTTTCCGCATTCTTTCATCTTTCATCTTTCCGCATTGTTTCATCTTTCATCTTTCCGCAATATTTCATCT
Organism: Gastracanthus pulcherrimus; assembly: GCA_949152435.1. NCBI lineage: Eukaryota > Metazoa > Arthropoda > Insecta > Hymenoptera > Pteromalidae > Gastracanthus > Gastracanthus pulcherrimus. The sequence continues at coordinate 1,617,409 of CASCKD010000099.1, read as the reverse complement.
TTCATCTTTCCGCATTGTTTCATCTTTCATCTTTCCGCATTCTTTCATCTTTCATCTTTCCGCATTGTTTCATCTTTCATCTTTCCGCATTGTTTCATCTTTCCGCATTGTTTCATCTTTCATCTTCCGCATTCTTTCATCTTTCATCTTTCCGCATTGTTTCATCTTTCATCTTTCCGCATTCTTTCATCTTTCATCTTTCCGCATTGTTTCATCTTTCATCTTTCCGCATTGTTTCATCTTTCATCTTTCCGCATTGTTTCATCTTTCATCTTTCCGCATTCTTTCATCTTTCATCTTTCCGCATTGTTTCATCTTTCATCTTTCATCTTTCCGCATTGTTTCATCTTTCATCTTCCGCATTCTTTCATCTTTCATCTTTCCGCATTGTTTCATCTTTCATCTTTCCGCATTCTTTCATCGTTCATCTTTCCGCATTGTTTCATCTTTCATCTTTCCGCATTCTTTCATCTTTCATCTTTCCGCATTGTTTCATCTTTCATCTTTCCGCATTGTTTCATCTTTCCGCATTGTTTTATCTTTCATCTTTCCGCATTTTTTCATCTTTCATCTTTCCGCATTGTTTCATCTTTCATCTTCCGGCATTCTTTCATCTTTCATCTTTCCGCATTGTTTCATCTTTCATCTTTCCGCATTGTTTCATCTTTCATCTTTCCGCATTGTTTCATCTTTCCGCATTGTTTCATCTTTCATCTTTCCGCATTTTTTCATCTTTCATCTTTCCGCATTGTTTCATCTTTCATCTTTCCGCATTGTTTCATCTTTCATCTTTCCGCATTGTTTCATCTTTCATCTTTCCGCATTCTTTCATCTTTCATCTTTCCGCATTCTTTCATCTTTCATCTTTCCGCATTCTTTCATCTTTCATCTTTCCGCATTGCTTCATCTTTCATCTTTCCGCATTGTTTCATCTTTCATCTTTCCGCATTGTTTCAACTTTCCGCATTGTTTCATCTTTCATCTTCCGCATTCTTTCATCTTTCATCTTTCCGCATTGTTTCATCTTTCATCTTTCCGCATTGTTTCATCTTTCATCTTCCGCATTCTTTCATCTTTCATCTTTCCGCATTGTTTCATCTTTCATCTTTCCGCATTCTTTCATCTTTCCGCATTGTTTCATCTTTCCGCATTGTTTCATCTTTCCGCATTGTTTCATCTTTCCGCATTGTTTCATCTTTCCGCATTGTTTCATCTTTCCGCATTGTTTCATCTTTCCGCATTGTTTCATCTTTCCGCATTGTTTCATCTTTCCGCATTGTTTCATCTTTCCGCATTGTTTCATCTTTCCGCATTGTTTCATCTTTCCGCATTGTTTCATCTTTCCGCATTGTTTCATCTTTCCGCATTGTTTCATCTTTCCGCATTGTTTCATCTTTCCGCATTGTTTCATCTTTCCGCATTGTTTCATCTTTCCGCATTGTTTCATCTTTCCGCATTGTTTCATCTTTCCGCATTGTTTCATCTTTCCGCATTGTTTCATCTTTCCGCATTGTTTCATCTTTCCGCATTGTTTCATCTTCATCTTTCCGCATTGTTTCATCTTTCATCTTTCCGCATTGTTTCATCTTTCATCTTTCCGCATTGTTTCATCTTTCATATTTCCGCATTGTTTCATCTTTCATCTTTCCGCATTGTTTCATCTTTCATCTTTCCGCATTGTTTCATCTTTCATCTTTCCGCATTGTTTCATCTTTCATCTTTCCGCATTGTTTCATCTTTCATCTTTCCGCATTGTTTCATCTTTCATCTTTCCGCATTGTTTCATCTTTCATCTTTCCGCATTGTTTCATCTTTCATCTTTCCGCATTGTTTCATCTTTCATCTTTCCGCATTGTTTCATCTTTCATCTTTCCGCATTGTTTCATCTTTCATCTTTCCGCATTGTTTCATCTTTCATCTTTCCGCATTGTTTCATCTTTCATCTTTCCGCATTGTTTCATCTTTCATCTTTCCGCATTGTTTCATCTTTCATCTTTCCGCATTGTTTCATCTTTCATCTTTCCGCATTGTTTCATCTTTCATCTTTCCGCATTGTTTCATCTTTCATCTTTCCGCATTGTTTCATCTTTCATCTTTCCGCATTGTTTCATCTTTCATCTTTCCGCATTGTTTCATCTTTCCGCATTGTTTCATCTTTCATCTTCCGCATTCTTTCATCTTTCATCTTTCCGCATTGTTTCATCTTTCATCTTTCCGCATTGTTTCATCTTTCATCTTTCCGCATTGTTTCATCTTTCATCTTTCCGCATTGTTTCATCTTTCACGTTTCCGCATTGTTTCATCTTTCCGCATTGTTTCATCTTTCCGCATTGTTTCATCTTTCATCTTCCGCATTCTTTCATCTTTCATCTTTCCGCATTGTTTCATCTTTCATCTTTCCGCATTGTTTCATCTTTCATCTTTCCGCATTGTTTCATCTTTCATCTTTCCGCATTGTTTCATCTTTCATCTTCCGCATTCTTTCATCTTTCATCTTTCCGCATTGTTTCATCTTTCATCTTTCCGCATTGTTTCATGTTTCATCTTTCCGCATTGTTTCATCTTTCATCTTTCCGCATTTTTTCATCTTTCATCTTTCCGCATTGTTTCATCTTTCCGCATTGTTTCATCTTTCATCTTTCCGCATTCTTTCATCTTTCATCTTTCCGCATTGTTTCATCTTTCATCTTTCCGCAATATTTCATCTTTCATCTTTCCGCATTGTTTCATCTTTCATCTTTCCGCATTCTTTCATCTTTCATCTTTCCGCATTGTTTCATCTTTCATCTTTCCGCATTGTTTCATCTTTCCGCATTGTTTCATCTTTCATCTTCCGCATTCTTTCATCTTTCATCTTTCCGCATTGTTTCATCTTTCATCTTTCCGCATTGTTTCATCTTTCATCTTTCCGCATTGTTTCATCTTTCATCTTTCCGCATTGTTTCATCTTTCATCTTTCCGCATTGTTTCATCTTTCATCTTTCCGCATTGTTTCATCTTTCATCTTTCCGCATTGTTTCATCTTTCATCTTTCCGCATTGTTTCATCTTTCATCTTTCCGCATTGTTTCATCTTTCATCTTTCCGCATTGTTTCATCTTTCATCTTTCCGCATTGTTTCATCTTTCCGCATTGTTTCATCTTTCCGCATTGTTTCATCTTTCATCTTCCGCATTCTTTCATCTTTCATCTTTCCGCATTGTTTCATCTTTCATCTTTCCGCATTGTTTCATCTTTCATATTTCCGCATTGTTTCATCTTTCATCTTTCCGCATTGTTTCATCTTTCCGCATTGTTTCATCTTTCATCTTTCCGCATTCTTTCATCTTTCATCTTTCCGCATTGTTTCATCTTTCATCTTTCCGCAATATTTCATCTTTCATCTTTCCGCATTGTTTCATCTTTCATCTTTCCGCATTCTTTCATCTTTCATCTTTCCGCATTGTTTCATCTTTCATCTTTCCGCATTGTTTCATCTTTCCGCATTGTTTCATCTTTCATCTTCCGCATTCTTTCATCTTTCATCTTTCCGCATTGTTTCATCTTTCATCTTTCCGCATTCTTTCATCTTTCATCTTTCCGCATTGTTTCATCTTTCATCTTTCCGCATTGTTTCATCTTTCATCTTTCCGCATTGTTTCATCTTTCATCTTTCCGCATTCTTTCATCTTTCATCTTTCCGCATTCTTTCATCTTTCATCTTTCCGCATTCTTTCATCTTTCATCTTTCCGCATTGCTTCATCTTTCATCTTTCCGCATTGTTTCATCTTTCATCTTTCCGCATTGTTTCATCTTTCATCTTTCCGCATTGTTTCATCTTTCATCTTTCCGCATTGTTTCATCTTTCATCTTTCCGCATTGTTTCATCTTTCATCTTTCCGCATTGTTTCATCTTTCATCTTTCCGCATTGTTTCATCTTTCATCTTTCCGCATTGTTTCATCTTTCATCTTTCCGCATTGTTTCATCTTTCATCTTTCCGCATTGTTTCATCTTTCATCTTTCCGCATTGTTTCATCTTTCCGCATTGTTTCATCTTTCCGCATTGTTTCATCTTTCATCTTCCGCATTCTTTCATCTTTCATCTTTCCGCATTGTTTCATCTTTCATCTTTCCGCATTGTTTCATCTTTCATCTTTCCGCATTGTTTCATCTTTCATCTTTCCGCATTGTTTCATCTTTCATGTTTCCGCATTGTTTCATCTTTCCGCATTGTTTCATCTTTCCGCATTGTTTCATCTTTCATCTTCCGCATTCTTTCATCTTTCATCTTTCCGCATTGTTTCATCTTTCATCTTTCCGCATTGTTTCATCTTTCATCTTTCCGCATTGTTTCATCTTTCATCTTTCCGCATTGTTTCATCTTTCATCTTCCGCATTCTTTCATCTTTCATCTTTCCGCATTGTTTCATCTTTCATCTTTCCGCATTGTTTCATGTTTCATCTTTCCGCATTGTTTCATCTTTCATCTTTCCGCATTTTTTCATCTTTCATCTTTCCGCATTGTTTCATCTTTCCGCATTGTTTCATCTTTCATCTTTCCGCATTCTTTCATCTTTCATCTTTCCGCATTGTTTCATCTTTCATCTTTCCGCAATATTTCATCTTTCATCTTTCCGCATTGTTTCATCTTTCATCTTTCCGCATTCTTTCATCTTTCATCTTTCCGCATTGTTTCATCTTTCATCTTTCCGCATTGTTTCATCTTTCCGCATTGTTTCATCTTTCATCTTCCGCATTCTTTCATCTTTCATCTTTCCGCATTGTTTCATCTTTCATCTTTCCGCATTCTTTCATCTTTCATCTTTCCGCATTGTTTCATCTTTCATCTTTCCGCATTGTTTCATCTTTCATCTTTCCGCATTGTTTCATCTTTCATCTTTCCGCATTCTTTCATCTTTCATCTTTCCGCATTCTTTCATCTTTCATCTTTCCGCATTCTTTCATCTTTCATCTTTCCGCATTGCTTCATCTTTCATCTTTCCGCATTGTTTCATCTTTCATCTTTCCGCATTGTTTCAACTTTCCGCATTGTTTCATCTTTCATCTTCCGCATTCTTTCATCTTTCATCTTTCCGCATTGTTTCATCTTTCATCTTTCCGCATTGTTTCATCTTTCATCTTCCGCATTCTTTCATCTTTCATCTTTCCGCATTGTTTCATCTTTCATCTTTCCGCATTCTTTCATCTTTCCGCATTGTTTCATCTTTCCGCATTGTTTCATCTTTCCGCATTGTTTCATCTTTCCGCATTGTTTCATCTTTCCGCATTGTTTCATCTTTCCGCATTGTTTCATCTTTCCGCATTGTTTCATCTTTCCGCATTGTTTCATCTTTCCGCATTGTTTCATCTTTCCGCATTGTTTCATCTTTCCGCATTGTTTCATCTTTCCGCATTGTTTCATCTTTCCGCATTGTTTCATCTTTCCGCATTGTTTCATCTTTCCGCATTGTTTCATCTTTCCGCATTGTTTCATCTTTCCGCATTGTTTCATCTTTCCGCATTGTTTCATCTTTCCGCATTGTTTCATCTTTCCGCATTGTTTCATCTTTCCGCATTGTTTCATCTTTCCGCATTGTTTCATCTTTCCGCATTGTTTCATCTTTCCGCATTGTTTCATCTTTCCGCATTGTTTCATCTTTCCGCATTGTTTCATCTTTCCGCATTGTTTCATCTTTCCGCATTGTTTCATCTTCATCTTTCCGCATTGTTTCATCTTTCATCTTTCCGCATTGTTTCATCTTTCATCTTTCCGCATTGTTTCATCTTTCATATTTCCGCATTGTTTCATCTTTCATCTTTCCGCATTGTTTCATCTTTCATCTTTCCGCATTGTTTCATCTTTCATCTTTCCGCATTGTTTCATCTTTCATCTTTCCGCATTGTTTCATCTTTCATCTTTCCGCATTGTTTCATCTTTCATCTTTCCGCATTGTTTCATCTTTCATCTTTCCGCATTGTTTCATCTTTCATCTTTCCGCATTGTTTCATCTTTCATCTTTCCGCATTGTTTCATCTTTCATCTTTCCGCATTGTTTCATCTTTCATCTTTCCGCATTGTTTCATCTTTCATCTTTCCGCATTGTTTCATCTTTCATCTTTCCGCATTGTTTCATCTTTCATCTTTCCGCATTGTTTCATCTTTCATCTTTCCGCATTGTTTCATCTTTCATCTTTCCGCATTGTTTCATCTTTCATCTTTCCGCATTGTTTCATCTTTCATCTTTCCGCATTGTTTCATCTTTCATCTTTCCGCATTGTTTCATCTTTCATCTTTCCGCATTGTTTCATCTTTCCGCATTGTTTCATCTTTCATCTTCCGCATTCTTTCATCTTTCATCTTTCCGCATTGTTTCATCTTTCATCTTTCCGCATTGTTTCATCTTTCATCTTTCCGCATTGTTTCATCTTTCATCTTTCCGCATTGTTTCATCTTTCATGTTTCCGCATTGTTTCATCTTTCCGCATTGTTTCATCTTTCCGCATTGTTTCATCTTTCATCTTCCGCATTCTTTCATCTTTCATCTTTCCGCATTGTTTCATCTTTCATCTTTCCGCATTGTTTCATCTTTCATCTTTCCGCATTGTTTCATCTTTCATCTTTCCGCAATTTTTCATCTTTCGTCTTTCCGCATTGTTTCATCTTTCCGCATTGTTTCATCTTTCATCTTTCCGCATTCTTTCATCTTTCATCTTTCCGCATTGTTTCATCTTTCATCTTTCCGCAATGTTTCATCTTTCATCTTTCCGCATTGTTTCATCTTTCATCTTTCCGCATTCTTTCATCTTTCATCTTTCCGCATTGTTTCATCTTTCATCTTTCCGCATTGTTTCATCTTTCCGCATTGTTTCATCTTTCATCTTCCGTATTCTTTCATCTTTCATCTTTCCGCATTGTTTCATCTTTCATCTTTCCGCATTTTTTCATCTTTCATCTTTCCGCATTGTTTCATCTTTCATCTTTCCGCATTGTTTCATCTTTCCGCATTGTTTAATCTTTCCGCATTGTTTCATCTTTCATCTTCCGCATTCTTTCATCTTTCATCTTTCCGCATTGTTTCATCTTTCATCTTTCCGCATTGTTTCATCTTTCATCTTTCCGCATTGTTTCATCTTTCATCTTTCCGCATTCTTTCATCTTTCATCTTTCCGCATTGTTTCATCTTTCATCTTTCCGCATTGTTTCATCTTTCATCTTTCCGCATTCTTTCATCTTTCATCTTTCCGCATTGTTTCATCTTTCATATTTCATCTTTCCGCATTGTTTCATCTTTCATCTTCCGCATTCTTTCATCTTTCATCTTTCCGCATTGTTTCATCTTTCATCTTTCCGCATTCTTTCATCTTTCATCTTTCCGCATTGTTTCATCTTTCATCTTTCCGCATTGTTTCATCTTTCATCTTTCCGCATTGTTTCATCTTTCATCTTTCCGCATTGTTTCATCTTTCATCTTTCCGCATTGTTTCATCTTTCATCTTTCCGCATTCTTTCATCTTTCATCTTTCCGCATTGTTTCATCTTTCATATTTCATCTTTCCGCATTGTTTCATCTTTCATCTTCCGCATTCTTTCATCTTTCATCTTTCCGCATTGTTTCATCTTTCATCTTTCCGCAATGTTTCATCTTTCATCTTTCCGCATTCTTTCATCTTTCATCTTTCCGCATTCTTTCATCTTTCATCTTTCCGCATTGTTTCATCTTTCATCTTCCGAATTCTTTCATCTTTCATCTTTCCGCATTGTTTCATCTTTCATCTTTCCGCATTGTTTCATCTTTCATCTTTCCGCATTGTTTCATCTTTCATCTTTCCGCATTGTTTCATCTTTCATCTTCCGCATTCTTTCATCTTTCATCTTTCCGCATTTTTTCATCTTTCATCTTTCCGCATTGTTTCATCTTTCCGCATTGTTTCATCTTTCCGCATTGTTTCATCTTTCCGCATTGTTTCATCTTTCCGCATTGTTTCATCTTTCCGCATTGTTTCATCTTTCCGCATTGTTTCATCTTTCCGCATTGTTTCATCTTTCCGCATTGTTTCATCTTTCCGCATTGTTTCATCTTTCCGCATTGTTTCATCTTTCCGCATTGTTTCATCTTTCCGCATTGTTTCATCTTTCCGCATTGTTTCATCTTTCATCTTTCCGCATTGTTTCATCTTTCATCTTTCCGCATTGTTTCATCTTTCATCTTTCCGCATTGTTTCATCTTTCATCTTTCCGCATTGTTTCATCTTTCATCTTTCCGCATTGTTTCATCTTTCATCTTTCCGCATTGTTTCATCTTTCATCTTTCCGCATTGTTTCATCTTTCATCTTTCCGCATTGTTTCATCTTTCATCTTTCCGCATTGTTTCATCTTTCATCTTTCCGCATTGTTTCATCTTTCATCTTTCCGCATTTTTTCATCTTTCATCTTTCCGCATTGTTTCATCTTTCCGCATTGTTTCATCTTTCATCTTTCCGCATTCTTTCATCTTTCATCTTTCCGCATTGTTTCATCTTTCATCTTTCCGCAATGTTTCATCTTTCATCTTTCCGCATTGTTTCATCTTTCATCTTTCCGCATTCTTTCATCTTTCCGCATTCTTTCATCTTTCATCTTTCCGCATTGTTTCATCTTTCATCTTTCCGCATTGTTTCATCTTTCCGCATTGTTTCATCTTTCATCTTCCGCATTCTTTCATCTTTCATCTTTCCGCATTGTTTCATCTTTCATCTTTCCGCATTTTTTCATCTTTCATCTTTCCGCATTGTTTCATCTTTCATCTTTCCGCATTGTTTCATCTTTCATCTTTCCGCATTGTTTCATCTTTCATCTTTCCGCATTGTTTCATCTTTCATCTTTCCGCATTCTTTCATCTTTCATCTTTCCGCATTGTTTCATCTTTCATCTTTCCGCATTGTTTCATCTTTCATCTTCCGCATTCTTTCATCTTTCATCTTTCCGCATTCTTTCATCTTTCATCTTTCCGCATTCTTTCATCTTTCATCTTTCCGCATTCTTTCATCTTTCATCTTTCCGCATTCTTTCATCTTTCATCTTTCCGCATTGTTTCATCTTTCATCTTTCCGCATTGTTTCATCTTTCATCTTTCCGCATTGTTTCATCTTTCCGCATTGTTTCATCTTTCCGCATTGTTTCATCTTTCATCTTCCGCATTGTTTCATCTTTCATCTTCCGCATTCTTTCATCTTTCATCTTTCCGCATTGTTTCATCTTTCATCTTTCCGCATTCTTTCATCTTTCATCTTTCCGCATTTTTTCATCTTTCATCTTTCCGCATTGTTTCATCTTTCCGCATTGTTTCATCTTTCCGCATTGTTTCATCTTTCCGCATTGTTTCATCTTTCCGCATTGTTTCATCTTTCCGCATTGTTTCATCTTTCCGCATTGTTTCATCTTTCCGCATTGTTTCATCTTTCCGCATTGTTTCATCTTTCCGCATTGTTTCATCTTTCCGCATTGTTTCATCTTTCCGCATTGTTTCATCTTTCCGCATTGTTTCATCTTTCCGCATTGTTTCATCTTTCCGCATTGTTTCATCTTTCCGCATTGTTTCATCTTTCCGCATTGTTTCATCTTTCCGCATTGTTTCATCTTTCCGCATTGTTTCATCTTTCATCTTTCCGCATTGTTTCATCTTTCATCTTTCCGCATTGTTTCATCTTTCATCTTTCCGCATTGTTTCATCTTTCATCTTTCCGCATTGTTTCATCTTTCCGCATTGTTTCATCTTTCCGCATTGTTTCATCTTTCCGCATTGTTTCATCTTTCCGCATTGTTTCATCTTTCCGCATTGTTTCATCTTTCCGCATTGTTTCATCTTTCCGCATTGTTTCATCTTTCCGCATTGTTTCATCTTTCCGCATTGTTTCATCTTTCCGCATTGTTTCATCTTTCATCTTTCCGCATTGTTTCATCTTTCATCTTTCCGCATTCTTTCATCTTTCATCTTTCCGCATTGTTTCATCTTTCATCTTTCCGCATTGTTTCATCTTTCATCTTTCCGCATTGTTTCATCTTTCCGCATTGTTTCATCTTTCATCTTCCGCATTGTTTCATCTTTCATCTTCCGCATTCTTTCATCTTTCATCTTTCCGCATTGTTTCATCTTTCATCTTTCCGCATTCTTTCATCTTTCATCTTTCCGCATTTTTTCATCTTTCATCTTTCCGCATTCTTTCATCTTTCATCTTTCCGCATTTTTTCATCTTTCCGCATTGTTTCATCTTTCCGCATTGTTTCATCTTTCCGCATTGTTTCATCTTTCCGCATTGTTTCATCTTTCCGCATTGTTTCATCTTTCCGCATTGTTTCATCTTTCCGCATTGTTTCATCTTTCCGCTTTTTTTCATCTTTCCGCATTGTTTCATCTTTCCGCATTGTTTCATCTTTCCGCATTGTTTCATCTTTCCGCATTGTTTCATCTTTCCGCATTGTTTCATCTTTCCGCATTGTTTCATCTTTCCGCATTGTTTCATCTTTCCGCATTGTTTCATCTTTCCGCATTGTTTCATCTTTCCGCATTGTTTCATCTTTCATCTTTCCGCATTGTTTCATTTTCATCTTTCCGCATTGTTTCATCTTTCATCTTTCCGCATTGTTTCATCTTTCATCTTTCCGCATTGTTTCATCTTTCATCTTTCCGCATTGTTTCATCTTTCATCTTTCCGCATTGTTTCATCTTTCATCTTTACGCATTGTTTCATCTTTCATCTTTCCGCATTGTTTCATCTTTCATCTTTCCGCATTGTTTCATCTTTCCGCATTGTTTCATCTTTCCGCATTGTTTCATCTTTCCGCATTGTTTCATCTTTCCGCATTGTTTCATCTTTACGCATTGTTTCATCTTTCCGCATTGTTTCATCTTTCCGCATTGTTTCATCTTTCCGCATTGTTTCATCTTTCCGCATTGTTTCATCTTTCCGCATTGTTTCATCTTTCCGCATTGTTTCATCTTTCCGCATTGTTTCATCTTTCCGCATTGTTTCATCTTTCCGCATTGTTTCATCTTTCATCTTTCCGCATTGTTTCATCTTTCATCTTTCCGCATTGTTTCATCTTTCATCTTTCCGCATTGTTTCATCTTTCATCTTTCCGCATTGTTTCATCTTTCATCTTTCCGCATTGTTTCATCTTTCATCTTTCCGCATTGTTTCATCTTTCATCTTTCCGCATTGTTTCATCTTTCATCTTTCCGCATTGTTTCATCTTTCATCTTTCCGCATTGTTTCATCTTACATCTTTCCGCATTGTTTCATCTTTCATCTTCCGCATTCTTTCATCTTTCATCTTTCCGCATTGTTTCATCTTTCATCTTTCCGCATTGTTTCATGTTTCATCTTTCCGCATTGTTTCATCTTTCATCTTTCCGCATTTTTTCATCTTTCATCTTTCCGCATTGTTTCATCTTTCCGCATTGTTTCATCTTTCATCTTTCCGCATTCTTTCATCTTTCATCTTTCCGCATTGTTTCATCTTTCATCTTTCCGCAATATTTCATCTTTCATCTTTCCGCATTGTTTCATCTTTCATCTTTCCGCATTCTTTCATCTTTCATCTTTCCGCATTGTTTCATCTTTCATCTTTCCGCATTGTTTCATCTTTCCGCATTGTTTCATCTTTCATCTTCCGCATTCTTTCATCTTTCATCTTTCCGCATTGTTTCATCTTTCATCTTTCCGCATTCTTTCATCTTTCATCTTTCCGCATTGTTTCATCTTTCATCTTTCCGCATTGTTTCATCTTTCATCTTTCCGCATTGTTTCATCTTTCATCTTTCCGCATTCTTTCATCTTTCATCTTTCCGCACTGTTTCATCTTTCATCTTTCATCTTTCCGCATTGTTTCATCTTTCATCTTCCGCATTCTTTCATCTTTCATCTTTCCGCATTGTTTCATCTTTCATCTTTCCGCATTCTTTCATCGTTCATCTTTCCGCATTGTTTCATCTTTCATCTTTCCGCATTCTTTCATCTTTCATCTTTCCGCATTGTTTCATCTTTCATCTTTCCGCATTGTTTCATCTTTCCGCATTGTTTTATCTTTCATCTTTCCGCATTTTTTCATCTTTCATCTTTCCGCATTGTTTCATCTTTCATCTTCCGGCATTCTTTCATCTTTCATCTTTCCGCATTGTTTCATCTTTCATCTTTCCGCATTGTTTCATCTTTCATCTTTCCGCATTGTTTCATCTTTCCGCATTGTTTCATCTTTCATCTTTCCGCATTTTTTCATCTTTCATCTTTCCGCATTGTTTCATCTTTCATCTTTCCGCATTGTTTCATCTTTCATCTTTCCGCATTGTTTCATCTTTCATCTTTCCGCATTCTTTCATCTTTCATCTTTCCGCATTCTTTCATCTTTCATCTTTCCGCATTCTTTCATCTTTCATCTTTCCGCATTGCTTCATCTTTCATCTTTCCGCATTCTTTCATCTTTCATCTTTCCGCATTGTTTCAACTTTCCGCATTGTTTCATCTTTCATCTTCCGCATTCTTTCATCTTTCATCTTTCCGCATTGTTTCATCTTTCATCTTTCCGCATTGTTTCATCTTTCATCTTCCGCATTCTTTCATCTTTCATCTTTCCGCATTGTTTCATCTTTCATCTTTCCGCATTCTTTCATCTTTCCGCATTGTTTCATCTTTCCGCATTGTTTCATCTTTCCGCATTGTTTCATCTTTCCGCATTGTTTCATCTTTCCGCATTGTTTCATCTTTCCGCATTGTTTCATCTTTCCGCATTGTTTCATCTTTCCGCATTGTTTCATCTTTCCGCATTGTTTCATCTTTCCGCATTGTTTCATCTTTCCGCATTGTTTCATCTTTCCGCATTGTTTCATCTTTCCGCATTGTTTCATCTTTCCGCATTGTTTCATCTTTCCGCATTGTTTCATCTTTCCGCATTGTTTCATCTTTCCGCATTGTTTCATCTTTCCGCATTGTTTCATCTTTCCGCATTGTTTCATCTTTCCGCATTGTTTCATCTTTCCGCATTGTTTCATCTTTCCGCATTGTTTCATCTTTCCGCATTGTTTCATCTTTCCGCATTGTTTCATCTTTCCGCATTGTTTCATCTTTCCGCATTGTTTCATCTTTCCGCATTGTTTCATCTTTCCGCATTGTTTCATCTTCATCTTTCCGCATTGTTTCATCTTTCATCTTTCCGCATTGTTTCATCTTTCATCTTTCCGCATTGTTTCATCTTTCATATTTCCGCATTGTTTCATCTTTCATCTTTCCGCATTGTTTCATCTTTCATCTTTCCGCATTGTTTCATCTTTCATCTTTCCGCATTGTTTCATCTTTCATCTTTCCGCATTGTTTCATCTTTCATCTTTCCGCATTGTTTCATCTTTCATCTTTCCGCATTGTTTCATCTTTCATCTTTCCGCATTGTTTCATCTTTCATCTTTCCGCATTGTTTCATCTTTCATCTTTCCGCATTGTTTCATCTTTCATCTTTCCGCATTGTTTCATCTTTCATCTTTCCGCATTGTTTCATCTTTCATCTTTCCGCATTGTTTCATCTTTCATCTTTCCGCATTGTTTCATCTTTCATCTTTCCGCATTGTTTCATCTTTCATCTTTCCGCATTGTTTCATCTTTCATCTTTCCGCATTGTTTCATCTTTCATCTTTCCGCATTGTTTCATCTTTCATCTTTCCGCATTGTTTCATCTTTCCGCATTGTTTCATCTTTCCGCATTGTTTCATCTTTCATCTTCCGCATTCTTTCATCTTTCATCTTTCCGCATTGTTTCATCTTTCATCTTTCCGCATTGTTTCATCTTTCATCTTTCCGCATTGTTTCATCTTTCATCTTTCCGCATTGTTTCATCTTTCATGTTTCCGCATTGTTTCATCTTTCCGCATTGTTTCATCTTTCCGCATTGTTTCATCTTTCATCTTCCGCATTCTTTCATCTTTCATCTTTCCGCATTGTTTCATCTTTCATCTTTCCGCATTGTTTCATCTTTCATCTTTCCGCATTGTTTCATCTTTCATCTTTCCGCATTGTTTCATCTTTCATCTTCCGCATTCTTTCATCTTTCATCTTTCCGCATTGTTTCATCTTTCATCTTTCCGCATTGTTTCATGTTTCATCTTTCCGCATTGTTTCATCTTTCATCTTTCCGCATTTTTTCATCTTTCATCTTTCCGCATTGTTTCATCTTTCCGCATTGTTTCATCTTTCATCTTTCCGCATTCTTTCATCTTTCATCTTTCCGCATTGTTTCATCTTTCATCTTTCCGCAATATTTCATCTTTCATCTTTCCGCATTGTTTCATCTTTCATCTTTCCGCATTCTTTCATCTTTCATCTTTCCGCATTGTTTCATCTTTCATCTTTCCGCATTGTTTCATCTTTCCGCATTGTTTCATCTTTCATCTTCCGCATTCTTTCATCTTTCATCTTTCCGCATTGTTTCATCTTTCATCTTTCCGCATTCTTTCATCTTTCATCTTTCCGCATTGTTTCATCTTTCATCTTTCCGCATTGTTTCATCTTTCATCTTTCCGCATTGTTTCATCTTTCATCTTTCCGCATTCTTTCATCTTTCATCTTTCCGCATTGTTTCATCTTTCATCTTTCATCTTTCCGCATTGTTTCATCTTTCATCTTCCGCATTCTTTCATCTTTCATCTTTCCGCATTGTTTCATCTTTCATCTTTCCGCATTCTTTCATCGTTCATCTTTCCGCATTGTTTCATCTTTCATCTTTCCGCATTCTTTCATCTTTCATCTTTCCGCATTGTTTCATCTTTCATCTTTCCGCATTGTTTCATCTTTCCGCATTGTTTTATCTTTCATCTTTCCGCATTTTTTCATCTTTCATCTTTCCGCATTGTTTCATCTTTCATCTTCCGGCATTCTTTCATCTTTCATCTTTCCGCATTGTTTCATCTTTCATCTTTCCGCATTGTTTCATCTTTCATCTTTCCGCATTGTTTCATCTTTCCGCATTGTTTCATCTTTCATCTTTCCGCATTTTTTCATCTTTCATCTTTCCGCATTGTTTCATCTTTCATCTTTCCGCATTGTTTCATCTTTCATCTTTCCGCATTGTTTCATCTTTCATCTTTCCGCATTCTTTCATCTTTCATCTTTCCGCATTCTTTCATCTTTCATCTTTCCGCATTCTTTCATCTTTCATCTTTCCGCATTGCTTCATCTTTCATCTTTCCGCATTGTTTCATCTTTCATCTTTCCGCATTGTTTCAACTTTCCGCATTGTTTCATCTTTCATCTTCCGCATTCTTTCATCTTTCATCTTTCCGCATTGTTTCATCTTTCATCTTTCCGCATTGTTTCATCTTTCATCTTCCGCATTCTTTCATCTTTCATCTTTCCGCATTGTTTCATCTTTCATCTTTCCGCATTCTTTCATCTTTCCGCATTGTTTCATCTTTCCGCATTGTATCATCTTTCCGCATTGTTTCATCTTTCCGCATTGTTTCATCTTTCCGCATTGTTTCATCTTTCCGCATTGTTTCATCTTTCCGCATTGTTTCATCTTTCCGCATTGTTTCATCTTTCCGCATTGTTTCATCTTTCCGCATTGTTTCATCTTTCCGCATTGTTTCATCTTTCCGCATTGTTTCATCTTTCCGCATTGTTTCATCTTTCCGCATTGTTTCATCTTTCCGCATTGTTTCATCTTTCCGCATTGTTTCATCTTTCCGCATTGTTTCATCTTTCCGCATTGTTTCATCTTTCCGCATTGTTTCATCTTTCCGCATTGTTTCATCTTTCCGCATTGTTTCATCTTTCCGCATTGTTTCATCTTTCCGCATTGTTTCATCTTTCCGCATTGTTTCATCTTTCCGCATTGTTTCATCTTTCCGCATTGTTTCATCTTTCCGCATTGTTTCATCTTCATCTTTCCGCATTGTTTCATCTTTCATCTTTCCGCATTGTTTCATCTTTCATCTTTCCGCATTGTTTCATCTTTCATATTTCCGCATTGTTTCATCTTTCATCTTTCCGCATTGTTTCATCTTTCATCTGTCCGCATTGTTTCATCTTTCATCTTTCCGCATTGTTTCATCTTTCATCTTTCCGCATTGTTTCATCTTTCATCTTTCCGCATTGTTTCATCTTTCATCTTTCCGCATTGTTTCATCTTTCATCTTTCCGCATTGTTTCATCTTTCATCTTTCCGCATTGTTTCATCTTTCATCTTTCCGCATTGTTTCATCTTTCATCTTTCCGCATTGTTTCATCTTTCATCTTTCCGCATTGTTTCATCTTTCATCTTTCCGCATTGTTTCATCTTTCATCTTTCCGCATTGTTTCATCTTTCATCTTTCCGCATTGTTTCATCTTTCATCTTTCCGCATTGTTTCATCTTTCATCTTTCCGCATTGTTTCATCTTTCATCTTTCCGCATTGTTTCATCTTTCATCTTTCCGCATTGTTTCATCTTTCATCTTTCCGCATTGTTTCATCTTTCCGCATTGTTTCATCTTTCCGCATTGTTTCATCTTTCATCTTCCGCATTCTTTCATCTTTCATCTTTCCGCATTGTTTCATCTTTCATCTTTCCGCATTGTTTCATCTTTCATCTTTCCGCATTGTTTCATCTTTCATCTTTCCGCATTGTTTCATCTTTCATGTTTCCGCATTGTTTCATCTTTCCGCATTGTTTCATCTTTCCGCATTGTTTCATCTTTCATCTTCCGCATTCTTTCATCTTTCATCTTTCCGCATTGTTTCATCTTTCATCTTTCCGCATTGTTTCATCTTTCATCTTTCCGCATTGTTTCATCTTTCATCTTTCCGCAATTTTTCATCTTTCGTCTTTCCGCATTGTTTCATCTTTCCGCATTGTTTCATCTTTCATCTTTCCGCATTCTTTCATCTTTCATCTTTCCGCATTGTTTCATCTTTCATCTTTCCGCAATGTTTCATCTTTCATCTTTCCGCATTGTTTCATCTTTCATCTTTCCGCATTCTTTCATCTTTCATCTTTCCGCATTGTTTCATCTTTCATCTTTCCGCATTGTTTCATCTTTCATCTTCCGTATTCTTTCATCTTTCATCTTTCCGCATTGTTTCATCTTTCATCTTTCCGCATTTTTTCATCTTTCATCTTTCCGCATTGTTTCATCTTTCATCTTTCCGCATTGTTTCATCTTTCCGCATTGTTTAATCTTTCCGCATTGTTTCATCTTTCATCTTCCGCATTCTTTCATCTTTCATCTTTCCGCATTGTTTCATCTTTCATCTTTCCGCATTGTTTCATCTTTCATCTTTCCGCATTGTTTCATCTTTCATCTTTCCGCATTCTTTCATCTTTCATCTTTCCGCATTGTTTCATCTTTCATCTTTCCGCATTGTTTCATCTTTCATCTTTCCGCATTCTTTCATCTTTCATCTTTCCGCATTGTTTCATCTTTCATATTTCATCTTTCCGCATTGTTTCATCTTTCATCTTCCGCATTCTTTCATCTTTCATCTTTCCGCATTGTTTCATCTTTCATCTTTCCGCATTCTTTCATCTTTCATCTTTCCGCATTGTTTCATCTTTCATCTTTCCGCATTGTTTCATCTTTCATCTTTCCGCATTGTTTCATCTTTCATCTTTCCGCATTGTTTCATCTTTCATCTTTCCGCATTGTTTCATCTTTCATCTTTCCGCATTCTTTCATCTTTCATCTTTCCGCATTGTTTCATCTTTCATATTTCATCTTTCCGCATTGTTTCATCTTTCATCTTCCGCATTCTTTCATCTTTCATCTTTCCGCATTGTTTCATCTTTCATCTTTCCGCAATGTTTCATCTTTCATCTTTCCGCATTCTTTCATCTTTCATCTTTCCGCATTCTTTCATCTTTCATCTTTCCGCATTGTTTCATCTTTCATCTTCCGAATTCTTTCATCTTTCATCTTTCCGCATTGTTTCATCTTTCATCTTTCCGCATTGTTTCATCTTTCATCTTTCCGCATTGTTTCATCTTTCATCTTTCCGCATTGTTTCATCTTTCATCTTCCGCATTCTTTCATCTTTCATCTTTCCGCATTGTTTCATCTTTCATCTTTCATCTTTCATCTTTCCGCATTCTTTCATCTTTCATCTTTCCGCATTCTTTCATCTTTCATCTTTCCGCATTGTTTCATCTTTCATCTTCCGCATTCTTTCATCTTTCATCTTTCCGCATTGTTTCATCTTTCATCTTTCCGCATTGTTTCATCTTTCATCTTTCCGCATTGTTTCATCTTTCATCTTTCCGCATTGTTTCATCTTTTATCTTTCCGCATTGTTTCATCTTTCATCTTTCCGCATTGTTTCATCTTTCATCTTTCCGCATTGTTTCATCTTTCATCTTTCAGCAATGTTTCATCTTTCATCTTTCCGCATTGTTTCATCTTTCATCTTTCCGCATTCTTTCATCTTTCATCTTTCCGCATTGTTTCATCTTTCATCTTTCCGCATTGTTTCATCTTTCATCTTTCCGCATTGTTTCATCTTTCATCTTTCCGCATTGTTTCATCTTTCATCTTTCCGCATTGTTTCATCTTTCATCTTTCCGCATTGTTTCATCTTTCATCTTTCCGCATTGTTTCATCTTTCATCTTTCCGCATTGTTTCATCTTTCATCTTTCCGCATTGTTTCATCTTTCATCTTTCCGCATTGTTTCATCTTTCATCTTTCCGCATTGTTTCATCTTTCATCTTTCCGCATTGTTTCATCTTTCATCTTTCCGCATTGTTTCATCTTTCATCTTTCCGCATTGTTTCATCTTTCCGCATTGTTTCATCTTTCCGCATTGTTTCATCTTTCCGCATTGTTTCATCTTTCCGCATTGTTTCATCTTTCCGCATTGTTTCATCTTTCCGCATTGTTTCATCTTTCCGCATTGTTTAATCTTTCTGCATTGTTTCATCTTTCATCTTCCGCATTCTTTCATCTTTCATCTTTCCGCATTGTTTCATCTTTCATCATTCCGCATTGTTTCATCTTTCATCTTTCCGCATTGTTTCATCTTTCCGCATTGTTTCATCTTTCCGCATTGTTTCATCTTTCCGCATTGTTTCATCTTTCCGCATTGTTTCATCTTTCCGCATTGTTTCATCTTTCCGCATTGTTTCATCTTTCCGCATTGTTTCATCTTCCCGCATTGTTTCATCTTTCCGCATTGTTTCATCTTTCCGCATTGTTTCATCTTTCCGCATTGTTTCATCTTTCCGCATTGTTTCATCTTTCCGCATTGTTTCATCTTTCCGCATTGTTTCATCTTTCCGCATTGTTTCATCTTTCCGCATTGTTTCATCTTTCCGCATTGTTTCATCTTTCATCTTTCCGCATTGTTTCATCTTTCATCTTTCCGCATTGTTTCATCTTTCATCTTTCCGCATTGTTTCATCTTTCATCTTTCCGCATTTTTTCATCTTTCATCTTTCCGCATTGTTTCATCTTTCCGCATTGTTTCATCTTTCATCTTTCCGCATTCTTTCATCTTTCATCTTTCCGCATTGTTTCATCTTTCATCTTTCCGCAATGTTTCATCTTTCATCTATCCGCATTGTTTCATCTTTCATCTTTCCGCATTCTTTCATCTTTCCGCATTCTTTCATCTTTCATCTTTCCGCATTGTTTCATCTTTCATCTTTCCGCATTGTTTCATCTTTCCGCATTGTTTCATCTTTCATCTTCCGCATTCTTTCATCTTTCATCTTTCCGCATTGTTTCATCTTTCATCTTTCCGCATTTTTTCATCTTTCATCTTTCCGCATTGTTTCATCTTTCATCTTTCCGCATTGTTTCATCTTTCATCTTTCCGCATTGTTTCATCTTTCATCTTTCCGCATTGTTTCATCTTTCATCTTTCCGCATTCTTTCATCTTTCATCTTTCCGCATTGTTTCATCTTTCATCTTTCCGCATTGTTTCATCTTTCATCTTCCGCATTCTTTCATCTTTCATCTTTCCGCATTCTTTCATCTTTCATCTTTCCGCATTCTTTCATCTTTCATCTTTCCGCATTCTTTCATCTTTCATCTTTCCGCATTGTTTCATCTTTCATCTTTCCGCATTGTTTCATCTTTCATCTTTCCGCATTGTTTCATCTTTCCGCATTGTTTCATCTTTCCGCATTGTTTCATCTTTCCGCATTGTTTCATCTTTCATCTTCCGCATTGTTTCATCTTTCATCTTTCCGCATTGTTTCATCTTTCATCTTTCCGCATTGTTTCATCTTTCATCTTTCCGCATTGTTTCATCTTTCATCTTTCCGCATTGTTTCATCTTTCATCTTTCCGCATTCTTTCATCTTTCATCTTTCCGCATTGTTTCATCTTTCATATTTCATCTTTCCGCATTGTTTCATCTTTCATCTTCCGCATTCTTTCATCTTTCATCTTTCCGCATTGTTTCATCTTTCATCTTTCCGCAATGTTTCATCTTTCATCTTTCCGCATTCTTTCATCTTTCATCTTTCCGCATTCTTTCATCTTTCATCTTTCCGCATTGTTTCATCTTTCATCTTCCGAATTCTTTCATCTTTCATCTTTCCGCATTGTTTCATCTTTCATCTTTCCGCATTGTTTCATCTTTCATCTTTCCGCATTGTTTCATCTTTCATCTTTCCGCATTGTTTCATCTTTCATCTTCCGCATTCTTTCATCTTTCATCTTTCCGCATTGTTTCATCTTTCATCTTTCATCTTTCATCTTTCCGCATTCTTTCATCTTTCATCTTTCCGCATTCTTTCATCTTTCATCTTTCCGCATTGTTTCATCTTTCATCTTCCGCATTCTTTCATCTTTCATCTTTCCGCATTGTTTCATCTTTCATCTTTCCGCATTGTTTCATCTTTCATCTTTCCGCATTGTTTCATCTTTCATCTTTCCGCATTGTTTCATCTTTTATCTTTCCGCATTGTTTCATCTTTCATCTTTCCGCATTGTTTCATCTTTCATCTTTCCGCATTGTTTCATCTTTCATCTTTCAGCAATGTTTCATCTTTCATCTTTCCGCATTGTTTCATCTTTCATCTTTCCGCATTCTTTCATCTTTCATCTTTCCGCATTGTTTCATCTTTCATCTTTCCGCATTGTTTCATCTTTCATCTTTCCGCATTGTTTCATCTTTCATCTTTCCGCATTGTTTCATCTTTCATCTTTCCGCATTGTTTCATCTTTCATCTTTCCGCATTGTTTCATCTTTCATCTTTCCGCATTGTTTCATCTTTCATCTTTCCGCATTGTTTCATCTTTCATCTTTCCGCATTGTTTCATCTTTCATCTTTCCGCATTGTTTCATCTTTCATCTTTCCGCATTGTTTCATCTTTCATCTTTCCGCATTGTTTCATCTTTCATCTTTCCGCATTGTTTCATCTTTCATCTTTCCGCATTGTTTCATCTTTCCGCATTGTTTCATCTTTCCGCATTGTTTCATCTTTCCGCATTGTTTCATCTTTCCGCATTGTTTCATCTTTCCGCATTGTTTCATCTTTCCGCATTGTTTCATCTTTCCGCATTGTTTAATCTTTCTGCATTGTTTCATCTTTCATCTTCCGCATTCTTTCATCTTTCATCTTTCCGCATTGTTTCATCTTTCATCATTCCGCATTGTTTCATCTTTCATCTTTCCGCATTGTTTCATCTTTCCGCATTGTTTCATCTTTCCGCATTGTTTCATCTTTCCGCATTGTTTCATCTTTCCGCATTGTTTCATCTTTCCGCATTGTTTCATCTTTCCGCATTGTTTCATCTTTCCGCATTGTTTCATCTTCCCGCATTGTTTCATCTTTCCGCATTGTTTCATCTTTCCGCATTGTTTCATCTTTCCGCATTGTTTCATCTTTCCGCATTGTTTCATCTTTCCGCATTGTTTCATCTTTCCGCATTGTTTCATCTTTCCGCATTGTTTCATCTTTCCGCATTGTTTCATCTTTCCGCATTGTTTCATCTTTCATCTTTCCGCATTGTTTCATCTTTCATCTTTCCGCATTGTTTCATCTTTCATCTTTCCGCATTGTTTCATCTTTCATCTTTCCGCATTTTTTCATCTTTCATCTTTCCGCATTGTTTCATCTTTCCGCATTGTTTCATCTTTCATCTTTCCGCATTCTTTCATCTTTCATCTTTCCGCATTGTTTCATCTTTCATCTTTCCGCAATGTTTCATCTTTCATCTATCCGCATTGTTTCATCTTTCATCTTTCCGCATTCTTTCATCTTTCCGCATTCTTTCATCTTTCATCTTTCCGCATTGTTTCATCTTTCATCTTTCCGCATTGTTTCATCTTTCCGCATTGTTTCATCTTTCATCTTCCGCATTCTTTCATCTTTCATCTTTCCGCATTGTTTCATCTTTCATCTTTCCGCATTTTTTCATCTTTCATCTTTCCGCATTGTTTCATCTTTCATCTTTCCGCATTGTTTCATCTTTCATCTTTCCGCATTGTTTCATCTTTCATCTTTCCGCATTGTTTCATCTTTCATCTTTCCGCATTCTTTCATCTTTCATCTTTCCGCATTGTTTCATCTTTCATCTTTCCGCATTGTTTCATCTTTCATCTTCCGCATTCTTTCATCTTTCATCTTTCCGCATTCTTTCATCTTTCATCTTTCCGCATTCTTTCATCTTTCATCTTTCCGCATTCTTTCATCTTTCATCTTTCCGCATTGTTTCATCTTTCATCTTTCCGCATTGTTTCATCTTTCATCTTTCCGCATTGTTTCATCTTTCCGCATTGTTTCATCTTTCCGCATTGTTTCATCTTTCCGCATTGTTTCATCTTTCATCTTCCGCATTGTTTCATCTTTCATCTTCCGCATTCTTTCATCTTTCATCTTTCCGCATTGTTTCATCTTTCATCTTTCCGCATTCTTTCATCTTTCATCTTTCCGCATTTTTTCATCTTTCATCTTTCCGCATTGTTTCATCTTTCCGCATTGTTTCATCTTTCCGCATTGTTTCATCTTTCCGCATTGTTTCATCTTTCCGCATTGTTTCATCTTTCCGCATTGTTTCATCTTTCCGCATTGTTTCATCTTTCCGCATTGTTTCATCTTTCCGCATTGTTTCATCTTTCCGCATTGTTTCATCTTTCCGCATTGTTTCATCTTTCATCTTTCCGCATTGTTTCATCTTTCATCTTTCCGCATTGTTTCATCTTTCATCTTTCCGCATTGTTTCATCTTTCATCTTTCCGCATTGTTTCATCTTTCCGCATTGTTTCATCTTTCCGCATTGTTTCATCTTTCCGCATTGTTTCATCTTTCCGCATTGTTTCATCTTTCCGCATTGTTTCATCTTTCCGCATTGTTTCATCTTTCCGCATTGTTTCATCTTTCCGCATTGTTTCATCTTTCCGCATTGTTTCATCTTTCCGCATTGTTTCATCTTTCCGCATTGTTTCATCTTTCCGCATTGTTTCATCTTTCCGCATTGTTTCATCTTTCCGCATTGTTTCATCTTTCATCTTTCCGCATTGTTTCATCTTTCATCTTTCCGCATTCTTTCATCTTTCATCTTTCCGCATTCTTTCATCTTTCATCTTTCCGCATTCTTTCATCTTTCATCTTTCCGCATTGTTTCATCTTTCATCTTTCCGCATTGTTTCATCTTTCATCTTTCCGCATTGTTTCATCTTTCATCTTTCCGCATTGTTTCATCTTTCATCTTTCCGCATTGTTTCATCTTTCATCTTTCTGCATTATTTCATCTTTCATCTTCCGCATTCTTTCATCTTTCATCTTTCCGCATTGTTTCATCTTTCATCTTTCCGCATTTTTTCATCTTTCATCTTTCCGCAGTGTTTCATCTTTCCGCATTGTTTCATCTTTCCGCATTGTTTCATCTTTCATCTTTCCGCATTGTTTCATCTTTCATCTTTCCGCATTCTTTCATCTTTCATCTTTCCGCATTGTTTCATCTTTCCGCATTGTTTCATCTTTCCGCATTGTTTCATCTTTCCGCATTGTTTCATCTTTCCGCATTGTTTCATCTTTCCGCATTGTTTCATCTTTCCGCATTGTTTCATCTTTCCGCATTGTTTCATCTTTCCGCATTGTTTCATCTTTCCGCATTGTTTCATCTTTCATCTTTCCGCATTGTTTCATCTTTCATCTTTCCGCATTGTTTCATCTTTCATCTTTACGCATTGTTTCATCTTTCATCTTTCCGCATTGTTTCATCTTTCATCTTTCCGCATTGTTTCATCTTTCCGCATTGTTTCATCTTTCCGCATTGTTTCATCTTTCCGCATTGTTTCATCTTTCATCTTTCCGCATTGTTTCATCTTTCATCTTTCTGCATTATTTCATCTTTCATCTTCCGCATTCTTTCATCTTTCATCTTTCCGCATTCTTTCATCTTTCATCTTTCCGCATTCTTTCATCTTTCATCTTTCCGCATTCTTTCATCTTTCATCTTTCCGCATTGTTTCATCTTTCATCTTTCCGCATTGTTTCATCTTTCATCTTTCCGCATTGTTTCATCTTTCATCTTTCCGCATTGTTTCATCTTTCATCTTTCCGCATTGTTTCATCTTTCATCTTTCTGCATTATTTCATCTTTCATCTTCCGCATTCTTTCATCTTTCATCTTTCCGCATTGTTTCATCTTTCATCTTTCCGCATTGTTTCATCTTTCATCTTTCCGCATTCTTTCATCTTTCATCTTTCCGCATTGTTTCATCTTTCATATTTCATCTTTCCGCATTGTTTCATCTTTCATCTTCCGCATTCTTTCATCTTTCATCTTTCCGCATTGTTTCATCTTTCATCTTTCCGCATTCTTTCATCTTTCATCTTTCCGCATTGTTTCATCTTTCATCTTTCCGCATTGTTTCATCTTTCATCTTTCCGCATTGTTTCATCTTTCATCTTTCCGCATTGTTTCATCTTTCATCTTTCCGCATTGTTTCATCTTTCATCTTTCCGCATTCTTTCATCTTTCATCTTTCCGCATTGTTTCATCTTTCATATTTCATCTTTCCGCATTGTTTCATCTTTCATCTTCCGCATTCTTTCATCTTTCATCTTTCCGCATTGTTTCATCTTTCATCTTTCCGCAATGTTTCATCTTTCATCTTTCCGCATTCTTTCATCTTTCATCTTTCCGCATTCTTTCATCTTTCATCTTTCCGCATTGTTTCATCTTTCATCTTCCGAATTCTTTCATCTTTCATCTTTCCGCATTGTTTCATCTTTCATCTTTCCGCATTGTTTCATCTTTCATCTTTCCGCATTGTTTCATCTTTCATCTTTCCGCATTGTTTCATCTTTCATCTTCCGCATTCTTTCATCTTTCATCTTTCCGCATTGTTTCATCTTTCATCTTTCATCTTTCATCTTTCCGCATTCTTTCATCTTTCATCTTTCCGCATTCTTTCATCTTTCATCTTTCCGCATTGTTTCATCTTTCATCTTCCGCATTCTTTCATCTTTCATCTTTCCGCATTGTTTCATCTTTCATCTTTCCGCATTGTTTCATCTTTCATCTTTCAGCATTGTTTCATCTTTCATCTTTCCGCATTGTTTCATCTTTTATCTTTCCGCATTGTTTCATCTTTCATCTTTCCGCATTGTTTCATCTTTCATCTTTCCGCATTGTTTCATCTTTCATCTTTCAGCAATGTTTCATCTTTCATCTTTCCGCATTGTTTCATCTTTCATCTTTCCGCATTCTTTCATCTTTCATCTTTCCGCATTGTTTCATCTTTCATCTTTCCGCATTGTTTCATCTTTCATCTTTCCGCATTGTTTCATCTTTCATCTTTCCGCATTGTTTCATCTTTCATCTTTCCGCATTGTTTCATCTTTCATCTTTCCGCATTGTTTCATCTTTCATCTTTCCGCATTGTTTCATCTTTCATCTTTCCGCATTGTTTCATCTTTCATCTTTCCGCATTGTTTCATCTTTCATCTTTCCGCATTGTTTCATCTTTCATCTTTCCGCATTGTTTCATCTTTCATCTTTCCGCATTGTTTCATCTTTCATCTTTCCGCATTGTTTCATCTTTCATCTTTCCGCATTGTTTCATCTTTCCGCATTGTTTCATCTTTCCGCATTGTTTCATCTTTCCGCATTGTTTCATCTTTCCGCATTGTTTCATCTTTCCGCATTGTTTCATCTTTCCGCATTGTTTCATCTTTCCGCATTGTTTAATCTTTCTGCATTGTTTCATCTTTCATCTTCCGCATTCTTTCATCTTTCATCTTTCCGCATTGTTTCATCTTTCATCATTCCGCATTGTTTCATCTTTCATCTTTCCGCATTGTTTCATCTTTCCGCATTGTTTCATCTTTCCGCATTGTTTCATCTTTCCGCATTGTTTCATCTTTCCGCATTGTTTCATCTTTCCGCATTGTTTCATCTTTCCGCATTGTTTCATCTTTCCGCATTGTTTCATCTTCCCGCATTGTTTCATCTTTCCGCATTGTTTCATCTTTCCGCATTGTTTCATCTTTCCGCATTGTTTCATCTTTCCGCATTGTTTCATCTTTCCGCATTGTTTCATCTTTCCGCATTGTTTCATCTTTCCGCATTGTTTCATCTTTCCGCATTGTTTCATCTTTCCGCATTGTTTCATCTTTCATCTTTCCGCATTGTTTCATCTTTCATCTTTCCGCATTGTTTCATCTTTCATCTTTCCGCATTGTTTCATCTTTCATCTTTCCGCATTTTTTCATCTTTCATCTTTCCGCATTGTTTCATCTTTCCGCATTGTTTCATCTTTCATCTTTCCGCATTCTTTCATCTTTCATCTTTCCGCATTGTTTCATCTTTCATCTTTCCGCAATGTTTCATCTTTCATCTATCCGCATTGTTTCATCTTTCATCTTTCCGCATTCTTTCATCTTTCCGCATTCTTTCATCTTTCATCTTTCCGCATTGTTTCATCTTTCATCTTTCCGCATTGTTTCATCTTTCCGCATTGTTTCATCTTTCATCTTCCGCATTCTTTCATCTTTCATCTTTCCGCATTGTTTCATCTTTCATCTTTCCGCATTTTTTCATCTTTCATCTTTCCGCATTGTTTCATCTTTCATCTTTCCGCATTGTTTCATCTTTCATCTTTCCGCATTGTTTCATCTTTCATCTTTCCGCATTGTTTCATCTTTCATCTTTCCGCATTCTTTCATCTTTCATCTTTCCGCATTGTTTCATCTTTCATCTTTCCGCATTGTTTCATCTTTCATCTTCCGCATTCTTTCATCTTTCATCTTTCCGCATTCTTTCATCTTTCATCTTTCCGCATTCTTTCATCTTTCATCTTTCCGCATTCTTTCATCTTTCATCTTTCCGCATTGTTTCATCTTTCATCTTTCCGCATTGTTTCATCTTTCATCTTTCCGCATTGTTTCATCTTTCCGCATTGTTTCATCTTTCCGCATTGTTTCATCTTTCCGCATTGTTTCATCTTTCATCTTCCGCATTGTTTCATCTTTCATCTTCCGCATTCTTTCATCTTTCATCTTTCCGCATTGTTTCATCTTTCATCTTTCCGCATTCTTTCATCTTTCATCTTTCCGCATTTTTTCATCTTTCATCTTTCCGCATTGTTTCATCTTTCCGCATTGTTTCATCTTTCCGCATTGTTTCATCTTTCCGCATTGTTTCATCTTTCCGCATTGTTTCATCTTTCCGCATTGTTTCATCTTTCCGCATTGTTTCATCTTTCCGCATTGTTTCATCTTTCCGCATTGTTTCATCTTTCCGCATTGTTTCATCTTTCCGCATTGTTTCATCTTTCATCTTTCCGCATTGTTTCATCTTTCATCTTTCCGCATTGTTTCATCTTTCATCTTTCCGCATTGTTTCATCTTTCATCTTTCCGCATTGTTTCATCTTTCCGCATTGTTTCATCTTTCCGCATTGTTTCATCTTTCCGCATTGTTTCATCTTTCCGCATTGTTTCATCTTTCCGCATTGTTTCATCTTTCCGCATTGTTTCATCTTTCCGCATTGTTTCATCTTTCCGCATTGTTTCATCTTTCCGCATTGTTTCATCTTTCCGCATTGTTTCATCTTTCCGCATTGTTTCATCTTTCCGCATTGTTTCATCTTTCCGCATTGTTTCATCTTTCCGCATTGTTTCATCTTTCATCTTTCCGCATTGTTTCATCTTTCATCTTTCCGCATTCTTTCATCTTTCATCTTTCCGCATTCTTTCATCTTTCATCTTTCCGCATTCTTTCATCTTTCATCTTTCCGCATTGTTTCATCTTTCATCTTTCCGCATTGTTTCATCTTTCATCTTTCCGCATTGTTTCATCTTTCATCTTTCCGCATTGTTTCATCTTTCATCTTTCCGCATTGTTTCATCTTTCATCTTTCTGCATTATTTCATCTTTCATCTTCCGCATTCTTTCATCTTTCATCTTTCCGCATTGTTTCATCTTTCATCTTTCCGCATTTTTTCATCTTTCATCTTTCCGCAGTGTTTCATCTTTCCGCATTGTTTCATCTTTCCGCATTGTTTCATCTTTCATCTTTCCGCATTGTTTCATCTTTCATCTTTCCGCATTCTTTCATCTTTCATCTTTCCGCATTGTTTCATCTTTCCGCATTGTTTCATCTTTCCGCATTGTTTCATCTTTCCGCATTGTTTCATCTTTCCGCATTGTTTCATCTTTCCGCATTGTTTCATCTTTCCGCATTGTTTCATCTTTCCGCATTGTTTCATCTTTCATCTTTCCGCATTGTTTCATCTTTCATCTTTCCGCATTGTTTCATCTTTCATCTTTACGCATTGTTTCATCTTTCATCTTTCCGCATTGTTTCATCTTTCATCTTTCCGCATTGTTTCATCTTTCCGCATTGTTTCATCTTTCCGCATTGTTTCATCTTTCCGCATTGTTTCATCTTTCCGCATTGTTTCATCTTTCCGCATTGTTTCATCTTTCCGCATTGTTTCATCTTTCCGCATTGTTTCATCTTTCCGCATTGTTTCATCTTTCCGCATTGTTTCATCTTTCCGCATTGTTTCATCTTTCCGCATTGTTTCATCTTTCCGCATTGTTTCATCTTTCCGCATTGTTTCATCTTTCCGCATTGTTTCATCTTTCATCTTCCGGCATTCTTTCATCTTTCATCTTTCCGCATTGTTTCATCTTTCATCTTTCCGCATTGTTTCATCTTTCATCTTTCCGCATTGTTTCATCTTTCCGCATTGTTTCATCTTTCATCTTTCCGCATTTTTTCATCTTTCATCTTTCCGCATTGTTTCATCTTTCATCTTTCCGCATTGTTTCATCTTTCATCTTTCCGCATTGTTTCATCTTTCATCTTTCCGCATTCTTTCATCTTTCATCTTTCCGCATTCTTTCATCTTTCATCTTTCCGCATTCTTTCATCTTTCATCTTTCCGCATTGCTTCATCTTTCATCTTTCCGCATTATTTCATCTTTCATCTTTCCGCATTGTTTCAACTTTCCGCATTGTTTCATCTTTCATCTTCCGCATTCTTTCATCTTTCATCTTTCCGCATTGTTTCATCTTTCATCTTTCCGCATTGTTTCATCTTTCATCTTCCGCATTCTTTCATCTTTCATCTTTCCGCATTGTTTCATCTTTCATCTTTCCGCATTCTTTCATCTTTCCGCATTGTTTCATCTTTCCGCATTGTTTCATCTTTCCGCATTGTTTCATCTTTCCGCATTGTTTCATCTTTCCGCATTGTTTCATCTTTCCGCATTGTTTCATCTTTCCGCATTGTTTCATCTTTCCGCATTGTTTCATCTTTCCGCATTGTTTCATCTTTCCGCATTGTTTCATCTTTCCGCATTGTTTCATCTTTCCGCATTGTTTCATCTTTCCGCATTGTTTCATCTTTCCGCATTGTTTCATCTTTCCGCATTGTTTCATCTTTCCGCATTGTTTCATCTTTCCGCATTGTTTCATCTTTCCGCATTGTTTCATCTTTCCGCATTGTTTCATCTTTCCGCATTGTTTCATCTTTCCGCATTGTTTCATCTTTCCGCATTGTTTCATCTTTCCGCATTGTTTCATCTTTCCGCATTGTTTCATCTTTCCGCATTGTTTCATCTTTCCGCATTGTTTCATCTTCATCTTTCCGCATTGTTTCATCTTTCATCTTTCCGCATTGTTTCATCTTTCATCTTTCCGCATTGTTTCATCTTTCATATTTCCGCATTGTTTCATCTTTCATCTTTCCGCATTGTTTCATCTTTCATCTTTCCGCATTGTTTCATCTTTCATCTTTCCGCATTGTTTCATCTTTCATCTTTCCGCATTGTTTCATCTTTCATCTTTCCGCATTGTTTCATCTTTCATCTTTCCGCATTGTTTCATCTTTCATCTTTCCGCATTGTTTCATCTTTCATCTTTCCGCATTGTTTCATCTTTCATCTTTCCGCATTGTTTCATCTTTCATCTTTCCGCATTGTTTCATCTTTCATCTTTCCGCATTGTTTCATCTTTCATCTTTCCGCATTGTTTCATCTTTCATCTTTCCGCATTGTTTCATCTTTCATCTTTCCGCATTGTTTCATCTTTCATCTTTCCGCATTGTTTCATCTTTCATCTTTCCGCATTGTTTCATCTTTCATCTTTCCGCATTGTTTCATCTTTCATCTTTCCGCATTGTTTCATCTTTCATCTTTCCGCATTGTTTCATCTTTCCGCATTGTTTCATCTTTCCGCATTGTTTCATCTTTCATCTTCCGCATTCTTTCATCTTTCATCTTTCCGCATTGTTTCATCTTTCATCTTTCCGCATTGTTTCATCTTTCATCTTTCCGCATTGTTTCATCTTTCATCTTTCCGCATTGTTTCATCTTTCATGTTTCCGCATTGTTTCATCTTTCCGCATTGTTTCATCTTTCCGCATTGTTTCATCTTTCATCTTCCGCATTCTTTCATCTTTCATCTTTCCGCATTGTTTCATCTTTCATCTTTCCGCATTGTTTCATCTTTCATCTTTCCGCATTGTTTCATCTTTCATCTTTCCGCAATTTTTCATCTTTCGTCTTTCCGCATTGTTTCATCTTTCCGCATTGTTTCATCTTTCATCTTTCCGCATTCTTTCATCTTTCATCTTTCCGCATTGTTTCATCTTTCATCTTTCCGCAATGTTTCATCTTTCATCTTTCCGCATTGTTTCATCTTTCATCTTTCCGCATTCTTTCATCTTTCATCTTTCCGCATTGTTTCATCTTTCATCTTTCCGCATTGTTTCATCTTTCCGCATTGTTTCATCTTTCATCTTCCGTATTCTTTCATCTTTCATCTTTCCGCATTGTTTCATCTTTCATCTTTCCGCATTTTTTCATCTTTCATCTTTCCGCATTGTTTCATCTTTCATCTTTCCGCATTGTTTCATCTTTCCGCATTGTTTAATCTTTCCGCATTGTTTCATCTTTCATCTTCCGCATTCTTTCATCTTTCATCTTTCCGCATTGTTTCATCTTTCATCTTTCCGCATTGTTTCATCTTTCATCTTTCCGCATTGTTTCATCTTTCATCTTTCCGCATTCTTTCATCTTTCATCTTTCCGCATTGTTTCATCTTTCATCTTTCCGCATTGTTTCATCTTTCATCTTTCCGCATTCTTTCATCTTTCATCTTTCCGCATTGTTTCATCTTTCATATTTCATCTTTCCGCATTGTTTCATCTTTCATCTTCCGCATTCTTTCATCTTTCATCTTTCCGCATTGTTTCATCTTTCATCTTTCCGCATTCTTTCATCTTTCATCTTTCCGCATTGTTTCATCTTTCATCTTTCCGCATTGTTTCATCTTTCATCTTTCCGCATTGTTTCATCTTTCATCTTTCCGCATTGTTTCATCTTTCATCATTCCGCATTGTTTCATCTTTCATCTTTCCGCATTGTTTCATCTTTCATCTTTCCGCATTGTTTCATCTTTCATCTTTCCGCATTGTTTCATCTTTCATCTTTCCGCATTGTTTCATCTTTCATCTTTCCGCATTGTTTCATCTTTCATCTTTCCGCATTGTTTCATCTTTCATCTTTCCGCATTGTTTCATCTTTCATCTTTCCGCATTGTTTCATCTTTCATCTTTCCGCATTGTTTCATCTTTCCGCATTGTTTCATCTTTCCGCATTGTTTCATCTTTCCGCATTGTTTCATCTTTCCGCATTGTTTCATCTTTCCGCATTGTTTAATCTTTCCGCATTGTTTCATCTTTCATCTTCCGCATTCTTTCATCTTTCATCTTTCCGCATTGTTTCATCTTTCATCATTCCGCATTGTTTCATCTTTCATCTTTCCGCATTGTTTCATCTTTCCGCATTGTTTCATCTTTCCGCATTGTTTCATCTTTCCGCATTGTTTCATCTTTCCGCATTGTTTCATCTTTCCGCATTGTTTCATCTTTCCGCATTGTTTCATCTTTCCGCATTGTTTCATCTTCCCGCATTGTTTCATCTTTCCGCATTGTTTCATCTTTCCGCATTGTTTCATCTTTCCGCATTGTTTCATCTTTCCGCATTGTTTCATCTTTCCGCATTGTTTCATCTTTCCGCATTGTTTCATCTTTCCGCATTGTTTCATCTTTCCGCATTGTTTCATCTTTCATCTTTCCGCATCGTTTCATCTTTCATCTTTCCGCATTGTTTCATCTTTCATCTTTCCGCATTGTTTCATCTTTCATCTTTCCGCATTGTTTCATCTTTCATCTTTCCGCATTTTTTCATCTTTCATCTTTCCGCATTGTTTCATCTTTCCGCATTGTTTCATCTTTCATCTTTCCGCAGTCTTTCATCTTTCATCTTTCCGCATTGTTTCATCTTTCATCTTTCCGCAATGTTTCATCTTTCATCTTTCCGCATTGTTTCATCTTTCATCTTTCCGCATTCTTTCATCTTTCCGCATTCTTTCATCTTTCATCTTTCCGCATTGTTTCATCTTTCATCTTTCCGCATTGTTTCATCTTTCCGCATTGTTTCATCTTTCATCTTCCGCATTCTTTCATCTTTCATCTTTCCGCATTGTTTCATCTTTCATCTTTCCGCATTTTTTCATCTTTCATCTTTCCGCATTGTTTCATCTTTCATCTTTCCGCATTGTTTCATCTTTCATCTTTCCGCATTGTTTCATCTTTCATCTTTCCGCATTGTTTCATCTTTCATCTTTCCGCATTCTTTCATCTTTCATCTTTCCGCATTGTTTCATCTTTCATCTTTCCGCATTGTTTCATCTTTCATCTTCCGCATTCTTTCATCTTTCATCTTTCCGCATTCTTTCATCTTTCATCTTTCCGCATTCTTTCATCTTTCATCTTTCCGCATTCTTTCATCTTTCATCTTTCCGCATTGTTTCATCTTTCATCTTTCCGCATTGTTTCATCTTTCATCTTTCCGCATTGTTTCATCTTTCCGCATTGTTTCATCTTTCCGCATTGTTTCATCTTTCATCTTCCGCATTGTTTCATCTTTCATCTTCCGCATTCTTTCATCTTTCATCTTTCCGCATTGTTTCATCTTTCATCTTTCCGCATTCTTTCATCTTTCATCTTTCCGCATTTTTTCATCTTTCATCTTTCCGCATTGTTTCATCTTTCCGCATTGTTTCATCTTTCCGCATTGTTTCATCTTTCCGCATTGTTTCATCTTTCCGCATTGTTTCATCTTTCCGCATTGTTTCATCTTTCCGCATTGTTTCATCTTTCCGCATTGTTTCATCTTTCCGCATTGTTTCATCTTTCCGCATTGTTTCATCTTTCCGCATTGTTTCATCTTTCCGCATTGTTTCATCTTTCATCTTTTCGCATTGTTTCATCTTTCATCTTTCCGCATTGTTTCATCTTTCATCTTTCCGCATTGTTTCATCTTTCATCTTTCCGCATTGTTTCATCTTTCATCTTTCCGCATTGTTTCATCTTTCATCTTTCCGCATTGTTTCATCTTTCCGCATTGTTTCATCTTTCCGCATTGTTTCATCTTTCCGCATTGTTTCATCTTTCCGTATTGTTTCATCTTTCCGCATTGTTTCATCTTTCCGCATTGTTTCATCTTTCCGCATTGTTTCATCTTTCCGCATTGTTTCATCTTTCCGCATTGTTTCATCTTTCCGCATTGTTTCATCTTTCCGCATTGTTTCATCTTTCCGCATTGTTTCATCTTTCATCTTTCCGCATTGTTTCATCTTTCATCTTTCCGCATTCTTTCATCTTTCATCTTTCCGCATTCTTTCATCTTTCATCTTTCCGCATTCTTTCATCTTTCATCTTTCCGCATTGTTTCATCTTTCATCTTTCCGCATTGTTTCATCTTTCATCTTTCCGCATTGTTTCATCTTTCATCTTTCCGCATTGTTTCATCTTTCATCTTTCCGCATTGTTTCATCTTTCATCTTTCTGCATTATTTCATCTTTCATCTTCCGCATTCTTTCATCTTTCATCTTTCCGCATTGTTTCATCTTTCATCTTTCCGCATTTTTTCATCTTTCATCTTTCCGCAGTGTTTCATCTTTCCGCATTGTTTCATCTTTCCGCATTGTTTCATCTTTCATCTTTCCGCATTGTTTCATCTTTCATCTTTCCGCATTCTTTCATCTTTCATCTTTCCGCGTTGTTTCATCTTTCCGCATTGTTTCATCTTTCCGCATTGTTTCATCTTTCCGCATTGTTTCATCTTTCCGCATTGTTTCATCTTTCCGCATTGTTTCATCTTTCCGCATTGTTTCATCTTTCCGCATTGTTTCATCTTTCCGCATTGTTTCATCTTTCCGCATTGTTTCATCTTTCATCTTTCCGCATTGTTTCATCTTTCATCTTTCCGCATTGTTTCATCTTTCATCTTTCCGCATTGTTTCATCTTTCATCTTTCCGCATTGTTTCATCTTTCATCTTTCCGCATTGTTTCATCTTTCATCTTTCCGCATTGTTTCATCTTTCATCTTTCCGCATTGTTTCATCTTTCATCTTTCCGCATTGTTTCATCTTTCATCTTTCCGCATTGTTTCATCTTTCATCTTTCCGCATTGTTTCATCTTTCATCTTTCCGCATTGTTTCATCTTTCATCTTTCCGCATTGTTTCATCTTTCATCTTTCCGCATTGTTTCATCTTTCATCTTTCCGCATTGTTTCATCTTTCATCTTTCCGCATTGTTTCATCTTTCATCTTCCGCATTCTTTCATCTTTCATCTATCCGCATTGTTTCATCTTTCATCTTTCCGCATTGTTTCATCTTTCATCTTTCCGCATTGTTTCATCTTTCATCTTTCCGCATTTTTTCATCTTTCATCTTTCCGCATTGTTTCATCTTTCCGCATTGTTTCATCTTTCATCTTTCCGCATTCTTTCATCTTTCATCTTTCCGCATTGTTTCATCTTTCATCTTTCCGCAATATTTCATCTTTCATCTTTCCGCATTGTTTCATCTTTCATCTTTCCGCATTCTTTCATCTTTCATCTTTCCGCATTGTTTCATCTTTCATCTTTCCGCATTGTTTCATCTTTCCGCATTGTTTCATCTTTCATCTTCCGCATTCTTTCATCTTTCATCTTTCCGCATTGTTTCATCTTTCATCTTTCCGCATTCTTTCATCTTTCATCTTTCCGCATTGTTTCATCTTTCATCTTTCCGCATTGTTTCATCTTTCATCTTTCCGCATTGTTTCATCTTTCATCTTTCCGCATTCTTTCATCTTTCATCTTTCCGCATTGTTTCATCTTTCATCTTTCATCTTTCCGCATTGTTTCATCTTTAATCTTCCGCATTCTTTCATCTTTCATCTTTCCGCATTGTTTCATCTTTCATCTTTCCGCATTCTTTCATCTTTCATCTTTCCGCATTGTTTCATCTTTCATCTTTCCGCATTCTTTCATCTTTCATCTTTCCGCATTGTTTCATCTTTCATCTTTCCGCATTGTTTCATCTTTCCGCATTGTTTTATCTTTCATCTTTCCGCATTTTTTCATCTTTCATCTTTCCGCATTGTTTCATCTTTCATCTTCCCGCATTCTTTCATCTTTCATCTTTCCGCATTGTTTCATCTTTCATCTTTCCGCATTGTTTCATCTTTCATCTTTCCGCATTGTTTCATCTTTCCGCATTGTTTCATCTTTCATCTTTCCGCATTTTTTCATCTTTCATCTTTCCGCATTGTTTCATCTTTCATCTTTCCGCATTGTTTCATCTTTCATCTTCCCGCATTGTTTCATCTTTCATCTTTCCGCATTGTTTCATCTTTCCGCATTGTTTCATCTTTCCGCATTGTTTCATCTTTCCGCATTGTTTCATCTTTCCGCATTGTTTCATCTTTCATCTTTCCGCATTGTTTCATCTTTCATCTTTCCGCATTGTTTCATCTTTCATCTTTCCGCATTGTTTCATCTTTCATCTTTCCGCATTGTTTCATCTTTCATCTTTCCGCATTGTTTCATCTTTCATATTTCATCTTTCCGCATTGTTTCATCTTTCATCTTCCGCATTCTTTCATCTTTCATCTTTCCGCATTGTTTCATCTTTCATCTTTCCGCATTCTTTCATCTTTCATCTTTCCGCATTGTTTCATCTTTCATCTTTCCGCATTCTTTCATCTTTCATCTTTCCGCATTGTTTCATCTTTCATCTTTCCGCATTGTTTCATCTTTCATCTTCCGCATTCTTTCATCTTTCATCTTTCCGCATTGTTTCATCTTTCATCTTTCCGCAATGTTTCATCTTTCATCTTTCCGCATTGTTTCATCTTTCATCTTCCGAATTCTTTCATCTTTCATCTTTCCGCATTGTTTCATCTTTCATCTTTCCGCATTGTTTCATCTTTCATCTTTCCGCATTGTTTCATCTTTCATCTTTCCGCATTGTTTCATCTTTCATCTTCCGCATTCTTTCATCTTTCATCTTTCCGCATTGTTTCATCTTTCATCTTTCATCTTTCATCTTTCCGCATTCTTTCATCTTTCATCTTTCCGCATTCTTTCATCTTTCATCTTTCCGCATTGTTTCATCTTTCATCTTCCGCATTCTTTCATCTTTCATCTTTCCGCATTGTTTCATCATTCATCTTTCCGCATTGTTTCATCTTTCATCTTTCCGCATTGTTTCATCTTTCATCTTCCGCATTCTTTCATCTTTCATCTTTCCGCATTGTTTCATCTTTCATCTTTCCGCATTGTTTCATCTTTCATCTTTCCGCATTGTTTCATCTTTCATCTTTCCGCAATGTTTCATCTTTCATCTTTCCGCATTGTTTCATCTTTCATCTTTCCGCATTCTTTCATCTTTCATCTTTCCGCATTGTTTCATCTTTCATCTTTCCGCATTGTTTCATCTTTCATCTTTCCGCATTGTTTCATCTTTCATCTTTCCGCATTGTTTCATCTTTCATCTTTCCGCATTGTTTCATCTTTCATCTTTCCGCATTGTTTCATCTTTCATCTTTCCGCATTGTTTCATCTTTCATCTTTCCGCATTGTTTCATCTTTCATCTTTCCGCATTGTTTCATCTTTCATCTTTCCGCATTGTTTCATCTTTCATCTTTCCGCATTGTTTCATCTTTCCGCATTGTTTCATCTTTCCGCATTGTTTCATCTTTCCGCATTGTTTCATCTTTCCGCATTGTTTCATCTTTCCGCATTGTTTCATCTTTCCGCATTGTTTCATCTTTCCGCATTGTTTCATCTTTCCGCATTGTTTCATCTTTCCGCATTGTTTCATCTTTCCGCATTGTTTAATCTTTCCGCATTGTTTCATCTTTCATCTTCCGCATTCTTTCATCTTTCATCTTTCCGCATTGTTTCATCTTTCATCTTTCCGCATTGTTTCATCTTTCATCTTTCCGCATTGTTTCATCTTTCATCTTTCCGCATTGTTTCATCTTTCCGCATTGTTTCATCTTTCCGCATTGTTTCATCTTTCCGCATTGTTTCATCTTTCCGCATTGTTTCATCTTTCCGCATTGTTTCATCTTTCCGCA
Organism: Gastracanthus pulcherrimus; assembly: GCA_949152435.1. Taxonomy (NCBI): domain Eukaryota; kingdom Metazoa; phylum Arthropoda; class Insecta; order Hymenoptera; family Pteromalidae; genus Gastracanthus; species Gastracanthus pulcherrimus. Next base: position 1,579,536 of record CASCKD010000099.1, on the reverse strand, counting down.
TTGTTTCATCTTTCCGCATTGTTTCATCTTCCCGCATTGTTTCATCTTTCTGCATTGTTTCATCTTTCCGCATTGTTTCATCTTTCCGCATTGTTTCATCTTTCCGCATTGTTTCATCTTTCCGCATTGTTTCATCTTTCCGCATTGTTTCATCTTTCCGCATTGTTTCATCTTTCCGCATTGTTTCATCTTTCCGCATTGTTTCATCTTTCCGCATTGTTTCATCTTTCATCTTTCCGCATCGTTTCATCTTTCATCTTTCCGCATTGTTTCATCTTTCATCTTTCCGCATTGTTTCATCTTTCATCTTTCCGCATTGTTTCATCTTTCATCTTTCCGCATTTTTTCATCTTTCATCTTTCCGCATTGTTTCATCTTTCCGCATTGTTTCATCTTTCATCTTTCCGCATTCTTTCATCTTTCATCTTTCCGCATTGTTTCATCTTTCATCTTTCCGCAATGTTTCATCTTTCATCTTTCCGCATTGTTTCATCTTTCATCTTTCCGCATTCTTTCATCTTTCCGCATTCTTTCATCTTTCATCTTTCCGCATTGTTTCATCTTTCATCTTTCCGCATTGTTTCATCTTTCCGCATTGTTTCATCTTTCATCTTCCGCATTCTTTCATCTTTCATCTTTCCGCATTGTTTCATCTTTCATCTTTCCGCATTTTTTCATCTTTCATCTTTCCGCATTGTTTCATCTTTCATCTTTCCGCATTGTTTCATCTTTCATCTTTCCGCATTGTTTCATCTTTCATCTTTCCGCATTGTTTCATCTTTCATCTTTCCGCATTCTTTCATCTTTCATCTTTCCGCATTGTTTCATCTTTCATCTTTCCGCATTGTTTCATCTTTCATCTTCCGCATTCTTTCATCTTTCATCTTTCCGCATTCTTTAATCTTTCATCTTTCCGCATTCTTTCATCTTTCATCTTTCCGCATTGTTTCATCTTTCCGCATTGTTTCATCTTTCCGCATTGTTTCATCTTTCCGCATTGTTTCATCTTTCCGCATTGTTTCATCTTTCCGCATTGTTTCATCTTTCCGCATTGTTTCATCTTTCCGCATTGTTTCATCTTTCCGCATTGTTTCATCTTTCCGCATTGTTTCATCTTTCCGCATTGTTTCATCTTTCCGCATTGTTTCATCTTTCATCTTTTCGCATTGTTTCATCTTTCATCTTTCCGCATTGTTTCATCTTTCATCTTTCCGCATTGTTTCATCTTTCATCTTTCCGCATTGTTTCATCTTTCATCTTTCCGCATTGTTTCATCTTTCATCTTTCCGCATTGTTTCATCTTTCATGTTTCCGCATTGTTTCATCTTTCATCTTTCCGCATTGTTTCATCTTTCATGTTTCCGCATTGTTTCATCTTTCATCTTTCCGCATTGTTTCATCTTTCATCTTTCCGCATTGTTTCATCTTTCCGCATTGTTTCATCTTTCCGCATTGTTTCATCTTTCCGCATTGTTTCATCTTTCCGCATTGTTTCATCTTTCCGCATTGTTTCATCTTTCCGCATTGTTTCATCTTTCCGCATTGTTTCATCTTTCCGCATTGTTTCATCTTTCCGCATTGTTTCATCTTTCCGCATTGTTTCATCTTTCCGCATTGTTTCATCTTTCCGCATTGTTTCATCTTTCCGCATTGTTTCATCTTTCCGCATTGTTTCATCTTTCCGCATTGTTTCATCTTTCCGCATTGTTTCATCTTTCCGCATTGTTTCATCTTTCCGCATTGTTTCATCTTTCCGCATTGTTTCATCTTTCCGCATTGTTTCATCTTTCCGCATTGTTTCATCTTTCCGCATTGTTTCATCTTTCCGCATTGTTTCATCTTTCCGCATTGTTTCATCTTTCATCTTTCCGCATTGTTTCATCTTTCATCTTTCCGCATTGTTTCATCTTTCATCTTTCCGCATTGTTTCATCTTTCATCTTTCCGCATTGTTTCATCTTTCATCTTTCCGCATTGTATCATCTTTCATCTTCCCGCATTGTTTCATCTTTCATCTTTCCGCATTGTTTCATCTTTCATCTTTCCGCATTGTTTCATCTTTCATCTTTCCGCATTGTTTCATCTTTCATCTTTCTGCATTATTTCATCTTTCATCTTCCGCATTCTTTCATCTTTCATCTTTCCGCATTGTTTCATCTTTCATCTTTCCGCATTTTTTCATCTTTCATCTTTCCGCATTGTTTCATCTTTCCGCATTGTTTCATCTTTCCGCATTGTTTCATCTTTCCGCATTGTTTCATCTTTCCGCATTGTTTCATCTTTCCGCATTGTTTCATCTTTCCGCATTGTTTCATCTTTCCGCATTGTTTCATCTTTCCGCATTGTTTCATCTTTCCGCATTGTTTCATCTTTCCGCATTGTTTCATCTTTCATCTTTCCGCATTGTTTCATCTTTCATCTTCCCGCATTGTTTCATCTTTCATCTTTCCGCATTGTTTCATCTTTCATCTTTCCGCATTGTTTCATCTTTCATCTTTCCGCATTGTTTCATCTTTCATCTTCCGCATTCTTTCATCTTTCATCTTTCCGCATTGTTTCATCTTTCATCTTTCCGCATTGTTTCATCTTTCATCTTTCCGCATTGTTTCATCTTTCATCTTTCCGCATTTTTTCATCTTTCATCTTTCCGCATTGTTTCATCTTTCCGCATTGTTTCATCTTTCATCTTTCCGCATTCTTTCATCTTTCATCTTTCCGCATTGTTTCATCTTTCATCTTTCCGCAATATTTCATCTTTCATCTTTCCGCATTGTTTCATCTTTCATCTTTCCGCATTGTTTCATCTTTCATCTTTCCGCATTGTTTCATCTTTCATCTTTCCGCATTGTTTCATCTTTCATCTTTCCGCATTGTTTCATCTTTCATGTTTCCGCATTGTTTCATCTTTCATCTTTCCGCATTGTTTCATCTTTCATCTTTCCGCATTGTTTCATCTTTCCGCATTGTTTCATCTTTCCGCATTGTTTCATCTTTCCGCATTGTTTCATCTTTCCGCATTGTTTCATCTTTCCGCATTGTTTCATCTTTCCGCATTGTTTCATCTTTCCGCATTGTTTCATCTTTCCGCATTGTTTCATCTTTCCGCATTGTTTCATCTTTCCGCATTGTTTCATCTTTCCGCATTGTTTCATCTTTCCGCATTGTTTCATCTTTCCGCATTGTTTCATCTTTCCGCATTGTTTCATCTTTCCGCATTGTTTCATCTTTCCGCATTGTTTCATCTTTCCGCATTGTTTCATCTTTCCGCATTGTTTCATCTTTCCGCATTGTTTCATCTTTCGGCATTGTTTCATCTTTCCGCATTGTTTCATCTTTCCGCATTGTTTCATCTTTCCGCATTGTTTCATCTTTCCGCATTGTTTCATCTTTCCGCATTGTTTCATCTTTCATCTTTCCGCATTGTTTCATCTTTCATCTTTCCGCATTGTTTCATCTTTCATCTTTCCGCATTGTTTCATCTTTCATCTTTCCGCATTGTTTCATCTTTCATCTTTCCGCATTGTATCATCTTTCATCTTCCCGCATTGTTTCATCTTTCATCTTTCCGCATTGTTTCATCTTTCATCTTTCCGCATTGTTTCATCTTTCATCTTTCCGCATTGTTTCATCTTTCATCTTTCTGCATTATTTCATCTTTCATCTTCCGCATTCTTTCATCTTTCATCTTTCCGCATTGTTTCATCTTTCATCTTTCCGCATTTTTTCATCTTTCATCTTTCCGCATTGTTTCATCTTTCCGCATTGTTTCATCTTTCCGCATTGTTTCATCTTTCATCTTTCCGCATTGTTTCATCTTTCCGCATTGTTTCATCTTTCATCTTTCCGCATTGTTTCATCTTTCATCTTTCCGCATTCTTTCATCTTTCATCTTTCCGCATTGTTTCATCTTTCCGCATTGTTTCATCTTTCCGCATTGTTTCATCTTTCCGCATTGTTTCATCTTTCCGCATTGTTTCATCTTTCCGCATTGTTTCATCTTTCCGCATTGTTTCATCTTTCCGCATTGTTTCATCTTTCCGCATTGTTTCATCTTTCCGCATTGTTTCATCTTTCCGCATTGTTTCATCTTTCCGCATTGTTTCATCTTTCCGCATTGTTTCATCTTTCCGCATTGTTTCATCTTTCCGCATTGTTTCATCTTTCCGCATTGTTTCATCTTTCCGCATTGTTTCATCTTTCCGCATTGTTTCATCTTTCATCTTTCCGCATTGTTTCATCTTTCATCTTTCCGCATTGTTTCATCTTTCATCTTTCCGCATTGTTTCATCTTTCATCTTTCCGCATTGTTTCATCTTTCATCTTTCCGCATTGTTTCATCTTTCATCTTTCCGCATTGTTTCATCTTTCATCTTTCCGCATTGTTTCATCTTTCATCTTTCCGCATTGTTTCATCTTTCATCTTTCCGCATTGTTTCATCTTTCATCTTCCGCATTCTTTCATCTTTCATCTTTCCGCATTGTTTCATCTTTCATCTTTCCGCATTGTTTCATCTTTCATCTTTCCGCATTGTTTCATCTTTCATCTTTCCGCATTTTTTCATCTTTCATCTTTCCGCATTGTTTCATCTTTCCGCATTGTTTCATCTTTCATCTTTCCGCATTCTTTCATCTTTCATCTTTCCGCATTGTTTCATCTTTCATCTTTCCGCAATATTTCATCTTTCATCTTTCCGCATTGTTTCATCTTTCATCTTTCCGCATTCTTTCATCTTTCATCTTTCCGCATTGTTTCATCTTTCATCTTTCCGCATTGTTTCATCTTTCCGCATTGTTTCATCTTTCATCTTCCGCATTCTTTCATCTTTCATCTTTCCGCATTGTTTCATCTTTCATCTTTCCGCATTCTTTCATCTTTCATCTTTCCGCATTGTTTCATCTTTCATCTTTCCGCATTGTTTCATCTTTCATCTTTCCGCATTGTTTCATCTTTCATTTTTCCGCATTCTTTCATCTTTCATCTTTCCGCATTGTTTCATCTTTCATCTTTCATCTTTCCGCATTGTTTCATCTTTCATCTTCCGCATTCTTTCATCTTTCATCTTTCCGCATTGTTTCATCTTTCATCTTTCCGCATTCTTTCATCTTTCATCTTTCCGCATTGTTTCATCTTTCATCTTTCCGCATTCTTTCATCTTTCATCTTTCCGCATTGTTTCATCTTTCATCTTTCCGCATTGTTTCATCTTTCCGCATTGTTTTATCTTTCATCTTTCCGCATTTTTTCATCTTTCATCTTTCCGCATTGTTTCATCTTTCATCTTCCCGCAATCTTTCATCTTTCATCTTTCCGCATTGTTTCATCTTTCATCTTTCCGCATTGTTTCATCTTTCATCTTTCCGCATTGTTTCATCTTTCCGCATTGTTTCATCTTTCATCTTTCCGCATTTTTTCATCTTTCATCTTTCCGCATTGTTTCATCTTTCATCTTTCCGCATTGTTTCATCTTTCATCTTTCCGCATTGTTTCATCTTTCATCTTTCCGCATTGTTTCATCTTTCATCTTTCCGCATTGTTTCATCTTTCATCTTTCCGCATTCTTTCATCTTTCATCTTTCCGCATTGCTTCATCTTTCATCTTTCCGCATTGTTTCATCTTTCATCTTTCCGCATTGTTTCAACTTTCCGCATTGTTTCATCTTTCATCTTCCGCATTCTTTCATCTTTCATCTTTCCGCATTGTTTCATCTTTCATCTTTCCGCATTGTTTCATCTTTCCGCATTGTTTCATCTTTCATCTTTCCGCATTGTTTCATCTTTCATCTTTCCGCATTGTTTCATCTTTCATCTTTCCGCATTGTTTCATCTTTCATCTTTCCGCATTGTTTCATCTTTCATCTTTCCGCATTGTTTCATCTTTCATCTTTCCGCATTGTTTCATCTTTCATCTTTCCGCATTGTTTCATCTTTCATCTTTCCGCATTGTTTCATCTTTCATCTTTCCGCATTGTTTCATCCTTCATCTTTCCGCATTGTTTCATCTTTCATCTTCCGCATTCTTTCATCTTTCATCTTTCCGCATTGTTTCATCTTTCATCTTTCCGCATTGTTTCATCTTTCATCTTCCGCATTCTTTCATCTTTTATCTTTCCGCATTGTTTCATCTTTCATCTTTCCGCATTGTTTCATCTTTCATCTTTCCGCATTGTTTCATCTTTCATCTTTCCGCATTGTTTCATCTTTCATCTTTCCGCATTCTTACATCTTTCATCTTTCCGCAATCTTTCATCTTTCATCTTTCCGCATTGTTTCATCTTTCATCTTCCGCATTCTTTCATCTTTCATCTTTCCGCATTGTTTCATCTTTCATCTTTCCGCATTGTTTCATCTTTCATCTTTCCGCATTGTTTCATCTTTCATCTTTCCGCATTGTTTCATCTTTCATCTTCCGCATTCTTTCATCTTTCATCTTTCCGCATTGTTTCATCTTTCATCTTTCCGCATTTTTTCATCTTTCATCTTTCCGCATTGTTTCATCTTTCCGCAGTGTTTCATCTTTCCGCATTGTTTCATCTTTCCGCATTGTTTCATCTTTCATCTTTCCGCATTGTTTCATCCTTTCATCTTTCCGCATTCTTTCATCTTTCATCTTTTCGCATTGTTTCATCTTTCATCTTTCCGCATTGTTTCATCTTTCATCTTCCGCATTCTTTCATCTTTCATCTTTCCGCATTGTTTCATCTTTCATCTTTCATCTTTCATCTTTCAGCATTCTTTCATCTTTCATCTTTCCGCATTGTTTCATCTTTCATCTTTCCGCATTGTTTCATCTTTCATCTTTCCGCATTGTTTCATCTTTCATCTTTCCGCATTCTTTCATCTTTCATCTTTCCGCATTCTTTCATCTTTCATCTTTCCGCATTGTTTCATCTTTCATCTTCCGCATTCTTTCATCTTTCATCTTTCCGCATTGTTTCATCTTTCATCTTTCCGCATTGTTTCATCTTTCATCTTTCGCATTCTTTCATCTTTCATCTTTCCGCATTCTTTCATCTTTCATCTTTCCGCATTGTTTCATCTTTCATCTTTCCGCATTGTTTCATCTTTCATCTTTCCGCATTGTTTCATCTTTCATCTTTCCGCATTCTTTCATCTTTCATCTTTCCGCAATCTTTCATCTTTCATCTTTCCGCATTGTTTCATCTTTCATCTTCCGCATTCTTTCATCTTTCGTCTTTCCGCATTGTTTCATCTTTCATCTTTCCGCATTGTTTCATCTTTCATCTTTCCGCATTGTTTCATCTTTCATCTTTCCGCATTCTTTCATCTTTCATCTTTCCGCATTTTTTCATCTTTCATCTTTCCGCATTGTTTCATCTTTCATCTTTCCGCATTGTTTCATCTTTCATCTTTCCGCATTGTTTCATCTTTCATCTTTCCGCATTGTTTCATCTTTCATCTTTCCGCATTCTTTCATCTTTCATCTTTCCGCATTCTTTCATCTTTCATCTTTCCGCATTGTTTCATCTTTCCGCATTGTTTCATCTTTCATCTTTCCGCATTGTTTCATCTTTCATCTTTCCGCATTGTTTCATCTTTCATCTTTCCGCATTCTTTCATCTTTCATCTTTCCGCAATCTTTCATCTTTCATCTTTCCGCATTGTTTCATCTTTCATCTTCCGCATTCTTTCATCTTTCGTCTTTCCGCATTGTTTCATCTTTCATCTTTCCGCATTGTTTCATCTTTCATCTTTCCGCATTTTTTCATCTTTCATCTTTCCGCATTTTTTCATCTTTCATCTTTCCGCATTGTTTCATCTTTCCGCATTGTTTCATCTTTCCGCATTGTTTCATCTTTCCGCATTGTTTCATCTTTCCGCATTGTTTCATCTTTCCGCATTGTTTCATCTTTCATCTTTCCGCATTCTTTCATCTTTCATCTTTCCGCATTGTTTCATCTTTCATCTTTCCGCATTGTTTCATCCTTTCAGCTTTCCGCATTCTTTCATCTTTCATCTTTCCGCATTGTTTCATCTTTCATCTTTCCGCATTCTTTCATCTTTCATCTTTCCGCATTGTTTCATCTTTCCGCATTGTTTCATCTTTCCGCATTGTTTCATCTTTCCGAATTGTTTCATCTTTCATCTTTCCGCATTGTTTCATCTTTCATCTTTCCGCATTGTTTCATCTTTCATCTTTCCGCATTATTTCATCTTTCATCTTTCCGCATTGTTTCATCTTTCATCTTTCCGCATTCTTTCATCTTTCATCTTTCCGCATTGTTTCATCTTTCATCTTTCCGCAATGTTTCATCTTTCATCTCTCCGCATTGTTTCATCTTTCATCTTTCCGCATTCTTTCATCTTTCATCTTTCCGCATTGTTTCATCTTTCATCTTTCCGCATTGCTTCATCTTTTATCTTTCCGCATTGTTTCATCTTTCCGCATTGTTTCATCTTTCATCTTTCCGCATTTTTTCATCTTTCATCTTTCCGCATTGTTTCATCTTTCAGCTTTCCGCATTGTTTCATCTTTCATCTTTCCGCATTGTTTCATCTTTCATCTTTCCGCATTGTTTCATCTTTCATCTTTCCACATTCTTTCATCTTTCATCTTTCCGCATTCTTTCATCTTTCATCTTTCCGCATTGTTTCATCTTTCATCTTTCCGCATTGTTTCATCTTTCATCTTTCCGCATTGTTTCATCTTTCCGCATTGTTTCATCTTTCATCTTCCGCATTTTCTTTCATCTTTCATCTTTCCGCATTGTTTCATCTTTCATCTTTCCGCATTGTTTCATCTTTCCGCATTGTTTCATCTTTCCGCATTGTTTCATCTTTCCGCATTGTTTCATCTTTCATCTTTCCGCATTGTTTCATCTTTCATCTTTCCGCATTGTTTCATCTTTCATCTTTCCGCATTGTTTCATCTTTCATCTTTCCGCATTGTTTCATCTTTCATCTTTCCGCATTGTTTCATCTTTCATCTTTCCGCATTGTTTCATCTTTCATCTTTCCGCATTGTTTCATCTTTCATCTTTCCGCATTGTTTCATCTTTCATCTTTCCGCATTGTTTCATCTTTCATCTTCCGCATTCTTTCATCTTTCATCTTTCCGCATTGTTTCATCTTTCATCTTTCCGCATTGTTTCATCTTTCATCTTTCCGCATTGTTTCATCTTTCATCTTTCCGCATTTTTTCATCTTTCATCTTTCCGCATTGTTTCATCTTTCCGCATTGTTTCATCTTTCATCTTTCCGCATTCTTTCATCTTTCATCTTTCCGCATTGTTTCATCTTTCATCTTTCCGCAATATTTCATCTTTCATCTTTCCGCATTGTTTCATCTTTCATCTTTCCGCATTCTTTCATCTTTCATCTTTCCGCATTGTTTCATCTTTCATCTTTCCGCATTGTTTCATCTTTCCGCATTGTTTCATCTTTCATCTTCCGCATTCTTTCATCTTTCATCTTTCCGCATTGTTTCATCTTTCATCTTTCCGCATTCTTTCATCTTTCATCTTTCCGCATTGTTTCATCTTTCATCTTTCCGCATTGTTTCATCTTTCATCTTTCCGCATTGTTTCATCTTTCATTTTTCCGCATTCTTTCATCTTTCATCTTTCCGCATTGTTTCATCTTTCATCTTTCATCTTTCCGCATTGTTTCATCTTTCATCTTCCGCATTCTTTCATCTTTCATCTTTCCGCATTGTTTCATCTTTCATCTTTCCGCATTCTTTCATCTTTCATCTTTCCGCATTGTTTCATCTTTCATCTTTCCGCATTCTTTCATCTTTCATCTTTCCGCATTGTTTCATCTTTCATCTTTCCGCATTGTTTCATCTTTCCGCATTGTTTTATCTTTCATCTTTCCGCATTTTTTCATCTTTCATCTTTCCGCATTGTTTCATCTTTCATCTTCCCGCAATCTTTCATCTTTCATCTTTCCGCATTGTTTCATCTTTCATCTTTCCGCATTGTTTCATCTTTCATCTTTCCGCATTGTTTCATCTTTCCGCATTGTTTCATCTTTCATCTTTCCGCATTTTTTCATCTTTCATCTTTCCGCATTGTTTCATCTTTCATCTTTCCGCATTGTTTCATCTTTCATCTTTCCGCATTGTTTCATCTTTCATCTTTCCGCATTGTTTCATCTTTCATCTTTCCGCATTGTTTCATCTTTCATCTTTCCGCATTCTTTCATCTTTCATCTTTCCGCATTGCTTCATCTTTCATCTTTCCGCATTGTTTCATCTTTCATCTTTCCGCATTGTTTCAACTTTCCGCATTGTTTCATCTTTCATCTTCCGCATTCTTTCATCTTTCATCTTTCCGCATTGTTTCATCTTTCATCTTTCCGCATTGTTTCATCTTTCCGCATTGTTTCATCTTTCATCTTTCCGCATTGTTTCATCTTTCATCTTTCCGCATTGTTTCATCTTTCATCTTTCCGCATTGTTTCATCTTTCATCTTTCCGCATTGTTTCATCTTTCATCTTTCCGCATTGTTTCATCTTTCATCTTTCCGCATTGTTTCATCTTTCATCTTTCCGCATTGTTTCATCTTTCATCTTTCCGCATTGTTTCATCTTTCATCTTTCCGCATTGTTTCATCCTTCATCTTTCCGCATTGTTTCATCTTTCATCTTCCGCATTCTTTCATCTTTCATCTTTCCGCATTGTTTCATCTTTCATCTTTCCGCATTGTTTCATCTTTCATCTTCCGCATTCTTTCATCTTTTATCTTTCCGCATTGTTTCATCTTTCATCTTTCCGCATTGTTTCATCTTTCATCTTTCCGCATTGTTTCATCTTTCATCTTTCCGCATTGTTTCATCTTTCATCTTTCCGCATTCTTACATCTTTCATCTTTCCGCAATCTTTCATCTTTCATCTTTCCGCATTGTTTCATCTTTCATCTTCCGCATTCTTTCATCTTTCATCTTTCCGCATTGTTTCATCTTTCATCTTTCCGCATTGTTTCATCTTTCATCTTTCCGCATTGTTTCATCTTTCATCTTTCCGCATTGTTTCATCTTTCATCTTCCGCATTCTTTCATCTTTCATCTTTCCGCATTGTTTCATCTTTCATCTTTCCGCATTTTTTCATCTTTCATCTTTCCGCATTGTTTCATCTTTCCGCAGTGTTTCATCTTTCCGCATTGTTTCATCTTTCCGCATTGTTTCATCTTTCATCTTTCCGCATTGTTTCATCCTTTCATCTTTCCGCATTCTTTCATCTTTCATCTTTTCGCATTGTTTCATCTTTCATCTTTCCGCATTGTTTCATCTTTCATCTTCCGCATTCTTTCATCTTTCATCTTTCCGCATTGTTTCATCTTTCATCTTTCATCTTTCATCTTTCAGCATTCTTTCATCTTTCATCTTTCCGCATTGTTTCATCTTTCATCTTTCCGCATTGTTTCATCTTTCATCTTTCCGCATTGTTTCATCTTTCATCTTTCCGCATTCTTTCATCTTTCATCTTTCCGCATTCTTTCATCTTTCATCTTTCCGCATTGTTTCATCTTTCATCTTCCGCATTCTTTCATCTTTCATCTTTCCGCATTGTTTCATCTTTCATCTTTCCGCATTGTTTCATCTTTCATCTTTCGCATTCTTTCATCTTTCATCTTTCCGCATTCTTTCATCTTTCATCTTTCCGCATTGTTTCATCTTTCATCTTTCCGCATTGTTTCATCTTTCATCTTTCCGCATTGTTTCATCTTTCATCTTTCCGCATTCTTTCATCTTTCATCTTTCCGCAATCTTTCATCTTTCATCTTTCCGCATTGTTTCATCTTTCATCTTCCGCATTCTTTCATCTTTCGTCTTTCCGCATTGTTTCATCTTTCATCTTTCCGCATTGTTTCATCTTTCATCTTTCCGCATTGTTTCATCTTTCATCTTTCCGCATTCTTTCATCTTTCATCTTTCCGCATTTTTTCATCTTTCATCTTTCCGCATTGTTTCATCTTTCATCTTTCCGCATTGTTTCATCTTTCATCTTTCCGCATTGTTTCATCTTTCATCTTTCCGCATTGTTTCATCTTTCATCTTTCCGCATTCTTTCATCTTTCATCTTTCCGCATTCTTTCATCTTTCATCTTTCCGCATTGTTTCATCTTTCCGCATTGTTTCATCTTTCATCTTTCCGCATTGTTTCATCTTTCATCTTTCCGCATTGTTTCATCTTTCATCTTTCCGCATTCTTTCATCTTTCATCTTTCCGCAATCTTTCATCTTTCATCTTTCCGCATTGTTTCATCTTTCATCTTCCGCATTCTTTCATCTTTCGTCTTTCCGCATTGTTTCATCTTTCATCTTTCCGCATTGTTTCATCTTTCATCTTTCCGCATTTTTTCATCTTTCATCTTTCCGCATTTTTTCATCTTTCATCTTTCCGCATTGTTTCATCTTTCCGCATTGTTTCATCTTTCCGCATTGTTTCATCTTTCCGCATTGTTTCATCTTTCCGCATTGTTTCATCTTTCATCTTTCCGCATTCTTTCATCTTTCATCTTTCCGCATTGTTTCATCTTTCATCTTTCCGCATTGTTTCATCCTTTCAGCTTTCCGCATTCTTTCATCTTTCATCTTTCCGCATTGTTTCATCTTTCATCTTTCCGCATTCTTTCATCTTTCATCTTTCCGCATTGTTTCATCTTTCCGCATTGTTTCATCTTTCCGCATTGTTTCATCTTTCCGAATTGTTTCATCTTTCATCTTTCCGCATTGTTTCATCTTTCATCTTTCCGCATTGTTTCATCTTTCATCTTTCCGCATTATTTCATCTTTCATCTTTCCGCATTGTTTCATCTTTCATCTTTCCGCATTCTTTCATCTTTCATCTTTCCGCATTGTTTCATCTTTCATCTTTCCGCAATGTTTCATCTTTCATCTCTCCGCATTGTTTCATCTTTCATCTTTCCGCATTCTTTCATCTTTCATCTTTCCGCATTGTTTCATCTTTCATCTTTCCGCATTGCTTCATCTTTTATCTTTCCGCATTGTTTCATCTTTCCGCATTGTTTCATCTTTCATCTTTCCGCATTTTTTCATCTTTCATCTTTCCGCATTGTTTCATCTTTCAGCTTTCCGCATTGTTTCATCTTTCATCTTTCCGCATTGTTTCATCTTTCATCTTTCCGCATTGTTTCATCTTTCATCTTTCCACATTCTTTCATCTTTCATCTTTCCGCATTCTTTCATCTTTCATCTTTCCGCATTGTTTCATCTTTCATCTTTCCGCATTGTTTCATCTTTCATCTTTCCGCATTGTTTCATCTTTCCGCATTGTTTCATCTTTCATCTTCCGCATTTTCTTTCATCTTTCATCTTTCCGCATTGTTTCATCTTTCATCTTTCCGCATTGTTTCATCTTTCATCTTCCGCATTCTTTCATCTTTCATCTTTCCGCATTGTTTCATCTTTCATCTTTCCGCATTTTTTCATCTTTCATCTTTCCGCATTTTTTCATCTTTCATCTTTCCGCATTGTTTCATCTTTCCGCATTGTTTCATCTTTCCGCATTGTTTCATCTTTCCGCATTGTTTCATTTTTCCGCATTGTTTCATCTTTCCACATTGTTTCATCTTTCATCTTTCCGCATTCTTTCATCTTTCATCTTTCCGCATTGTTTCATCTTTCATCTTTCCGCATTGTTTCATCCTTTCAGCTTTCCGCATTCTTTCATCTTTCATCTTTCCGCATTGTTTCATCTTTCATCTTTCCGCATTGTTTCACCTTTCATCTTTCCGCATTCTTTCATCTTTCATCTTTCCGCATTCTTTCATCTTTCATCTTTCCGCATTCTTTCATCTTTCATCTTTCCGCATTGTTTCATCTTTCATCTTTCCGCATTGTTTCATCTTTCATCTTTCCGCATTGTTTCATCTTTCATCTTTCCGCATTGTTTCATCTTTCATCTTTCCGCATTGTTTCATCTTTCATCTTTCCGCATTGTTTCATCTTTCATCTTCCGCATTCTTTCATCTTTCATCTTTCCGCATTGTTTCATCTTTCATCTTTCATCTTTCATCTTTCCGCATTCTTTCATCTTTCATCTTTCCGCATTGTTTCATCTTTCATCTTTCCGCATTGTTTCATCTTTCATCTTTCCGCATTGTTTCATCTTTCATCTTTCCGCATTTTTTCATCTTTCATCTTTCCGCATTGTTTCATCTTTCCGCATTGTTTCATCTTTCATCTTTCCGCATTGTTTCATCTTTCATCTTCCGCATTCTTTCATCTTTCATCTTTCCGCATTGTTTCATCTTTCATCTTTCCGCATTTTTTCATCTTTCATCTTTCCGCATTGTTTCATCTTTCCGCAGTGTTTCATTTTTCCGCATTGTTTCATCTTTCCGCATTGTTTCATCTTTCATCTTTCCGCATTGTTTCATCTTTCATCTTTCCGCATTCTTTCATCTTTCATCTTTCCGCATTGTTTCATCTTTCATCTTTCCGCATTGTTTCATCCTTTCATCTTTCCGCATTCTTTCATCTTTAATCTTTCCGCATTGTTTCATCTTTCATCTTTCCGCATTGTTTCATCTTTCCGCATTGTTTCATCTTTCATCTTCCGCATTCTTTCATCTTTCATCTTTCCGCATTCTTTCATCTTTCATCTTTCCGCATTCTTTCATCTTTCATCTTTCCGCATTGTTTCATCTTTCATCTTTCCGCATTGTTTCATCTTTCATCTTTCCGCATTGTTTCATCTTTCATCTTTCCGCATTCTTTCATCTTTCATCTTTCCGCATTGTTTCATCTTTCATCTTTCCGCATTGTTTCATCTTTCATCTTTCCGCATTGTTTCATCTTTCCGCATTGTTTCATCTTTCATCTTCCGCATTCTTTCATCTTTCATCTTTCCGCATTGTTTCATCTTTCATCTTTCCGCATTGTTTCATCTTTCATCTTCCGCATTCTTTCATCTTTCATCTTTCCGCATTGTTTCATCTTTCATCTTTCCGCATTTTTTCATCTTTCATCTTTCCGCATTGTTTCATCTTTCCGCATTGTTTCATCTTTCCGCATTGTTTCATCTTTCATCTTTCCGCATTGTTTCATCTTTCATCTTTCCGCATTGTTTCATCTTTCATCTTTCCGCATTCTTTCATCTTTCATCTTTCCGCATTGTTTCAACTTTCATCTTTCCGCATTGTTTCATCCTTTCATCTTTCCGCATTCTTTCATCTTTCATCTTTCCGCATTGTTTCATCTTTCATCTTTCCGCATTGTTTCATCTTTCCGCATTGTTTCATCTTTCATCTTCCGCATTCTTTCATCTTTCATCTTTCCGCATTGTTTCATCTTTCATCTTTCATCTTTCATCTTTCCGCATTCTTTCATCTTTCATCTTTCCGCATTCTTTCATCTTTCATCTTTCCGCATTGTTTCATCTTTCATCTTTCCGCATTGTTTCATCTTTCATCTTCCGCATTCTTTCATCTTTCATCTTTCCGCATTGTTTCATCTTTCATCTTTCCGCATTGTTTCATCTTTCATCTTTCCGCATTGTTTCATCTTTCATCTTTCCGCATTCTTTCATCTTTCATCTTTCCGCATTGTTTCATCTTTCCGCATTGTTTCATGTTTCCGCATTGTTTCAGCTTTCACCTTTCCGCATTGTTTCATCTTTCATCTTTCCGCATTGTTTCATCTTTCATCTTTCCGCATTGTTTCATCTTTCATCTTTCCGCATTCTTTCATCTTTCATCTTTCCGCATTGTTTCATCTTTCATCTTTCCGCAATGTTTCATCTTTCATCTTTCCGCATTGTTTCATCTTTCATCTTTCCGCATTCTTTCATCTTTCATCTTTCCGCATTGTTTCATCTTTCATCTTTCCGCATTGTTTCATCTTTCATCTTTCCGCATTGTTTCATCTTTCATCTTTCCGCATTTTTTCATATTTCATCTTTCCGCATTGTTTCATCTTTCCGCATTGTTTCATCTTTCATCTTTCCGCATTGTTTCATCTTTCATCTTTCCGCATTGTTTCATCTTTCATCTTTCCGCATTGTTTCATCTTTCATCTTTCCGCATTGTCTCATCTTTCATCTTTCCGCATTGTTTCATCTTTCATCTTTCCGCATTGTTTCATCTTTCATCTTTCCGCATTCTTTCATCTTTCATCTTTCCGCATTGTTTCATCTTTCATCTTTCCGCATTGTTTCATCTTTCATCTTTCCGCATTGTTTCATCTTTCATCTTTCCGCATTCTTTCATCTTTCATCTTTCCGCATTGTTTCATCTTTCATCTTTCATCTTTCCGCATTGTTTCATCTTTCATCTTCCGCATTCTTTCATCTTTCATCTTTCCGCATTTTTTCATCTTTCATCTTTCCGCATTGTTTCATCTTTCCGCATTGTTTCATCTTTCATCTTTCCGCATTGTTTCATCTTTCATCTTTCCGCATTGTTTCATCTTTCATCTTTCCGCATTCTTTCATCTTTCCGCATTGTTTCATCTTTCATCTTTCCGCATTGTTTCATCTTTCATCTTTCCGCATTGTTTCATCTTTCATCTTTCCGCATTGTTTCATCTTTCATCTTTCCGCATTGTTTCATCTTTCATCTTCCGCATTCTTTCATCTTTCATCTTTCCGCATTGTTTCATCTTTCATCTTTCCGCATTGTTTCATCTTTCATCTTCCGCATTCTTTCATCTTTCATCTTTCCGCATTGTTTCATCTTTCATCTTTCCGCATTGTTTCATCTTTCATCTTTCCGCATTGTTTCATCTTTCATCTTTCCGCATTTTTTCATCTTTCATCTTTCCGCATTGTTTCATCTTTCATCTTTCCGCATTCTTTCATCTTTCATCTTTCCGCATTGTTTCATCTTTCATCTTTCCGCAATGTTTCATCTTTCATCTTTCCGCATTGTTTCATCTTTCATCTTTCCGCATTCTTTCATCTTTCATCTTTCCGCATTGTTTCATCTTTCATCTTTCCGCATTGTTTCATCTTTCCGCATTGTTTCATCTTTCATCTTCCGCATTCTTTCATCTTTCATCTTTCCGCATTGTTTCATCTTTCATCTTTCCGCATTTTTTCATCTTTCATCTTTCCGCATTGTTTCATCTTTCATCTTTCCGCATTGTTTCATCTTTCCGCATAGTTTCATCTTTCCGCATTGTTTCATCTTTCATCTTTCCGCATTGTTTCATCTTTCATCTTTCCGCATTGTTTCATCTTTCATCTTTCCGCATTCTTTCATCTTTCATCTTTCCGCATTGTTTCATCTTTCATCTTTCCGCATTGTTTCATCTTTCATCTTTCCGCATTCTTTCATCTTTCATCTTTCCGCATTGTTTCATCTTTCCGCATTGTTTCATCTTTCCGCATTGTTTCATCTTTCCGAATTGTTTCATCTTTCATCTTTCCGCATTGTTTCATCTTTCATCTTCCGCATTCTTTCATCTTTCATCTTTCCGCATTGTTTCATCTTTCATCTTTCCGCATTGTTTCATCTTTCATCTTCCGCATTCTTTCATCTTTCATCTTTCCGCATTGTTTCATCTTTCATCTTTCCGCAATGTTTCATCTTTCATCTTTCCGCAATGTTTCATCTTTCATCTTTCCGCATTCTTTCATCTTTCATCTTTCCGCATTGTTTCATCTTTCATCTTTCCGCATTGTTTCATCTTTCATCTTTCCGCATTGTTTCATCTTTCCGCATTGTTTCATCTTTCATCTTTCCGCATTTTTTCATCTTTCATCTTTCCGCATTGTTTCATCTTTCATCTTTCCGCATTGTTTCATCTTTCATCTTTCCGCATTGTTTCATCTTTCATCTTTCCGCATTCTTTCATCTTTCATCTTTCCGCATTGTTTCATCTTTCATCTTCCGCATTCTTTCATCTTTCATCTTTCCGCATTGTTTCATCTTTCATCTTTCCGCATTGTTTCATCTTTCATCTTTCCGCATTGTTTCATCTTTCATCTTTCCGCATTGTTTCATCTTTCATCTTTCCGCATTGTTTCATCTTTCATCTTTCCGCATTCTTTCATCTTTCATCTTTCCGCATTGTTTCATCTTTCATCTTCCGCATTCTTTCATCTTTCATCTTTCCGCATTCTTTCATCTTTCATCTTTCCGCATTGTTTCATCTTTCATCTTTCCGCATTGTTTCATCTTTCATCTTTCCGCATTGTTTCACCTTTCATCTTTCCGCATTCTTTCATCTTTCATCTTTCCGCATTCTTTCATCTTTCATCTTTCCGCATTGTTTCATCTTTCATCTTCCGCATTCTTTCATCTTTCATCTTTCCGCATTGTTTCATCTTTCATCTTTCCGCATTGTTTCATCTTTCATCTTTCCGCATTGTTTCATCTTTCATCTTTCCGCATTGTTTCATCTTTCATCTTTCCGCATTGTTTCATCTTTCATCTTTCCGCATTCTTTCATCTTTCATCTTTCCGCATTGTTTCATCTTTCATCTTTCCGCAATGTTTCATCTTTCATCTTTCCGCATTGTTTCATCTTTCATCTTTCCGCATTCTTTCATCTTTCATCTTTCCGCATTGTTTCATCTTTCATCTTTCCGCATTGTTTCATCTTTCATCTTACCGCATTGTTTCATCTTTCCGCATTGTTTCATCTTTCATCTTTCCGCATTTTTTCATCTTTCATCTTTCCGCATTGTTTCATCTTTCATCTTTCCGCATTGTTTCATCTTTCATCTTTCCGCATTGTTTCATCTTTCATCTTTCCGCATTCTTTCATCTTTCATCTTTCCGCATTCTTTCATCTTTCATCTTTCCGCATTCTTTCATCTTTCATCTTTCCGCATTGTTCCATCTTTCATCTTTCCGCATTGTTTCATCTTTCATCTTTCCGCATTGTTTCATCTTTCATCTTTCCGCATTGTTTCATCTTTCCGCATTGTTTCATCTTTCCGCATTGTTTCATCTTTCCGCATTGTTTCATCTTTCCGCATTGTTTCATCTTTCCGCATTGTTTCATCTTTCCGCATTGTTTCATCTTTCCGCATTGTTTCATCTTTCCGCATTGTTTCATCTTTCCGCATTGTTTCATCTTTCCGCATTGTTTCATCTTTCCGCATTGTTTCATCTTTCCGCATTGTTTCATCTTTCCGCATTGTTTCATCTTTCCGCATTGTTTCATCTTTCCGCATTGTTTCATCTTTCCGCATTGTTTCATCTTTCCGCATTGTTTCATCTTTCCGCATTGTTTCATCTTTCCGCATTGTTTCATCTTTCCGCATTGTTTCATCTTTCCGCATTGTTTCATCTTTCCGCATTGTTTCATCTTTCCGCATTGTTTCATCTTTCCGCATTGTTTCATCTTTCATCTTCCGCATTCTTTCATCTTTCATCTTTCCGCATTGTTTCATCTTTCATCTTTCCGCATTGTTTCATCTTTCATCTTTCCGCATTGTTTCATCTTTCATCTTTCCGCATTTTTTCATCTTTCATCTTTCCGCATTGTTTCATCTTTCCGCATTGTTTCATCTTTCATCTTTCCGCATTCTTTCATCTTTCATCTTTCCGCATTGTTTCATCTTTCATCTTTCCGCAATGTTTCATCTTTCATCTTTCCGCATTGTTTCATCTTTCATCTTTCCGCATTCTTTCATCTTTCATCTTTCCGCATTGTTTCATCTTTCATCTTTCCGCATTGTTTCATCTTTCCGCATTGTTTCATCTTTCATCTTCCGCATTCTTTCATCTTTCATCTTTCCGCATTGTTTCATCTTTCATCTTTCCGCATTTTTTCAGCTTTCATCTTTCCGCATTGTTTCATCTTTCCGCATTGTTTCATCTTTCCGCATAGTTTCATCTTTCCGCATTGTTTCATCTTTCATCTTTCCGCATTTTTTCATCTTTCATCTTTCCGCATTGTTTCATCTTTCATCTTTCCGCATTCTTTCATCTTTCATCTTTCCGCATTGTTTCATCTTTCATCTTTCCGCATTGTTTCATCTTTCATCTTTCCGCATTGTTTCATCTTTCATCTTTCCGCATTCTTTCATCTTTCATCTTTCCGCATTGTTTCATCTTTCATCTTTCCGCATTGTTTCATCTTTCATCTTTCCGCATTCTTTCATCTTTCATCTTTCCGCATTGTTTCATCTTTCCGCATTGTTTCATCTTTCCGCATTGTATCATCTTTCCGAATTGTTTCATCTTTCATCTTTCCGCATTGTTTCATCTTTCATCTTCCGCATTCTTTCATCTTTCATCTTTCCGCATTGTTTCATCTTTCATCTTTCCGCATTGTTTCATCTTCCGCATTGTTTCATCTTTCATCTTTCCGCATTTTTTCATCTTTCATCTTTCCGCATTGTTTCATCTTTCATCTTTCCGCATTGTTTCATCTTTCATCTTTCCGCATTGTTTCATCTTTCATCTTTCCGCATTCTTTCATCTTTCATCTTTCCGCATTCTTTCATCTTTCATCTTTCCGCATTGTTTCATCTTTCATCTTTCCGCATTGTTTCATCTTTCATCTTTCCGAATTCTTTCATCTTTCATCTTTCCGCATTGTTTCATCTTTCATCTTTCCGCAATGTTTCATCTTTCATCTTTCCGCATTGTTTCTTCTTTCATCTTTCCGCATTCTTTCATCTTTCATCTTTCCGCATTGTTTCATCTTTCATCTTTCCGCATTGTTTCATCTTTCCGCATTGTTTCATCTTTCCGCATTGTTTCATCTTTCATCTTCCGCATTCTTTCATCTTTCATCTTTCCGCATTGTTTCATCTTTCATCTTTCCGCATTTTTTCATCTTTCATCTTTCCGCATTGTTTCATCTTTCCGCATTGTTTCATCTTTCATCTTTCCGCATTTTTTCATCTTTCATCTTTCCGCATTGTTTCATCTTTCATCTTTCCGCATTGTTTCATCTTTCATCTTTCCGCATTGTTTCATCTTTCATCTTTCCGCATTCTTTCATCTTTCATCTTTCCGCATTCTTTCATCTTTCATCTTTCCGCATTATTTCATCTTTCATCTTTCCGCATTGTTTCATCTTTCATCTTTCCGCATTGTTTCATCTTTCATCTTTCCGCATTGTTTCATCTTTCCGCATTGTTTCATCTTTCATCTTCCGCATTCTTTCATCTTTCATCTTTCCGCATTGTTTCATCTTTCATCTTTCCGCATTGTTTCATCTTTCATCTTCCGCATTCTTTCATCTTTCATCTTTCCGCATTGTTTCATCTTTCATCTTTCCGCATTCTTTCATCTTTCATCTTTCCGCATTGTTTCATCTTTCATCTTTCCGCATTTTTTCATCTTTCATCTTTCCGCATTGTTTCATCTTTCCGCATTGTTTCATCTTTCCGCATTGTTTCATCTTTCCGCATTGTTTCATCTTTCCGCATTGTTTCATCTTTCCGCATTGTTTCATCTTTCCGCATTGTTTCATCTTTCCGCATTGTTTCATCTTTCATCTTCCGCATTCTTTCATCTTTCATCTTTCCGCATTGTTTCATCTTTCATCTTTCCGCATTGTTTCATCTTTCATCTTCCGCATTCTTTCATCTTTCATCTTTCCGCATTGTTTCATCTTTCATCTTTCCGCATTTTTTCATCTTTCATCTTTCCGCATTGTTTCATCTTTCCGCATTGTTTCATCTTTCCGCATTGTTTCATCTTTCATCTTTCCGCATTCTTTCATCTTTCATCTTTCCGCATTCTTTCATCTTTCATCTTTCCGCATTGTTTCATCTGTCATCTTCCGCATTCTTTCATCTTTCATCTTTCCGCATTGTTTCATCTTTCATCTTTCCGCATTGTTTCATCTTTCATCTTTCCGCATTGTTTCATCTTTCATCTTTCCGCATTGTTTCATCTTTCATCTTCCGCATTCTTTCATCTTTCATCTTTCCGCATTGTTTCATCTTTCATCTTTCATCTTTCATCTTTCCGCATTCTTTCATCTTTCATCTATCCGCATTGTTTCATCTTTCATCTTTCCGCATTGTTTCATCTTTCATCTTTCCGCATTGTTTCATCTTTCATCTTTCCGCATTGTTTCACCTTTCATCTTTCCGCATTCTTTCATCTTTCATCTTTCCGCATTCTTTCATCTTTCATCTTTCCGCATTGTTTCATCTTTCATCTTCCGCATTCTTTCATCTTTCATCTTTCCGCATTGTTTCATCTTTCATCTTTCCGCATTGTTTCATCTTTCATCTTTCCGCATTGTTTCATCTTTCATCTTTCCGCATTGTTTCATCTTTCATCTTTCCGCATTGTTTCATCTTTCATCTTTCCGCATTCTTTCATCTTTCATCTTTCCGCATTGTTTCATCTTTCATCTTTCCGCAATGTTTCATCTTTCATCTTTCAGCATTGTTTCATCTTTCATCTTCCCGCATTCTTTCATCTTTCATCTTTCCGCATTGTTTCATCTTTCATCTTTCCGCATTGTTTCATCTTTCATCTTTCCGCATTGTTTCATCTTTCCGCATTGTTTCATCTTTCATCTTTCCGCATTTTTTCATCTTTCATCTTTCCGCATTGTTTCATCTTTCATCTTTCCGCATTGTTTCATCTTTCATCTTTCCGCATTGTTTCATCTTTCATCTTTCCGCATTGTTTCATCTTTCCGCATTGTTTCATCTTTCCGCATTGTTTCATCTTTCCGCATTGTTTCATCTTTCCGCATTGTTTCATCTTTCATCTTCCGCATTCTTTCATCTTTCATCTTTCCGCATTGTTTCATCTTTCATCTTTCCGCATTTTTTCATCTTTCATCTTTCCGCATTGTTTCATCTTTCATCTTTCCGCATTCTTTCATCTTTCATCTTTCCGCATTGTTTCATCTTTCATCTTTCCACATTTTTTCATCTTTCATCTGTCCGCATTGTTTCATCTTTCATCTTTCCGCATTGTTTCATCTTTCCGCATAGTTTCATCTTTCCGCATTGTTTCATCTTTCATCTTTCCGCATTGTTTCATCTTTCATCTTTCCGCATTGTTTCATCTTTCATCTTTCCGCATTCTTTCATCTTTCATCTTTCCGCATTGTTTCATCTTTCATCTTTCCGCATTGTTTCATCTTTCATCTTTCCGCATTCTTTCATCTTTCATCTTTCCGCATTGTTTCATCTTTCCGCATTGTTTCATCTTTCCGCATTGTTTCATCTTTCCGAATTGTTTCATCTTTCATCTTTCCGCATTGTTTCATCTTTCATCTTCCGCATTCTTTCATCTTTCATCTTTCCGCATTGTTTCATCTTTCATCTTTCCGCATTGTTTCATCTTTCATCTGCCGCATTCTTTCATCTTTCATCTTTCCGCATTGTTTCATCTTTCATCTTTCCGCAATGTTTCATCTTTCATCTTTCCGCATTGTTTCATCTTTCATCTTTCCGCATTCTTTCATCTTTCATCTTTCCGCATTGTTTCATCTTTCATCTTTCCGCATTGTTTCATCTTTCATCTTTCCGCATTGTTTCATCTTTCCGCATTGTTTCATCTTTCATCTTTCCGCATTTTTTCATCTTTCATCTTTCCGCATTGTTTCATCTTTCATCTTTCCGCATTGTTTCATCTTTCATCTTTCCGCATTGTTTCATCTTTCATCTTTCCGCATTCTTTCATCTTTCATCTTTCCGCATTGTTTCATCTTTCATCTTTCCGCATTCTTTCATCTTTCATCTTTCGGCATTCTTTCATCTTTCATCTTTCCGCATTCTTTCATCTTTCATCTTTCCGCATTGTTTCATCTTTCATCTTTCCGCATTGTTTCATCTTTCATCTTTCCGCATTGTTTCACCTTTCATCTTTCCGCATTCTTTCATCTTTCATCTTTCCGCATTCTTTCATCTTTCATCTTTCCGCATTGTTTCATCTTTCCGCATTGTTTCATCTTTCCGCATTGTTTCATCTTTCCGCATTGTTTCATCTTTCCGCATTGTTTCATCTTTCATCTTTCCGCATTTTTTCATCTTTCATCTTTCCGCATTGTTTCATCTTTCATCTTTCCGCATTGTTTCATCTTTCATCTTTCCGCATTGTTTCATCTTTCATCTTTCCGCATTCTTTCATCTTTCATCTTTCCGCATTCTTTCATCTTTCATCTTTCCGCATTCTTTCATCTTTCATCTTTCCGCATTGTTTCATCTTTCATCTTTCCGCATTGTTTCATCTTTCATCTTTCCGCATTGTTTCATCTTTCATCTTTCCGCATTGTTTCATCTTTCCGCATTGTTTCATCTTTCCGCATTGTTTCATCTTTCCGCATTGTTTCATCTTTCATCTTCCGCATTCTTTCATCTTTCATCTTTCCGCATTGTTTCATCTTTCATCTTTCCGCATTGTTTCATCTTTGATCTTTCCGCATTGTTTCATCTTTCATCTTTCCGCATTTTTTAATCTTTCATCTTTCCGCATTGTTTCATCTTTCCGCATTGTTTCATCTTTCATCTTTCCGCATTCTTTCATCTTTCATCTTTCCGCATTCTTTCATCTTTCATCTTTCCGCAATGTTTCATCTTTCATCTTTCCGCATTGTTTCATCTTTCATCTTTCCGCATTCTTTCATCTTTCATCTTTCCGCATTGTTTCAGCTTTCATCTTTCCGCATTGTTTCATCTTTCCGCATTGTTTCATCTTTCATCTTCCGCATTGTTTCATCTTTCATCTTTCCGCATTTTTTCACCTTTCATCTTTCCGCATTCTTTCATCTTTCATCTTTCCGCATTCTTTCATCTTTCATCTTTCCGCATTGTTTCATCTTTCCGCATTGTTTCATCTTTCATCTTTCCGCATTTTTTCATCTTTCATCTTTCCGCATTGTTTCATCTTTCATCTTTCCGCATTGTTTCATCTTTCATCTTTCCGCATTGTTTCATCTTTCATCATTCCGCATTCTTTCATCTTTCATCTTTCCGCATTCTTTCATCTTTCATCTTTCCGCATTCTTTCATCTTTCATCTTTCCGCATTGTTTCATCTTTCATCTTTCCGCATTGTTTCATCTTTCATCTTTCCGCATTGTTTCATCTTTCATCTTTCCGCATTGTTTCATCTTTCCGCATTGTTTCATCTTTCCGCATTGTTTCATCTTTCCGCATTGTTTCATCTTTCCGCATTGTTTCATCTTTCCGCATTGTTTCATCTTTCCGCATTGTTTCATCTTTCCGCATTGTTTCATCTTTCCGCATTGTTTCATCTTTCCGCATTGTTTCATCTTTCCGCATTGTTTCATCTTTCATCTTCCGCATTCTTTCATCTTTCATCTTTCCTCATTGTTTCATCTTTCATCTTTCCGCATTGTTTCATCTTTCCGCATTGTTTCATCTTTCATCTTTCCGCATTCTTTCATCTTTCATCTTTCCGCATTGTTTCATCTTTCATCTATCCGCAATGTTTCATCTTTCATCTTTCCGCATTGTTTCATCTTTCATCTTTCCGCATTCTTTCATCTTTCATCTTTCCGCATTGTTTCATCTTTCCGCATTGTTTCATCTTTCCGCATTGTTTCATCTTTCCGCATTGTTTCATCTTTCCGCATTGTTTCATCTTTCCGCATTGTTTCATCTTTCCGCATTGTTTCATCTTTCATCTTCCGCATTCTTTCATCTTTCATCTTTCCGCATTGTTTCATCTTTCATCTTTCCGCATTTTTTCAGCTTTCATCTTTCCGCATTGTTTCATCTTTCATCTTTCCGCATTGTTTCATCTTTCCGCATAGTTTCATCTTTCCGCATTGTTTCATCTTTCATCTTTCCGCATTTTTTCATCTTTCATCTTTCCGCATTGTTTCATCTTTCATCTTTCCGCATTCTTTCATCTTTCATCTTTCCGCATTGTTTCATCTTTCATCTTTCCGCATTGTTTCATCTTTCATCTTTCCGCATTGTTTCATCTTTCATCTTTCCGCATTCTTTCATCTTTCATTTTTCCGCATTGTTTCATCTTTCATCTTTCCGCATTGTTTCATCTTTCATCTTTCCGCATTCTTTCATCTTTCATCTTTCCGCATTGTTTCATCTTTCCGCATTGTTTCATCTTTCCGCATTGTTTCATCTTTCGGCATTGTTTCATCTTTCATCTTTCCGCATTCTTTCATCTTTCATCTTTCCGCATTCTTTCATCTTTCATCTTTCCGCATTGTTTCATCTTTCATCTTTCCGCATTGTTTCATCTTTCATCTTTCCGCATTGTTTCATCTTTCATCTTTCCGCATTGTTTCATCTTTCATCTTTCCGCATTCTTTCATCTTTCATCTTTCCGCATTCTTTCATCTTTCATCTTTCCGCATTCTTTCATCTTTCATCTTTCCGGATTGTTTCATCTTTCATCTTTCCGCATTCTTTCATCTTTCATCTTTCCGCATTGTTTCATCTTTCATCTTTCCGCATTGTTTCATCTTTCATCTTCCGCATTCTTTCATCTTTCATCTTTCCGCATTGTTTCATCTTTCATCTTTCCGCATTCTTTCATCTTTCATCTTTCCGCATTGTTTCATCTTTCCGCAGTGTTTCATCTTTCCGCATTGTTTCATCTTTCCGCATTGTTTCATCTTTCATCTTTCCGCATTGTTTCATCTTTCATCTTTCCGCATTCTTTCATCTTTCATCTTTCCGCATTTTTTCATCTTTCATCTTTCCGCATTGTTTCATCATTTCATCTTTCCGCATTCTTTCATCTTTCATCTTTCCGCATTGTTTCATCTTTCATCTTTCCGCATTGTTTCATCTTTCCGCATTGTTTCATCTTTCATCTTCCGCATTCTTTCATCTTTCATCTTTCCGCATTCTTTCATCTTTCATCTTTCCGCATTGTTTCATCTTTCATCTTTCCGCATTGTTTCATCTTTCATCTTTCCGCATTGTTTCATCTTTCCGCATTGTTTCATCTTTCCGCATTGTTTCATCTTTCCGCATTGTTTCATCTTTCATCTTCCGCATTCTTTCATCTTTCATCTTTCCGCATTGTTTCATCTTTCATCTTTCCGCATTCTTTCATCTTTCATCTTTCCGCATTGTTTCATCTTTCATCTTTCCGCATTGTTTCATCTTTCATCTTTCCGCATTGTTTCATCTTTCATCTTTCCGCATTGTTTCATCTTTCATCTTCCGCATTCTTTCATCTTTCATCTTTCCGCATTGTTTCATCTTTCATCTTTCCGAATTTTTTCATCTTTCATCTTTCCGCATTGTTTCATCTTTCCGCAGTGTTTCATCTTTCCGCATTGTTTCATCTTTCCGCATTGTTTCATCTTTCATCTTTCCGCATTGTTTCATCTTTCATCTTTCCGCATTCTTTCATCTTTCATCTTTCCGCATTTTTTCATCTTTCATCTTTCCGCATTGTTTCATCCTTTCATCTTTCCGCATTCTTTCATCTTTCATCTTTCCGCATTGTTTCATCTTTCATCTTTCCGCATTGTTTCATCTTTCCGCATTGTTTCATCTTTCATCTTCCGCATTCTTTCATCTTTCATCTTTCCGCATTCTTTCATCTTTCATCTTTCCGCATTGTTTCATCTTTCATCTTTCCGCATTGTTTCATCTTTCATCTTTCCGCATTGTTTCATCTTTCCGCATTGTTTCATCTTTCCGCATTGTTTCATCTTTCCGCATTGTTTCATCTTTCCGCATTGTTTCATCTTTCCGCATTGTTTCATCTTTCCGCATTGTTTCATCTTTCCGCATTGTTTCATCTTTCCGCATTGTTTCATCTTTCCGCATTGTTTCATCTTTCCGCATTGTTTCATCTTTCATCTTCCGCATTCTTTCATCTTTCATCTTTCCGCATTGTTTCATCTTTCATCTTTCCGCATTCTTTCATCTTTCATCTTTCCGCATTGTTTCATCTTTCATCTTTCCGCATTGTTTCATCTTTCATCTTTCCGCATTGTTTCATCTTTCATCTTTCCGCATTGTTTCATCTTTCATCTTCCGCATTCTTTCATCTTTCATCTTTCCGCATTGTTTCATCTTTCATCTTTCCGCATTTTTTCATCTTTCATCTTTCCGCATTGTTTCATCTTTCCGCAGTGTTTCATCTTTCCGCATTGTTTCATCTTTCCGCATTGTTTCATCTTTCATCTTTCCGCATTGTTTCATCTTTCATCTTTCCGCATTGTTTCATCTTTCATCTTTCCGCATTGTTTCATCTTTCATCTTTCCGCATTGTTTCATCCTTTCATCTTTCCGCATTCTTTCATCTTTCATTGTTCCGCATTGTTTCATCTTTCATCTTTCCGCATTGTTTCATCTTTCCGCATTGTTTCATCTTTCATCTTCCGCATTCTTTCATCTTTCATCTTTCCGCATTCTTTCATCTTTCATCTTTTCGCATTGTTTCATCTTTCATCTTTCCGCATTGTTTCATCTTTCATCTTTCCGCATTGTTTCATCTTTCATCTTTCCGCATTCTTTCATCTTTCATCTTTCCGCATTGTTTCATCTTTCATCTTTCCGCATTGTTTTCATCTTTCATCTTTCCGCATTGTTTCATCTTTCCGCATTGTTTCATCTTTCATCTTCCGCATTCTTTCATCTTTTATCTTTCCGCATTGTTTCATCTTTCATCTTTCCGCATTGTTTCATCTTTCATCTTCCGTATTCTTTCATCTTTCATCTTTCCGCATTGTTTCATCTTTCATCTTTCCGCATTTTTTCATCTTTCATCTTTCCGCATTGTTTCATCTTTCCGCATTGTTTCATCTTTCCGCATTGTTTCATCTTTCCGCATTGTTTCATCTTTCCGCATTGTTTCATCTTTCCGCATTGTTTCATCTTTCCGCATTGTTTCATCTTTCCGCATTGTTTCATCTTTTATCTTTCCGCATTGTTTCATCTTTCATCTTTCCGCATTCTTTCATCTTTCATCTTTCCGCATTGTTTCAACTTTCATCTTTCCGCATTGTTTCATCCTTTCATCTTTCCGCATTCTTTCATCTTTCATCTTTCCGCATTGTTTCATCTTTCATCTTTCCGCATTGTTTCATCTTTGCGCATTGTTTCATCTTTCATCTTCCGCATTCTTTCATCTTTCATCTTTCCGCATTGTTTCATCTTTCATCTTTCATCTTTCATCTTTCCGCATTCTTTCATCTTTCATCTTTCCGCATTGTTTCATCTTTCATCTTTCCGCATTGTTTCATCTTTCATCTTTCCGCATTGTTTCATCTTTCATCTTTCCGCATTGTTTCATCTTTCATCTTTCCGCATTCTTTCATCTTTCATCTTTCCGCATTCTTTCATCTTTCATCTTTCCGCATTGTTTCATCTTTCCGCATTGTTTCATCTTTCATCTTCCGCATTCTTTCATCTTTCATCTTTCCGCATTCTTTCATCTTTCATCTTTCCGCATTGTTTCATCTTTCATCTTTGTGCATTGTTTCATCTTTCATCTTCCGCATTCTTTCATCTTTCATCTTTCCGCATTGTTTCATCTTTCATCTTTCATCTTTCATCTTTCCGCATTCTTTCATCTTTCATCTTTCCGCATTGTTTCATCTTTCATATTTCCGCATTGTTTCATCTTTCATCTTTCCGCATTGTTTCATCTTTCATCTTTCCGCATTGTTTCACCTTTCATCTTTCCGCATTCTTTCATCTTTCATCTTTCCGCATTCTTTCATCTTTCATCTTTCCGCATTGTTTCATCTTTCATCTTCCGCATTCTTTCATCTTTCATCTTTCCGCATTGTTTCATCTTTCATCTTTCCGCATTGTTTCATCTTTCATCTTTCCGCATTGTTTCATCTTTCATCTTTCCGCATTCTTTCATCTTTCATCTTTCCGCATTGTTTCATCTTTCCGCATTGTTTCATGTTTCCGCATTGTTTCATCTTTCATCTTTCCGCATTGTTTCATCTTTCATCTTTCCGCATTGTTTCATCTTTCCGCATTGTTTCATGTTTCCGCATTGTTTCATCTTTCATCTTTCCGCATTGTTTCATCTTTCATCTTTCCGCATTGTTTCATCTTTCATGTTTCCGCATTGTTTCATCTTTCATCTTTCCGCATTGTTTCATCTTTCATCTTTCCGCATTGTTTCATCTTTCATCTTTCCGCATTCTTTCATCTTTCATCTTTCCGCATTGTTTCATCTTTCATCTTTCCGCATTCTTTCATCTTTCATCTTTCCGCGTTGTTTCATCTTTCATCTTTCCGCATTGTTTCATCTTTCATCTTTCCGCATTCTTTCATCTTTCATCTTTCCGCATTGTTTCATCTTTCATCTTTCCGCATTGTTTCATCTTTCATCTTTCCGCATTGTTTCATCTTTCCGCATTGTTTCATCTTTCATCTTTCCGCATTTTTTCATCTTTCATCTTTCCGCATTGTTTCATCTTTCATCTTTCCGCATTGTTTCATCTTTCATCTTTCCGCATTGTTTGATCTTTCATCTTTCCGCATTCTTTCATCTTTCATCTTTCCGCATTGTTTCATCTTTCATCTTTCCGCATTCTTTCATCTTTCATCTTTCCGCATTGTTTCATCTTTCCGCATTGTTTCATGTTTCCGCATTGTTTCATCTTTCATCTTTCCGCATTGTTTCATCTTTCATCTTTCCGCATTGTTTCATCTTTCATCTTTCCGCATTCTTTCATCTTTCATCTTTCCGCATTGTTTCATCTTTCCGCATTGTTTCATGTTTCCGCATTGTTTCATCTTTCGTCTTTCCGCATTGTTTCATCTTTCATCTTCCGCATTCTTTCATCTTTCATCTTTCCGCATTGTTTCATTTTTCATCTTCCGCATTGTTTCATCTTTCATCTTTCCGCATTGTTTCATCTTTCATCTTTCCGCATTCTTTCATCTTTCATCTTTCCGCATTGTTTCATCTTTCCGCATTGTTTCATGTTTCCGCATTGTTTCATCTTTCATCTTTCCGCATTGTTTCATCTTTCATCTTTCCGCATTGTTTCATCTTTCATCTTTCCGCATTCTTTCATCTTTCATCTTTCCGCATTGTTTCATGTTTCCGCATTGTTTCATCTTTCATCTTTCCGCATTGTTTCATCTTTCATCTTTCCGCATTGTTTCATCTTTCATGTTTCCGCATTGTTTCATCTTTCATCTTTCCGCATTGTTTCATCTTTCATGTTTCCGCATTGTTTCATCTTTCATCTTTCCGCATTGTTTCATCTTTCATCTTTCCGCATTGTTTCATCTTTCATCTTTCCGCATTCTTTCATCTTTCATCTTTCCGCATTGTTTCATCTTTCATCTTTCCGCATTCTTTCATCTTTCATCTTTCCGCATTGTTTCATCTTTCATCTTTCCGCATTGTTTCATCTTTCATCTTTCCGCATTCTTTCATCTTTCATCTTTCCGCATTGTTTCATCTTTCATCTTTCCGCATTGTTTCATCTTTCATCTTTCCGCATTCTTTCATCTTTCATCTTTCCGCATTGTTTCATCTTTCATCTTTCCGCATTGTTTCATCTTTCATCTTTCCGCATTGTTTCATCTTTCCGCATTGTTTCATCTTTCATCTTTCCGCATTTTTTCATCTTTCATCTTTCCGCATTGTTTCATCTTTCATCTTTCCGCATTGTTTCATCTTTCATCTTTCCGCATTGTTTGATCTTTCATCTTTCCGCATTCTTTCATCTTTCATCTTTCCGCATTCTTTCATCTTTCATCTTTCCGCATTCTTTCATCTTTCATCTTTCCGCATTGTTTCATCTTTCATCTTTCCGCATTGTTTCATCTTTCATCTTTCCGCATTGTTTCATCTTTCATCTTCCGCATTCTTTCATCTTTCATCTTTCCGCATTGTTTCATCTTTCATCTTTCCGCATTTTTTCATCTTTCATCTATCCGCATTGTTTCATCTTTCCGCAGTGTTTCATCTTTCCGCATTGTTTCATCTTTCCGCATTGTTTCATCTTTCATCTTTCCGCATTGTTTCATCTTTCATCTTTCCGCATTCTTTCATCTTTCATCTTTCCGCATTGTTTCATCTTTCATCTTTCCGCATTGTTTCATCCTTTCATCTTACCGCATTCTTTCATCTTTCATCTTTCCGCATTGTTTCATCTTTCATCTTTCCGCATTGTTTCATCTTTCCGCATTGTTTCATCTTTCATCTTCCGCATTCTTTCATCTTTCATCTTTCCGCATTCTTTCATCTTTCATCTTTCCGCATTCTTTCATCTTTCATCTTTCCGCATTGTTTCATCTTTCATCTTTCCGCATTGTTTCATCTTTCATCTTTCCGCATTGTTTCATCTTTCACCTTTCCGCATTCTTTCATCTTTCATCTTTCCGCATTGTTTCATCTTTCATCTTTCCGCATTGTTTCATCTTTCATCTTTCCGCATTGTTTCATCTTTCCGCATTGTTTCATCTTTCATCTTTCCGCATTGTTTCATCTTTCATCTTCCGCATTCTTTCATCTTTCATCTTTCCGCATTGTTTCATCTTTCATCTTTCCGCATTTTTTCATCTTTCATCTTTCCGCATTGTTTCATCTTTCCGCAGTGTTTCATTTTTCCGCATTGTTTCATCTTTCCGCATTGTTTCATCTTTCATCTTTCCGCATTGTTTCATCTTTCATCTTGTCGCATTCTTTCATCTTTCATCTTTCCGCATTGTTTCATCTTTCATCTTTCCGCATTGTTTCATCTTTCCGCATTCTTTCATCTTTAATCTTTCCGCATTGTTTCATCTTTCATCTTTCCGCATTGTTTCATCTTTCCGCATTGTTTCATCTTTCATCTTTCGCATTCTTTCATCTTTCATCTTTCCGCATTCTTTCATCTTTCATCTTTCCGCATTCTTTCATCTTTCATCTTTCCGCATTGTTTCATCTTTCATCTTTCCGCATTGTTTCATCTTTCATCTTTCCGCATTGTTTCATCTTTCATCTTTCCGCATTCTTTCATCTTTCATCTTTCCGCATTGTTTCATCTTTCATCTTTCCGCATTGTTTCATCTTTCATCTTTCCGCATTGTTTCATCTTTCCGCATTGTTTCATCTTTCATCTTCCGCATTCTTTCATCTTTCATCTTTCCGCATTGTTTCATCTTTCATCTTTCCGCATTGTTTCATCTTTCATCTTCCGCATTCTTTCATCTTTCATCTTTCCGCATTGTTTCATCTTTCATCTTTCCGCATTTTTTCATCTTTCATCTTTCCGCATTGTTTCATCTTTCCGCATTGTTTCATCTTTCATCTTTCCGCATTCTTTCATCTTTCATCTTTCCGCATTGTTTCATCTTTCATCTTTCCGCATTGTTTCATCTTTCATCTTTCCGCATTTTTTCATCTTTCATCTTTCCGCATTGTTTCATCTTTCCGCAGTGTTTCATTTTTCCGCATTGTTTCATCTTTCCGCATTGTTTCATCTTTCATCTTTCCGCATTGTTTCATCTTTCCGCATTGTTTCATCTTTCCGCATTGTTTCATCATTCCGCATTGTTTCATCTTTCATCTTTCCGCATTGTTTCATCTTTCATCTTTCCGCATTCTTTCATCTTTCATCTTTCCGCATTGTTTCATCTTTCATCTTTCCGCATTGTTTCATCTTTCATCTTCCGCATTCTTTCATCTTTCATCTTTCCGCATTTTTTCATCTTTCATCTTTCCGCATTGTTTCATCTTTCATCTTTCCGCATTGTTTCATCTTTCATCTTTCCACATTGTTTCATCTTTCATCTTTCCGCATTCTTTCATCTTTCATCTTTCCGCATTGTTTCATCTTTCCGCATTGTTTCATCTTTCCGCATTGTTTCATCTTTCCGAATTGTTTCATCTTTCATCTTTCCGCATTGTTTCATCTTTCCGAATTGTTTCATCTTTCATCTTTCCGCATTGTTTCATCTTTCATCTTTCCGCATTGTTTCATCTTTCCGAATTGTTTCATCTTTCATCTTTCCGCATTGTTTCATCTTTCATCTTTCCGCATTGTTTCATCTTTCATCTTTCCGCATTGTTTCATCTTTCATCTTTCCGCATTGTTTCATCTTTCATCTTTCCGCATTCTTTCATCTTTCATCTTTCCGCATTGTTTCATCTTTCATCTTTCCGCAATGTTTCATCTTTCATCTTTCCGCATTGTTTCATCTTTCATCTTTCCGCATTCTTTCATCTTTCATCTTTCCGCATTCTTTCATCTTTCATCTTTCCGCATTGTTTCATCTTTCATCTTTCCGCATTGTTTCATCTTTCATCTTTCCGCATTCTTTCATCTTTCATCTTTCCGCATTGTTTCATCTTTCATCTTTCCGCAATGTTTCATCTTTCATCTTTCCGCATTGTTTCTTCTTTCATCTTTCCGCATTCTTTCATCTTTCATCTTTCCGCATTGTTTCATCTTTCATCTTTCCGCATTGTTTCATCTTTCCGCATTGTTTCATCTTTCCGCATTGTTTCATCTTTCATCTTCCGCATTCTTTCATCTTTCATCTTTCCGCATTGTTTCATCTTTCATCTTTCCGCATTTTTTCATCTTTCATCTTTCCGCATTGTTTCATCTTTCCGCATTGTTTCATCTTTCATCTTTCCGCATTTTTTCATCTTTCATCTTTCCGCATTGTTTCATCTTTCATCTTTCCGCATTGTTTCATCTTTCATCTTTCCGCATTTTTTCATCTTTCATCTTTCCGCATTGTTTCATCTTTCCGCATTGTTTCATCTTTCATCTTTCCGCATTTTTTCATCTTTCATCTTTCCGCATTGTTTCATCTTTCATCTTTCCGCATTGTTTCATCTTTCATCTTTCCGCATTGTTTCATCTTTCATCTTTCCGCATTCTTTCATCTTTCATCTTTCCGCATTCTTTCATCTTTCATCTTTCCGCATTATTTCATCTTTCATCTTTCCGCATTGTTTCATCTTTCATCTTTCCGCATTGTTTCATCTTTCATCTTTCCGCATTGTTTCATCTTTCAGCATTGTTTCATCTTTCATCTTCCGCATTCTTTCATCTTTCATCTTTCCGCATTGTTTCATCTTTCATCTTTCCGCATTGTTTCATCTTTCATCTTCCGCATTCTTTCATCTTTCATCTTTCCGCATTGTTTCATCTTTCATCTTTCCGCATTCTTTCATCTTTCATCTTTCCGCATTGTTTCATCTTTCATCTTTCCGCATTTTTTCATCTTTCATCTTTCCGCATTGTTTCATCTTTCCGCATTGTTTCATCTTTCCGCATTGTTTCATCTTTCCGCATTGTTTCATCTTTCCGCATTGTTTCATCTTTCCGCATTGTTTCATCTTTCCGCATTGTTTCATCTTTCCGCATTGTTTCATCTTTCCGCATTGTTTCATCTTTCCGCATTGTTTCATCTTTCATCTTCCGCATTCTTTCATCTTTCATCTTTCCGCATTGTTTCATCTTTCATCTTTCCGCATTGTTTCATCTTTCATCTTCCGCATTGTTTCATCTTTCATCTTTCC
Organism: Gastracanthus pulcherrimus; assembly: GCA_949152435.1. Classification (NCBI taxonomy): domain Eukaryota; kingdom Metazoa; phylum Arthropoda; class Insecta; order Hymenoptera; family Pteromalidae; genus Gastracanthus; species Gastracanthus pulcherrimus. The sequence goes on along the minus strand of CASCKD010000099.1, from coordinate 1,544,218 downwards.
GCATTGTTTCATCTTTCATCTTTCCGCATTTTTTCATCTTTCATCTTTCCGCATTGTTTCATCTTTCCGCATTGTTTCATCTTTCCGCATTGTTTCATCTTTCATCTTTCCGCATTCTTTCATCTTTCATCTTTCCGCATTCTTTCATCTTTCATCTTTCCGCATTGTTTCATCTTTCATCTTCCGCATTCTTTCATCTTTCATCTTTCCGCATTGTTTCATCTTTCATCTTTCCGCATTGTTTCATCTTTCATCTTTCCGCATTGTTTCATCTTTCATCTTTCCGCATTGTTTCATCTTTCATCTTCCGCATTCTTTCATCTTTCATCTTTCCGCATTGTTTCATCTTTCATCTTTCATCTTTCATCTTTCCGCATTCTTTCATCTTTCATCTATCCGCATTGTTTCATCTTTCATCTTTCCGCATTGTTTCATCTTTCATCTTTCCGCATTGTTTCATCTTTCATCTTTCCGCATTGTTTCACCTTTCATCTTTCCGCATTCTTTCATCTTTCATCTTTCCGCATTCTTTCATCTTTCATCTTTCCGCATTGTTTCATCTTTCATCTTCCGCATTCTTTCATCTTTCATCTTTCCGCATTGTTTCATCTTTCATCTTTCCGCATTGTTTCATCTTTCATCTTTCCGCATTGTTTCATCTTTCATCTTTCCGCATTGTTTCATCTTTCATCTTTCCGCATTGTTTCATCTTTCATCTTTCCGCATTCTTTCATCTTTCATCTTTCCGCATTGTTTCATCTTTCATCTTTCCGCAATGTTTCATCTTTCATCTTTCAGCATTGTTTCATCTTTCATCTTCCCGCATTCTTTCATCTTTCATCTTTCCGCATTGTTTCATCTTTCATCTTTCCGCATTGTTTCATCTTTCATCTTTCCGCATTGTTTCATCTTTCCGCATTGTTTCATCTTTCATCTTTCCGCATTTTTTCATCTTTCATCTTTCCGCATTGTTTCATCTTTCATCTTTCCGCATTGTTTCATCTTTCATCTTTCCGCATTGTTTCATCTTTCATCTTTCCGCATTGTTTCATCTTTCATCTTTCCGCATTGTTTCATCTTTCCGCATTGTTTCATCTTTCCGCATTGTTTCATCTTTCCGCATTGTTTCATCTTTCCGCATTGTTTCATCTTTCATCTTCCGCATTCTTTCATCTTTCATCTTTCCGCATTGTTTCATCTTTCATCTTTCCGCATTTTTTCATCTTTCATCTTTCCGCATTGTTTCATCTTTCCGCATTGTTTCATCTTTCATCTTTCCGCATTCTTTCATCTTTCATCTTTCCGCATTGTTTCATCTTTCATCTTTCCGCATTTTTTCATCTTTCATCTGTCCGCATTGTTTCATCTTTCATCTTTCCGCATTGTTTCATCTTTCCGCATAGTTTCATCTTTCCGCATTGTTTCATCTTTCATCTTTCCGCATTGTTTCATCTTTCATCTTTCCGCATTGTTTCATCTTTCATCTTTCCGCATTCTTTCATCTTTCATCTTTCCGCATTGTTTCATCTTTCATCTTTCCGCATTGTTTCATCTTTCATCTTTCCGCATTCTTTCATCTTTCATCTTTCCGCATTGTTTCATCTTTCCGCATTGTTTCATCTTTCCGCATTGTTTCATCTTTCCGAATTGTTTCATCTTTCATCTTTCCGCATTGTTTCATCTTTCATCTTCCGCATTCTTTCATCTTTCATCTTTCCGCATTGTTTCATCTTTCATCTTTCCGCATTGTTTCATCTTTCATCTGCCGCATTCTTTCATCTTTCATCTTTCCGCATTGTTTCATCTTTCATCTTTCCGCAATGTTTCATCTTTCATCTTTCCGCATTGTTTCATCTTTCATCTTTCCGCATTCTTTCATCTTTCATCTTTCCGCATTGTTTCATCTTTCATCTTTCCGCATTGTTTCATCTTTCATCTTTCCGCATTGTTTCATCTTTCCGCATTGTTTCATCTTTCATCTTTCCGCATTTTTTCATCTTTCATCTTTCCGCATTGTTTCATCTTTCATCTTTCCGCATTGTTTCATCTTTCATCTTTCCGCATTGTTTCATCTTTCATCTTTCCGCATTCTTTCATCTTTCATCTTTCCGCATTGTTTCATCTTTCATCTTTCCGCATTCTTTCATCTTTCATCTTTCGGCATTCTTTCATCTTTCATCTTTCCGCATTCTTTCATCTTTCATCTTTCCGCATTGTTTCATCTTTCATCTTTCCGCATTGTTTCATCTTTCATCTTTCCGCATTGTTTCACCTTTCATCTTTCCGCATTCTTTCATCTTTCATCTTTCCGCATTCTTTCATCTTTCATCTTTCCGCATTGTTTCATCTTTCCGCATTGTTTCATCTTTCCGCATTGTTTCATCTTTCCGCATTGTTTCATCTTTGATCTTTCCGCATTGTTTCATCTTTCATCTTTCCGCATTTTTTAATCTTTCATCTTTCCGCATTGTTTCATCTTTCCGCATTGTTTCATCTTTCATCTTTCCGCATTCTTTCATCTTTCATCTTTCCGCATTCTTTCATCTTTCATCTTTCCGCAATGTTTCATCTTTCATCTTTCCGCATTGTTTCATCTTTCATCTTTCCGCATTCTTTCATCTTTCATCTTTCCGCATTGTTTCAGCTTTCATCTTTCCGCATTGTTTCATCTTTCCGCATTGTTTCATCTTTCATCTTCCGCATTGTTTCATCTTTCATCTTTCCGCATTTTTTCACCTTTCATCTTTCCGCATTCTTTCATCTTTCATCTTTCCGCATTCTTTCATCTTTCATCTTTCCGCATTGTTTCATCTTTCCGCATTGTTTCATCTTTCATCTTTCCGCATTTTTTCATCTTTCATCTTTCCGCATTGTTTCATCTTTCATCTTTCCGCATTGTTTCATCTTTCATCTTTCCGCATTGTTTCATCTTTCATCTTTCCGCATTCTTTCATCTTTCATCTTTCCGCATTCTTTCATCTTTCATCTTTCCGCATTCTTTCATCTTTCATCTTTCCGCATTGTTTCATCTTTCATCTTTCCGCATTGTTTCATCTTTCATCTTTCCGCATTGTTTCATCTTTCATCTTTCCGCATTGTTTCATCTTTCCGCATTGTTTCATCTTTCCGCATTGTTTCATCTTTCCGCATTGTTTCATCTTTCCGCATTGTTTCATCTTTCCGCATTGTTTCATCTTTCCGCATTGTTTCATCTTTCCGCATTGTTTCATCTTTCCGCATTGTTTCATCTTTCCGCATTGTTTCATCTTTCCGCATTGTTTCATCTTTCCGCATTGTTTCATCTTTCCGCATTGTTTCATCTTTCCGCATTGTTTCATCTTTCATCTTCCGCATTCTTTCATCTTTCATCTTTCCTCATTGTTTCATCTTTCATCTTTCCGCATTGTTTCATCTTTCCGCATTGTTTCATCTTTCATCTTTCCGCATTCTTTCATCTTTCATCTTTCCGCATTGTTTCATCTTTCATCTATCCGCAATGTTTCATCTTTCATCTTTCCGCATTGTTTCATCTTTCATCTTTCCGCATTCTTTCATCTTTCATCTTTCCGCATTGTTTCAGCTTTCATCTTTCCGCATTGTTTCATCTTTCCGCATTGTTTCATCTTTCCGCATTGTTTCATCTTTCCGCATTGTTTCATCTTTCCGCATTGTTTCATCTTTCCGCATTGTTTCATCTTTCATCTTCCGCATTCTTTCATCTTTCATCTTTCCGCATTGTTTCATCTTTCATCTTTCCGCATTTTTTCAGCTTTCATCTTTCCGCATTGTTTCATCTTTCATCTTTCCGCATTGTTTCATCTTTCCGCATAGTTTCATCTTTCCGCATTGTTTCATCTTTCATCTTTCCGCATTTTTTCATCTTTCATCTTTCCGCATTGTTTCATCTTTCATCTTTCCGCATTCTTTCATCTTTCATCTTTCCGCATTGTTTCATCTTTCATCTTTCCGCATTGTTTCATCTTTCATCTTTCCGCATTGTTTCATCTTTCATCTTTCCGCATTCTTTCATCTTTCATCTTTCCGCATTGTTTCATCTTTCATCTTTCCGCATTGTTTCATCTTTCATCTTTCCGCATTCTTTCATCTTTCATCTTTCCGCATTGTTTCATCTTTCCGCATTGTTTCATCTTTCCGCATTGTTTCATCTTTCCGCATTGTTTCATCTTTCATCTTTCCGCATTGTTTCATCTTTCATCTTTCCGCATTGTTTCATCTTTCATCTTTCCGCATTCTTTCATCTTTCATCTTTCCGCATTCTTTCATCTTTCATCTTTCCGCATTGTTTCATCTTTCATCTTTCCGCATTGTTTCATCTTTCATCTTTCCGCATTCTTTCATCTTTCATCTTTCCGCATTGTTTCATCTTTCATCTTTCCGCAATGTTTCATCTTTCATCTTTCCGCATTGTTTCTTCTTTCATCTTTCCGCATTCTTTCATCTTTCATCTTTCCGCATTGTTTCATCTTTCATCTTTCCGCATTGTTTCATCTTTCCGCATTGTTTCATCTTTCCGCATTGTTTCATCTTTCCGCATTGTTTCATCTTTCATCTTCCGCATTCTTTCATCTTTCATCTTTCCGCATTGTTTCATCTTTCATCTTTCCGCATTTTTTCATCTTTCATCTTTCCGCATTGTTTCATCTTCCCGCATTGTTTCATCTTTCATCTTTCCGCATTTTTTCATCTTTCATCTTTCCGCATTGTTTCATCTTTCATCTTTCCGCATTGTTTCATCTTTCATCTTTCCGCATTGTTTCATCTTTCATCTTTCCGCATTGTTTCATCTTTCATCTTTCCGCATTCTTTCATCTTTCATCTTTCCGCATTCTTTCATCTTTCATCTTTCCGCATTCTTTCATCTTTCATCTTTCCGCATTGTTTCATCTTTCATCTTTCCGCAATGTTTCATCTTTCATCTTTCAGCATTGTTTCATCTTTCATCTTCCCGCATTCTTTCATCTTTCATCTTTCCGCATTGTTTCATCTTTCATCTTTCCGCATTGTTTCATCTTTCATCTTTCCGCATTGTTTCATCTTTCCGCATTGTTTCATCTTTCATCTTTCCGCATTTTTTCATCTTTCATCTTTCCGCATTGTTTCATCTTTCATCTTTCCGCATTGTTTCATCTTTCATCTTTCCGCATTGTTTCATCTTTCCGCATTGTTTCATCTTTCATCTTTCCGCATTGTTTCATCTTTCCGCATTGTTTCATCTTTCCGCATTGTTTCATCTTTCCGCATTGTTTCATCTTTCCGCATTGTTTCATCTTTCATCTTCCGCATTCTTTCATCTTTCATCTTTCCGCATTGTTTCATCTTTCATCTTTCCGCATTGTTTCATCTTTCATCTTTCCGCATTGTTTCATCTTTCATCTTTCCGCATTTTTTCATCTTTCATCTTTCCGCATTGTTTCATCTTTCATCTTTCCGCATTCTTTCATCTTTCATCTTTCCGCATTGTTTCATCTTTCATCTTTCCGCAATGTTTCACCTTTCATCTTTCCGCATTGTTTCATCTTTCATCTTTCCGCATTTTTTCATCTTTCATCTTTCCGCATTGTTTCATCTTTCCGTATTGTTTCATCTTTCCGCATTGTTTCATCTTTCCGCATTGTTTCATCTTTCATCTTTCCGCATTGTTTCATCTTTCCGCATAGTTTCATCTTTCCGCATTGTTTCATCTTTCATCTTTCCGCATTGTTTCATCTTTCATCTTTCCGCATTGTTTCATCTTTCATCTTTCCGCATTCTTTCATCTTTCATCTTTCCGCATTGTTTCATCTTTCATCTTTCCGCATTGTTTCATCTTTCATCTTTCCGCATTCTTTCATCTTTCATCTTTCCGCATTGTTTCATCTTTCCGTATTGTTTCATCTTTCCGCATTGTTTCATCTTTCCGCATTGTTTCATCTTTCCGAATTGTTTCATCTTTCATCTTTCCGCATTGTTTCATCTTTCATCTTCCGCATTCTTTCATCTTTCATCTTTCCGCATTGTTTCATCTTTCATCTTTCCGCATTTTTTCATCTTTCATCTTTCCGCATTGTTTCATCTTTCATCTTTCCGCATTGTTTCATCTTTCATCTTTCCGCATTGTTTCATCTTTCATCTTTCCGCATTCTTTCATCTTTCATCTTTCCGCATTGTTTCATCTTTCATCTTTCCGCATTCTTTCATCTTTCATCTTTCCGCATTCTTTCATCTTTCATCTTTCCGCATTCTTTCATCTTTCATCTTTCCGCATTGTTTCATCTTTCATCTTTCCGCATTCTTTCATCTTTCATCTTTCCGCATTCTTTCATCTTTCATCTTTCCGCATTCTTTCATCTTTCATCTTTCCGCATTGTTTCATCTTTCATCTTTCCGCATTGTTTCATCTTTCATCTTTCCGCATTGTTTCACCTTTCATCTTTCCGCATTCTTTCATCTTTCATCTTTCCGCAATCGTTCATCTTTCATCTTTCCGCATTGTTTCATCTTTCATCTTCCGCATTCTTTCATCTTTCATCTTTCCGCATTGTTTCATCTTTCATCTTTCCGCATTGTTTCATCTTTCATCTTTCCGCATTGTTTCATCTTTCATCTTTCCGCATTGTTTCATCTTTCATCTTTCCGCATTGTTTCATCTTTCATCTTTCCGCATTCTTTCATCTTTCATCTTTCCGCATTGTTTCATCTTTCATCTTTCCGCAATGTTTCATCTTTCATCTTTCCGCATTCTTTCATCTTTCATCTTTCCGCATTGTTTCATCTTTCATCTTTCCGCATTGTTTCATCTTTCATCTTTCCGCATTCTTTCATCTTTCATCTTTCCGCATTGTTTCATCTTTCCGCATTGTTTCATCTTTCCGCATTGTATCATCTTTCCGAATTGTTTCATCTTTCATCTTTCCGCATTGTTTCATCTTTCATCTTCCGCATTCTTTCATCTTTCATCTTTCCGCATTGTTTCATCTTTCATCTTTCCGCATAGTTTCATCTTTCCGCATTGTTTCATCTTTCATCTTTCCGCATTTTTTCATCTTTCATCTTTCCGCATTGTTTCATCTTTCCGCATTTTTTCATCTTTCATCTTTCCGCATTGTTTCATCTTTCCGCAGTGTTTCATTTTTCCGCATTGTTTCATCTTTCCGCATTGTTTCATCTTTCATCTTTCCGGATTGTTTCATCTTTCATCTTTCCGCATTCTTTCATCTTTCATCTTTCCGCATTGTTTCATCTTTCATCTTTCCGCATTGTTTCATCCTTTCATCTTTCCGCATTCTTTCATCTTTCATCTTTCCGCATTGTTTCATCTTTCACCTTTCCGCATTGTTTCATCTTTCCGCATTGTTTCATCTTTCCGCATTGTTTCATCTTTCATCTTCCGCATTCTTTCATCTTTCATCTTTCCGCACTCTTTCATCTTTCATCTTTCCGCATTCTTTCATCTTTCATCTTTCCGCATTGTTTCATCTTTCATCTTTCCGCATTGTTTCATCTTTCATCTTTCCGCATTGTTTCATCTTTCATCTTTCCGCATTCTTTCATCTTTCATCTTTCCGCATTCTTTCATCTTTCATCTTTCCGCATTGTTTCATCTTTCATCTTTCCGCATTGTTTCATCTTTCCGCATTGTTTCATCTTTCATCTTCCGCATTCTTTCATCTTTCATCTTCCCGCATTGTTTCATCTTTCATCTTTCCGCATTGTTTCATCTTTCATCTTCCGCATTATTTCATCTTTCATCTTTCCGCATTGTTTCATCTTTCATCTTTCCGCATTTTTTCATCTTTCATCTTTTCGCATTGTTTCATCTTTCCGCATTGTTTCATCTTTCCGCATTGTTTCATCTTTCATCTTTCCGCATTGTTTCATCTTTCATCTTTCCGCATTGTTTCATCTTTCATCTTCCCGCATTCTTTCATCTTTCATCTTTCCGCATTGTTTCAACTTTCATCTTTCCGCATTGTTTCATCCTGTCATCTTTCCGCATTCTTTCATCTTTCATCTTTCCGCATTGTTTCATCTTTTATCTTTCCGCATTGTTTCATCTTTCCGCATTGTTTCATCTTTCATCTTCCGCATTCTTTCAGCTTTCATCTTTCCGCATTGTTTCATCTTTCATCTTTCATCTTTCATCTTTCCGCATTCTTTCATCTTTCATCTTTCCGCATTGTTTCATCTTTCCGCATTGTTTCATCTTTCATCTTTCCGCATTGTTTCATCTTTCATCTTTCCGCATTCTTTCATCTTTCATCTTTCCGCATTGTTTCATCTTTCATCTTCCGCATTCTTTCATCTTTCATCTTTCCGCATTGTTTCATCTTTCATCTTTCCGCATTGTTTCATCTTTCATCTTTCCGCATTGTTTCATCTTTCATCTTTGTGCATTGTTTCATCTTTCATTTTCCGCATTCCTTCATCTTTCATCTTTCCGCATTGTTTCATCTTTCATCTTTCATCTTTCATATTTCCGCATTCTTTCATCTTTCATCTTTCCGCATTGTTTCATCTTTCATCTTTCCGCATTGTTTCATCTTTCATCTTTCCGCATTGTTTCATCTTTCATCTTTCCGCATTGTTTCACCTTTCATCTTTCCGCATTCTTTCATCTTTCATCTTTCCGCATTCTTTCATCTTTCATCTTCCGCATTCTTTCATCTTTCATCTTTCCGCATTGTTTCATCTTTCATCTTTCCGCATTGTTTCATCTTTCATCTTTCCGCATTGTTTCATCTTTCATCTTTCCGCATTCTTTCATCTTTCATCTTTCCGCATTGTTTCATCTTTCCGCATTGTTTCATGTTTCCGCATTGTTTCATCTTTCATCTTTCCGCATTGTTTCATCTTTCATCTTTCCGCATTGTTTCATCTTTCATCTTTCCGCATTGTTTCATCTTTCATCTTTCCGCATTGTTTCATCTTTCATCTTTCCGCATTCTTTCATCTTTCATCTTTCCGCATTGTTTCATCTTTCATCTTTCCGCAATGTTTCATCTTTCATCTTTCCGCATTGTTTCATCTTTCATCTTTCCGCATTCTTTCATCTTTCATCTTTCCGCATTGTTTCATCTTTCATCTTTCCGCATTGTTTCATCTTTCATCTTTCCGCATTGTTTCATCTTTCATCTTTCCGCATTTTTTCATCTTTCATCTTTCCGCATTGTTTCATCTTTCATCTTTCCGCATTGTTTCATCTTTCATCTTTCCGCATAGTTTCATCTTTCATCATTCCGCATTCTTTCATCTTTCATCTTTCCGCATTCTTTCATCTTTCATCTTTCCGCATTCTTTCATCTTTCATCTTTCCGCATTGTTTCATCTTTCATCTTTCCGCATTCTTTCATCTTTCATCTTTCCGCATTGTTTCATCTTTCATCTTTCCGCATTGTTTCATCTTTCATCTTCCGCATTCTTTCATCTTTCATCTTTCCGCATTTTTTCATCTTTCATCTTTCCGCATTGTTTCATCTTTCCGCAGTGTTTCATCTTTCCGCATTGTTTCATCTTTCCGCATTGTTTCATCCTTTCATCTTTCCGCATTCTTTCATCTTTCATTATTCCGCATTGTTTCATCTTTCATCTTTCCGCATTGTTTCATCTTTCATCTTTCCGCATTGTTTCATCTTTCATCTTTCCGCATTCTTTCATCTTTCATCTTTCCGCATTCTTTCATCTTTCATCTTTCCGCATTGTTTCATCTTTCATCTTCCGCATTCTTTCATCTTTCATCTTTCCGCATTGTTTCATCTTTCATCTTTCCGCATTGTTTCATCTTTCATCTTTCCGCATTGTTTCATCTTTCATCTTTGTGCATTGTTTCATCTTTCATTTTCCGCATTCCTTCATCTTTCATCTTTCCGCATTGTTTCATCTTTCATCTTTCATCTTTCATATATCCGCATTCTTTCATCTTTCATCTTTCCGCATTGTTTCATCTTTCATCTTTCCGCATTGTTTCATCTTTCATCTTTCCGCATAGTTTCATCTTTCATCATTCCGCATTCTTTCATCTTTCATCTTTCCGCATTCTTTCATCTTTCATCTTTCCGCATTCTTTCATCTTTCATCTTTCCGCATTGTTTCATCTTTCATCTTTCCGCATTCTTTCATCTTTCATCTTTCCGCATTGTTTCATCTTTCATCTTTCCGCATTGTTTCATCTTTCATCTTCCGCATTCTTTCATCTTTCATCTTTCCGCATTTTTTCATCTTTCATCTTTCCGCATTGTTTCATCTTTCCGCAGTGTTTCATCTTTCCGCATTGTTTCATCTTTCCGCATTGTTTCATCCTTTCATCTTTCCGCATTCTTTCATCTTTCATCTTTCCGCATTGTTTCATCTTTCATCTTTCCGCATTGTTTCATCTTTCATCTTTCCGCATTGTTTCATCTTTCATCTTTCCGCATTCTTTCATCTTTCATCTTTCCGCATTCTTTCATCTTTCATCTTTCCGCATTGTTTCATCTTTCATCTTCCGCATTCTTTCATCTTTCATCTTTCCGCATTGTTTCATCTTTCATCTTTCCGCATTGTTTCATCTTTCATCTTTCCGCATTCTTTCATCTTTCATCTTTCCGCATTGTTTCATCTTTCATCTTTCCGCAATGTTTCATCTTTCATCTTTCCGCATTGTTTCATCTTTCATCTTTCCGCATTCTTTCATCTTTCATCTTTCCGCATTGTTTCATCTTTCATCTTTCCGCATTGTTTCATCTTTCATCTTTCCGCATTGTTTCATCTTTCATCTTTCCGCATTTTTTCATCTTTCATCTTTCCGCATTGTTTCATCTTTCATCTTTCCGCATTGTTTCATCTTTCATCTTTCCGCATAGTTTCATCTTTCATCATTCCGCATTCTTTCATCTTTCATCTTTCCGCATTCTTTCATCTTTCATCTTTCCGCATTCTTTCATCTTTCATCTTTCCGCATTGTTTCATCTTTCATCTTTCCGCATTCTTTCATCTTTCATCTTTCCGCATTGTTTCATCTTTCATCTTTCCGCATTGTTTCATCTTTCATCTTCCGCATTCTTTCATCTTTCATCTTTCCGCATTTTTTCATCTTTCATCTTTCCGCATTGTTTCATCTTTCCGCAGTGTTTCATCTTTCCGCATTGTTTCATCTTTCCGCATTGTTTCATCCTTTCATCTTTCCGCATTCTTTCATCTTTCATCTTTCCGCATTGTTTCATCTTTCATCTTTCCGCATTGTTTCATCTTTCATCTTTCCGCATTGTTTCATCTTTCATCTTTCCGCATTCTTTCATCTTTCATCTTTCCGCATTCTTTCATCTTTCATCTTTCCGCATTGTTTCATCTTTCATCTTCCGCATTCTTTCATCTTTCATCTTTCCGCATTGTTTCATCTTTCATCTTTCCGCATTGTTTCATCTTTCATCTTTCCGCATTGTTTCACCTTTCATCTTTCCGCATTCTTTCATCTTTCATCTTTCCGCATTCTTTCATCTTTCATCTTTCCGCATTCTTTCATCTTTCATCTTTCCGCATTCTTTCATCTTTCATCTTTCCGCATTGTTTCATCTTTCATCTTTCCGCATTGTTTCATCTTTCATCTTCCGCATTCTTTCATCTTTCATCTTTCCGCATTGTTTCATCTTTCATCTTTCCGCATTGTTTCATCTTTCATCTTTCCGCATTGTTTCATCTTTCATCTTTCCGCATTCTTTCATCTTTCATCTTTCCGCATTGTTTCATCTTTCCGCATTGTTTCATGTTTCCGCATTGTTTCAGCTTTCACCTTTCCGCATTGTTTCATCTTTCATCTTTCCGCATTGTTTCATCTTTCATCTTTCCGCATTGTTTCATCTTTCATCTTTCCGCATTCTTTCATCTTTCATCTTTCCGCATTGTTTCATCTTTCATCTTTCCGCAATGTTTCATCTTTCATCTTTCCGCATTGTTTCATCTTTCATCTTTCCGCATTCTTTCATCTTTCATCTTTCCGCATTGTTTCATCTTTCATCTTTCCGCATTGTTTCATCTTTCATCTTTCCGCATTGTTTCATCTTTCATCTTTCCGCATTTTTTCATATTTCATCTTTCCGCATTGTTTCATCTTTCATCTTTCCGCATTGTTTCATCTTTCATCTTTCCGCATTGTTTCATCTTTCATCTTTCCGCATTCTTTCATCTTTCATCTTTCCGCATTCTTTCATCTTTCATCTTTCCGCATTCTTTCATCTTTCATCTTTCCGCATTGTTTCATCTTTCATCTTTCCGCATTGTTTCATCTTTCATCTTTCCGCATTGTTTCATCTTTCATCTTCCGCATTCTTTCATCTTTCATCTTTCCGCATTGTTTCATCTTTCATCTTTCCGCATTGTTTCATCTTTCATCTTCCGCATTCTTTCATCTTTCATCTTTCCGCATTGTTTCATCTTTCATCTTTCCGCATTCTTTCATCTTTCATCTTTCCGCATTGTTTCATCTTTCATCTTTCCGCATTCTTTCATCTTTCATCTTTCCGCATTGTTTCATCTTTCATCTTTCCGCATTGTTTCATCTTTCATCTTTCCGCATTGTTTCATCTTTCCGCATTGTTTCATCTTTCCGCATTGTTTCATCTTGCCGCATTGTTTCATCTTTCATCTTTCCGCATTTTTTCATCTTTCATCTTTCCGCATTGTTTCAGCTTTCATCTTTCCGCATAGTTTCATCTTTCATCATTCCGCATTCTTTCATCTTTCATCTTTCCGCATTCTTTCATCTTTCATCTTTCCGCATTCTTTCATCTTTCATCTTTCCGCATTGTTTCATCTTTCATCTTTCCGCATTCTTTCATCTTTCATCTTTCCGCATTGTTTCATCTTTCATCTTTCCGCATTGTTTCATCTTTCATCTTCCGCATTCTTTCATCTTTCATCTTTCCGCATTTTTTCATCTTTCATCTTTCCGCATTGTTTCATCTTTCCGCAGTGTTTCATCTTTCCGCATTGTTTCATCTTTCCGCATTGTTTCATCCTTTCATCTTTCCGCATTCTTTCATCTTTCATCTTTCCGCATTGTTTCATCTTTCATCTTTCCGCATTGTTTCATCTTTCATCTTTCCGCATTGTTTCATCTTTCATCTTTCCGCATTCTTTCATCTTTCATCTTTCCGCATTCTTTCATCTTTCATCTTTCCGCATTGTTTCATCTTTCATCTTCCGCATTCTTTCATCTTTCATCTTTCCGCATTGTTTCATCTTTCATCTTTCCGCATTGTTTCATCTTTCATCTTTCCGCATTGTTTCATCTTTCATCTTTCCGCATTCTTTCATCTTTCATCTTTCCGCATTGTTTCATCTTTCCGCATTGTTTCATGTTTCCGCATTGTTTCAGCTTTCACCTTTCCGCATTGTTTCATCTTTCATCTTTCCGCATTGTTTCATCTTTCATCTTTCCGCATTGTTTCATCTTTCATCTTTCCGCATTCTTTCATCTTTCATCTTTCCGCATTGTTTCATCTTTCATCTTTCCGCAATGTTTCATCTTTCATCTTTCCGCATTGTTTCATCTTTCATCTTTCCGCATTCTTTCATCTTTCATCTTTCCGCATTGTTTCATCTTTCATCTTTCCGCATTGTTTCATCTTTCATCTTTCCGCATTGTTTCATCTTTCATCTTTCCGCATTTTTTCATATTTCATCTTTCCGCATTGTTTCATCTTTCATCTTTCCGCATTGTTTCATCTTTCATCTTTCCGCATTGTTTCATCTTTCATCTTTCCGCATTCTTTCATCTTTCATCTTTCCGCATTCTTTCATCTTTCATCTTTCCGCATTCTTTCATCTTTCATCTTTCCGCATTGTTTCATCTTTCATCTTTCCGCATTGTTTCATCTTTCATCTTTCCGCATTGTTTCATCTTTCATCTTCCGCATTCTTTCATCTTTCATCTTTCCGCATTGTTTCATCTTTCATCTTTCCGCATTGTTTCATCTTTCATCTTCCGCATTCTTTCATCTTTCATCTTTCCGCATTGTTTCATCTTTCATCTTTCCGCATTCTTTCATCTTTCATCTTTCCGCATTGTTTCATCTTTCATCTTTCCGCATTCTTTCATCTTTCATCTTTCCGCATTGTTTCATCTTTCATCTTTCCGCATTGTTTCATCTTTCATCTATCCGCATTGTTTCATCTTTCCGCATTGTTTCATCTTTCCGCATTGTTTCATCTTGCCGCATTGTTTCATCTTTCATCTTTCCGCATTTTTTCATCTTTCATCTTTCCGCATTGTTTCATCTTTCATCTTTCCGCATTCTTTCATCTTTCATCTTTCCGCATTGTTTCATCTTTCATCTTTCCGCATTGTTTCATCTTTCATCTTTCCGCATTGTTTCATCTTTCATCTTTCCGCATTCTTTCATCTTTCATCTTTCCGCATTGTTTCATCTTTCATCTTTCATCTTTCCGCATTGTTTCATCTTTCATCTTCCGCATTCTTTCATCTTTCATCTTTTCGCATTGTTTCATCTTTCATCTTTCCGCATTCTTTCATCTTTCATCTTTCCGCATTGTTTCATCTTTCATCTTTCCGCATTGTTTCATCTTTCATCTTTCCGCATTCTTTCATCTTTCATCTTTCCGCATTCTTTCATCTTTCATCTTTCCGCATTTTTTCATCTTTCATCTTTCCGCATTGTTTCATCTTTCCGCATTGTTTCATCTTTCATCTTTCCGCATTGTTTCATCTTTCATCTTTCCGCATTGTTTCATCTTTCATCTTTCCGCATTGTTTCATCTTTCATCTTTCCGCATTGTTTCATCTTTCATCTTTCCGCATTGTTTCATCTTTCATCTTCCGCATTCTTTCATCTTTCATCTTTCCGCATTGTTTCATCTTTCATCTTTCCGCATTGTTTCATCTTTCATCTTCCGCATTCTTTCATCTTTCATCTTTCCGCATTGTTTCATCTTTCATCTTTCCGCATTTTTTCATCTTTCATCTTTCCGCATTGTTTCATCTTTCCGCATTGTTTCATCTTTCCGCATTGTTTCATCTTTCCGCATTGTTTCATCTTTCCGCATTGTTTCATCTTTCATCTTTACGCATTGTTTCATCTTTCATCTTTCCGCATTCTTTCATCTTTCATCTTTCCGCATTGTTTCATCTTTCATCTTTCCGCATTGTTTCATCCTTTCATCTTTCCGCATTCTTTCATCTTTCATCTTTCCGCATTGTTTCATCTTTCATCTTTCCGCATTGTTTCATCTTTCCGCATTGTTTCATCTTTCATCTTTCATCTTTCATCTTTCCGCATTCTTTCATCTTTCATCTTTCCGCATTGTTTCATCTTTCATCTTTCCGCATTGTTTCATCTTTCATCTTTCCGCATTGTTTCATCCTTTCATCTTTCCGCATTCTTTCATCTTTCATCTTTCCGCATTGTTTCATCTTTCATCTTTCCGCATTGTTTCATCTTTCCGCATTGTTTCATCTTTCATCTTCCGCATTCTTTCATCTTTCATCTTTCCGCATTGTTTCATCTTTCATCTTTCATCTTTCATCTTTCCGCATTCTTTCATCTTTCATCTTTCCGCATTGTTTCATCTTTCATCTTTCCGCATTGTTTCATCTTTCATCTTCCGCATTCTTTCATCTTTCATCTTTCCGCATTGTTTCATCTTTCATCTTTCATCTTTCATCTTTCATCTTTCCGCATTCTTTCATCTTTCATCTTTCCGCATTGTTTCATCTTTCATCTTTCCGCATTGTTTCATCTTTCATCTTTCCGCATTGTTTCATCTTTCATCTTTCCGCATTGTTTCACCTTTCATCTTTCCGCATTCTTTCATCTTTCATCTTTCCGCATTCTTTCATCTTTCATCTTTCCGCATTGTTTCATCTTTCATCTTCCGCATTCTTTCATCTTTCATCTTTCCGCATTGTTTCATCTTTCATCTTTCCGCATTGTTTCATCTTTCATCTTTCCGCATTGTTTCATCTTTCATCTTTCCGCATTGTTTCATCTTTCATCTTTCCGCATTGTTTCATCTTTCATCTTTCCGCATTCTTTCATCTTTCATCTTTCCGCATTGTTTCATCTTTCATCTTTCCGCAATGTTTCATCTTTCATCTTTCCGCATTGTTTCATCTTTCATCTTTCCGCATTCTTTCATCTTTCATCTTTCCGCATTGTTTCATCTTTCATCTTTCCGCATTCTTTCATCTTTCATCTTTCCGCATTGTTTCATCTTTCCGCATTGTTTCATCTTTCATCTTCCGCATTCTTTCATCTTTCATCTTTCCGCATTGTTTCATCTTTCATCTTTCCGCATTGTTTCATCTTTCATCTTCCGCATTCTTTCATCTTTCATCTTTCCGCATTGTTTCATCTTTCATCTTTCCGCATTCTTTCATCTTTCATCTTTCCGCATTGTTTCATCTTTCATCTTTCCGCATTGTTTCATCTTTCCGCATTGTTTCATCTTTCCGCATTGTTTCATCTTTCCGCATTGTTTCATCTTTCCGCATTGTTTCATCTTTCCGCATTGTTTCATCTTTCCGCATTGTTTCATCTTTCCGCATTGTTTCATCTTTCCGCATTGTTTCATCTTTCCGCATTGTTTCATCTTTCCGCATTGTTTCATCTTTCATCTTTCCGCATTCTTTCATCTTTCATCTTTCCGCATTGTTTCATCTTTCATCTTTCCGCATTTTTTCATCTTTCATCTTTCCGCATAGTTTCATCTTTCCGCATTGTTTCATCTTTCATCTTTCCGCATTGTTTCACCTTTCATCTTTCCGCATTCTTTCATCTTTCATCTTTCCGCATTCTTTCATCTTTCATCTTTCCGCATTGTTTCATCTTTCATCTTCCGCATTCTTTCATCTTTCATCTTTCCGCATTGTTTCATCTTTCATCTTTCCGCATTGTTTCATCTTTCATCTTTCCGCATTGTTTCATCTTTCATCTTTCCGCATTGTTTCATCTTTCATCTTTCCGCATTGTTTCATCTTTCATCTTTCCGCATTCTTTCATCTTTCATCTTTCCGCATTCTTTCATTTTTCATCTTTCCGCATTGTTTCATCTTTCATCTTTCCGCATTGTTTCATCTTTCATCTTACCGCATTGTTTCATCTTTCCGCATTGTTTCATCTTTCATCTTTCCGCATTCTTTCATCTTTCATCTTTCCGCATTCTTTCATTTTTCATCTTTCCGCATTGTTTCATCTTTCATCTTTCCGCATTGTTTCATCTTTCATCTTACCGCATTGTTTCATCTTTCATCTTTCCGCATTGTTTCATCTTTCATCTTTCCGCATTGTTTCATCTTTCATCTTTCCGCATTCTTTCATCTTTCATCTTTCCGCATTGTTTTATCTTTCCGCATTGTTTCATCTTTCCGCATTGTTTCATCTTTCCGAATTGTTTCATCTTTCATCTTTCCGCATTGTTTCATCTTTCATGTTTCCGCATTGTTTCATCTTTCATCTTTCCGCATTGTTTCATCTTTCATCTTTCCACATTGTTTCATCTTTCATCTTTCCGCATTGTTTCATCTTTCATCTTTCCGCATTGTTTCATCTTTCATCTTACCGCATTCTTTCATCTTTCATCTTTCCGCATTGTTTCATCTTAGATCTTTCCGCAATGTTTCATCTTTCATCTTTCCGCATTGTTTCATCTTTCATCTTTCCGCATTCTTTCATTTTTCATCTTTCCGCATTGTTTCATCTTTCATCTTTCCGCATTGTTTCATCTTTCATCTTACCGCATTGTTTCATCTTTCCGCATTGTTTCATCTTTCATCTTTCCGCATTTTTTCATCTTGCATCTTTCCGCATTGTTTCATCTTTCATCTTTCCGCATTGTTTCATCTTTCATCTTTCCGCATTGTTTCATCTTTCATCTTTCCGCATTTTTTCATCTTTCATCTTTCCGCATTGTTTCATCTTTCATCTTTCCGCATTCTTTCATCTTTCATCTTTCCGCATTGTTTCATCTTTCATCTTTCCGCATTGTTTCATCTTTCATCTTTCCGCATTGTTTCATCTTTCATCTTTCCGCATTGTTTCATCTTTCATCTTTCCGCATTGTTTCATCTTTCATCTTTCCGCATTCTTTCATCTTTCATCTTTCCGCATTGTTTCATCTTTCCGCATTGTTTCATCTTTCCGCATTGTTTCATCTTTCCGCATTGTTTCATCTTTCCGCATTGTTTCATCTTTCCGCATTGTTTCATCTTTCATCTTTCCGCATTGTTTCATCTTTCATCTTTCCGCATTGTTTCATCTTTCATCTTTCCGCATTCTTTCATCTTTCATCTTTCCGCATTCTTTCATCTTTCATCTTTCCGCATTGTTTCATCTTTCATCTTTCCGCATTGTTTCATCTTTCATCTTTCCGCATTCTTTCATCTTTCATCTTTCCGCATTGTTTCATCTTTCATCTTTCCGCAATGTTTCATCTTTCATCTTTCCGCATTGTTTCTTCTTTCATCTTTCCGCATTCTTTCATCTTTCATCTTTCCGCATTGTTTCATCTTTCATCTTTCCGCATTGTTTCATCTTTCCGCATTGTTTCATCTTTCCGCATTGTTTCATCTTTCATCTTCCGCATTCTTTCATCTTTCATCTTTCCGCATTGTTTCATCTTTCATCTTTCCGCATTTTTTCATCTTTCATCTTTCCGCATTGTTTCATCTTCCCGCATTGTTTCATCTTTCGACTTTCCGCATTTTTTCATCTTTCATCTTTCCGCATTGTTTCATCTTTCATCTTTCCGCATTGTTTCATCTTTCATCTTTCCGCATTGTTTCATCTTTCATCTTTCCGCATTCTTTCATCTTTCATCTTTCCGCATTCTTTCATCTTTCATCTTTCCGCATTCTTTCATCTTTCATCTTTCCGCATTGTTTCATCTTTCATCTTTCCGCAATGTTTCATCTTTCATCTTTCAGCATTGTTTCATCTTTCATCTTCCCGCATTCTTTCATCTTTCATCTTTCCGCATTGTTTCATCTTTCATCTTTCCGCATTGTTTCATCTTTCATCTTTCCGCATTGTTTCATCTTTCCGCATTGTTTCATCTTTCATCTTTCCGCATTTTTTCATCTTTCATCTTTCCGCATTGTTTCATCTTTCATCTTTCCGCATTGTTTCATCTTTCATCTTTCCGCATTGTTTCATCTTTCCGCATTGTTTCATCTTTCCGCATTGTTTCATCTTTCCGCATTGTTTCATCTTTCCGCATTGTTTCATCTTTCCGCATTGTTTCATCTTTCATCTTCCGCATTCTTTCATCTTTCATCTTTCCGCATTGTTTCATCTTTCATCTTTCCGCATTGTTTCATCTTTCCGCATTGTTTCATCTTTCATCTTTCCGCATTTTTTCATCTTTCATCTTTCCGCATTGTTTCATCTTTCATCTTTCCGCATTTTTTCATCTTTCATCTTTCCGCATTGTTTCATCTTTCATCTTTCCGCATTCTTTCATCTTTCATCTTTCCGCATTGTTTCATCTTTCATCTTTCCGCAATGTTTCATCTTTCATCTTTCCGCATTGTTTCATCTTTCATCTTTCCGCATTCTTTCATCTTTCATCTTTCCGCATTGTTTCATCTTTCATCTTTCCGCATTGTTTCATCTTTCCGCATTGTTTCATCTTTCATCTTCCGCATTCTTTCATCTTTCATCTTTCCGCATTGTTTCATCTTTCATCTTTCCGCATTTTTTCATCTTTCATCTTTCCGCATTGTTTCATCTTTCATCTTTCCGCATTGTTTCATCTTTCCGCATAGTTTCATCTTTCCGCATTGTTTCATCTTTCATCTTTCCGCATTGTTTCATCTTTCATCTTTCCGCATTGTTTCATCTTTCATCTTTCCGCATTCTTTCATCTTTCATCTTTCCGCATTGTTTCATCTTTCATCTTTCCGCATTGTTTCATCTTTCATCTTTCCGCATTCTTTCATCTTTCATCTTTCCGCATTGTTTCATCTTTCCGCATTGTTTCATCTTTCCGCATTGTTTCATCTTTCCGAATTGTTTCATCTTTCATCTTTCCGCATTGTTTCATCTTTCATCTTCCGCATTCTTTCATCTTTCATCTTTCCGCATTGTTTCATCTTTCATCTTTCCGCATTGTTTCATCTTTCATCTTCCGCATTCTTTCATCTTTCATCTTTCCGCATTGTTTCATCTTTCATCTTTCCGCAATGTTTCATCTTTCATCTTTCCGCAATGTTTCATCTTTCATCTTTCCGCATTCTTTCATCTTTCATCTTTCCGCATTGTTTCATCTTTCATCTTTCCGCATTGTTTCATCTTTCATCTTTCCGCATTGTTTCATCTTTCCGCATTGTTTCATCTTTCATCTTTCCGCATTTTTTCATCTTTCATCTTTCCGCATTGTTTCATCTTTCATCTTTCCGCATTGTTTCACCTTTCATCTTTCCGCATTCTTTCATCTTTCATCTTTCCGCATTCTTTCATCTTTCATCTTTCCGCATTGTTTCATCTTTCATCTTCCGCATTCTTTCATCTTTCATCTTTCCGCATTGTTTCATCTTTCATCTTTCCGCATTGTTTCATCTTTCATCTTTCCGCATTGTTTCATCTTTCATCTTTCCGCATTGTTTCATCTTTCATCTTTCCGCATTGTTTCATCTTTCATCTTTCCGCATTCTTTCATCTTTCATCTTTCCGCATTCTTTCATTTTTCATCTTTCCGCATTGTTTCATCTTTCATCTTTCCGCATTGTTTCATCTTTCATCTTACCGCATTGTTTCATCTTTCCGCATTGTTTCATCTTTCATCTTTCCGCATTCTTTCATCTTTCATCTTTCCGCATTCTTTCATTTTTCATCTTTCCGCATTGTTTCATCTTTCATCTTTCCGCATTGTTTCATCTTTCATCTTACCGCATTGTTTCATCTTTCATCTTTCCGCATTGTTTCATCTTTCATCTTTCCGCATTGTTTCATCTTTCATCTTTCCGCATTCTTTCATCTTTCATCTTTCCGCATTGTTTTATCTTTCCGCATTGTTTCATCTTTCCGCATTGTTTCATCTTTCCGAATTGTTTCATCTTTCATCTTTCCGCATTGTTTCATCTTTCATGTTTCCGCATTGTTTCATCTTTCATCTTTCCGCATTGTTTCATCTTTCATCTTTCCGCATTGTTTCATCTTTCATCTTTCCGCATTGTTTCATCTTTCATCTTTCCGCATTGTTTCATCTTTCATCTTACCGCATTCTTTCATCTTTCATCTTTCCGCATTGTTTCATCTTAGATCTTTCCGCAATGTTTCATCTTTCATCTTTCCGCATTGTTTCATCTTTCATCTTTCCGCATTCTTTCATTTTTCATCTTTCCGCATTGTTTCATCTTTCATCTTTCCGCATTGTTTCATCTTTCATCTTACCGCATTGTTTCATCTTTCCGCATTGTTTCATCTTTCATCTTTCCGCATTTTTTCATCTTGCATCTTTCCGCATTGTTTCATCTTTCATCTTTCCGCATTGTTTCATCTTTCATCTTTCCGCATTGTTTCATCTTTCATCTTTCCGCATTCTTTCATCTTTCATCTTTCCGCATTCTTTCATCTTTCATCTTTCCGCATTCTTTCATCTTTCATCTTTCCGCATTGTTCCATCTTTCATCTTTCCGCATTGTTTCATCTTTCATCTTTCCGCATTGTTTCATCTTTCATCTTTCCGCATTGTTTCATCTTTCCGCATTGTTTCATCTTTCCGCATTGTTTCATCTTTCCGCATTGTTTCATCTTTCCGCATTGTTTCATCTTTCCGCATTGTTTCATCTTTCCGCATTGTTTCATCTTTCCGCATTGTTTCATCTTTCCGCATTGTTTCATCTTTCCGCATTGTTTCATCTTTCCGCATTGTTTCATCTTTCATCTTCCGCATTCTTTCATCTTTCATCTTTCCGCATTGTTTCATCTTTCATCTTTCCGCATTGTTTCATCTTTCATCTTTCCGCATTGTTTCATCTTTCATCTTTCCGCATTTTTTCATCTTTCATCTTTCCGCATTGTTTCATCTTTCCGCATTGTTTCATCTTTCATCTTTCCGCATTCTTTCATCTTTCATCTTTCCGCATTGTTTCATCTTTCATCTTTCCGCAATGTTTCATCTTTCATCTTTCCGCATTGTTTCATCTTTCATCTTTCCGCATTCTTTCATCTTTCATCTTTCCGCATTGTTTCATCTTTCATCTTTCCGCATTTTTTCAGCTTTCATCTTTCCGCATTGTTTCATCTTTCATCTTTCCGCATTGTTTCATCTTTCCGCACAGTTTCATCTTTCCGCATTGTTTCATCTTTCATCTTTGCGCATTTTTTCATCTTTCATCTTTCCGCATTGTTTCATCTTTCATCTTTCCGCATTCTTTCATCTTTCATCTTTCCGCATTGTTTCATCTTTCATCTTTCCGCATTGTTTCATCTTTCATCTTTCCGCATTGTTTCATCTTTCATCTTTCCGCATTCTTTCATCTTTCATCTTTCCGCATTGTTTCATCTTTCATCTTTCCGCATTGTTTCATCTTTCATCTTTCCGCATTCTTTCATCTTTCATCTTTCCGCATTGTTTCATCTTTCCGCATTGTTTCATCTTTCCGCATTGTATCATCTTTCCGAATTGTTTCATCTTTCATCTTTCCGCATTGTTTCATCTTTCATCTTCCGCATTGTTTCATCTTTCATCTTTCCGAATTGTTTCATTTTTCCGCATTGTTTCATCTTTCATCTTTCCGCATTTTTTCATCTTTCATCTTTCCGCATTGTTTCATCTTTCATCTTTCCGCATTGTTTCATCTTTCATCTTTCCGCATTGTTTCATCTTTCATCTTTCCGCATTCTTTCATCTTTCATCTTTCCGCATTCTTTCATCTTTCATCTTTCCGCATTGTTTCATCTTTCATCTTTCCGCATTGTTTCATCTTTCATCTTTCCGCATTCTTTCATCTTTCATCTTTCCGCATTGTTTCATCTTTCATCTTTCCGCAATGTTTCATCTTTCATCTTTCCGCATTGTTTCTTCTTTCATCTTTCCGCATTCTTTCATCTTTCATCTTTCCGCATTGTTTCATCTTTCATCTTTCCGCATTGTTTCATCTTTCCGCATTGTTTCATCTTTCCGCATTGTTTCATCTTTCCGCATTGTTTCATCTTTCATCTTCCGCATTCTTTCATCTTTCATCTTTCCGCATTGTTTCATCTTTCATCTTTCCGCATTTTTTCATCTTTCATCTTTCCGCATTGTTTCATCTTTCCGCATTGTTTCATCTTTCATCTTTCCGCATTTTTTCATCTTTCATCTTTCCGCATTGTTTCATCTTTCATCTTTCCGCATTGTTTCATCTTTCATCTTTCCGCATTCTTTCATCTTTCATCTTTCCGCATTCTTTCATCTTTCATCTTTCCGCATTATTTCATCTTTCATCTTTCCGCATTGTTTCATCTTTCATCTTTCCGCATTGTTTCATCTTTCATCTTTCCGCATTGTTTCATCTTTTCGCATTGTTTCATCTTTCATCTTCCGCATTCTTTCATCTTTCATCTTTCCGCATTGTTTCATCTTTCATCTTTCCGCATTGTTTCATCTTTCATCTTCCGCATTCTTTCATCTTTCATCTTTCCGCATTGTTTCATCTTTCATCTTTCCGCATTCTTTCATCTTTCATCTTTCCGCATTGTTTCATCTTTCATCTTTCCGCATTTTTTCATCTTTCATCTTTCCGCATTGTTTCATCTTTCCGCATTGTTTCATCTTTCCGCATTGTTTCATCTTTCCGCATTGTTTCATCTTTCCGCATTGTTTCATCTTTCCGCATTGTTTCATCTTTCCGTATTGTTTCATCTTTCCTTATTGTTTCATCTTTCCGCATTGTTTCATCTTCCGCATTGTTTCATCTTTCCGCATTGTTTCATCTTTCCGCATTGTTTCATCTTTCCGCATTGTTTCATCTTTCAGCATTGTTTCATCTTTCCGCATTGTTTCATCTTTCCGCATTGTTTCATCTTTCATCTTTCCGCATTGTTTCATCTTTCATCGTTCCGCATTGTTTCATCTTTCATCTTTCCGCATTGTTTCATCTTTCATCTTTCCGCATTGTTTCATCTTTCATCTTTCCGCATTGTTTCATCTTTCATCTTTCCGCATTGTTTCATGTTTCATCTTTCCGCATTGTTTCATCTTTCATCTTTCCGCATTGTTTCATCTTTCCGCATTGTTTCATCTTTCCGCATTGTTTCATCTTTCATCTTCCGCATTCTTTCATCTTTCATCTTTCCGCATTGTTTCATCTTTCATCTTTCCGCATTGTTTCATCTTCCCGCATTGTTTCATCTTTCCGCATTGTTTCATCTTTCCGCATTGTTTCATCTTTCCGCATTGTTTCATCTTTCCGCATTGTTTCATCTTTCATCTTCCGCATTCTTTCATCTTTCATCTTTCCGCATTGTTTCATCTTTCATCTTTCCGCATTGTTTCATCTTTCATCTTTCCGCATTTTTTCATCTTTCATCTTTCCGCATTGTTTCATCTTTCCGCATTGTTTCATCTTTCATCTTTCCGCATTGTTTCATCTTTCATCTTTCCGCATTGTTTCATCTTTCCGCATTGTTTCATCTTTCATCTTCCGCATTCTTTCATCTTTCATCTTTCCGCATTGTTTCATCTTTCATCTTTCCGCATTCTTTCATCTTTCATCTTTCCGCATTGTTTCATCTTTCATCTTTCCGCATTGTTTCATCTTTCATCTTTCCGCATTGTTTCATCTTTCATCTTTCCGCATTGTTTCATCTTTCATCTTTCCGCATTGTTTCATCTTTCCACATTGTTTCATCTTTCATCTTCCGCATTCTTTCATCTTTCATCTTTCCGCATTGTTTCATCTTTCATCTTTCCGCATTGTTTCATCTTTCATCTTTCCGCATTCTTTCATCTTTCATCTTTCCGCATTGTTTCATCTTTCATCTTCCGCATTCTTTCATCTTTCATCTTTCCGCATTGTTTCATCTTTCATCTTTCCGCATTGTTTCATCTTTCATCTTCCGCATTCTTTCATCTTTCATCTTTCCGCATTGTTTCATCTTTCATCTTTCCGCATTCTTTCATCTTTCATCTTTCCGCATTCTTTCATCTTTCATCTTTCCGCATTCTTTCATCTTTCATCTTTCCGCATTCTTTCATCTTTCATCTTTCCGCATTATTTCATCTTTCATCTTTCCGCATTGTTTCATCTTTCATCTTTCCGCATTGTTTCATCTTTCATCTTTCCGCATTGTTTCATCTTTCATCTTTCCGCATTCTTTCATCTTTCATCTTTCCGCATTCTTTCATCTTTCATCTTTCCGCATTATTTCATCTTTCATCTTTCCGCATTGTTTCATCTTTCATCTTTCCGCATTGTTTCATCTTTCATCTTTCCGCATTCTTTCATCTTTCATCTTTCCGCATTCTTTCATCTTTCATCTTTCCGCATTGTTTCATCTTTCATCTTTCCGCAATGTTTCATCTTTCATCTTTCCGCATTGTTTCATCTTTCATCTTTCCGCATTGTTTCATCTTTCATCTTTCCGCATTGTTTCATCTTTCCACATTGTTTCATCTTTCATCTTCCGCATTCTTTCATCTTTCATCTTTCCGCATTGTTTCATCTTTCATCTTTCCGCATTGTTTCATCTTTCATCTTTCCGCATTCTTTCATCTTTCATCTTTCCGCATTGTTTCATCTTTCATCTTCCGCATTCTTTCATCTTTCATCTTTCCGCATTGTTTCATCTTTCATCTTTCCGCATTCTTTCATCTTTCATCTTTCCGCATTGTTTCATCTTTCATCTTTCCGCATTGTTTCATCTTTCCGCATTGTTTCATCTTTCCGCATTGTTTCATCTTTCCGCATTGTTTCATCTTTCCGCATTGTTTCATCTTTCCGCATTGTTTCATCTTTCATCTTTCCGCATTCTTTCATCTTTCATCTTTCCGCATTGTTTCATCTTTCATCTTTCCGCATTTTTTCATCTTTCATCTTTCCGCATAGTTTCATCTTTCCGCATTGTTTCATCTTTCATCTTTCCGCATTTTTTCATCTTTCATCTTTCCGCATTGTTTCATCTTTCATCTTTCCGCATTCTTTCATCTTTCATCTTTCCGCATTGTTTCATCTTTCATCTTTCCGCATTGTTTCATCTTTCATCTTTCCGCATTGTTTCAACTTTCATCTTTCCGCATTCTTTCATCTTTCATCTTTCCGCATTGTTTCATCTTTCATCTTTCATCTTTCCGCATTGTTTCATCTTTCATCTTCCGCATTCTTTCATCTTTCATCTTTCCGCATTGTTTCATCTTTCATCTTTTCGCATTCTTTCATCTTTCATCTTTCCGCATTGTTTCATCTTTCATCTTTCCGCATTCTTTCATCTTTCATCTTTCCGCATTGTTTCATCTTTCATCTTTCCGCATTGTTTCATCTTTCCGCATTGTTTCATCTTTCATCTTCCGCATTCTTTCATCTTTCATCTTTCCGCATTGTTTCATCTTTCATCTTTCCGCATTGTTTCATCTTTCATCTTCCGCATTCTTTCATCTTTCATCTTTCCGCATTGTTTCATCTTTCATCTTTCCGCATTCTATCATCTTTCATCTTTCCGCATTGTTTCATCTTTCATCTTTCCGCATTCTTTCATCTTTCATCTTTCCGCATTGTTTCATCTTTCATCTTTCCGCATTGTTTCATCTTTCCGCATTGTTTCATCTTTCCGCATTGTTTCATCTTTCATCTTCCGCATTCTTTCATCTTTCATCTTTCCGCATTGTTTCATCTTTCATCTTTCCGCATAGTTTCATCTTTCCGCATTGTTTCATCTTTCATCTTTCCGCATTTTTTCATCTTTCATCTTTCCGCATTGTTTCTTCTTTCATCTTTCCGCATTGTTTCATCTTTCATCTTTCCGCATTGTTTCATCTTTCATCTTTCCGCATTCTTTCATCTTTCATCTTTCCGCATTGTTTCATCTTTCATCTTTCATCTTTCCGCATTGTTTCATCTTTCATCTTCCGCATTATTTCATCTTTCATCTTTCCGCATTGTTTCATCTTTCATCTTTCCGCATTGTTTCATCTTTCATCTTTCCGCATTGTTTCATCTTTCATCTTCCGCATTCTTTCATCTTTCATCTTTCCGCATTGTTTCATCTTTCATCTTTCATCTTTCATCTTTCCGCATTCTTTCATCTTTCATCTATCCGCATTGTTTCATCTTTCATCTTTCCGCATTGTTTCATCTTTCATCTTTCCGCATTGTTTCATCTTTCATCTTTCCGCATTGTTTCACCTTTCATCTTTCCGCATTCTTTCATCTTTCATCTTTCCGCATTCTTTCATCTTTCATCTTTCCGCATTGTTTCATCTTTCATCTTCCGCATTCTTTCATCTTTCATCTTTCCGCATTGTTTCATCTTTCATCTTTCCGCATTGTTTCATCTTTCATCTTTCCGCATTGTTTCATCTTTCATCTTTCCGCATTGTTTCATCTTTCATCTTTCCGCATTGTTTCATCTTTCATCTTTCCGCATTCTTTCATCTTTCATCTTTCCGCATTGTTTCATCTTTCATCTTTCCGCAATGTTTCATCTTTCATCTTTCAGCATTGTTTCATCTTTCATCTTCCCGCATTCTTTCATCTTTCATCTTTCCGCATTGTTTCATCTTTCATCTTTCCGCATTGTTTCATCTTTCATCTTTCCGCATTGTTTCATCTTTCCGCATTGTTTCATCTTTCATCTTTCCGCATTTTTTCATCTTTCATCTTTCCGCATTGTTTCATCTTTCATCTTTCCGCATTGTTTCATCTTTCCGCATTGTTTCATCTTTCCGCATTGTTTCATCTTTCATCTTCCGCATTCTTTCATCTTTCATCTTTCCGCATTGTTTCATCTTTCATCTTTCCGCATTTTTTCATCTTTCATCTTTCCGCATTGTTTCATCTTTCCGCATTGTTTCATCTTTCCGCATTGTTTCATCTTTCCGCATTGTTTCATCTTTCCGCATTGTTTCATGTTTCATCTTTCCGCATTCTTTCATCTTTCATCTTTCCGCATTGTTTCATCTTTCATCTTTCCGCATTTTTTCATCTTTCATCTTTCCGCATTGTTTCATCTTTCATCTTTCCGCATTGTTTCATCTTTCCGCATTGTTTCATCTTTCCGAATTGTTTCATCTTTCATCTTTCCGCATTGTTTCATCTTTCATCTTCCGCATTCTTTCATCTTTCATCTTTCCGCATTGTTTCATCTTTCATCTTTCCGCATTGTTTCATCTTTCATCTTCCGCATTCTTTCATCTTTCATCTTTCCGCATTGTTTCATCTTTCATCTTTCCGCAATGTTTCATCTTTCATCTTTCCGCATTGTTTCATCTTTCATCTTTCCGCATTCTTTCATCTTTCATCTTTCCGCATTGTTTCATCTTTCATCTTTCCGCATTCTTTCATCTTTCATCTTTCCGCATTGTTTCATCTTTCCGCATTGTTTCATCTTTCATCTTTCCGCATTTTTTCATCTTTCATCTTTCCGCATTGTTTCATCTTTCATCTTTCCGCATTGTTTCATCTTTCATCTTTCCGCATTGTTTCATCTTTCATCTTTCCGCATTCTTTCATCTTTCATCTTTCCGCATTGTTTCATCTTTCATCTTTCCGCATTCTTTCATCTTTCATCTTTCGGCATTCTTTCATCTTTCATCTTTCCGCATTCTTTCATCTTTCATCTTTCCGCATTGTTTCATCTTTCATCTTTCCGCATTGTTTCATCTTTCATCTTTCCGCATTGTTTCACCTTTCATCTTTCCGCATTCTTTCATCTTTCATCTTTCCGCATACTTTCATCTTTCATCTTTCCGCATTGTTTCATCTTTCCGCATTGTTTCATCTTTCATCTTTCCGCATTTTTTCATCTTTCATCTTTCCGCATTGTTTCATCTTCCATCTTTCCGCATTGTTTCATCTTTCATCTTTCCGCATTGTTTCATCTTTCATCTTTCCGCATTGTTTCATCTTTCATCTTTCCGCATTCTTTCATCTTTCATCTTTCCGCATTCTTTCATCTTTCATCTTTCCGCATTCTTTCATCTTTCATCTTTCCGCATTGTTTCATCTTTCATCTTTCCGCATTGTTTCATCTTTCATCTTTCCGCATTGTTTCATCTTTCATCTTTCCGCATTGTTTCATCTTTCCGCATTGTTTCATCTTTCCGCATTGTTTCATCTTTCCGCATTGTTTCATCTTTCATCTTTCCGCATTGTTTCATCTTTCATCTTTCCGCATTGTTTCACCTTTCATCTTTCCGCATTCTTTCATCTTTCATCTTTCCGCATACTTTCATCTTTCATCTTTCCGCATTGTTTCATCTTTCCGCATTGTTTCATCTTTCATCTTTCCGCATTTTTTCATCTTTCATCTTTCCGCATTGTTTCATCTTTCATCTTTCCGCATTGTTTCATCTTTCATCTTTCCGCATTCTTTCATCTTTCATCTTTCCGCATTGTTTCATCTTTCATCTTTCCGCATTCTTTCATCTTTCATCTTTCGGCATTCTTTCATCTTTCATCTTTCCGCATTCTTTCATCTTTCATCTTTCCGCATTGTTTCATCTTTCATCTTTCCGCATTGTTTCATCTTTCATCTTTCCGCATTGTTTCACCTTTCATCTTCCGCATTCTTTCATCTTTCATCTTTCCGCATTGTTTCATCTTTCATCTTTCCGCATTGTTTCATCTTTCATCTTTCCGCATTGTTTCATCTTTCATCTTTCCGCATTTTTTAATCTTTCATCTTTCCGCATTGTTTCATCTTTCCGCATTGTTTCATCTTTCATCTTTCCGCATTCTTTCATCTTTCATCTTTCCGCATTGTTTCATCTTTCATCTTTCCGCAATGTTTCATCTTTCATCTTTCCGCATTGTTTCATCTTTCATCTTTCCGCATTCTTTCATCTTTCATCTTTCCGCATTGTTTCAGCTTTCATCTTTCCGCATTGTTTCATCTTTCCGCATTGTTTCATCTTTCATCTTCCGCATTGTTTCATCTTTCATCTTTCCGCATTTTTTCACCTTTCATCTTTCCGCATTCTTTCATCTTTCATCTTTCCGCATTCTTTCATCTTTCATCTCTCCGCATTGTTTCATCTTTCCGCATTGTTTCATCTTTCATCTTTCCGCATTTTTTCATCTTTCATCTTTCCGCATTGTTTCATCTTTCATCTTTCCGCATTGTTTCATCTTTCATCTTTCCGCATTGTTTCATCTTTCATCTTTCCGCATTCTTTCATCTTTCATCTTTCCGCATTCTATCATCTTTCATCTTTCCGCATTCTTTCATCTTTCATCTTTCCGCATTGTTTCATCTTTCATCTTTCCGCATTGTTTCATCTTTCATCTTTCCGCATTGTTTCATCTTTCCGCATTGTTTCATCTTTCCGCATTGTTTCATCTTTCCGCATTGTTTCATCTTTCCGCATTGTTTCATCTTTCCGCATTGTTTCATCTTTCCGCATTGTTTCATCTTTCCGCATTGTTTCATCTTTCCGCATTGTTTCATCTTTCCGCATTGTTTCATCTTTCCGCATTGTTTCATCTTTCCGCATTGTTTCATCTTTCCGCATTGTTTCATCTTTCCGCATTGTTTCATCTTTCCGCATTGTTTCATCTTTCATCTTCCGCATTCTTTCATCTTTCATCTTTCCTCATTGTTTCATCTTTCATCTTTCCGCATTGTTTCATCTTTCATCTTTCCGCATTCTTTCATCTTTCATCTTTCCGCATTGTTTCATCTTTCATCTATCCGCAATGTTTCATCTTTCATCTTTCCGCATTGTTTCATCTTTCATCTTTCCGCATTCTTTCATCTTTCATCTTTCCGCATTGTTTCAGCTTTCATCTTTCCGCATTGTTTCATCTTTCCGCATTGTTTCATCTTTCCGCATTGTTTCATCTTTCCGCATTGTTTCATCTTTCATCTTCCGCATTCTTTCATCTTTCATCTTTCCGCATTGTTTCATCTTTCATCTTTCCGCATTTTTTCAGCTTTCATCTTTCCGCATTGTTTCATCTTTCATCTTTCCGCATTGTTTCATCTTTCCGCATAGTTTCATCTTTCCGCATTGTTTCATCTTTCATCTTTCCGCATTTTTTCATCTTTCATCTTTCCGCATTGTTTCATCTTTCATCTTTCCGCATTCTTTCATCTTTCATCTTTCCGCATTGTTTCATCTTTCATCTTTCCGCATTGTTTCATCTTTCATCTTTCCGCATTGTTTCATCTTTCATCTTTCCGCATTCTTTCATCTTTCATCTTTCCGCATTGTTTCATCTTTCATCTTTCCGCATTGTTTCATCTTTCATCTTTCCGCATTCTTTCATCTTTCATCTTTCCGCATTGTTTCATCTTTCCGCATTGTTTCATCTTTCCGCATTGTTTCATCTTTCCGCATTGTTTCATCTTTCCGCATTGTTTCATCTTTCCGCATTGTTTCATCTTTCATCTTTCCGCATTGTTTCATCTTTCATCTTTCCGCATTGTTTCATCTTTCATCTTTCCGCATTCTTTCATCTTTCATCTTTCCGCATTCTTTCATCTTTCATCTTTCCGCATTGTTTCATCTTTCATCTTTCCGCATTGTTTCATCTTTCATCTTTCCGCATTCTTTCATCTTTCATCTTTCCGCATTGTTTCATCTTTCATCTTTCCGCAATGTTTCATCTTTCATCTTTCCGCATTGTTTCTTCTTTCATCTTTCCGCATTCTTTCATCTTTCATCTTTCCGCATTGTTTCATCTTTCATCTTTCCGCATTGTTTCATCTTTCCGCATTGTTTCATCTTTCCGCATTGTTTCATCTTTCATCTTCCGCATTCTTTCATCTTTCATCTTTCCGCATTGTTTCATCTTTCATCTTTCCGCATTTTTTCATCTTTCATCTTTCCGCATTGTTTCATCTTCCCGCATTGTTTCATCTTTCATCTTTCCGCATTTTTTCATCTTTCATCTTTCCGCATTGTTTCATCTTTCATCTTTCCGCATTGTTTCATCTTTCATCTTTCCGCATTGTTTCATCTTTCATCTTTCCGCATTCTTTCATCTTTCATCTTTCCGCATTCTTTCATCTTTCATCTTTCCGCATTCTTTCATCTTTCATCTTTCCGCATTGTTTCATCTTTCATCTTTCCGCAATGTTTCATCTTTCATCTTTCAGCATTGTTTCATCTTTCATCTTCCCGCATTCTTTCATCTTTCATCTTTCCGCATTGTTTCATCTTTCATCTTTCCGCATTGTTTCATCTTTCATCTTTCCGCATTGTTTCATCTTTCCGCATTGTTTCATCTTTCATCTTTCCGCATTTTTTCATCTTTCATCTTTCCGCATTGTTTCATCTTTCATCTTTCCGCATTGTTTCATCTTTCATCTTTCCGCATTGTTTCATCTTTCCGCATTGTTTCATCTTTCCGCATTGTTTCATCTTTCCGCATTGTTTCATCTTTCCGCATTGTTTCATCTTTCCGCATTGTTTCATCTTTCCGCATTGTTTCATCTTTCATCTTCCGCATTCTTTCATCTTTCATCTTTCCGCATTGTTTCATCTTTCATCTTTCCGCATTGTTTCATCTTTCATCTTTCCGCATTTTTTAATCTTTCATCTTTCCGCATTGTTTCATCTTTCCGCATTGTTTCATCTTTCATCTTTCCGCATTGTTTCATCTTTCATCTTTCCGCATTCTTTCATCTTTCATCTTTCCGCATTGTTTCATCTTTCCGCATTGTTTCATCTTTCCGCATTGTATCATCTTTCCGAATTGTTTCATCTTTCATCTTTCCGCATTGTTTCATCTTTCATCTTCCGCATTCTTTCATCTTTCATCTTTCCGCATTGTTTCATCTTTCATCTTTCCGCATTGTTTCATCTTTCCGCATTGTTTCATCTTTCATCTTTCCGCATTTTTTCATCTTTCATCTTTCCGCATTGTTTCATCTTTCATCTTTCCGCATTGTTTCATCTTTCATCTTTCCGCATTGTTTCATCTTTCATCTTTCCGCATTCTTTCATCTTTCATCTTTCCGCATTCTTTCATCTTTCATCTTTCCGCATTCTTTCATCTTTCCGCATTGTTTCATCTTTCATCTTTCCGCAATGTTTCATCTTTCATCTTTCAGCATTGTTTCATCTTTCATCTTCCCGCATTCTTTCATCTTTCATCTTTCCGCATTGTTTCATCTTTCATCTTTCCGCATTGTTTCATCTTTCATCTTTCCGCATTGTTTCATCTTTCCGCATTGTTTCATCTTTCATCTTTCCGCATTTTTTCATCTTTCATCTTTCCGCATTGTTTCATCTTTCATCTTTCCGCATTGTTTCATCTTTCATCTTTCCGCATTGTTTCATCTTTCCGCATTGTTTCATCTTTCCGCATTGTTTCATCTTTCCGCATTGTTTCATCTTTCCGCATTGTTTCATCTTTCATCTACCGCATTCTTTCATCTTTCATCTTTCCGCATTGTTTCATCTTTCATCTTTCCGCAATGTTTCATCTTTCATCTTTCAGCATTGTTTCATCTTTCATCTTCCCGCATTCTTTCATCTTTCATCTTTCCGCATTGTTTCATCTTTCATCTTTCCGCATTGTTTCATCTTTCATCTTTCCGCAATGTTTCATCTTTCATCTTTCAGCATTGTTTCATCTTTCATCTTCCCGCATTCTTTCATCTTTCATCTTTCCGCATTGTTTCATCTTTCATCTTTCCGCATTGTTTCATCTTTCCGCATTGTTTCATCTTTCATCTTTCCGCATTTTTTCATCTTTCATCTTTCCGCATTGTTTC
Source organism: Gastracanthus pulcherrimus (assembly GCA_949152435.1). Lineage (NCBI taxonomy): Eukaryota > Metazoa > Arthropoda > Insecta > Hymenoptera > Pteromalidae > Gastracanthus > Gastracanthus pulcherrimus. The sequence goes on along the minus strand of CASCKD010000099.1, from coordinate 1,510,367 downwards.
ATCTTTCATCTTTCCGCATTGTTTCATCTTTCATCTTTCCGCATTGTTTCATCTTTCCGCATTGTTTCATCTTTCCGCATTGTTTCATCTTTCCGCATTGTTTCATCTTTCCGCATTGTTTCATCTTTCCGCATTGTTTCATCTTTCCGCATTGTTTCATCTTTCCGCATTGTTTCATCTTTCATCTTCCGCATTCTTTCATCTTTCATCTTTCCGCATTGTTTCATCTTTCATCTTTCCGCATTGTTTCATCTTTCATCTTTCCGCATTTTTTAATCTTTCATCTTTCCGCATTGTTTCATCTTTCCGCATTGTTTCATCTTTCATCTTTCCGCATTGTTTCATCTTTCATCTTTCCGCATTCTTTCATCTTTCATCTTTCCGCATTGTTTCATCTTTCCGCATTGTTTCATCTTTCCGCATTGTATCATCTTTCCGAATTGTTTCATCTTTCATCTTTCCGCATTGTTTCATCTTTCATCTTCCGCATTCTTTCATCTTTCATCTTTCCGCATTGTTTCATCTTTCATCTTTCCGCATTGTTTCATCTTTCCGCATTGTTTCATCTTTCATCTTTCCGCATTTTTTCATCTTTCATCTTTCCGCATTGTTTCATCTTTCATCTTTCCGCATTGTTTCATCTTTCATCTTTCCGCATTGTTGCATCTTTCATCTTTCCGCATTCTTTCATCTTTCATCTTTCCGCATTCTTTCATCTTTCATCTTTCCGCATTCTTTCATCTTTCCGCATTGTTTCATCTTTCATCTTTCCGCAATGTTTCATCTTTCATCTTTCAGCATTGTTTCATCTTTCATCTTCCCGCATTCTTTCATCTTTCATCTTTCCGCATTGTTTCATCTTTCATCTTTCCGCATTGTTTCATCTTTCATCTTTCCGCATTGTTTCATCTTTCCGCATTGTTTCATCTTTCATCTTTCCGCATTTTTTCATCTTTCATCTTTCCGCATTGTTTCATCTTTCATCTTTCCGCATTGTTTCATCTTTCATCTTTCCGCATTGTTTCATCTTTCCGCATTGTTTCATCTTTCCGCATTGTTTCATCTTTCCGCATTGTTTCATCTTTCCGCATTGTTTCATCTTTCATCTACCGCATTCTTTCATCTTTCATCTTTCCGCATTGTTTCATCTTTCATCTTTCCGCAATGTTTCATCTTTCATCTTTCAGCATTGTTTCATCTTTCATCTTCCCGCATTCTTTCATCTTTCATCTTTCCGCATTGTTTCATCTTTCATCTTTCCGCATTCTTTCATCTTTCATCTTTCCGCATTCTTTCATCTTTCATCTTTCCGCATTCTTTCATCTTTCATCTTTCCGCATTGTTTCATCTTTCATCTTTCCGCATTGTTTCATCTTTCATCTTTCCGCATTGTTTCATCTTTCATCTTTCCGCATTGTTTCATCTTTCCGCATTGTTTCATCTTTCCGCATTGTTTCATCTTTCCGCATTGTTTCATCTTTCATCTTCCGCATTCTTTCATCTTTCATCTTTCCGCATTGTTTCATCTTTCATCTTTCCGCATTGTTTCATCTTTCATCTTTCCGCATTGTTTCATCTTTCATCTTTCCGCATTTTTTAATCTTTCATCTTTCCGCATTGTTTCATCTTTCCGCATTGTTTCATCTTTCATCTTTCCGCATTCTTTCATCTTTCATCTTTCCGCATTGTTTCATCTTTCATCTTTCCGCAATGTTTCATCTTTCATCTTTCCGCATTGTTTCATCTTTCATCTTTCCGCATTCTTTCATCTTTCATCTTTCCGCATTGTTTCAGCTTTCATCTTTCCGCATTGTTTCATTTTTCCGCATTGTTTCATCTTTCATCTTCCGCATTGTTTCATCTTTCATCTTTCCGCATTTTTTCACCTTTCATCTTTCCGCATTCTTTCATCTTTCATCTTTCCGCATTCTTTCATCTTTCATCTTTCCGCATTGTTTCATCTTTCCGCATTGTTTCATCTTTCATCTTTCCGCATTTTTTCATCTTTCATCTTTCCGCATTGTTTCATCTTTCATCTTTCCGCATTGTTTCATCTTTCATCTTTCCGCATTGTTTCATCTTTCATCTTTCCGCATTCTTTCATCTTTCATCTTTCCGCATTCTTTCATCTTTCATCTTTCCGCATTCTTTCATCTTTCATCTTTCCGCATTGTTTCATCTTTCATCTTTCCGCATTGTTTCATCTTTCATCTTTCCGCATTGTTTCATCTTTCATCTTTCCGCATTGTTTCATCTTTCCGCATTGTTTCATCTTTCCGCATTGTTTCATCTTTCCGCATTGTTTCATCTTTCCGCATTGTTTCATCTTTCCGCATTGTTTCATCTTTCCGCATTGTTTCATCTTTCCGCATTGTTTCATCTTTCCGCATTGTTTCATCTTTCCGCATTGTTTCATCTTTCCGCATTGTTTCATCTTTCATCTTCCGCATTCTTTCATCTTTCATCTTTCCTCATTGTTTCATCTTTCATCTTTCCGCATTGTTTCATCTTTCCGCATTGTTTCATCTTTCATCTTTCCGCATTCTTTCATCTTTCATCTTTCCGCATTGTTTCATCTTTCATCTATCCGCAATGTTTCATCTTTCATCTTTCCGCATTGTTTCATCTTTCATCTTTCCGCATTCTTTCATCTTTCATCTTTCCGCATTGTTTCAGCTTTCATCTTTCCGCATTGTTTCATCTTTCCGCATTGTTTCATCTTTCCGCATTGTTTCATCTTTCCGCATTGTTTCATCTTTCCGCATTGTTTCATCTTTCATCTTCCGCATTCTTTCATCTTTCATCTTTCCGCATTGTTTCATCTTTCATCTTTCCGCATTTTTTCAGCTTTCATCTTTCCGCATTGTTTCATCTTTCATCTTTCCGCATTGTTTCATCTTTCCGCATAGTTTCATCTTTCCGCATTGTTTCATCTTTCATCTTTCCGCATTTTTTCATCTTTCATCTTTCCGCATTGTTTCATCTTTCATCTTTCCGCATTCTTTCATCTTTCATCTTTCCGCATTGTTTCATCTTTCATCTTTCCGCATTGTTTCATCTTTCATCTTTCCGCATTGTTTCATCTTTCATCTTTCCGCATTCTTTCATCTTTCATCTTTCCGCATTGTTTCATCTTTCATCTTTCCGCATTGTTTCATCTTTCATCTTTCCGCATTCTTTCATCTTTCATCTTTCCGCATTGTTTCATCTTTCCGCATTGTTTCATCTTTCCGCATTGTTTCATCTTTCCGCATTGTTTCATCTTTCATCTTTCCGCATTGTTTCATCTTTCATCTTTCCGCATTGTTTCATCTTTCATCTTTCCGCATTCTTTCATCTTTCATCTTTCCGCATTCTTTCATCTTTCATCTTTCCGCATTGTTTCATCTTTCATCTTTCCGCATTGTTTCATCTTTCATCTTTCCGCATTCTTTCATCTTTCATCTTTCCGCATTGTTTCATCTTTCATCTTTCCGCAATGTTTCATCTTTCATCTTTCCGCATTGTTTCTTCTTTCATCTTTCCGCATTCTTTCATCTTTCATCTTTCCGCATTGTTTCATCTTTCATCTTTCCGCATTGTTTCATCTTTCCGCATTGTTTCATCTTTCATCTTCCGCATTCTTTCATCTTTCATCTTTCCGCATTGTTTCATCTTTCATATTTCCGCATTTTTTCATCTTTCATCTTTCCGCATTGTTTCATCTTCCCGCATTGTTTCATCTTTCATCTTTCCGCATTTTTTCATCTTTCATCTTTCCGCATTGTTTCATCTTTCATCTTTCCGCATTGTTTCATCTTTCATCTTTCCGCATTGTTTCATCTTTCATCTTTCCGCATTCTTTCATCTTTCATCTTTCCGCATTCTTTCATCTTTCATCTTTCCGCATTCTTTCATCTTTCATCTTTCCGCATTGTTTCATCTTTCATCTTTCCGCAATGTTTCATCTTTCATCTTTCAGCATTGTTTCATCTTTCATCTTCACGCATTCTTTCATCTTCCATCTTTCCGCATTGTTTCATCTTTCATCTTTCCGCATTGTTTCATCTTTCATCTTTCCGCATTGTTTCATCTTTCCGCATTGTTTCATCTTTCATCTTTCCGCATTTTTTCATCTTTCATCTTTCCGCATTGTTTCATCTTTCATCTTTCCGCATTGTTTCATCTTTCATCTTTCCGCATTGTTTCATCTTTCCGCATTGTTTCATCTTTCCGCATTGTTTCATCTTTCCGCATTGTTTCATCTTTCCGCATTGTTTCATCTTTCCGCATTGTTTCATCTTTCCGCATTGTTTCATCTTTCCGCATTGTTTCATCTTTCCGCATTGTTTCATCTTTCCGCATTGTTTCATCTTTCATCTTCCGCATTCTTTCATCTTTCATCTTTCCGCATTGTTTCATCTTTCATCTTTCCGCATTGTTTCATCTTTCATCTTTCCGCATTGTTTCATCTTTCATCTTTCCGCATTTTTTCATCTTTCATCTTTCCGCATTGTTTCATCTTTCATCTTTCCGCATTCTTTCATCTTTCATCTTTCCGCATTGTTTCATCTTTCATCTTTCCGCAATGTTTCATCTTTCATCTTTCCGCATTGTTTCATCTTTCATCTTTCCGCATTCTTTCATCTTTCATCTTTCCGCATTGTTTCATCTTTCATCTTTCCGCATTGTTTCATCTTTCCGCATTGTTTCATATTTCATCTTCCGCATTCTTTCATCTTTCATCTTTCCGCATTGTTTCATCTTTCATCTTTCCGCATTTTTTCATCTTTCATCTTTCCGCATTGTTTCATCTTTCATCTTTCCGCATTGTTTCATCTTTCCGCATAGTTTCATCTTTCCGCATTGTTTCATCTTTCATCTTTCCGCATTGTTTCATCTTTCATCTTTCCGCATTGTTTCATCTTTCATCTTTCCGCATTCTTTCATCTTTCATCTTTCCGCATTGTTTCATCTTTCATCTTTCCGCATTGTTTCATCTTTCATCTTTCCGCATTCTTTCATCTTTCATCTTTCCGCATTGTTTCATCTTTCCGCATTGTTTCATCTTTCCGCATTGTTTCATCTTTCCGCATTGTTTCATCTTTCCGAATTGTTTCATCTTTCATCTTTCCGCATTGTTTCATCTTTCATCTTCCGCATTCTTTCATCTTTCATCTTTCCGCATTGTTTCATCTTTCATCTTTCCGCATTGTTTCATCTTTCATCTTCCGCATTCTTTCACCTTTCATCTTTCCGCATTGTTTCATCTTTCATCTTTCCGCAATGTTTCATCTTTCATCTTTCCGCAATGTTTCATCTTTCATCTTTCCGCATTCTTTCATCTTTCATCTTTCCGCATTGTTTCATCTTTCATCTTTCCGCATTGTTTCATCTTTCATCTTTCCGCATTGTTTCATCTTTCCGCATTGTTTCATCTTTCATCTTTCCGCATTTTTTCATCTTTCATCTTTCCGCATTGTTTCATCTTTCATCTTTCCGCATTGTTTCATCTTTCATCTTTCCGCATTGTTTCATCTTTCATCTTTCCGCATTCTTTCATCTTTCATCTTTCCGCATTGTTTCATCTTTCATCTTTCCGCATTCTTTCATCTTTCATCTTTCCGCATTCTTTCATCTTTCATCTTTCCGCATTCTTTCATCTTTCATCTTTCCGCATTGTTTCATCTTTCATCTTTCCGCATTGTTTCATCTTTCATCTTTCCGCATTGTTTCACCTTTCATCTTTCCGCATTCTTTCATCTTTCATCTTTCCGCATTCTTTCATCTTTCATCTTTCCGCATTGTTTCATCTTTCATCTTCCGCATTCTTTCATCTTTCATCTTTCCGCATTGTTTCATCTTTCATCTTTCCGCATTGTTTCATCTTTCATCTTTCCGCATTGTTTCATCTTTCATCTTTCCGCATTGTTTCATCTTTCATCTTTCCGCATTGTTTCATCTTTCATCTTTCCGCATTCTTTCATCTTTCATCTTTCCGCATTGTTTCATCTTTCATCTTTCCGCAATGTTTCATCTTTCATCTTTCCGCATTGTTTCATCTTTCATCTTTCCGCATTCTTTCATCTTTCATCTTTCCGCATTGTTTCATCTTTCATCTTTCCGCATTGTTTCATCTTTCATCTTACCGCATTGTTTCATCTTTCCGCATTGTTTCATCTTTCATCTTTCCGCATTGTTTCATCTTTCATCTTTCCGCATTCTTTCATCTTTCATCTTTCCGCATTCTTTCATCTTTCATCTTTCCGCATTCTTTCATCTTTCATCTTTCCGCATTCTTTCATTTTTCATCTTTCCGCATTGTTCCATCTTTCATCTTTCCGCATTGTTTCATCTTTCATCTTTCCGCATTGTTTCATCTTTCATCTTTCCGCATTGTTTCATCTTTCCGCATTGTTTCATCTTTCCGCATTGTTTCATCTTTCCGCATTGTTTCATCTTTCCGCATTGTTTCATCTTTCCGCATTGTTTCATCTTTCCGCATTGTTTCATCTTTGCGCATTGTTTCATCTTTCCGCATTGTTTCATCTTTCCGCATTGTTTCATCTTTCATCTTCCGCATTCTTTCATCTTTCATCTTTCCGCATTGTTTCATCTATCATCTTTCCGCATTGTTTCATCTTTCATCTTTCCGCATTGTTTCATCTTTCATCTTTCCGCATTTTTTCATCTTTCATCTTTCCGCATTGTTTCATCTTTCCGCATTGTTTCATCTTTCATCTTTCCGCATTCTTTCATCTTTCATCTTTCCGCATTGTTTCATCTTTCATCTTTCCGCAATGTTTCATCTTTCATCTTTCCGCATTGTTTCATCTTTCATCTTTCCGCATTCTTTCATCTTTCATCTTTCCGCATTGTTTCATCTTTCATCTTTCCGCATTGTTTCATCTTTCCGCATTGTTTCATCTTTCATCTTCCGCATTCTTTCATCTTTCATCTTTCCGCATTGTTTCATCTTTCATCTTTCCGCATTTTTTCAGCTTTCATCTTTCCGCATTGTTTCATCTTTCATCTTTCCGCATTGTTTCATCTTTCCGCATAGTTTCATCTTTCCGCATTGTTTCATCTTTCATCTTTCCGCATTTTTTCATCTTTCATCTTTCCGCATTGTTTCATCTTTCATCTTTCCGCATTCTTTCATCTTTCATCTTTCCGCATTGTTTCATCTTTCATCTTTCCGCATTGTTTCATCTTTCATCTTTCCGCATTGTTTCATCTTTCATCTTTCCGCATTCTTTCATCTTTCATCTTTCCGCATTGTTTCATCTTTCATCTTTCCGCATTGTTTCATCTTTCATCTTTCCGCATTCTTTCATCTTTCATCTTTCCGCATTGTTTCATCTTTCCGCATTGTTTCATCTTTCCGCATTGTATCATCTTTCCGAATTGTTTCATCTTTCATCTTTCCGCATTGTTTCATCTTTCATCTTCCGCATTCTTTCATCTTTCATCTTTCCGCATTGTTTCATCTTTCATCTTTCCGCATTGTTTCATCTTTCCGCATTGTTTCATCTTTCATCTTTCCGCATTTTTTCATCTTTCATCTTTCCGCATTGTTTCATCTTTCCGCATTTTTTCATCTTTCATCTTTCCGCATTGTTTCATCTTTCCGCAGTGTTTCATTTTTCCGCATTGTTTCATCTTTCCGCATTGTTTCATCTTTCATCTTTCCGCATTGTTTCATCTTTCATCTTTCCGCATTCTTTCATCTTTCATCTTTCCGCATTGTTTCATCTTTCATCTTTCCGCATTGTTTCATCCTTTCATCTTTCCGCATTCTTTCATCTTTCATCTTTCCGCATTGTTTCATCTTTCATCTTTCCGCATTGTTTCATCTTTCCGCATTGTTTCATCTTTCCGCATTGTTTCATCTTTCATCTTCCGCATTCTTTCATCTTTCATCTTTCCGCATTCTTTCATCTTTCATCTTTCCGCATTCTTTCATCTTTCATCTTTCCGCATTGTTTCATCTTTCATCTTTCCGCATTGTTTCATCTTTCATCTTTCCGCATTGTTTCATCTTTCATCTTTCCGCATTCTTTCATCTTTCATCTTTCCGCATTGTTTCATCTTTCCGCATTGTTTCATCTTTCCGCATTGTTTCATCTTTCATCTTCCGCATTCTTTCATCTTTCATCTTTCCGCATTGTTTCATCTTTCATCTTTCCGCATTGTTTCATCTTTCATCTTCCGCATTCTTTCATCTTTCATCTTTCCGCATTGTTTCATCTTTCATCTTTCCGCATTTTTTCATCTTTCATCTTTTCGCATTGTTTCATCTTTCCGCATTGTTTCATCTTTCCGCATTGTTTCATCTTTCATCTTTCCGCATTGTTTCATCTTTCATCTTTCCGCATTGTTTCATCTTTCATCTTCCCGCATTCTTTCATCTTTCATCTTTCCGCATTGTTTCAACTTTCATCTTTCCGCATTGTTTCATCCTTTCATCTTTCCGCATTCTTTCATCTTTCATCTTTCCGCATTGTTTCATCTTTCATCTTTCCGCATTGTTTCATCTTTCCGCATTGTTTCATCTTTCATCTTCCGCATTCTTTCATCTTTCATCTTTCCGCATTGTTTCATCTTTCATCTTTCATCTTTCATCTTTCCGCATTCTTTCATCTTTCATCTTTCCGCATTGTTTCATCTTTCATCTTTGTGCATTGTTTCATCTTTCATCTTTCCGCATTTTTTCATCTTTCATCTTTCCGCATTGTTTCATCTTTCCGCATTGTTTCATCTTTCATCTTTCCGCATTGTTTCATCTTTCATCTTCCCGCATTCTTTCATCTTTCATCTTTCCGCATTGTTTCAGCTTTCATCTTTCCGCATTGTTTCATCTTTCCGCATTGTTTCATCTTTCATCTTCCGCATTGTTTCATCTTTCATCTTTCCGCATTTTTTCACCTTTCATCTTTCCGCATTCTTTCATCTTTCATCTTTCCGCATTCTTTCATCTTTCATCTTTCCGCATTGTTTCATCTTTCCGCATTGTTTCATCTTTCATCTTTCCGCATTTTTTCATCTTTCATCTTTCCGCATTGTTTCATCTTTCATCTTTCCGCATTGTTTCATCTTTCATCTTTCCGCATTGTTTCATCTTTCATCTTTCCGCATTCTTTCATCTTTCATCTTTCCGCATTCTTTCATCTTTCATCTTTCCGCATTCTTTCATCTTTCATCTTTCCGCATTGTTTCATCTTTCATCTTTCCGCATTGTTTCATCTTTCATCTTTCCGCATTGTTTCATCTTTCATCTTTCCGCATTGTTTCATCTTTCCGCATTGTTTCATCTTTCCGCATTGTTTCATCTTTCCGCATTGTTTCATCTTTCCGCATTGTTTCATCTTTCCGCATTGTTTCATCTTTCCGCATTGTTTCATCTTTCATCTTCCGCATTCTTTCATCTTTCATCTTTCCTCATTGTTTCATCTTTCATCTTTCCGCATTGTTTCATCTTTCCGCATTGTTTCATCTTTCCGCATTGTTTCATCTTTCCGCATTGTTTCATCTTTCATCTTTCCGCATTCTTTCATCTTTCATCTTTCCGCATTGTTTCATCTTTCATCTATCCGCAATGTTTCATCTTTCATCTTTCCGCATTGTTTCATCTTTCATCTTTCCGCATTCTTTCATCTTTCATCTTTCCGCATTGTTTCATCTTTCATCTTTCCGCATTGTTTCATCTTTCATCTTTCCGCATTCTTTCATCTTTCATCTTTCCGCATTGTTTCATCTTTCCGCATTGTTTCATCTTTCCGCATTGTTTCATCTTTCCGAATTGTTTCATCTTTCATCTTTCCGCATTGTTTCATCTTTCAACTTCCGCATTCTTTCATCTTTCATCTTTCCGCATTGTTTCATCTTTCAACTTTCCGCATTGTTTCATCTTTCATCTTCCGCATTCTTTCATCTTTCATCTTTCCGCATTGTTTCATCTTTCATCTTTCCGCAATGTTTCATCTTTCATCTTTCCGCATTGTTTCATCTTTCATCTTTCCGCATTCTTTCATCTTTCATCTTTCCGCATTGTTTCATCTTTCATCTTTCCGCATTGTTTCATCTTTCATCTTTCCGCATTGTTTCATCTTTCCGCATTGTTTCATCTTTCATCTTTCCGCATTTTTTCATCTTTCATCTTTCCGCATTGTTTCATCTTTCATCTTTCCGCATTGTTTCATCTTTCATCTTTCCGCATTGTTTCATCTTTCATCTTTCCGCATTCTTTCATCTTTCATCTTTCCGCATTGTTTCATCTTTCATCTTTCCGCATTCTTTCATCTTTCATCTTTCGGCATTCTTTCATCTTTCATCTTTCCGCATTCTTTCATCTTTCATCTTTCCGCATTGTTTCATCTTTCATCTTTCCGCATTGTTTCATCTTTCATCTTTCCGCATTGTTTCACCTTTCATCTTTCCGCATTCTTTCATCTTTCATCTTTCCGCATTCTTTCATCTTTCATCTTTCCGCATTGTTTCATCTTTCCGCATTGTTTCATCTTTCCGCATTGTTTCATCTTTCATCTTTCCGCATTTTTTAATCTTTCATCTTTCCGCATTGTTTCATCTTTCATCTTTCCGCATTGTTTCATCTTTCATCTTTCCGCATTGTTTCATCTTTCATCTTTCCGCATTCTTTCATCTTTCATCTTTCCGCATTGTTTCATCTTTCATCTTTCCGCATTCTTTCATCTTTCATCTTTCCGCATTGTTTCATCTTTCATCTTTCCGCATTCTTTCATCTTTCATCTTTCGGCATTCTTTCATCTTTCATCTTTCCGCATTCTTTCATCTTTCATCTTTCCGCATTGTTTCATCTTTCATCTTTCCGCATTGTTTCATCTTTCATCTTTCCGCATTGTTTCACCTTTCATCTTTCCGCATTCTTTCATCTTTCATCTTTCCGCATTCTTTCATCTTTCATCTTTCCGCATTGTTTCATCTTTCCGCATTGTTTCATCTTTCCGCATTGTTTCATCTTTCATCTTTCCGCATTTTTTCATCTTTCATCTTTCCGCATTGTTTCATCTTTCATCTTTCCGCATTGTTTCATCTTTCATCTTTCCGCATTGTTTCATCTTTCATCTTTCCGCATTCTTTCATCTTTCATCTTTCCGCATTCTTTCATCTTTCATCTTTCCGCATTCTTTCATCTTTCATCTTTCCGCATTGTTTCATCTTTCATCTTTCCGCATTGTTTCATCTTTCATCTTTCCGCATTGTTTCATCTTTCATCTTTCCGCATTGTTTCATCTTTCCGCATTGTTTCATCTTTCCGCATTGTTTCATCTTTCCGCATTGTTTCATCTTTCCGCATTGTTTCATCTTTCATCTTCCGCATTCTTTCATCTTTCATCTTTCCGCATTGTTTCATCTTTCATCTTTCCGCATTGTTTCATCTTTCATCTTTCTGCATTGTTTCATCTTTCATCTTTCCGCATTTTTTAATCTTTCATCTTTCCGCATTGTTTCATCTTTCCGCATTGTTTCATCTTTCATCTTTCCGCATTCTTTCATCTTTCATCTTTCCGCATTGTTTCATCTTTCATCTTTCCGCAATGTTTCATCTTTCATCTTTCCGCATTGTTTCATCTTTCATCTTTCCGCATTCTTTCATCTTTCATCTTTCCGCATTGTTTCATCTTTCATCTATCCGCAATGTTTCATCTTTCATCTTTCCGCATTGTTTCATCTTTCATCTTTCCGCATTCTTTCATCTTTCATCTTTCCGCGTTGTTTCATCTTTCATCTTTCCGCATTGTTTCATCTTTCATCTTTCCGCATTCTTTCATCTTTCATCTTTCCGCATTGTTTCATCTTTCCGCATTGTTTCATCTTTCCGCATTGTTTCATCTTTCCGAATTGTTTCATCTTTCATCTTTCCGCATTGTTTCATCTTTCAACTTCCGCATTCTTTCATCTTTCATCTTTCCGCATTGTTTCATCTTTCAACTTTCCGCATTGTTTCATCTTTCATCTTCCGCATTCTTTCATCTTTCATCTTTCCGCATTGTTTCATCTTTCATCTTTCCGCAATGTTTCATCTTTCATCTTTCCGCATTGTTTCATCTTTCATCTTTCCGCATTCTTTCATCTTTCATCTTTCCGCATTGTTTCATCTTTCATCTTTCCGCATTGTTTCATCTTTCATCTTTCCGCATTGTTTCATCTTTCCGCATTGTTTCATCTTTCATCTTTCCGCATTTTTTCATCTTTCATCTTTCCGCATTGTTTCATCTTTCATCTTTCCGCATTGTTTCATCTTTCATCTTTCCGCATTGTTTCATCTTTCATCTTTCCGCATTCTTTCATCTTTCATCTTTCCGCATTGTTTCATCTTTCATCTTTCCGCATTCTTTCATCTTTCATCTTTCGGCATTCTTTCATCTTTCATCTTTCCGCATTCTTTCATCTTTCATCTTTCCGCATTGTTTCATCTTTCATCTTTCCGCATTGTTTCATCTTTCATCTTTCCGCATTGTTTCACCTTTCATCTTTCCGCATTCTTTCATCTTTCATCTTTCCGCATTCTTTCATCTTTCATCTTTCCGCATTGTTTCATCTTTCCGCATTGTTTCATCTTTCCGCATTGTTTCATCTTTCATCTTTCCGCATTTTTTAATCTTTCATCTTTCCGCATTGTTTCATCTTTCATCTTTCCGCATTGTTTCATCTTTCATCTTTCCGCATTGTTTCATCTTTCATCTTTCCGCATTCTTTCATCTTTCATCTTTCCGCATTGTTTCATCTTTCATCTTTCCGCATTCTTTCATCTTTCATCTTTCCGCATTGTTTCATCTTTCATCTTTCCGCATTCTTTCATCTTTCATCTTTCGGCATTCTTTCATCTTTCATCTTTCCGCATTCTTTCATCTTTCATCTTTCCGCATTGTTTCATCTTTCATCTTTCCGCATTGTTTCATCTTTCATCTTTCCGCATTGTTTCACCTTTCATCTTTCCGCATTCTTTCATCTTTCATCTTTCCGCATTCTTTCATCTTTCATCTTTCCGCATTGTTTCATCTTTCCGCATTGTTTCATCTTTCCGCATTGTTTCATCTTTCATCTTTCCGCATTTTTTCATCTTTCATCTTTCCGCATTGTTTCATCTTTCATCTTTCCGCATTGTTTCATCTTTCATCTTTCCGCATTGTTTCATCTTTCATCTTTCCGCATTCTTTCATCTTTCATCTTTCCGCATTCTTTCATCTTTCATCTTTCCGCATTCTTTCATCTTTCATCTTTCCGCATTGTTTCATCTTTCATCTTTCCGCATTGTTTCATCTTTCATCTTTCCGCATTGTTTCATCTTTCATCTTTCCGCATTGTTTCATCTTTCCGCATTGTTTCATCTTTCCGCATTGTTTCATCTTTCCGCATTGTTTCATCTTTCCGCATTGTTTCATCTTTCATCTTCCGCATTCTTTCATCTTTCATCTTTCCGCATTGTTTCATCTTTCATCTTTCCGCATTGTTTCATCTTTCATCTTTCTGCATTGTTTCATCTTTCATCTTTCCGCATTTTTTAATCTTTCATCTTTCCGCATTGTTTCATCTTTCCGCATTGTTTCATCTTTCATCTTTCCGCATTCTTTCATCTTTCATCTTTCCGCATTGTTTCATCTTTCATCTTTCCGCAATGTTTCATCTTTCATCTTTCCGCATTGTTTCATCTTTCATCTTTCCGCATTCTTTCATCTTTCATCTTTCCGCATTGTTTCAGATTTCATCTTTCCGCATTGTTTCATCTTTCCGCATTGTTTCATCTTTCATCTTCCGCATTGTTTCATCTTTCATCTTTCCGCATTTTTTCACCTTTCATCTTTCCGCATTCTTTCATCTTTCATCTTTCCGCATTCTTTCATCTTTCATCTTTCCGCATTGTTTCATCTTTCCGCATTGTTTCATCTTTCATCTTTCCGCATTTTTTCATCTTTCATCTTTCCGCATTGTTTCATCTTTCATCTTTCCGCATTGTTTCATCTTTCATCTTTCCGCATTGTTTCATCTTTCATCTTTCCGCATACTTTCATCTTTCATCTTTCCGCATTCTTTCATCTTTCATCTTTCCGCATTCTTTCATCTTTCATCTTTCCGCATTGTTTCATCTTTCATCTTTCCGCATTGTTTCATCTTTCATCTTTCCGCATTGTTTCATCTTTCATCTTTCCGCATTGTTTCATCTTTCCGCATTGTTTCATCTTTCCGCATTGTTTCATCTTTCCGCATTGTTTCATCTTTCCGCATTGTTTCATCTTTCCGCATTGTTTCATCTTTCCGCATTGTTTCATCTTTCCGCATTGTTTCATCTTTCATCTTCCGCATTCTTTCATCTTTCATCTTTCCTCATTGTTTCATCTTTCATCTTTCCGCATTGTTTCATCTTTCCGCATTGTTTCATCTTTCCGCATTGTTTCATCTTTCATCTTTCCGCATTCTTTCATCTTTCATCTTTCCGCATTGTTTCATCTTTCATCTATCCGCAATGTTTCATCTTTCATCTTTCCGCATTGTTTCATCTTTCATCTTTCCGCATTCTTTCATCTTTCATCTTTCCGCATTGTTTCATCTTTCATCTTTCCGCATTGTTTCATCTTTCATCTTTCCGCATTCTTTCATCTTTCATCTTTCCGCATTGTTTCATCTTTCCGCATTGTTTCATCTTTCCGCATTGTTTCATCTTTCCGAATTGTTTCATCTTTCATCTTTCCGCATTGTTTCATCTTTCAACTTCCGCATTCTTTCATCTTTCATCTTTCCGCATTGTTTCATCTTTCATCTTTCCGCATTGTTTCATCTTTCATCTTCCGCATTCTTTCATCTTTCATCTTCCCGCATTGTTTCATCTTTCATCTTTCCGCAATGTTTCATCTTTCATCTTTCCGCATTGTTTCATCTTTCATCTTTCCGCATTGTTTCATCTTTCATCTTTCCGCATTGTTTCATCTTTCCGCATTGTTTCATCTTTCATCTTTCCGCATTTTTTCATCTTTCATCTTTCCGCATTGTTTCATCTTTCATCTTTCCGCATTGTTTCATCTTTCATCTTTCCGCATTGTTTCATCTTTCATCTTTCCGCATTCTTTCATCTTTCATCTTTCCGCATTGTTTCATCTTTCATCTTTCCGCATTCTTTCATCTTTCATCTTTCGGCATTCTTTCATCTTTCATCTTTCCGCATTCTTTCATCTTTCATCTTTCCGCATTGTTTCATCTTTCATCTTTCCGCATTGTTTCATCTTTCATCTTTCCGCATTGTTTCACCTTTCATCTTTCCGCATTCTTTCATCTTTCATCTTTCCGCATTCTTTCATCTTTCATCTTTCCGCATTGTTTCATCTTTCCGCATTCTTTCATCTTTCCGGATTGTTTCATCTTTCATCTTTCCGCATTTTTTCATCTTTCATCTTTCCGCATTGTTTCATCTTTCATCTTTCCGCATTGTTGCATCTTTCATCTTTCCGCATTGTTTCATCTTTCATCTTTCCGCATTCTTTCATCTTTCATCTTTCCGCATTGTTTCATCTTTCATCTTTCCGCATTCTTTCATCTTTCATCTTTCCGCATTGTTTCATCTTTCATCTTTCCGCATTCTTTCATCTTTCATCTTTCGGCATTCTTTCATCTTTCATCTTTCCGCATTCTTTCATCTTTCATCTTTCCGCATTGTTTCATCTTTCATCTTTCCGCATTGTTTCATCTTTCATCTTTCCGCATTGTTTCACCTTTCATCTTTCCGCATTCTTTCATCTTTCATCTTTCCGCATTCTTTCATCTTTCATCTTTCCGCATTGTTTCATCTTTCCGCATTGTTTCATCTTTCATCTTTCCGCATTTTTTCATCTTTCATCTTTCCGCATTGTTTCATCTTTCATCTTTCCGCATTGTTTCATCTTTCATCTTTCCGCATTGTTTCATCTTTCATCTTTCCGCATTCTTTCATCTTTCATCTTTCCGCATTCTTTCATCTTTCATCTTTCCGCATTCTTTCATCTTTCATCTTTCCGCATTGTTTCATCTTTCATCTTTCCGCATTGTTTCATCTTTCATCTTTCCGCATTGTTTCATCTTTCATCTTTCCGCATTGTTTCATCTTTCCGCATTGTTTCATCTTTCCGCATTGTTTCATCTTTCCGCATTGTTTCATCTTTCCGCATTGTTTCATCTTTCCGCATTGTTTCATCTTTCCGCATTGTTTCATCTTTCATCTTCCGCATTCTTTCATCTTTCATCTTTCCGCATTGTTTCATCTTTCATCTTTCCGCATTGTTTCATCTTTCATCTTTCCGCATTGTTTCATCTTTCATCTTTCCGCATTTTTTAATCTTTCATCTTTCCGCATTGTTTCATCTTTCCGCATTGTTTCATCTTTCATCTTTCCGCATTCTTTCATCTTTCATCTTTCTGCATTGTTTCATCTTTCATCTTTCCGCAATGTTTCATCTTTCATCTTTCCGCATTGTTTCATCTTTCATCTTTCCGCATTCTTTCATCTTTCATCTTTCCGCATTGTTTCAGATTTCATCTTTCCGCATTGTTTCATCTTTCCGCATTGTTTCATCTTTCATCTTCCGCATTGTTTCATCTTTCATCTTTCCGCATTTTTTCACCTTTCATCTTTCCGCATTCTTTCATCTTTCATCTTTCCGCATTCTTTCATCTTTCATCTTTCCGCATTGTTTCATCTTTCCGCATTGTTTCATCTTTCATCTTTCCGCATTTTTTCATCTTTCATCTTTCCGCATTGTTTCATCTTTCATCTTTCCGCATTGTTTCATCTTTCATCTTTCCGCATTGTTTCATCTTTCATCTTTCCGCATTGTTTCATCTTTCATCTTTCCGCATTCTTTCATCTTTCATCTTTCCGCATTCTTTCATCTTTCATCTTTCCGCATTCTTTCATCTTTCATCTTTCCGCATTGTTTCATCTTTCATCTTTCCGCATTGTTTCATCTTTCATCTTTCCGCATTGTTTCATCTTTCATCTTTCCGCATTGTTTCATCTTTCCGCATTGTTTCATCTTTCCGCATTGTTTCATCTTTCCGCATTGTTTCATCTTTCCGCATTGTTTCATCTTTCCGCATTGTTTCATCTTTCCGCATTGTTTCATCTTTCCGCATTGTTTCATCTTTCCGCATTGTTTCATCTTTCCGCATTGTTTCATCTTTCCGCATTGTTTCATCTTTCCGCATTGTTTCATCTTTCATCTTCCGCATTCTTTCATCTTTCATCTTTCCTCATTGTTTCATCTTTCATCTTTCCGCATTGTTTCATCTTTCCGCATTGTTTCATCTTTCATCTTTCCGCATTCTTTCATCTTTCATCTTTCCGCATTGTTTCATCTTTCATCTATCCGCAATGTTTCATCTTTCATCTTTCCGCATTGTTTCATCTTTCATCTTTCCGCATTCTTTCATCTTTCATCTTTCCGCATTGTTTCAGCTTTCATCTTTCCGCATTGTTTCATCTTTCCGCATTGTTTCATCTTTCCGCATTGTTTCATCTTTCATCTTCCGCATTCTTTCATCTTTCATCTTTCCGCATTGTTTCATCTTTCATCTTTCCGCATTTTTTCAGCTTTCATCTTTCCGCATTGTTTCATCTTTCATCTTTCCGCATTGTTTCATCTTTCCGCATAGTTTCATCTTTCCGCATTGTTTCATCTTTCATCTTTCCGCATTTTTTCATCTTTTATCTTTCCGCATTGTTTCATCTTTCATCTTTCCGCATTCTTTCATCTTTCATCTTTCCGCATTGTTTCATCTTTCATCTTTCCGCATTGTTTCATCTTTCATCTTTCCGCATTGTTTCATCTTTCATCTTTCCGCATTCTTTCATCTTTCATCTTTCCGCATTGTTTCATCTTTCATCTTTCCGCATTGTTTCATCTTTCATCTTTCCGCATTCTTTCATCTTTCATCTTTCCGCATTGTTTCATCTTTCCGCATTGTTTCATCTTTCCGCATTGTTTCATCTTTCATCTTTCCGCATTGTTTCATCTTTCATCTTTCCGCATTGTTTCATCTTTCATCTTTCCGCATTCTTTCATCTTTCATCTTTCCGCATTCTTTCATCTTTCATCTTTCCGCATTGTTTCATCTTTCATCTTTCCGCATTGTTTCATCTTTCATCTTTCCGCATTCTTTCATCTTTCATCTTTCCGCATTGTTTCATCTTTCATCTTTCCGCAATGTTTCATCTTCCATCTTTCCGCATTGTTTCTTCTTTCATCTTTCCGCATTCTTTCATCTTTCATCTTTCCGCATTGTTTCATCTTTCATCTTTCCGCATTGTTTCATCTTTCCGCATTGTTTCATCTTTCATCTTCCGCATTCTTTCATCTTTCATCTTTCCGCATTGTTTCATCTTTCATCTTTCCGCATTTTTTCATCTTTCATCTTTCCGCATTGTTTCATCTTCCCGCATTGTTTCATCTTTCATCTTTCCGCATTTTTTCATCTTTCATCTTTCCGCATTGTTTCATCTTTCATCTTTCCGCATTGTTTCATCTTTCATCTTTCCGCATTGTTTCATCTTTCATCTTTCCGCATTCTTTCATCTTTCATCTTTCCGCATTCTTTCATCTTTCATCTTTCCGCATTCTTTCATCTTTCATCTTTCCGCATTGTTTCATCTTTCATCTTTCCGCATTTTTTCATCTTTCATCTTTCCGCATTGTTTCATCTTTCATCTTTCCGCATTGTTTCATCTTTCCGCATTGTTTCATCTTTCATCTTTCCGCATTTTTTCATCTTTCATCTTTCCGCATTGTTTCATCTTTCATCTTTCCGCATTGTTTCATCTTTCATCTTTCCGCATTGTTTCATCTTTCCGCATTGTTTCATCTTTCCGCATTGTTTCATCTTTCATCTTCCGCATTCTTTCATCTTTCATCTTTCCGCATTGTTTCATCTTTCATCTTTCCGCATTGTTTCATCTTTCATCTTTCCGCATTGTTTCATCTTTCATCTTTCCGCATTTTTTCATCTTTCATCTTTCCGCATTGTTTCATCTTTCATCTTTCCGCATTCTTTCATCTTTCATCTTTCCGCATTGTTTCATCTTTCATCTTTCCGCAATGATTCATCTTTCATCTTTCCGCATTGTTTCATCTTTCATCTTTCCGCATTCTTTCATCTTTCATCTTTCCGCATTGTTTCATCTTTCATCTTTCCGCATTGTTTCATCTTTCCGCATTGTTTCATCTTTCATCTTCCGCATTCTTTCATCTTTCATCTTTCCGCATTGTTTCATCTTTCATCTTTCCGCATTTTTTCATCTTTCATCTTTCCGCATTGTTTCATCTTTCATCTTTCCGCATTGTTTCATCTTTCCGCATAGTTTCATCTTTCCGCATTGTTTCATCTTTCATCTTTCCGCATTGTTTCATCTTTCATCTTTCCGCATTGTTTCATCTTTCATCTTTCCGCATTCTTTCATCTTTCATCTTTCCGCATTGTTTCATCTTTCATCTTTCCGCATTGTTTCATCTTTCATCTTTCCGCATTCTTTCATCTTTCATCTTTCCGCATTGTTTCATCTTTCCGCATTGTTTCATCTTTCCGCATTGTTTCATCTTTCCGAATTGTTTCATCTTTCATCTTTCCGCATTGTTTCATCTTTCATCTTCCGCATTCTTTCATCTTTCATCTTTCCGCATTGTTTCATCTTTCATCTTTCCGCATTGTTTCATCTTTCATCTTCCGCATTCTTTCATCTTTCATCTTTCCGCATTGTTTCATCTTTCATCTTTCCGCAATGTTTCATCTTTCATCTTTCCGCAATGTTTCATCTTTCATCTTTCCGCATTCTTTCATCTTTCATCTTTCCGCATTGTTTCATCTTTCATCTTTCCGCATTGTTTCATCTTTCATCTTTCCGCATTGTTTCATCTTTCCGCATTGTTTCATCTTTCATCTTTCCGCATTTTTTCATCTTTCATCTTTCCGCATTGTTTCATCTTTCATCTTTCCGCATTGTTTCATCTTTCATCTTTCCGCATTGTTTCATCTTTCATCTTTACGCATTCTTTCATCTTTCATCTTTCCGCATTGTTTCATCTTTCATCTTTCCGCATTCTTTCATCTTTCATCTTTCCGCATTCTTTCATCTTTCATCTTTCCGCATTCTTTCATCTTTCATCTTTCCGCATTGTTTCATCTTTCATCTTTCCGCATTGTTTCATCTTTCATCTTTCCGCATTGTTTCACCTTTCATCTTTCCGCATTCTTTCATCTTTCATCTTTCCGCATTCTTTCATCTTTCATCTTTCCGCATTGTTTCATCTTTCATCTTTCCGCATTGTTTCATCTTTCATCTTACCGGATTGTTTCATCTTTCCGCATTGTTTCATCTTTCATCTTTCCGCATTTTTTCATCTTTCATCTTTCCGCATTGTTTCATCTTTCATCTTTCCGCATTGTTTCATCTTTCATCTTTCCGCATTGTTTCATCTTTCATCTTTCCGCATTCTTTCATCTTTCATCTTTCCGCATTCTTTCATCTTTCATCTTTCCGCATTCTTTCATCTTTCATCTTTCCGCATTGTTCCATCTTTCATCTTTCCGCATTGTTTCATCTTTCATCTTTCCGCATTGTTTCATCTTTCATCTTACCGGATTGTTTCATCTTTCCGCATTGTTTCATCTTTCATCTTTCCGCATTTTTTCATCTTTCATCTTTCCGCATTGTTTCATCTTTCATCTTTCCGCATTGTTTCATCTTTCATCCTTCCGCATTGTTTCATCTTTCATCTTTCCGCATTCTTTCATCTTTCATCTTTCCGC
Source organism: Gastracanthus pulcherrimus (assembly GCA_949152435.1). Classification (NCBI taxonomy): domain Eukaryota; kingdom Metazoa; phylum Arthropoda; class Insecta; order Hymenoptera; family Pteromalidae; genus Gastracanthus; species Gastracanthus pulcherrimus. The sequence goes on along the minus strand of CASCKD010000099.1, from coordinate 1,489,580 downwards.
ATTCTTTCATCTTTCATCTTTCCGCATTCTTTCATCTTTCATCTTTCCGCATTGTTCCATCTTTCATCTTTCCGCATTGTTTCATCTTTCATCTTTCCGCATTGTTTCATCTTTCATCTTTCCGCATTGTTTCATCTTTCCGCATTGTTTCATCTTTCCGCATTGTTTCATCTTTCCGCATTGTTTCATCTTTCCGCATTGTTTCATCTTTCCGCATTGTTTCATCTTTCCGCATTGTTTCATCTTTGCGCATTGTTTCATCTTTCCGCATTGTTTCATCTTTCCGCATTGTTTCATCTTTCCGCATTGTTTCATCTTTCATCTTCCGCATTCTTTCATCTTTCATCTTTCCGCATTGTTTCATCTTTCATCTTTCCGCATTGTTTCATCTTTCATCTTTCCGCATTGTTTCATCTTTCATCTTTCCGCATTTTTTCATCTTTCATCTTTCCGCATTGTTTCATCTTTCCGCATTGTTTCATCTTTCATCTTTCCGCATTCTTTCATCTTTCATCTTTCCGCATTGTTTCATCTTTCATCTTTCCGCAATGTTTCATCTTTCATCTTTCCGCATTGTTTCATCTTTCATCTTTCCGCATTCTTTCATCTTTCATCTTTCCGCATTGTTTCATCTTTCATCTTTCCGCATTGTTTCATCTTTCCGCATTGTTTCATCTTTCATCTTCCGCATTCTTTCATCTTTCATCTTTCCGCATTGTTTCATCTTTCATCTTTCCGCATTTTTTCAGCTTTCATCTTTCCGCATTGTTTCATCTTTCATCTTTCCGCATTGTTTCATCTTTCCGCATAGTTTCATCTTTCCGCATTGTTTCATCTTTCATCTTTCCGCATTTTTTCATCTTTCATCTTTCCGCATTGTTTCATCTTTCATCTTTCCGCATTCTTTCATCTTTCATCTTTCCGCATTGTTTCATCTTTCATCTTTCCGCATTCTTTCATCTTTCATCTTTCCGCATTGTTTCATCTTTCATCTTTCCGCATTCTTTCATCTTTCATCTTTCCGCATTGTTTCATCTTTCATCTTTCCGCATTGTTTCATCTTTCATCTTTCCGCATTCTTTCATCTTTCATCTTTCCGCATTGTTTCATCTTTCCGCATTGTTTCATCTTTCCGCATTGTATCATCTTTCCGAATTGTTTCATCTTTCATCTTTCCGCATTGTTTCATCTTTCATCTTCCGCATTCTTTCATCTTTCATCTTTCCGCATTGTTTCATCTTTCATCTTTCCGCATTGTTTCATCTTTCCGCATTGTTTCATCTTTCATCTTTCCGCATTTTTTCATCTTTCATCTTTCCGCATTGTTTCATCTTTCATCTTTCCGCATTGTTTCATCTTTCATCTTTCCGCATTGTTTCATCTTTCATCTTTTCGCATTCTTTCATCTTTCATCTTTCCGCATTCTTTCATCTTTCATCTTTCCGCATTGTTTCATCTTTCATCTTTCCGCATTGTTTCATCTTTCATCTTTCCGCATTCTTTCATCTTTCATCTTTCCGCATTGTTTCATCTTTCATCTTTCCGCAATGTTTCATCTTTCATCTTTCCGCATTGTTTCTTCTTTCATCTTTCCGCATTCTTTCATCTTTCATCTTTCCGCATTGTTTCATCTTTCATCTTTCCGCATTGTTTCATCTTTCCGCATTGTTTCATCTTTCATCTTCCGCATTCTTTCATCTTTCATCTTTCCGCATTGTTTCATCTTTCATCTTTCCGCATTTTTTCATCTTTCATCTTTCCGCATTGTTTCATCTTTCCGCATTGTTTCATCTTTCATCTTTCCGCATTTTTTCATCTTTCATCTTTCCGCATTGTTTCATCTTTCATCTTTCCGCATTGTTTCATCTTTCATCTTTCCGCATTGTTTCATCTTTCATCTTTCCGCATTCTTTCATCTTTCATCTTTCCGCATTCTTTCATCTTTCATCTTTCCGCATTATTTCATCTTTCATCTTTCCGCATTGTTTCATCTTTCATCTTTCCGCATTGTTTCATCTTTCATCTTTCCGCATTGTTTCATCTTTCCGCATTGTTTCATCTTTCATCTTCCGCATTCTTTCATCTTTCATCTTTCCGCATTGTTTCATCTTTCATCTTTCCGCATTGTTTCATCTTTCATCTTCCGCATTCTTTCATCTTTCATCTTTCCGCATTCTTTCATCTTTCATCTTTCCGCATTCTTTCATCTTTCATCTTTCCGCATTGTTTCATCTTTCATCTTTCCGCATTTTTTCATCTTTCATCTTTCCGCATTGTTTCATCTTTCCGCATTGTTTCATCTTTCCGCATTGTTTCATCTTTCCGCATTGTTTCATCTTTCCGCATTGTTTCATCTTTCCGCATTGTTTCATCTTTCCGCATTGTTTCATCTTTCCGCATTGTTTCATCTTTCCGCATTGTTTCATCTTTCCGCATTGTTTCATCTTTCCGCATTGTTTCATCTTTCCGCATTGTTTCATCTTTCCGCATTGTTTCATCTTTCCGCATTGTTTCATCTTTCCGCATTGTTTCATCTTTCCTTATTGTTTCATCTTTCCGCATTGTTTCATCTTCCGCATTGTTTCATCTTTCCGCATTGTTTCATCTTTCCGCATTGTTTCATCTTTCCGCATTGTTTCATCTTTCCGCATTGTTTCATCTTTCCGCATTGTTTCATCTTTCCGCATTGTTTCATCTTTCCGTTTTGTTTCATCTTTCATCTTTCCGCATTGTTTCATCTTTCATCGTTCCGCATTGTTTCATCTTTCATCTTTCCGCATGGTTTCATCTTTCATCTTTCCGCATTGTTTCATCTTTCATCTTTCCGCATTGTTTCATCTTTCATCTTTCCGCATTGTTTCATGTTTCATCTTTCCGCATTGTTTCATCTTTCATCTTTCCGCATTGTTTCATCTTTCCGCATTGTTTCATCTTTCCGCATTGTTTCATCTTTCATCTTCCGCATTCTTTCATCTTTCATCTTTCCGCATTGTTTCATCTTTCATCTTTCATCTTTCATCTTTCCGCATTCGTTCATCTTTCATCTTTCCGCTTTGTTTCATCTTTCATCTTTCCGCATTGTTTCATCTTTCATCTTTCCGCATTGTTTCATCTTTCATCTTTCCGCATTCTTTCATCTTTCATCTTTCCGCATTCTTTCATCTTTCATCTTTCCGCATTGTTTCATCTTTCATCTTCCGCATTCTTTCATCTTTCATCTTTCCGCATTGTTTCATCTTTCATCTTTCATCTTTCATCTTTCATCTTTCCGCATTGTTTCATCTTTCATCTTTCATCTTTCATCTTTCCGCATTCTTTCATCTTTCATCTTTCCGCATTGTTTCATCTTTCATCTTTCCGCATTGTTTCATCTTTCATCTTTCCGCATTGTTTCATCTTTCATCTTTCCGCATTCTTTCATCTTTCATCTTTCCGCATTCTTTCATCTTTCATCTTTCCGCATTGTTTCATCTTTCATCTTCCGCATTCTTTCATCTTTCATCTTTCCGCATTGTTTCATCTTTCATCTTTCCGCATTGTTTCATCTTTCATCTTTCCGCATTGTTTCATCTTTCATCTTTCCGCATTGTTTCATCTTTCATCTTCCGCATTCTTTCATCTTTCATCTTTCCGCATTGTTTCATCTTTCATCTTTCATCTTTCATCTTTCCGCATTCTTTCATCTTTCATCTTTCCGCATTGTTTCATCTTTCATCTTTCCGCATTGTTTCCTCTTTCATCTTCCGCATTCTATCATCTTTCATCTTTCCGCTTTGTTTCATCTTTCATCTTTCCGCATTGTTTCATCTTTCATCTTTCCGCATTGTTTCATCTTTCATCTTCCGCATTCTTTCATCTTTCATCTTTCCGCATTGTTTCATCTTTCATCTTTCCGCATTTTTTCATCTTTCATCTTTCCGCATTGTTTCATCTTTCCGCAGTGTTTCATCTTTCCGCATTGTTTCATCTTTCCGCATTGTTTCATCTTTCATCTTTCCGCATTGTTTCATCTTTCATCTTCCGCATTCTTTCATCTTTCATCTTTCCGCATTGTTTCATCTTTCATCTTTCCGCATTGTTTCATCTTTCATCTTTCCGCATTGTTTCATCTTTCATCTTTCCGCATTGTTTCATCTTTCATCTTCCGCATTCTTTCATCTTTCATCTTTCCGCATTGTTTCATCTTTCATCTTTCCGCATTTTTTCATCTTTCATCTTTCCGCATTGTTTCATCTTTCCGCAGTGTTTCATCTTTCCGCATTGTTTCATCTTTCCGCATTGTTTCATCTTTCATCTTTCCGCATTGTTTCATCTTTCATCTTTCCGCATTCTTTCATCTTTCATCTATCCGCATTGTTTCATCTTTCATCTTTCCGCATTGTTTCATCCTTTCATCTTTCCGCATTCTTTCATCTTTCAATTTTCCGCATTGTTTCATCTTTCATCTTTCCGCATTGTTTCATCTTTCCGCATTGTTTCATCTTTCATCTTCCGCATTCTTTCATCTTTCATCTTTCCGCATTCTTTCATCTTTCATCTTTCCGCATTCTTTCATCTTTCATCCTTCCGCATTGTTTCATCTTTCATCTTCCGCATTCTTTCATCTTTCATCTTTCCGCATTGTTTCATCTTTCATCTTTCCGCATTGTTTCATCTTTCATCTTTCCGCATTGTTTCATCTTTCATCTTTCCGCATTGTTTCATCTTTCATCTTTCCGCATTGTTTCATCTTTCCGCATTGTTTCATCTTTCATCTTCCGCATTCTTTCATCTTTCATCTTTCCGCATTGTTTCATCTTTCATCTTTCCGCATTGTTTCATCTTTCATCTTCCGCATTCTTACATCTTTCATCTTTCCGCATTGTTTCATCTTTCATCTTTCCGCATTTTTTCATCTTTCATCTTTCCGCATTGTTTCATCTTTCCGCATTGTTTCATCTTTCATCTTTCCGCATTGTTTCATCTTTCATCTTTCCGCATTCTTTCATCTTTCATCTTTCCGCATTGTTTCATCTTTCATCTTTCCGCATTGTTTCATCCTTTCATCTTTCCGCATTCTTTCATCTTTCATCTTTCCGCATTGTTTCATCTTTCATCTTTCCGCATTGTTTCATCTTTCCGCATTGTTTCATCTTTCATCTTCCGCATTCTTTCATCTTTCATCTTTCCGCATTGTTTCATCTTTCATCTTTCATCTTTCATCTTTCCGCATTCTTTCATCTTTCATCTTTCCGCTTTGTTTCATCTTTCATCTTTCAGCATTGTTTCATCTTTCATCTTTCCGCATTGTTTCATCTTTCATCTTTCCGCATTCTTTCATCTTTCATCTTTCCGCATTGTTTCATCTTTCATCTTCCGCATTCTTTCATCTTTCATCTTTCCGCATTGTTTCATCTTTCATCTTTCATCTTTCATCTTTCCGCATTCTTTCATCTTTCATCTTTCCGCATTGTTTCATCTTTCATCTTTCCGCATTGTTTCCTCTTTCATCTTCCGCATTCTTTCATCTTTCATCTTTCCGCATTGTTTCATCTTTCATCTTTCCGCTTTGTTTCATCTTTCATCTTTCAGCATTGTTTCATCTTTCATCTTTCCGCATTGTTTCATCTTTCATCTTTCCGCATTGTTTCATCTTTCATCTTTCCGCATTCTTTCATCTTTCATCTTTCCGCATTCTTTCATCTTTCATCTTTCCGCATTCTTTCATCTTTCATCTTTCCGCATTGTTTCATCTTTCATCTTTCCGCATTGTTTCATCTTTCATCTTTCCGCATTGTTTCATCTTTCATCTTTCCGCATTGTTTCATCTTTCCGCATTGTTTCATCTTTCCGCATTGTTTCATCTTTCCGCATTGTTTCATCTTTCCGCATTGTTTCATCTTTCCGCATTGTTTCATCTTTCCGCATTGTTTCATCTTTCCGCATTGTTTCATCTTTCCGCATTGTTTCATCTTTCCGCATTGTTTCATCTTTCCGCATTGTTTCATCTTTCATCTTCCGCATTCTTTCATCTTTCATCTTTCCTCATTGTTTCATCTTTCATCTTTCCGCATTGTTTCATCTTTCCGCATTGTTTCATCTTTCATCTTTCCGCATTCTTTCATCTTTCATCTTTCCGCATTGTTTCATCTTTCATCTATCCGCAATGTTTCATCTTTCATCTTTCCGCATTGTTTCATCTTTCATCTTTCCGCATTCTTTCATCTTTCATCTTTCCGCATTGTTTCAGCTTTCATCTTTCCGCATTGTTTCATCTTTCCGCATTGTTTCATCTTTCCGCATTGTTTCATCTTTCCGCATTGTTTCATCTTTCATCTTCCGCATTCTTTCATCTTTCATCTTTCCGCATTGTTTCATCTTTCATCTTTCCGCATTTTTTCAGCTTTCATCTTTCCGCATTGTTTCATCTTTCATCTTTCCGCATTGTTTCATCTTTCCGCATAGTTTCATCTTTCCGCATTGTTTCATCTTTCATCTTTCCGCATTTTTTCATCTTTTATCTTTCCGCATTGTTTCATCTTTCATCTTTCCGCATTCTTTCATCTTTCATCTTTCCGCATTGTTTCATCTTTCATCTTTCCGCATTGTTTCATCTTTCATCTTTCCGCATTGTTTCATCTTTCATCTTTCCGCATTCTTTCATCTTTCATCTTTCCGCATTGTTTCATCTTTCATCTTTCCGCATTGTTTCATCTTTCATCTTTCCGCATTCTTTCATCTTTCATCTTTCCGCATTGTTTCATCTTTCCGCATTGTTTCATCTTTCCGCATTGTTTCATCTTTCATCTTTCCGCATTGTTTCATCTTTCATCTTTCCGCATTGTTTCATCTTTCATCTTTCCGCATTCTTTCATCTTTCATCTTTCCGCATTCTTTCATCTTTCATCTTTCCGCATTGTTTCATCTTTCATCTTTCCGCATTGTTTCATCTTTCATCTTTCCGCATTCTTTCATCTTTCATCTTTCCGCATTGTTTCATCTTTCATCTTTCCGCAATGTTTCATCTTCCATCTTTCCGCATTGTTTCTTCTTTCATCTTTCCGCATTCTTTCATCTTTCATCTTTCCGCATTGTTTCATCTTTCATCTTTCCGCATTGTTTCATCTTTCCGCATTGTTTCATCTTTCCGCATTGTTTCATCTTTCCGCATTGTTTCATCTTTCATCTTCCGCATTCTTTCATCTTTCATCTTTCCGCATTGTTTCATCTTTCATCTTTCCGCATTTTTTCATCTTTCATCTTTCCGCATTGTTTCATCTTCCCGCATTGTTTCATCTTTCCGCATTTTTTCATCTTTCATCTTTCCGCATTGTTTCATCTTTCATCTTTCCGCATTGTTTCATCTTTCATCTTTCCGCATTGTTTCATCTTTCATCTTTCCGCATTCTTTCATCTTTCATCGTTCCGCATTCTTTCATCTTTCATCTTTCCGCATTCTTTCATCTTTCATCTTTCCGCATTTTTTCATCTTTCATCTTTCCGCATTGTTTCATCTTTCATCTTTCCGCATTGTTTCATCTTTCCGCATTGTTTCATCTTTCATCTTTCCGCATTTTTTCATCTTTCATCTTTCCGCATTGTTTCATCTTTCATCTTTCCGCATTGTTTCATCTTTCATCTTTCCGCATTGTTTCATCTTTCCGCATTGTTTCATCTTTCCGCATTGTTTCATCTTTCCGCATTGTTTCATCTTTCATCTTCCGCATTCTTTCATCTTTCATCTTTCCGCATTGTTTCATCTTTCATCTTTCCGCATTGTTTCATCTTTCATCTTTCCGCATTGTTTCATCTTTCATCTTTCCGCATTTTTTCATCTTTCATCTTTCCGCATTGTTTCATCTTTCATCTTTCCGCATTCTTTCATCTTTCATCTTTCCGCATTGTTTCATCTTTCATCTTTCCGCAATGTTTCATCTTTCATCTTTCCGCATTGTTTCATCTTTCATCTTTCCGCATTCTTTCATCTTTCATCTTTCCGCATTGTTTCATCTTTCATCTTTCCGCATTGTTTCATCTTTCCGCATTGTTTCATCTTTCATCTTCCGCATTCTTTCATCTTTCATCTTTCCGCATTGTTTCATCTTTCATCTTTCCGCATTTTTTCATCTTTCATCTTTCCGCATTGTTTCATCTTTCATCTTTCCGCATTGTTTCATCTTTCCGCATAGTTTCATCTTTCCGCATTGTTTCATCTTTCATCTTTCCGCATTGTTTCATCTTTCATCTTTCCGCATTGTTTCATCTTTCATCTTTCCGCATTCTTTCATCTTTCATCTTTCCGCATTGTTTCATCTTTCATCTTTCCGCATTGTTTCATCTTTCATCTTTCCGCATTCTTTCATCTTTCATCTTTCCGCATTGTTTCATCTTTCCGCATTGTTTCATCTTTCCGCATTGTTTCATCTTTCCGAATTGTTTCATCTTTCATCTTTCCGCATTGTTTCATCTTTCATCTTCCGCATTCTTTCATCTTTCATCTTTCCGCATTGTTTCATCTTTCATCTTTCCGCATTGTTTCATCTTTCATCTTCCGCATTCTTTCATCTTTCATCTTTCCGCAATGTTTCATCTTTCATCTTTCCGCAATGTTTCATCTTTCATCTTTCCGCATTCTTTCATCTTTCATCTTTCCGCATTGTTTCATCTTTCATCTTTCCGCATTGTTTCATCTTTCATCTTTCCGCATTGTTTCATCTTTCCGCATTGTTTCATCTTTCATCTTTCCGCATTTTTTCATCTTTCATCTTTCCGCATTGTTTCATCTTTCATCTTTCCGCATTGTTTCATCTTTCATCTTTCCGCATTGTTTCATCTTTCATCTTTACGCATTCTTTCATCTTTCATCTTTCCGCATTGTTTCATCTTTCATCTTTCCGCATTCTTTCATCTTTCATCTTTCCGCATTCTTTCATCTTTCATCTTTCCGCATTCTTTCATCTTTCATCTTTCCGCATTGTTTCATCTTTCATCTTTCCGCATTGTTTCATCTTTCATCTTTCCGCATTGTTTCACCTTTCATCTTTCCGCATTCTTTCATCTTTCATCTTTCCGCATTCTTTCATCTTTCATCTTTCCGCATTGTTTCATCTTTCATCTTTCCGCATTGTTTCATCTTTCATCTTACCGGATTGTTTCATCTTTCCGCATTGTTTCATCTTTCATCTTTCCGCATTTTTTCATCTTTCATCTTTCCGCATTGTTTCATCTTTCATCTTTCCGCATTGTTTCATCTTTCATCTTTCCGCATTGTTTCATCTTTCATCTTTCCGCATTCTTTCATCTTTCATCTTTCCGCATTCTTTCATCTTTCATCTTTCCGCATTCTTTCATCTTTCATCTTTCCGCATTGTTCCATCTTTCATCTTTCCGCATTGTTTCATCTTTCATCTTTCCGCATTGTTTCATCTTTCATCTTACCGGATTGTTTCATCTTTCCGCATTGTTTCATCTTTCATCTTTCCGCATTTTTTCATCTTTCATCTTTCCGCATTGTTTCATCTTTCATCTTTCCGCATTGTTTCATCTTTCATCTTTCCGCATTGTTTCATCTTTCATCTTTCCGCATTCTTTCATCTTTCATCTTTCCGCATTCTTTCATCTTTCATCTTTCCGCATTCTTTCATCTTTCATCTTTCCGCATTGTTCCATCTTTCATCTTTCCGCATTGTTTCATCTTTCATCTTTCCGCATTGTTTCATCTTTCATCTTTCCGCATTGTTTCATCTTTCCGCATTGTTTCATCTTTCCGCATTGTTTCATCTTTCCGCATTGTTTCATCTTTCCGCATTGTTTCATCTTTCCGCATTGTTTCATCTTTCCGCATTGTTTCATCTTTGCGCATTGTTTCATCTTTCCGCATTGTTTCATCTTTCCGCATTGTTTCATCTTTCCGCATTGTTTCATCTTTCATCTTCCGCATTCTTTCATCTTTCATCTTTCCGCATTGTTTCATCTTTCATCTTTCCGCATTGTTTCATCTTTCATCTTTCCGCATTGTTTCATCTTTCATCTTTCCGCATTTTTTCATCTTTCATCTTTCCGCATTGTTTCATCTTTCCGCATTGTTTCATCTTTCATCTTTCCGCATTCTTTCATCTTTCATCTTTCCGCATTGTTTCATCTTTCATCTTTCCGCAATGTTTCATCTTTCATCTTTCCGCATTGTTTCATCTTTCATCTTTCCGCATTCTTTCATCTTTCATCTTTCCGCATTGTTTCATCTTTCATCTTTCCGCATTGTTTCATCTTTCCGCATTGTTTCATCTTTCATCTTCCGCATTCTTTCATCTTTCATCTTTCCGCATTGTTTCATCTTTCATCTTTCCGCATTTTTTCAGCTTTCATCTTTCCGCATTGTTTCATCTTTCATCTTTCCGCATTGTTTCATCTTTCCGCATAGTTTCATCTTTCCGCATTGTTTCATCTTTCATCTTTCCGCATTTTTTCATCTTTCATCTTTCCGCATTGTTTCATCTTTCATCTTTCCGCATTCTTTCATCTTTCATCTTTCCGCATTGTTTCATCTTTCATCTTTCCGCATTCTTTCATCTTTCATCTTTCCGCATTGTTTCATCTTTCATCTTTCCGCATTCTTTCATCTTTCATCTTTCCGCATTGTTTCATCTTTCATCTTTCCGCATTGTTTCATCTTTCATCTTTCCGCATTCTTTCATCTTTCATCTTTCCGCATTGTTTCATCTTTCCGCATTGTTTCATCTTTCCGCATTGTATCATCTTTCCGAATTGTTTCATCTTTCATCTTTCCGCATTGTTTCATCTTTCATCTTCCGCATTCTTTCATCTTTCATCTTTCCGCATTGTTTCATCTTTCATCTTTCCGCATTGTTTCATCTTTCCGCATTGTTTCATCTTTCATCTTTCCGCATTTTTTCATCTTTCATCTTTCCGCATTGTTTCATCTTTCATCTTTCCGCATTGTTTCATCTTTCATCTTTCCGCATTGTTTCATCTTTCATCTTTCCGCATTCTTTCATCTTTCATCTTTCCGCATTCTTTCATCTTTCATCTTTCCGCATTGTTTCATCTTTCATCTTTCCGCATTGTTTCATCTTTCATCTTTCCGCATTCTTTCATCTTTCATCTTTCCGCATTGTTTCATCTTTCATCTTTCCGCAATGTTTCATCTTTCATCTTTCCGCATTGTTTCTTCTTTCATCTTTCCGCATTCTTTCATCTTTCATCTTTCCGCATTGTTTCATCTTTCATCTTTCCGCATTGTTTCATCTTTCCGCATTGTTTCATCTTTCATCTTCCGCATTCTTTCATCTTTCATCTTTCCGCATTGTTTCATCTTTCATCTTTCCGCATTTTTTCATCTTTCATCTTTCCGCATTGTTTCATCTTTCCGCATTGTTTCATCTTTCATCTTTCCGCATTTTTTCATCTTTCATCTTTCCGCATTGTTTCATCTTTCATCTTTCCGCATTGTTTCATCTTTCATCTTTCCGCATTGTTTCATCTTTCATCTTTCCGCATTCTTTCATCTTTCATCTTTCCGCATTCTTTCATCTTTCATCTTTCCGCATTATTTCATCTTTCATCTTTCCGCATTGTTTCATCTTTCATCTTTCCGCATTGTTTCATCTTTCATCTTTCCGCATTGTTTCATCTTTCCGCATTGTTTCATCTTTCATCTTCCGCATTCTTTCATCTTTCATCTTTCCGCATTGTTTCATCTTTCATCTTTCCGCATTGTTTCATCTTTCATCTTCCGCATTCTTTCATCTTTCATCTTTCCGCATTCTTTCATCTTTCATCTTTCCGCATTCTTTCATCTTTCATCTTTCCGCATTGTTTCATCTTTCATCTTTCCGCATTTTTTCATCTTTCATCTTTCCGCATTGTTTCATCTTTCCGCATTGTTTCATCTTTCCGCATTGTTTCATCTTTCCGCATTGTTTCATCTTTCCGCATTGTTTCATCTTTCCGCATTGTTTCATCTTTCCGCATTGTTTCATCTTTCCGCATTGTTTCATCTTTCCGCATTGTTTCATCTTTCCGCATTGTTTCATCTTTCCGCATTGTTTCATCTTTCCGCATTGTTTCATCTTTCCGCATTGTTTCATCTTTCCTTATTGTTTCATCTTTCCTTATTGTTTCATCTTTCCGCATTGTTTCATCTTCCGCATTGTTTCATCTTTCCGCATTGTTTCATCTTTCCGCATTGTTTCATCTTTCCGCATTGTTTCATCTTTCCGCATTGTTTCATCTTTCCGCATTGTTTCATCTTTCCGTTTTGTTTCATCTTTCATCTTTCCGCATTGTTTCATCTTTCATCGTTCCGCATTGTTTCATCTTTCATCTTTCCGCATGGTTTCATCTTTCATCTTTCCGCATTGTTTCATCTTTCATCTTTCCGCATTGTTTCATCTTTCATCTTTCCGCATTGTTTCATGTTTCATCTTTCCGCATTGTTTCATCTTTCATCTTTCCGCATTGTTTCATCTTTCCGCATTGTTTCATCTTTCCGCATTGTTTCATCTTTCATCTTCCGCATTCTTTCATCTTTCATCTTTCCGCATTGTTTCATCTTTCATCTTTCATCTTTCATCTTTCCGCATTCGTTCATCTTTCATCTTTCCGCTTTGTTTCATCTTTCATCTTTCCGCATTGTTTCATCTTTCATCTTTCCGCATTGTTTCATCTTTCATCTTTCCGCATTCTTTCATCTTTCATCTTTCCGCATTGTTTCATCTTTCATCTTTCCGCATTGTTTCATCTTTCATCTTCCGCATTCTTTCATCTTTCATCTTTCCGCATTGTTTCATCTTTCATCTTTCATCTTTCATCTTTCATCTTTCCGCATTGTTTCATCTTTCATCTTTCATCTTTCATCTTTCCGCATTCTTTCATCTTTCATCTTTCCGCATTGTTTCATCTTTCATCTTTCCGCATTGTTTCATCTTTCATCTTTCCGCATTGTTTCATCTTTCATCTTTCCGCATTCTTTCATCTTTCATCTTTCCGCATTCTTTCATCTTTCATCTTTCCGCATTGTTTCATCTTTCATCTTCCGCATTCTTTCATCTTTCATCTTTCCGCATTGTTTCATCTTTCATCTTTCCGCATTGTTTCATCTTTCATCTTTCCGCATTGTTTCATCTTTCATCTTTCCGCATTGTTTCATCTTTCATCTTCCGCATTCTTTCATCTTTCATCTTTCCGCATTGTTTCATCTTTCATCTTTCATCTTTCATCTTTCCGCATTCTTTCATCTTTCATCTTTCCGCATTGTTTCATCTTTCATCTTTCCGCATTGTTTCCTCTTTCATCTTCCGCATTCTATCATCTTTCATCTTTCCGCTTTGTTTCATCTTTCATCTTTCCGCATTGTTTCATCTTTCATCTTTCCGCATTGTTTCATCTTTCATCTTCCGCATTCTTTCATCTTTCATCTTTCCGCATTGTTTCATCTTTCATCTTTCCGCATTTTTTCATCTTTCATCTTTCCGCATTGTTTCATCTTTCCGCAGTGTTTCATCTTTCCGCATTGTTTCATCTTTCCGCATTGTTTCATCTTTCATCTTTCCGCATTGTTTCATCTTTCATCTTCCGCATTCTTTCATCTTTCATCTTTCCGCATTGTTTCATCTTTCATCTTTCCGCATTGTTTCATCTTTCATCTTTCCGCATTGTTTCATCTTTCATCTTTCCGCATTGTTTCATCTTTCATCTTCCGCATTCTTTCATCTTTCATCTTTCCGCATTGTTTCATCTTTCATCTTTCCGCATTTTTTCATCTTTCATCTTTCCGCATTGTTTCATCTTTCCGCAGTGTTTCATCTTTCCGCATTGTTTCATCTTTCCGCATTGTTTCATCTTTCATCTTTCCGCATTGTTTCATCTTTCATCTTTCCGCATTCTTTCATCTTTCATCTATCCGCATTGTTTCATCTTTCATCTTTCCGCATTGTTTCATCCTTTCATCTTTCCGCATTCTTTCATCTTTCAATTTTCCGCATTGTTTCATCTTTCATCTTTCCGCATTGTTTCATCTTTCCGCATTGTTTCATCTTTCATCTTCCGCATTCTTTCATCTTTCATCTTTCCGCATTCTTTCATCTTTCATCTTTCCGCATTCTTTCATCTTTCATCTTTCCGCATTGTTTCATCTTTCATCTTCCGCATTCTTTCATCTTTCATCTTTCCGCATTGTTTCATCTTTCATCTTTCCGCATTGTTTCATCTTTCATCTTTCCGCATTGTTTCATCTTTCATCTTTCCGCATTGTTTCATCTTTCATCTTTCCGCATTGTTTCATCTTTCCGCATTGTTTCATCTTTCATCTTCCGCATTCTTTCATCTTTCATCTTTCCGCATTGTTTCATCTTTCATCTTTCCGCATTGTTTCATCTTTCATCTTCCGCATTCTTACATCTTTCATCTTTCCGCATTGTTTCATCTTTCATCTTTCCGCATTTTTTCATCTTTCATCTTTCCGCATTGTTTCATCTTTCCGCATTGTTTCATCTTTCATCTTTCCGCATTGTTTCATCTTTCATCTTTCCGCATTGTTTCATCTTTCATCTTTCCGCATTGTTTCATCTTTCATCTTTCCGCATTCTTTCATCTTTCATCTTTCCGCATTGTTTCATCTTTCATCTTTCCGCATTGTTTCATCTTTCATCTTTCCGCATTGTTTCATCTTTCCGCATTGTTTCATCTTTCATCTTCCGCATTCTTTCATCTTTCATCTTTCCGCATTGTTTCATCTTTCATCTTTCATCTTTCATCTTTCCGCATTCTTTCATCTTTCATCTTTCCGCTTTGTTTCATCTTTCATCTTTCAGCATTGTTTCATCTTTCATCTTTCCGCATTGTTTCATCTTTCATCTTTCCGCATTCTTTCATCTTTCATCTTTCCGCATTGTTTCATCTTTCATCTTCCGCATTCTTTCATCTTTCATCTTTCCGCATTGTTTCATCTTTCATCTTTCATCTTTCATCTTTCCGCATTCTTTCATCTTTCATCTTTCCGCATTGTTTCATCTTTCATCTTTCCGCATTGTTTCCTCTTTCATCTTCCGCATTCTTTCATCTTTCATCTTTCCGCATTGTTTCATCTTTCATCTTTACGCATTGTTTCATCTTTCATCTTTCCGCATTGTTTCATCTTTCATCTTTCCGCATTCTTTCATCTTTCATCTTTCCGCATTGTTTCATCTTTCCGAATTGTTTCATGTTTCCGCATTGTTTCATCTTTCATCTTTCCGCATTGTTTCATCTTTCATCTTTCCGCATTGTTTCATCTTTCATCTTTCCGCATTCTTTCATCTTTCATCTTTCCGCATTGTTTCATCTTTCATCTTTCCGCATTGTTTCATCTTTCATCTTTCCGCATTCTTTCATCTTTCATCTTTCCGCATTGTTTCATCTTTCATCTTTCCGCATTCTTTCATCTTTCATTTTTCCGCATTGTTTCATCTTTCATCTTTCCGCATTGTTTCATCTTTCATCTTTCCGCATTGTTTCATCTTTCATCTTTCCGCATTGTTTCATCTTTCATCTTCCGCATTCTTTCATCTTTCATCTTTCCGCATTGTTTCATCTTTCATCTTTCCGCATTCTTTCATCTTTCATCTTTCCGCATTGTTTCATCTTTCCGCAGTGTTTCATCTTTCCGCATTGTTTCATCTTACCGCATTGTTTCATCTTTCATCTTTCCGCATTGTTTCATCTTTCATCTTTCCGCATTCTTTCATCTTTCATCATTCCGCATTGTTTCATCTTTCATCTTTCCGCATTGTTTCATCCTTTCATCTTTCCGCATTCTTTCATCTTTCATCTTTCCGCATTGTTTCATCTTTCATCTTTCCGCATTGTTTCATCTTTCATCTTCCGCATTCTTTCATCTTTCATCTTTCCGCATTGTTTCATCTTTCATCTTTCATCTTTCATCTTTCGGCATTGTTTTATCTTTCATCTTTCCGCATTGTTTCATCTTTCATCTTTCCGCATTGTTTCATCTTTCATCTTTCCGCATTGTTTCATCTTTCATCTTTCCGCATTCTTTCATCTTTCATCTTTCCGCATTCTTTCATCTTTCATTTTTCCGCATTGTTTCATCTTTCATCTTTCCGCATTGTTTCATCTTTCATCTTTCCGCATTCTTTCATCTTTCATCTTTCCGCAATCTTTCATCTTTCATCTTTCCGCATTGTTTCATCTTTCATCTTCCGCATTCTTTCATCTTTCATCTTTCCGCATTGTTTCATCTTTCATCTTTCATCTTTCATCTTTCCGCATTGTTTTATCTTTCATCTTTCCGCATTGTTTCATCTTTCATCTTTCCGCATTGTTTCATCTTTCATCTTTCCGCATTGTTTCATCTTTCATCTTTCCGCATTCTTTCATCTTTCATCTTTCCGCATTCTTTCATCTTTCATTTTTCCTCATTGTTTCATCTTTCATCTTTCCGCATTGTTTCATCTTTCATCTTCCGCATTCTTTCATCTTTCATCTTTCCGCATTGTTTCATCTTTCATCTTTCCGCATTGTTTCATCTTTCATCTTTCCGCATTGTTTCATCTTTCATCTTTCCGCATTCTTTCATCTTTCATCTTTCCGCATTGTTTTATCTTTCCGCATTGTTTCATCTTTCCGCATTGTTTCATCTTTCCGAATTGTTTCATCTTTCATCTTTCCGCATTGTTTCATCTTTCATCTTCCGCATTCTTTCATCTTTCATCTTTCCGCATTGTTTCATCTTTCATCTTTCCGCATTGTTTCATCTTTCATCTTCCGCATTCTTTCATCTTTCATCTTTCCGCATTGTTTCATCTTTCATCTTTCCGCAATGTTTCATCTTTCATCTTTCCGCATTGTTTCATCTTTCATCTTTCCGCATTCTTTCATCTTTCATCTTTCCGCATTGTTTCATCTTTCATCTTTCCGCATTGTTTCATCTTTCATCTTTCCGCATTGTTTCATCTTTCATCTTTCCGCATTGTTTCATCTTTCATCTTTCCGCATTGTTTCATCTTTCCGCATTGTTTCATCTTTCATCTTCCGCATTCTTTCATCTTTCATCTTTCCGCATTGTTTCATCTTTCATCTTTCCGCATTTTTTCATCTTTCATCTTTCCGCATTGTTTCATCTTTCCGCAGTGTTTCATCTTTCCGCATTGTTTCATCTTTCCGCATTGTTTCATCTTTCATCTTTCCGCATTGTTTCATCTTTCATCTTCCGCATTCTTTCATCTTTCATCTTTCCGCATTGTTTCATCTTTCATTTTTCCTCATTGTTTCATCTTTCATCTTTCCGCATTGTTTCATCTTTCATCTTCCGCATTCTTTCATCTTTCATCTTTCCGCATTGTTTCATCTTTCATCTTTCCGCATTGTTTCATCTTTCATCTTTCCGCATTGTTTCATCTTTCATCTTTCCGCATTCTTTCATCTTTCATCTTTCCGCATTGTTTTATCTTTCCGCATTGTTTCATCTTTCCGCATTGTTTCATCTTTCCGAATTGTTTCATCTTTCATCTTTCCGCATTGTTTCATCTTTCATCTTCCGCATTCTTTCATCTTTCATCTTTCCGCATTGTTTCATCTTTCATCTTTCCGCATTGTTTCATCTTTCATCTTCCGCATTCTTTCATCTTTCATCTTTCCGCATTGTTTCATCTTTCATCTTTCCGCAATGTTTCATCTTTCATCTTTCCGCATTGTTTCATCTTTCATCTTTCCGCATTCTTTCATCTTTCATCTTTCCGCATTGTTTCATCTTTCATCTTTCCGCATTGTTTCATCTTTCATCTTTCCGCATTGTTTCATCTTTCATCTTTCCGCATTGTTTCATCTTTCATCTTTCCGCATTGTTTCATCTTTCCGCATTGTTTCATCTTTCATCTTCCGCATTCTTTCATCTTTCATCTTTCCGCATTGTTTCATCTTTCATCTTTCCGCATTTTTTCATCTTTCATCTTTCCGCATTGTTTCATCTTTCCGCAGTGTTTCATCTTTCCGCATTGTTTCATCTTTCCGCATTGTTTCATCTTTCATCTTTCCGCATTGTTTCATCTTTCATCTTCCGCATTCTTTCATCTTTCATCTTTCCGCATTGTTTCATCTTTCATCTTTCCGCATTGTTTCATCTTTCATCTTTCCGCATTGTTTCATCTTTCATCTTTCCGCATTGTTTCATCTTTCATCTTCCGCATTCTTTCATCTTTCATCTTTCCGCATTGTTTCATCTTTCATCTTTCCGCATTTTTTCATCTTTCATCTTTCCGCATTGTTTCATCTTTCCGCAGTGTTTCATCTTTCCGCATTGTTTCATCTTTCCGCATTGTTTCATCTTTCATCTTTCCGCATTGTTTCATCTTTCATCTTTCCGCATTCTTTCATCTTTCATCTATCCGCATTGTTTCATCTTTCATCTTTCCGCATTGTTTCATCCTTTCATCTTTCCGCATTCTTTCATCTTTCAATTTTCCGCATTGTTTCATCTTTCATCTTTCCGCATTGTTTCATCTTTCCGCATTGTTTCATCTTTCATCTTCCGCATTCTTTCATCTTTCATCTTTCCGCATTCTTTCATCTTTCATCTTTCCGCATTCTTTCATCTTTCATCTTTCCGCATTGTTTCATCTTTCATCTTCCGCATTCTTTCATCTTTCATCTTTCCGCATTGTTTCATCTTTCATCTTTCCGCATTGTTTCATCTTTCATCTTTCCGCATTGTTTCATCTTTCATCTTTCCGCATTGTTTCATCTTTCATCTTTCCGCATTGTTTCATCTTTCCGCATTGTTTCATCTTTCATCTTCCGCATTCTTTCATCTTTCATCTTTCCGCATTGTTTCATCTTTCATCTTTCCGCATTGTTTCATCTTTCATCTTCCGCATTCTTACATCTTTCATCTTTCCGCATTGTTTCATCTTTCATCTTTCCGCATTTTTTTATCTTTCATCTTTCCGCATTGTTTCATCTTTCCGCATTGTTTCATCTTTCATCTTTCCGCATTGTTTCATCTTTCATCTTTCCGCATTCTTTCATCTTTCATCTTTCCGCATTGTTTCATCTTTCATCTTTCCGCATTGTTTCATCCTTTCATCTTTCCGCATTCTTTCATCTTTCATCTTTCCGCATTGTTTCATCTTTCATCTTTCCGCATTGTTTCATCTTTCCGCATTGTTTCATCTTTCATCTTCCGCATTCTTTCATCTTTCATCTTTCCGCATTGTTTCATCTTTCATCTTTCATCTTTCATCTTTCCGCATTCTTTCATCTTTCATCTTTCCGCTTTGTTTCATCTTTCATCTTTCAGCATTGTTTCATCTTTCATCTTTCCGCATTGTTTCATCTTTCATCTTTCCGCATTCTTTCATCTTTCATCTTTCCGCATTGTTTCATCTTTCATCTTCCGCATTCTTTCATCTTTCATCTTTCCGCATTGTTTCATCTTTCATCTTTCATCTTTCATCTTTCCGCATTCTTTCATCTTTCATCTTTCCGCATTGTTTCATCTTTCATCTTTCCGCATTGTTTCCTCTTTCATCTTCCGCATTCTTTCATCTTTCATCTTTCCGCATTGTTTCATCTTTCATCTTTACGCATTGTTTCATCTTTCATCTTTCCGCATTGTTTCATCTTTCATCTTTCCGCATTCTTTCATCTTTCATCTTTCCGCATTGTTTCATCTTTCCGAATTGTTTCATGTTTCCGCATTGTTTCATCTTTCATCTTTCCGCATTGTTTCATCTTTCATCTTTCCGCATTGTTTCATCTTTCATCTTTCCGCATTCTTTCATCTTTCATCTTTCCGCATTGTTTCATTTTTCATCTTTCCGCATTGTTTCATCTTTCATCTTTCCGCATTCTTTCATCTTTCATCTTTCCGCATTGTTTCATCTTTCATCTTTCCGCATTCTTTCATCTTTCATTTTTCCGCATTGTTTCATCTTTCATCTTTCCGCATTGTTTCATCTTTCATCTTTCCGCATTGTTTCATCTTTCATCTTTCCGCATTGTTTCATCTTTCATCTTCCGCATTCTTTCATCTTTCATCTTTCCGCATTGTTTCATCTTTCATCTTTCCGCATTCTTTCATCTTTCATCTTTCCGCATTGTTTCATCTTTCCGCAGTGTTTCATCTTTCCGCATTGTTTCATCTTACCGCATTGTTTCATCTTTCATCTTTCCGCATTGTTTCATCTTTCATCTTTCCGCATTCTTTCATCTTTCATCATTCCGCATTGTTTCATCTTTCATCTTTCCGCATTGTTTCATCCTTTCATCTTTCCGCATTCTTTCATCTTTCATCTTTCCGCATTGTTTCATCTTTCATCTTTCCGCATTGTTTCATCTTTCATCTTCCGCATTCTTTCATCTTTCATCTTTCCGCATTGTTTCATCTTTCATCTTTCATCTTTCATCTTTCGGCATTGTTTTATCTTTCATCTTTCCGCATTGTTTCATCTTTCATCTTTCCGCATTGTTTCATCTTTCATCTTTCCGCATTGTTTCATCTTTCATCTTTCCGCATTCTTTCATCTTTCATCTTTCCGCATTCTTTCATCTTTCATTTTTCCGCATTGTTTCATCTTTCATCTTTCCGCATTGTTTCATCTTTCATCTTTCCGCATTCTTTCATCTTTCATCTTTCCGCAATCTTTCATCTTTCATCTTTCCGCATTGTTTCATCTTTCATCTTCCGCATTCTTTCATCTTTCATCTTTCCGCATTGTTTCATCTTTCATCTTTCATCTTTCATCTTTCCGCATTGTTTTATCTTTCATCTTTCCGCATTGTTTCATCTTTCATCTTTCCGCATTGTTTCATCTTTCATCTTTCCGCATTGTTTCATCTTTCATCTTTCCGCATTCTTTCATCTTTCATCTTTCCGCATTCTTTCATCTTTCATTTTTCCTCATTGTTTCATCTTTCATCTTTCCGCATTGTTTCATCTTTCATCTTCCGCATTCTTTCATCTTTCATCTTTCCGCATTGTTTCATCTTTCATCTTTCCGCATTGTTTCATCTTTCATCTTTCCGCATTGTTTCATCTTTCATCTTTCCGCATTCTTTCATCTTTCATCTTTCCGCATTGTTTTATCTTTCCGCATTGTTTCATCTTTCCGCATTGTTTCATCTTTCCGAATTGTTTCATCTTTCATCTTTCCGCATTGTTTCATCTTTCATCTTCCGCATTCTTTCATCTTTCATCTTTCCGCATTGTTTCATCTTTCATCTTTCCGCATTGTTTCATCTTTCATCTTCCGCATTCTTTCATCTTTCATCTTTCCGCATTGTTTCATCTTTCATCTTTCCGCAATGTTTCATCTTTCATCTTTCCGCATTGTTTCATCTTTCATCTTTCCGCATTCTTTCATCTTTCATCTTTCCGCATTGTTTCATCTTTCATCTTTCCGCATTGTTTAATCTTTCATCTTTCTGCATTGTTTCATCTTTCCGCATTGTTTCATCTTTCATCTTTCCGCATTTTTTCATCTTTCATCTTTCCGCATTGTTTCATCTTTCATCTTTCCGCATTGTTTCATCTTTCATTTTTCCGCATTGTTTCATCTTTCATCTTTCCGCATTCTTTCATCTTTCATCTTTCCGCATTCTTTCATCTTTCATCTTTCCGCATTGTTTCATCTTTCATCTTTCCGCATTGTTTCATCTTTCATCTTTCCGCATTGTTTCATCTTTCCGCATTGTTTCATCTTTCATCTTCCGCATTCTTTCATCTTTCATCTTTCCGCATTGTTTCATCTTTCATCTTTCCGCATTGTTTCATCTTTCATCTTCCGCATTCTTTCATCTTTCATCTTTCCGCATTGTTTCATCTTTCATCTTCCGCATTCTTTCATCTTTCATCTTTCCGCATTGTTTCATCTTTCATCTTTCCGCATTGTTTCATCTTTCATCTTTCCGCATTGTTTCATCTTTCATCTTTCCGCATTGTTTCATCTTTCATCTTCCGCATTCTTTCATCTTTCATCTTTCCGCATTGTTTCATCTTTCATCTTTCATCTTTCATCTTTCCGCATTCTTTCATCTTTCATCTTTCCGCATTGTTTCATCTTTCATCTTTCCGCATTGTTTCCTCTTTCATCTTCCGCATTCTTTCATCTTTCATCTTTCCGCATTGTTTCATCTTTCATCTTTACGCATTGTTTCATCTTTCATCTTTCCGCATTGTTTCATCTTTCATCTTTCCGCATTCTTTCATCTTTCATCTTTCCGCATTGTTTCATCTTTCCGCATTGTTTCATGTTTCCGCATTGTTTCATCTTTCATCTTTCCGCATTGTTTCATCTTTCATCTTTCCGCATTGTTTCATCTTTCATCTTTCCGCATTGTTTATTCTTTCATCTTTCCGCATTCTTTCATCTTTCATCTTTCCGCATTGTTTCATCTTTCATCTTTCCGCAATGTTTCATCTTTCATCTTTCCGCATTCATTCATCTTTCATCTTTCCGCATTGTTTCATCTTTCATCTTTCCGCATTCTTTCATCTTTCATTTTTTCGCATTGTTTCATCTTTCATCTTTCCGCATTGTTTCATCTTTCATCTTTCCGCATTGTTTCATCTTTCATCTTTCCGCATTGTTTCATCTTTCATCTTCCGCATTCTTTCATCTTTCATCTTTCCGCATTGTTTCATCTTTCATCTTTCCGCATTCTTTCATCTTTCATCTTTCCGCATTGTTTCATCTTTCCGCAGTGTTTCATCTTTCCGCATTGTTTCATCTTTCCGCATTGTTTCATCTTTCATCTTTCCGCATTGTTTCATCTTTCATCTTTCCGCATTCTTTCATCTTTCATCATTCCGCATTGTTTCATCTTTCATCTTTCCGCATTGTTTCATCCTTTCATCTTTCCGCATTCTTTCATCTTTCATCTTTCCGCATTGTTTCATCTTTCATCTTTCCGCATTGTTTCATCTTTCCGCATTGTTTCATCTTTCATCTTCCGCATTCTTTCATCTTTCATCTTTCCGCATTGTTTCATCTTTCATCTTTCATCTTTCATCTTTCCGCATTGTTTTATCTTTCATCTTTCCGCATTGTTTCATCTTTCATCTTTCCGCATTGTTTCATCTTTCATCTTTCCGCATTGTTTCATCTTTCATCTTTCCGCATTCTTTCATCTTTCATCTTTCCGCATTCTTTCATCTTTCATTTTTCCGCATTGTTTCATCTTTCATCTTTCCGCATTGTTTCATCTTTCATCTTTCCGCATTCTTTCATCTTTCATCTTTCCGAAATCTTTCATCTTTCATCTTTCCGCATTGTTTCATCTTTCATCTTCCGCATTCTTTCATCTTTCATCTTTCCGCATTGTTTCATCTTTCATCTTTCCGCATTGTTTCATCTTTCATCTTTCCGCATTGTTTCATCTTTCATCTTTCCGCATTCTTTCATCTTTCATCTTTCCGCATTGTTTTATCTTTCCGCATTGTTTCATCTTTCCGCATTGTTTCATCTTTCCGAATTGTTTCATCTTTCATCTTTCCGCATTGTTTCATCTTTCATCTTCCGCATTCTTTCATCTTTCATCTTTCCGCATTGTTTCATCTTTCATCTTTCCGCATTTTTTCATCTTTCATCTTTCCGCATTGTTTCATCTTTCATCTTTCCGCATTGTTTCATCTTTCATCTTTCCGCATTGTTTCATCTTTCATCTTTCCGCATTCTTTCATCTTTCATCTTTCCGCATTCTTTCATCTTTCATCTTTCCGCATTGTTTCATCTTTCATCTTTCCGCATTGTTTCATCTTTCCGCATTGTTTCATCTTTCATCTTCCGCATTCTTTCATCTTTCATCTTTCCGCATTGTTTCATCTTTCATCTTTCCGCATTGTTTCATCTTTCATCTTCCGCATTCTTTCATCTTTCATCTTTCCGCATTGTTTCATCTTTCATCTTTCCGCATTTTTTCATCTTTCATCTTTCCGCATTGTTTCATCTTTCCGCATTGTTTCATCTTTCCGCATTGTTTCATCTTTCATCTTTACGCATTGTTTCATCTTTCATCTTTCCGCATTCTTTCATCTTTCATCTTTCCGCATTGTTTCATCTTTCATCTTTCCGCATTGTTTCATCCTTTCATCTTTCCGCATTCTTTCATCTTTCATCTTTCCGCATTGTTTCATCTTTCATCTTTCCGCATTGTTTCATCTTTCCGCATTGTTTCATCTTTCATCTTCCGCATTCTTTCATCTTTCATCTTTCCGCATTGTTTCATCTTTCCGCATTGTTTCATCTTTCCGCATTGTTTCATCTTTCCGCATTGTTTCATCTTTCCGCATTGTTTCATCTTTCCGCATTGTTTCATCTTTCCGCATTGTTTCATCTTTCATCTTTCCGCATTGTTTCATCTTTCATCTTCCGCATTCTTTCATCTTTCATTTTTCCGCATTGTTTCATCTTTCATCTTTCCGCATTGTTTCATCTTTCATCTTTCCGCATTGTTTCATCTTTCATCTTTCCGCATTGTTTCATCTTTCATCTTCCGCATTCTTTCATCTTTCATCTTTCCGCATTGTTTCATCTTTCATCTTTCATCTTTCATCTTTCCGCATTCTTTCATCTTTCATCTTTCCGCATTCTTTCATCTTTCATCTTTCCGCATTGTTTCGTCTTTCATCTTTCCGCATTGTTTCATCTTTCATCTTTCCGCATTGTTTCATCTTTCATCTTTCCGCATTGTTTCATCTTTCATCTTTCCGCATTGTTTCATCTTTCATCTTTCCGCATTGTTTCATCTTTCATCTTTCCGCATTGTTTCATCTTTCCGCATTGTTTCATCTTTCATCTTCCGCATTCTTTCATCTTTCATCTTTCCGCATTGTTTCATCTTTCATCTTTCATCTTTCATCTTTCCGCATTGTTTTATCTTTCATCTTTCCGCATTGTTTCATCTTTCATCTTTCCGCATTGTTTCATCTTTCATCTTTCCGCATTGTTTCATCTTTCATCTTTCCGCATTCTTTCATCTTTCATCTTTCCGCATTCTTTCATCTTTCATTTTTCCGCATTGTTTCATCTTTCATCTTTCCGCATTGTTTCATCTTTCATCTTTCCGCATTCTTTCATCTTTCATCTTTCCGCAATCTTTCATCTTTCATCTTTCCGCATTGTTTCATCTTTCATCTTCCGCATTCTTTCATCTTTCATCTTTCCGCATTGTTTCATCTTTCATCTTTCCGCATTGTTTCATCTTTCATCTTTCCGCATTGTTTCATCTTTCATCTTTCCGCATTCTTTCATCTTTCATCTTTCCGCATTCTTTCATCTTTCATCTTTCCGCATTGTTTTATCTTTCCGCATTGTTTCATCTTTCCGCATTGTTTCATCTTTCCGAATTGTTTCATCTTTCATCTTTCCGCATTGTTTCATCTTTCATCTTCCGCATTCTTTCATCTTTCATCTTTCCGCATTGTTTCATCTTTCATCTTTCCGCATTGTTTCATCTTTCATCTTCCGCATTCTTTCATCTTTCATCTTTCCGCATTGTTTCATCTTTCATCTTTCCGCAATGTTTCATCTTTCATCTTTCCGCATTGTTTCATCTTTCATCTTTCCGCATTCTTTCATCTTTCATCTTTCCGCATTGTTTCATCTTTCATCTTTCCGCATTGTTTAATCTTTCATCTTTCTGCATTGTTTCATCTTTCCGCATTGTTTCATCTTTCATCTTTCCGCATTTTTTCATCTTTCATCTTTCCGCATTGTTTCATCTTTCATCTTTCCGCATTGTTTCATCTTTCATCTTTCCGCATTGTTTCATCTTCCATCTTTCCGCATTCTTTCATCTTTCATCTTTCCGCATTCTTTCATCTTTCATCTTTCCGCATTGTTTCATCTTTCATCTTTCCGCATTGTTTCATCTTTCATCTTTCCGCATTGTTTCATCTTTCCGCATTGTTTCATCTTTCCGCATTGTTTCATCTTTCATCTTCCGCATTCTTTCATCTTTCATCTTTCCGCATTGTTTCATCTTTCATCTTTCCGCATTGTTTCATCTTTCATCTTCCGCATTCTTTCATCTTTCATCTTTCCGCATTGTTTCATCTTTCATCTTTCCGCAATGTTTCATCTTTCATCTTTCCGCATTGTTTCATCTTTCATCTTTCCGCATTCTTTCATCTTTCATCTTTCCGCATTGTTTCATCTTTCATCTTTCCGCATTGTTTCATCTTTCATCTTTCCGCATTGTTTCATCCTTTCATCTTTCCGCATTCTTTCATCTTTCATCTTTCCGCATTGTTTCATCTTTCATCTTCCGCATTCTTTCATCTTTCATCTTTCCGCATTGTTTCATCTTTCATCTTTCCGCATTGTTTCATCTTTCATCTTTCCGCATTGTTTCATCTTTCATCTTTCCGCATTCTTTCATCTTTCATCTTTCCGCATTGTTTTATCTTTCCGCATTGTTTCATCTTTCCGCATTGTTTCATCTTTCCGAATTGTTTCATCTTTCATCTTTCCGCATTGTTTCATCTTTCATGTTTCCGCATTGTTTCATCTTTCATCTTTCCGCATTGTTTCATCTTTCATCTTTCCGCATTGTTTCATCTTTCATCTTCCGCATTCTTTCATCATTCATCTTTCCGCATTGTTTCATCTTTCATCTTTCCGCAATGTTTCATCTTTCATCTTTCCGCATTGTTTCATCTTTCATCTTTCCGCATTCTTTCATCTTTCATCTTTCCGCATTGTTTCATCTTTCATCTTTCCGCATTGTTTAATCTTTCATCTTTCTGCATTGTTTCATCTTTCCGCATTGTTTCATCTTTCATCTTTCCGCATTTTTTCATCTTTCATCTTTCCGCATTGTTTCATCTTTCATCTTTCCGCATTGTTTCATCTTTCATCTTTCCGCATTGTTTCATCTTTCATCTTTCCGCATTCTTTCATCTTTCATCTTTCCGCATTCTTTCATCTTTCATCTTTCCGCATTGTTTCATCTTTCATCTTTCCGCATCGTTTCATCTTTCATCTTTCCGCATTGTTTCATCTTTCCGCATTGTTTCATCTTTCATCTTCCGCATTCTTTCATCTTTCATCTTTCCGCATTGTTTCATCTTTCATCTTTCCGCATTGTTTCATGTTTCATATTCCGCATTCTTTCATCTTTCATCTTTCCGCATTGTTTCCTCTTTCATCTTTCCGCATTTTTTCATCTTTCATCTTTCCGCATTGTTTCATCTTTCCGCATTGTTTCATCTTTCCGCATTGTTTCATCTTTCATCTTTACGCATTGTTTCATCTTTCCGCATTGTTTCATCCTTTCATCTTTCCGCATTCTTTCATCTTTCATCTTTCCGCATTGTTTCATCTTTCATCTTTCCGCATTGTTTCATCTTTCCGCATTGTTTCATCTTTCATCTTCCGCATTCTTTCATCTTTCATCTTTCCGCATTGTTTCATCTTTCATCTTTCATCTTTCATCTTTCCGCATTCTTTCATCTTTCATCTTTCCGCATTGTTTCATCTTTCATCTTTCCGCATTGTTTCATCTTTCATCTTTCCGCATTGTTTCATCCTTTCATCTTTCCGCATTCTTTCATCTTTCATCTTTCCGCATTGTTTCATCTTTCATCTTTCCGCATTGTTTCATCTTTCCGCATTGTTTCATCTTTCATCTTCCGCATTCTTTCATCTTTCATCTTTCCGCATTGTTTCATCTTTCATCTTTCCGCATTGTTTCATCTTTCCGCATTGTTTCATCTTTCCGCATTGTTTCATCTTTCCGCATTGTTTCATCTTTCCGCATTGTTTCATCTTTCATCTTTCCGCATTGTTTCATCTTTCATCTTCCGCATTCTTTCATCTTTCATTTTTCCGCATTGTTTCATCTTTCATCTTTCCGCATTGTTTCGTCTTTCATCTTTCCGCATTGTTTCATCTTTCATCTTTCCGCATTGTTTCATCTTTCATCTTTCCGCATTGTTTCATCTTTCATCTTTCCGCATTGTTTCATCTTTCATCTTTCCGCATTCTTTCATCTTTCATCTTTCCGCATTGTTTCATCTTTCATCCTTCCGCAATGTTTCATCTTTCATCTTTCCGCATTGTTTCATCTTTCATCTTTCCGCATTCTTTCATCTTTCATCTTTCCGCATTCTTTCATCTTTCATCTTTCCGCATTCTTTCATCTTTCATCTTTCCGCATTCTTTCATCTTTCATCTTTCCGCATTGTTTCATCTTTCATCTTTCCGCATTGTTTCATCTTTCATCTTTCCGCATTGTTTCATCTTTCCGCATTGTTTCATCTTTCATCTTCCGCATTCTTTCATCTTTCATCTTTCCGCATTGTTTCATCTTTCATCTCTCCGCATTGTTTCATCTTTCATCTTCCGCAATGTTTCATCTTTCATCTTTCCGCATTGTTTCATCTTTCATCTTTCCGCATTCTATCATCTTTCATCTTTCCGCATTGTTTCATCTTTCATCTTTCCGCATTTTTTTATCTTTCATCTTTCCGCATTGTTTCATCTTTCCGCATTGTTTCATCTTTCCGCATTGTTTCATCTTTCCGCATTGTTTCATCTTTCCGCATTGTTTCATCTTTCCGCATTGTTTCATCTTTCCGCATTGTTTCATCTTTCCGCATTGTTTCATCTTTCCGCATTGTTTCATCTTTCCGCATTGTTTCATCTTTCCGCATTGTTTCATCTTTCCGCATTGTTACATCTTTCCGCATTGTTTCATCTTTCCGCATTGTTTCATCTTTCCGCATTGTTTCATCTTTCCGCATTGTTTCATCTTTCCGCATTGTTTCATCTTTCCGCATTGTTTCATCTTTCCGCATTGTTTCATCTTCCGCATTCTTTCATCTTTCATCTTTCCGCATTGTTCCATCTTTCATCTTTCCGCATTGTTTCATCTTTCATCTTTCCGCATTTTTTCATCTTTCATCTTTCCGCATTGTTTCATCTTTCCGCATTGTTTCATCTTTCCGCATTGTTTCATCTTTCATCTTTACGCATTGTTTCATCTTTCATCTTTCCGCATTCTTTCATCTTTCATCTTTCCGCATTGTTTCATCTTTCATCTTTCCGCATTGTTTCATCCTTTCATCTTTCCGCATTCTTTCATCTTTCATCTTTCCGCATTGTTTCATCTTTCATCTTCCGCATTCTTTCATCTTTCATCTTTCCGCATTGTTTCATCTTTCATCTTTCCGCATTGTTTCATCTTTCATCTTTCCGCATTGTTTCATCTTTCATCTTTCCGCATTCTTTCATCTTTCATCTTTCCGCATTGTTTTATCTTTCCGCATTGTTTCATCTTTCCGCATTGTTTCATCTTTCCGAATTGTTTCATCTTTCATCTTTCCGCATTGTTTCATCTTTCATCTTCCGCATTCTTTCATCTTTCATCTTTCCGCATTGTTTCATCTTTCATCTTTCCGCATTGTTTCATCTTTCATCTTCCGCATTCTTTCATCTTTCATCTTTCCGCATTGTTTCATCTTTCATCTTTCCGCAATGTTTCATCTTTCATCTTTCCGCATTGTTTCATCTTTCATCTTTCCGCATTCTTTCATCTTTCATCTTTCCGCATTGTTTCATCTTTCATCTTTCCGCATTGTTTAATTTTTCATCTTTCTGCATTGTTTCATCTTTCCGCATTGTTTCATCTTTCATCTTTCCGCATTTTTTCATCTTTCATCTTTCCGCATTGTTTCATCTTTCATCTTTCCGCATTGTTTCATCTTTCATCTTTCCGCATTGTTTCATCTTTCATCTTTACGCATTGTTTCATCTTTCATCTTTCCGCATTCTTTCATCTTTCATCTTTCCGCATTGTTTTATCTTTCCGCATTGTTTCATCTTTCCGCATTGTTTCATCTTTCCGAATTGTTTCATCTTTCATCTTTCCGCATTGTTTCATCTTTCATCTTCCGCATTCTTTCATCTTTCATCTTTCCGCATTGTTTCATCTTTCATATTTCCGCATTGTTTCATCTTTCATCTTCCGCATTCTTTCATCTTTCATCTTTCCGCATTGTTTCATCTTTCATCTTTCCGCATTTTTTCATCTTTCATCTTTCCGCATTGTTTCATCTTTCCGCATTGTTTCATCTTTCCGCATTGTTTCATCTTTCATCTTTACGCATTGTTTCATGTTTCATCTTTCCGCATTCTTTCATCTTTCATCTTTCCGCATTGTTTCATCTTTCATCTTTCCGCATTGTTTCATCCTTTCATCTTTCCGCATTCTTTCATCTTTCATCTTTCCGCATTGTTTCATCTTTCATCTTTCCGCATTGTTTCATCTTTCCGCATTGTTTCATCTTTCATCTTCCGCATTCTTTCATCTTTCATCTTTCCGCATTGTTTCATCTTTCATCTTTCCGCATTCTTTCATCTTTCATCTTTCCGCATTGTTTCATCTTTCATCTTTCCGCATTGTTTCATCTTTCCGCATTGTTTCATCTTTCATCTTCCGCATTCTTTCATCTTTCATCTTTCCGCATTGTTTCATCTTTCATCTTTCCGCATTGTTTCATCTTTCCGCATTGTTTCATCTTTCCGCATTGTTTCATCTTTCCGCATTGTTTCATCTTTCCGCATTGTTTCATCTTTCCGCATTGTTTCATCTTTCCGCATTGTTTCATCTTTCCGCATTGTTTCATCTTTCCGCATTGTTTCATCTTTCCGCATTGTTTCATCTTTCCGCATTGTTTCATCTTTCATCTTTCCGCATTGTTTCATCTTTCATATTCCGCATTCTTTCATCTTTCATTTTTCCGCATTGTTTCATCTTTCATCTTTCCGCATTGTTTCATCTTTCATCTTTCCGCATTGTTTCATCTTTCATCTTTCCGCATTGTTTCATCTTTCATCTTCCGCATTCTTTCATCTTTCATCTTTCCGCATTGTTTCATCTTTCATCTTTCATCTTTCATCTTTCCGCATTCTTTCATCTTTCATCTTTCCGCATTCTTTCATCTTTCATCTTTCCGCATTCTTTCATCTTTCATCTTTCCGCATTGTTTCGTCTTTCATCTTTCCGCATTGTTTCATCTTTCATCTTTCCGCATTGTTTCATCTTTCATCTTTCCGCATTGTTTCATCTTTCATCTTTCCGCATGGTTTCATCTTTCATCTTTCCGCATTCTTTCATCTTTCATCTTTCCGCATTGTTTCATCTTTCATCTTTCCGCAATGTTTCATCTTTCATCTTTCCGCATTGTTTCATCTTTCATCTTTCCGCATTCTTTCATCTTTCATCTTTCCGCATTGTTTCATCTTTCATCTTTCCGCATTCTTTCATCTTTCATCTTTCCGCATTCTTTCATCTTTCATCTTTCCGCATCGTTTCATCTTTCATCTTTCCGCATTGTTTCATCTTTCATCTTTCCGCATTGTTTCATCTTTCCGCATTGTTTCATCTTTCATCTTCCGCATTCTTTCATCTTTCATCTTTCCGCATTGTTTCATCTTTCATCTTTCCGCATTTTTTTATCTTTCATCTTTCCGCATTGTTTCATCTTTCCGCATTGTTTCATCTTTCCGCATTGTTTCATCTTTCCGCATTGTTTCATCTTTCCGCATTGTTTCATCTTTCCGCATTGTTTCATCTTTCCGCATTGTTTCATCTTTCCGCATTGTTTCATCTTTCCGCATTGTTTCATCTTTCCGCATTGTTTCATCTTTCCGCATTGTTTCATCTTTCCGCATTGTTACATCTTTCCGCATTGTTTCATCTTTCCGCATTGTTTCATCTTTCCGCATTGTTTCATCTTTCCGCATTGTTTCATCTTTCCGCATTGTTTCATCTTTCCGCATTGTTTCATCTTTCATCTTTCCGCATTGTTTCATCCTTTCATCTTTCCGCATTCTTTCATCTTTCATCTTTCCGCATTGTTTCATCTTTCATCTTCCGCATTCTTTCATCTTTCATCTTTCCGCATTGTTTCATCTTTCATCTTTCCGCATTGTTTCATCTTTCATCTTTCCGCATTGTTTCATCTTTCATCTTTCCGCATTCTTTCATCTTTCATCTTTCCGCATTGTTTTATCTTTCCGCATTGTTTCATCTTTCCGCATTGTTTCATCTTTCCGAATTGTTTCATCTTTCATCTTTCCGCATTGTTTCATCTTTCATCTTCCGCATTCTTTCATCTTTCATCTTTCCGCATTGTTTCATCTTTCATCTTTCCGCATTGTTTCATCTTTCATCTTCCGCATTCTTTCATCTTTCATCTTTCCGCATTGTTTCATCTTTCATCTTTCCGCAATGTTTCATCTTTCATCTTTCCGCATTGTTTCATCTTTCATCTTTCCGCATTCTTTCATCTTTCATCTTTCCGCATTGTTTCATCTTTCATCTTTCCGCATTGTTTAATTTTTCATCTTTCTGCATTGTTTCATCTTTCCGCATTGTTTCATCTTTCATCTTTCCGCATTTTTTCATCTTTCATCTTTCCGCATTGTTTCATCTTTCATCTTTCCGCATTGTTTCATCTTTCATCTTTCCGCATTGTTTCATCTTTCATCTTTACGCATTGTTTCATCTTTCATCTTTCCGCATTCTTTCATCTTTCATCTTTCCGCATTGTTTTATCTTTCCGCATTGTTTCATCTTTCCGCATTGTTTCATCTTTCCGAATTGTTTCATCTTTCATCTTTCCGCATTGTTTCATCTTTCATCTTCCGCATTCTTTCATCTTTCATCTTTCCGCATTGTTTCATCTTTCATATTTCCGCATTGTTTCATCTTTCATCTTCCGCATTCTTTCATCTTTCATCTTTCCGCATTGTTTCATCTTTCATCTTTCCGCATTTTTTCATCTTTCATCTTTCCGCATTGTTTCATCTTTCCGCATTGTTTCATCTTTCCGCATTGTTTCATCTTTCATCTTTACGCATTGTTTCATGTTTCATCTTTCCGCATTCTTTCATCTTTCATCTTTCCGCATTGTTTCATCTTTCATCTTTCCGCATTGTTTCATCCTTTCATCTTTCCGCATTCTTTCATCTTTCATCTTTCCGCATTGTTTCATCTTTCATCTTTCCGCATTGTTTCATCTTTCCGCATTGTTTCATCTTTCATCTTCCGCATTCTTTCATCTTTCATCTTTCCGCATTGTTTCATCTTTCATCTTTCCGCATTCTTTCATCTTTCATCTTTCCGCATTGTTTCATCTTTCATCTTTCCGCATTGTTTCATCTTTCCGCATTGTTTCATCTTTCCGCATTGTTTCATCTTTCATCTTCCGCATTCTTTCATCTTTCATCTTTCCGCATTGTTTCATCTTTCATCTTTCCGCATTGTTTCATCTTTCCGCATTGTTTCATCTTTCCGCATTGTTTCATCTTTCCGCATTGTTTCATCTTTCCGCATTGTTTCATCTTTCCGCATTGTTTCATCTTTCCGCATTGTTTCATCTTTCCGCATTGTTTCATCTTTCCGCATTGTTTCATCTTTCATCTTTCCGCATTGTTTCATCTTTCATATTCCGCATTCTTTCATCTTTCATTTTTCCGCATTGTTTCATCTTTCATCTTTCCGCATTGTTTCATCTTTC
This sequence comes from Gastracanthus pulcherrimus, assembly GCA_949152435.1. Lineage (NCBI taxonomy): Eukaryota > Metazoa > Arthropoda > Insecta > Hymenoptera > Pteromalidae > Gastracanthus > Gastracanthus pulcherrimus. The sequence goes on along the minus strand of CASCKD010000099.1, from coordinate 1,456,060 downwards.
ATCTTTCCGCATTGTTTCATCTTTCATCTTTCCGCATTGTTTCATCTTTCATCTTCCGCATTCTTTCATCTTTCATCTTTCCGCATTGTTTCATCTTTCATCTTTCATCTTTCATCTTTCCGCATTCTTTCATCTTTCATCTTTCCGCATTCTTTCATCTTTCATCTTTCCGCATTGTTTCGTCTTTCATCTTTCCGCATTGTTTCATCTTTCATCTTTCCGCATTGTTTCATCTTTCATCTTTCCGCATTGTTTCATCTTTCATCTTTCCGCATTGTTTCATCTTTCATCTTTCCGCATTCTTTCATCTTTCATCTTTCCGCATTGTTTCATCTTTCATCTTTCCGCAATGTTTCATCTTTCATCTTTCCGCATTGTTTCATCTTTCATCTTTCCGCATTCTTTCATCTTTCATCTTTCCGCATTGTTTCATCTTTCATCTTTCCGCATTCTTTCATCTTTCATCTTTCCGCATTCTTTCATCTTTCATCTTTCCGCATCGTTTCATCTTTCATCTTTCCGCATTGTTTCATCTTTCATCTTTCCGCATTGTTTCATCTTTCCGCATTGTTTCATCTTTCATCTTCCGCATTCTTTCATCTTTCATCTTTCCGCATTGTTTCATCTTTCATCTTTCCGCATTGTTTCATCTTTCATCTTCCGCAATGTTTCATCTTTCATCTTTCCGCATTGTTTCATCTTTCATCTTTCCGCATTCTTTCATCTTTCATCTTTCCGCATTGTTTCATCTTTCATCTTTCCGCATTTTTTCATCTTTCATCTTTCCGCATTGTTTCATCTTTCCGCATTGTTTCATCTTTCCGCATTGTTTCATCTTTCCGCATTGTTTCATCTTTCCGCATTGTTTCATCTTTCCGCATTGTTTCATCTTTCCGCATTGTTTCATCTTTCCGCATTGTTTCATCTTTCCGCATTGTTTCATCTTTCCGCATTGTTTCATCTTTCCGCATTGTTTCATCTTTCCGCATTGTTTCATCTTTCCGCATTGTTTCATCTTTCCGCATTGTTTCATCTTTCCGCATTGTTTCATCTTTCCGCATTGTTTCATCTTTCCGCATTGTTTCATCTTTCCGCATTGTTTCATCTTTCCGCATTGTTTCATCTTTCCGCATTGTTTCATCTTTCCGCATTGTTTCATCTTTCCGCATTGTTTCATCTTTCCGCATTGTTTCATCTTTCCGCATTGTTTCATCTTTCCGCATTGTTTCATCTTTCCGCATTGTTTCATCTTTCCGCATTGTTTCATCTTTCCGCATTGTTTCATCTTTCCGCATTGTTTCATCTTTCCGCATTGTTTCATCTTTCCGCATTGTTTCATCTTTCCGCATTGTTTCATCTTTCCGCATTGTTTCATCTTTCCGCATTGTTTCATCTTTCCGCATTGTTTCATCTTTCCGCATTGTTTCATCTTTCCGCATTGTTTCATCTTTCCGCATTGTTTCATCTTTCCGCATTGTTTCATCTTTCCGCATTGTTTCATCTTTCCGCATTGTTTCATCTTTCCGCATTGTTTCATCTTTCCGCATTGTTTCATCTTTCCGCATTGTTTCATCTTTCCGCATTGTTTCATCTTTCCGCATTGTTTCATCTTTCCGCATTGTTTCATCTTTCCGCATTGTTTCATCTTTCCGCATTGTTTCATCTTTCCGCATTGTTTCATCTTTCCGCATTGTTTCATCTTTCCGCATTGTTTCATCTTTCCGCATTGTTTCATCTTTCCGCATTGTTTCATCTTTCCGCATTGTTTCATCTTTCCGCATTGTTTCATCTTTCCGCATTGTTTCATCTTTCCGCATTGTTTCATCTTTCATCTTTCCGCATTGTTTCATCTTTCATCTTTCCGCATTGTTTCATCTTTCATCTTTCCGCATTGTTTCAACTTTCATCTTTCCGCATTGTTTCATCTTTCTTCTTTCCGCATTGTTTCATCTTTCATCTTTCCGCATTTTTTCATCTTTCATCTTTCCGCATTGTTTCATCTTTCCGCATTGTTTCATCTTTCCGCATTGTTTCATCTTTCATCTTCCGCATTTTTTCATCTTTCATCTTTCCGCATTGTTTCATCTTTCATCTTTCCGCATTGTTTCATCTTTCATCTTTCCGCATTTTTTCATCTTTCATCTTTCCGCATTTTTTCATCTTTCATCTTTCCGCATTGTTTCATATTTCATCTTTCCGCATTCTTTCATCTTTCATCTTTCCGCATTGTTTCATCTTTCATCTTTCCGCAATGTTTCATCTTTAATCTTTCCGCATTGTTTCATCTTTCATCTTTCCGCATTCTTTCATCTTTCATCTTTCCGCATTGTTTCATCTTTCATCTTTCCGCATTCTTTCATCTTTCCGCATAGTTTCATCTTTCCGCATTGTTTCATCTTTCATCTTTCCGCATTTTTTCATCTTTCATCTTTCCGCATTGTTTCATCTTTCATCTTTCCGCATTCTTTCATCTTTCATCTTTCCGCATTGTTTCATCTTTCATCTTTCCGCAATGTTTCATCTTTCATCTTTCCGCATTGTTTCATCTTTCATCTTTCCGCATTCTTTCATCTTTCATCTTTCCGCATTGTTTCATCTTTCATCTTTCCGCATTCTTTCATCTTTCATCTTTCCGCATTGTTTCATCTTTCATCTTTCCGCATTGTTTCATCTTTCATCTTTCCGCATTGTTTCATCTTTCCGCATTGTTTCATCTTTCATCTTCCGCATTGTTTCATCTTTCATCTTTCAGCATTGTTTCATCTTTCATCTTTCCGCATTGTTTCATCTTTCATCTTCCGTATTCTTTCATCTTTCAACTTTCCGCATTGTTTCATCTTTCATCTTTCCGCATTCTTTCATCTTTCATCTTTCCGCATTGTTTCATCTTTCATCTTTCCGCATTTTTTCATCTTTCATCTTTCCGCATTGTTTCATCTTTCCGCATTGTTTCATCTTTCCGCATTGTTTCATCTTTCCGCATTGTTTCATCTTTCCGCATTGTTTCATCTTTCAGCATTGTTTCATCTTTCCGCATTGTTTCATCTTTCCGCATTGTTTCATCTTTCCGCATTGTTTCATCTTTCCGCATTGTTTCATCTTTCCGCATTGTTTCATCTTTCCGCATTGTTTCATCTTTCCGCATTGTTTCATCTTTCCGCATTGTTTCATCTTTCCGCATTGTTTCATCTTTCAGCATTGTTTCATCTTTCCGCATTGTTTCATCTTTCCGCATTGTTTCATCTTTCCGCATTGTTTCATCTTTCCGCATTGTTTCATCTTTCCGCATTGTTTCATCTTTCCGCATTGTTTCATCTTTCCGCATTGTTTCATCTTTCCGCATTGTTTCATCTTTCATCTTTCCGCATTGTTTCATCTTTCATCTTTCCGCATTGTTTCATCTTTCATCTTTCCGCATTGTTTCATCTTTCATCTTTCCGCATTGTTTCATCTTTCATCTTTCCGCATTGTTTCATCTTTCATCTTTCCGCATTGTTTCATCTTTCATCTTTCCGCATTGTTTCATCTTTCATCTTTCCGCATTGTTTCATCTTTCATCTTTCCGCATTGTTTCATCTTTCATCTTTCCGCATTGTTTCATCTTTCATCTTTCCGCATTGTTTCATCTTTCATCTTTCCGCATTGTTTCATCTTTCCGCATTGTTTCATCTTTCCGCATTGTTTCATCTTTCATCTTCCGCATTTTTTCATCTTTCATCTTTCCGCATTGTTTCATCTTTCATCTTTCCGCATTGTTTCATCTTTCATCTTTCCGCATTGTTTCATCTTTCATCTTTCCGCATTTTTTCATCTTTCATCTTTCCGCATTGTTTCATATTTCATCTTTCCGCATTCTTTCATCTTTCATCTTTCCGCATTGTTTCATCTTTCATCTTTCCGCAATGTTTCATCTTTCATCTTTCCGCATTGTTTCATCTTTCATCTTTCCGCATTCTTTCCTCTTTCATCTTTCCGCATTGTTTCATCTTTCATCTTTCCGCATTGTTTCATCTTTCCGCATAGTTTCATCTTTCCGCATTGTTTCATCTTTCATCTTTCCGCATTTTTTCATCTTTCATCTTTCCGCATTGTTTCATCTTTCATCTTTCCGCATACTTTCATCTTTCATCTTTCCGCATTGTTTCATCTTTCATCTTTCCGCATTGTTTCATCTTTCATCTTTCCGCATTGTTTCATCTTTCATCTTTCCGCATTGTTTCATCTTTCATCTTTCCGCATTGTTTCATCTTTCATCTTTCCGCATTGTTTCATCTTTCATCTTCCGCATTCTTTCATCTTTCATCTTTCCGCATTGTTTCATCTTTTATCTTTCCGCATTCTTTCATCTTTCATCTTTCCGCATTGTTTCATCTTTCATCTTTCCGCATTGTTTCATCTTTCATCTTTCCGCATTTTTTCATCTTTCATCTTTCCGCATTGTTTCATATTTCATCTTTCCGCATTCTTTCATCTTTCATCTTTCCGCATTGTTTCATCTTTCATCTTTCCGCAATGTTTCATCTTTCATCTTTCCGCATTGTTTCATCTTTCATCTTTCCGCATTCTTTCATCTTTCATCTTTCCGCATTGTTTCATCTTTCATCTTTCCGCATTGTTTCATCTTTCCGCATAGTTTCATCTTTCCGCATTGTTTCATCTTTCATCTTTCCGCATTTTTTCATCTTTCATCTTTCCGCATTGTTTCATCTTTCATCTTTCCGCATTCTTTCATCTTTCATCTTTCCGCATTGTTTCATCTTTCATCTTTCCGCATTCTTTCATCTTTCATCTTTCCGCATTGTTTCATCTTTCATCTTTCCGCATTGTTTCATCTTTCATCTTTCCGCATTGTTTCATCTTTCATCTTTCATCTTTCCGCATTGTTTCATCTTTCATCTTCCGCATTCTTTCATCTTTCATCTTTCCGCATTGTTTCATCTTTCATCTTTCCGCATTCTTTCATCTTTCATCTTTCCGCATTGTTTCATCTTTCATCTTTCCGCATTCTTTCATCTTTCATCTTTCCGCATTGTTTCATCTTTCATCTTTCCGCATTGTTTCATCTTTCCGCATTGTTTCATCTTTCATCTTCCGCATTCTTTCACCTTTCATCTTTCCGCATTGTTTCATCTTTCATCTTTCCGCATTGTTTCATCTTTCATCTTTCGCATTCTTTCATCTTTCATCTTTCCGCATTGTTTCATCTTTCATCTTTCCGCATTTTTTCATCTTTCATCTTTCCGCATTGTTTCATCTTTCCGCATTGTTTCATCTTTCATCTTTCCGCATTCTTTCATCTTTCATCTTTCCGCATTCTTTCATCTTTCATCTTTCCGCATTGTTTCATCTTTCATCTTCCGCATTCTTTCATCTTTCATCTTTCCGCATTGTTTCATATTTCATCTTTCCGCATTGTTTCATCTTTCATCTTTCCGCATTGTTTCATCTTTCATCTTTCCGCATTGTTTCATCTTTCATCTTCCGCATTCTTTCATCTTTCATCTTTCCGCATTGTTTCATCTTTCATCTTTCATCTTTCATCTTTCCGCATTCTTTCATCTTTCATCTTTCCGCATTGTTTCATCTTTCATCTTTCCGCATTGTTTCATCTTTCATCTTTCCGCATTCTTTCATCTTTCATCTTTCCGCATTGTTTCACCTTTCATCTTTCCGCATTCTTTCATCTTTCATCTTTCCGCATTCTTTCATCTTTCATCTTTCCGCATTGTTTCATCTTTCATCTTCCGCATTCTTTCATCTTTCATCTTTCCGCATTGTTTCATCTTTTATCTTTCCGCATTGTTTCATCTTTCATCTTTCCGCATTGTTTCATCTTTCATCTTTCCGCATTGTTTCATCTTTCCGCATAGTTTCATCTTTCCGCATTGTTTCATCTTTCATCTTCCGCATTCTTTCATCTTTCATCTTTCCGCATTGTTTCATCTTTCATCTTTCATCTTTCATCTTTCCGCATTCTTTCATCTTTCATCTTTCCGCATTGTTTCATCTTTCATCTTTCCGCATTGTTTCATCTTTCATCTTTCCGCATTGTTTCATCTTTCATCTTTCCGCATTTTTTCATCTTTCATCTTTCCGCATTGTTTCATATTTCATCTTTCCGCATTCTTTCATCTTTCATCTTTCCGCATTGTTTCATCTTTCATCTTTCCGCAATGTTTCATCTTTCATCTTTCCGCATTGTTTCATCTTTCATCTTTCCGCATTCTTTCCTCTTTCATCTTTCCGCATTGTTTCATCTTTCATCTTTCCGCATTGTTTCATCTTTCCGCATAGTTTCATCTTTCCGCATTGTTTCATCTTTCATCTTTCCGCATTTTTTCATCTTTCATCTTTCCGCATTGTTTCATCTTTCATCTTTCCGCATACTTTCATCTTTCATCTTTCCGCATTGTTTCATCTTTCATCTTTCCGCATTGTTTCATCTTTCATCTTTCCGCATTGTTTCATCTTTCATCTTTCCGCATTGTTTCATCTTTCATCTTTCCGCATTGTTTCATCTTTCATCTTTCCGCATTGTTTCATCTTTCATCTTCCGCATTCTTTCATCTTTCATCTTTCCGCATTGTTTCATCTTTTATCTTTCCGCATTCTTTCATCTTTCATCTTTCCGCATTGTTTCATCTTTCATCTTTCCGCATTGTTTCATCTTTCATCTTTCCGCATTTTTTCATCTTTCATCTTTCCGCATTGTTTCATATTTCATCTTTCCGCATTCTTTCATCTTTCATCTTTCCGCATTGTTTCATCTTTCATCTTTCCGCAATGTTTCATCTTTCATCTTTCCGCATTGTTTCATCTTTCATCTTTCCGCATTCTTTCATCTTTCATCTTTCCGCATTGTTTCATCTTTCATCTTTCCGCATTGTTTCATCTTTCCGCATAGTTTCATCTTTCCGCATTGTTTCATCTTTCATCTTTCCGCATTTTTTCATCTTTCATCTTTCCGCATTGTTTCATCTTTCATCTTTCCGCATTCTTTCATCTTTCATCTTTCCGCATTGTTTCATCTTTCATCTTTCCGCATTCTTTCATCTTTCATCTTTCCGCATTGTTTCATCTTTCATCTTTCCGCATTGTTTCATCTTTCATCTTTCCGCATTGTTTCATCTTTCATCTTTCATCTTTCCGCATTGTTTCATCTTTCATCTTCCGCATTCTTTCATCTTTCATCTTTCCGCATTGTTTCATCTTTCATCTTTCCGCATTCTTTCATCTTTCATCTTTCCGCATTGTTTCATCTTTCATCTTTCCGCATTCTTTCATCTTTCATCTTTCCGCATTGTTTCATCTTTCATCTTTCCGCATTGTTTCATCTTTCCGCATTGTTTCATCTTTCATCTTCCGCATTCTTTCACCTTTCATCTTTCCGCATTGTTTCATCTTTCATCTTTCCGCATTGTTTCATCTTTCATCTTTCGCATTCTTTCATCTTTCATCTTTCCGCATTGTTTCATCTTTCATCTTTCCGCATTTTTTCATCTTTCATCTTTCCGCATTGTTTCATCTTTCCGCATTGTTTCATCTTTCATCTTTCCGCATTCTTTCATCTTTCATCTTTCCGCATTCTTTCATCTTTCATCTTTCCGCATTGTTTCATCTTTCATCTTCCGCATTCTTTCATCTTTCATCTTTCCGCATTGTTTCATATTTCATCTTTCCGCATTGTTTCATCTTTCATCTTTCCGCATTGTTTCATCTTTCATCTTTCCGCATTGTTTCATCTTTCATCTTCCGCATTCTTTCATCTTTCATCTTTCCGCATTGTTTCATCTTTCATCTTTCATCTTTCATCTTTCCGCATTCTTTCATCTTTCATCTTTCCGCATTGTTTCATCTTTCATCTTTCCGCATTGTTTCATCTTTCATCTTTCCGCATTCTTTCATCTTTCATCTTTCCGCATTGTTTCACCTTTCATCTTTCCGCATTCTTTCATCTTTCATCTTTCCGCATTCTTTCATCTTTCATCTTTCCGCATTGTTTCATCTTTCATCTTCCGCATTCTTTCATCTTTCATCTTTCCGCATTGTTTCATCTTTTATCTTTCCGCATTGTTTCATCTTTCATCTTTCCGCATTGTTTCATCTTTCATCTTTCCGCATTGTTTCATCTTTCATCTTTCCGCATTTTTTCATCTTTCATCTTTCCGCATTGTTTCATCTTTCATCTTTCCGCATTTTTTCATCTTTCATCTTTCCGCATTGTTTCATCTTTCCGCATTGTTTCATCTTTCATCTTTCCGCATTGTTTCATCTTTCATCTTTCCGCATTGTTTCATCTTTCATCTTTCCGCATTCTTTCATCTTTCATCTTTCCGCATTCTTTCATCTTTCATCTTTCCGCATTCTTTCATCTTTCATCTTTCCGCATTGTTTCATCTTTCATCTTTCCGCATTGTTTCATCTTTCATATTTCCGCATTGTTTCATCTTTCCGCATTGTTTCATCTTTCATCTTCCGCATTCTTTCATCTTTCATCTTTCCGCATTGTTTCATCTTTCATGTTTCCGCATTGTTTCATCTTTCATCTTCCGCATTCTTTCATCTTTCATCTTTCCGAATTGTTTCATCTTTCATCTTTCCGCATTCTTTCATCTTTCATCTTTCCGCATTGTTTCATCTTTCATCTTTCCGCATTTTATCATCTTTCATCTTTCCGCATTGTTTCATCTTTCCGCATTGTTTCATCTTTCCGCATTGTTTCATCTTTCCGCATTGTTTCATCTTTCCGCATTGTTTCATCTTTCCGCATTGTTTCATCTTTCCGCATTGTTTCATCTTTCCGCATTGTTTCATCTTTCCGCATTGTTTCATCTTTCCGCATTGTTTCATCTTTCCGCATTGTTTCATCTTTCCGCATTGTTTCATCTTTCCGCATTGTTTCATCTTTCCGCATTGTTTCATCTTTCCGCATTGTTTCATCTTTCCGCATTGTTTCATCTTTCCGCATTGTTTCATCTTTCCGCATTGTTTCATCTTTCCGCATTGTTTCATCTTTCCGCATTGTTTCATCTTTCATCTTTCCGCATTGTTTCATCTTTCATCTTTCCGCATTGTTTCATCTTTCATCTTTCCGCATTGTTTCATCTTTCATCTTTCCGCATTGTTTCATCTTTCATCTTTCCGCATTGTTTCATCTTTCATCTTTCCGCATTGTTTCATCTTTTATCTTTCCGCATTGTTTCATCTTTCATCTTTCCGCACTGTTTCATCTTTCATCTTTCCGCATTGTTTCATCTTTCCGCATTGTTTCATCTTTCATCTTTCCGCATTGTTTCATCTTTCATCTTTCCGCATTGTTTCATCTTTCATCTTTCCGCATTTTTTCATCTTTCATCTTTCCGCATTGTTTCATCTTTCCGCATTGTTTCATCTTTCATCTTTCCGCATTCTTTCATCTTTCATCTTTCCGCATTGTTTCATCTTTCATCTTTCCGCAATGTTTCATCTTTCATCTTTCCGCATTGTTTCATCTTTCATCTTTCCGCATTGTTTCATCTTTCCGCATTGTTTTTTCTTTCCGCATTGTTTCATCTTTCATCTTTCCGCATTTTTTCATCTTTCATCTTTCCGCATTGTTTCATCTTTCATCTTTCCGCATTCTTTCATCTTTCATCTTTCCGCATTGTTTCATCTTTCATCTTTCCGCATTGTTTCATCTTTCATCTTTCCGCATTGTTTCATCTTTCATCTTTCCGCATTCTTTCATCTTTCATCTTTCCGCATCGTTTCATCTTTCATCTTTCATCTTTCCGCATTGTTTCATCTTTCATCTTCCGCATTCTTTCATCTTTCATCTTTCCGCATTGTTTCATCTATCATCTTTCCGCATTCTTTCATCTTTCATCTTTCCGCATTGTTTCATCTTTCATCTTTCCGCATTCTTTCATCTTTCATCTTTCCGCATTGTTTCATCTTTCATCTTTCGGCATTGTTTCATCTTTCATCTTTCCGCATTGTTTCATCTTTCATCTTTCCGCATTCTTTCATCTTTCATCTTTCCGCATTGTTTCATCTTTCCGCATTGTTTCATCTTTCCGCATTGTTTCATCTTTCCGAATTGTTTCATCTTTCATCTTTCCGCATTGTTTCATCTTTCATCTTCCGCATTCTTTCATCTTTCATCTTTCCGCATTGTTTCATCTTTCATCTTTCCGCATTGTTTCATCTTTCATCTTCCGCATTCTTTCATCTTTCATCTTTCCGCATTGTTTCATCTTTCATCTTTCCGCAATGTTTCATCTTTCATCTTTCCGCATTCTTTCATCTTTCATCTTTCCGCATTGTTTCATCTTTCATCTTTCCGCATTGTTTCATCTTTCATCTTCCGCATTCTTTCATCTTTCATCTTTCCGCATTGTTTCATCTTTCATCTTTCCGCATTGTTTCATCTTTCATCTTTCCGCATTGTTTCATCTTTCATCTTTCCGCATTGTTTCATCTTTCATCTTCCGCATTCTTTCATCTTTCATCTTTCCGCATTGTTGCATCTTTCATCTTTCATCTTTCATCTTTCCGCATTCTTTCATCTTTCATCTTTCCGCATTGTTTCATCTTTCATCTTTCCGCATTGTTTCATCTTTCATCTTTCCGCATTGTTTCATCTTTCCGCATTGTTTCACCTTTCATCTTTCCGCATTCTTTCATCTTTCATCTTTCCGCATTCTTTCATCTTTCATCTTTCCGCATTGTTTCATCTTTCATCTTCCGCATTCTTTCATCTTTCATCTTTCCGCATTGTTTCATTTTTCATCTTTCCGCATTGTTTCATCTTTCATCTTTCCGCATTGTTTCATCTTTCATCTTTCCGCATTGTTTCATCTTTCATCTTTCCGCATTGTTTCATCTTTCATCTTCCCGCATTCTTTCATCTTTCATCTTTCCGCATTGTTTCATCTTTCATCTTTCCGCATTCTTTCATCTTTCATCTTTCCGCATTGTTTCATCTTTCATCTTTCCGCATTGTTTCATCTTTCATCTTTCCGCATTGTTTCATCTTTCCGCATTGTTACATCTTTCATCTTCCGCATTCTTTCATGTTTCATCTTTCCGCATTGTTTCTTCTTTCATCTTTCCGCATTGTTTCATCTTTCATCTTCCGCATTCTTTCATCTTTCATCTTTCCGCATTGTTTCATCTTTCATCTTTCCGCATTCTTTCATCTTTCATCTTTCCGCATTGTTTCATCTTTCATCTTTCCGCATTGTTTCATCTTTCATCTTTCCGCATTGTTTCATCTTTCATCTTTCCGCATTCTTTCATCTTTCATCTTTCCGCATTGTTTCATCTTTCATCTTTCCGCATTCTTTCATCTTTCATCTTTCCGCATTGTTTCATCTTTCATCTTTCCGCAATGTTTCATCTTTCATCTTTCCGCATTGTTTCATCTTTCATCTTTCCGCATTCTTTCATCTTTCATCTTTCCGCATTGTTTCATCTTTCATCTTTCCGCATTCTTTCATCTTTCATCTTTCCGCATTCTTTCATCTTTCATCTTTCAGCATTGTTTCATCTTTCATCTTTCCGCATTGTTTCATCTTTCATCTTCCGCATTCTTTCATCTTTCATCTTTCCGCATTGTTTCATCTTTCATCTTTCCGCATTCTTTCATCTTTCATCTTTCCGCATTGTTTCATCTTTCATCTTTCCGCATTGTTTCATCTTTCATCTTTCCGCATTCTTTCATCTTTCATCTTTCCGCAATCTTTCATCTTTCATCTTTCCGCATTGTTTCATCTTTCATCTTCCGCATTCTTTCATCTTTCATCTTTCCGCATTGTTTCATCTTTCATCTTTCCGCATTGTTTTATCTTTCCGCATTGTTTCATCTTTCATCTTTCCGCATTCTTTCATCTTTCATCTTTCAGCATTGTTTCATCTTTCATCTTTCCGCATTGTTTCATCTTTCATCTTCCGCATTCTTTCATCTTTCATCTTTCCGCATTGTTTCATCTTTCATCTTCCGCATTCTTTCATCTTTCATCTTTCCGCATTGTTTCATCTTTCATCTTTCCGCAATGTTTCATCTTTCATCTTTCCGCATTGTTTCATCTTTCATCTTTCCGTATTCTTTCATCTTTCATCTTTCCGCATTGTTTCATCTTTCATCTTTCTGCATTGTTTCATCTTTCCGCATTGTTTCATCTTTCATCTTTCCGCATTTTTTCATCTTTCATCTTTCCGCATTGTTTCATCTTTCATCTTTCCGCATTGTTTCATCTTTCATCTTTCCGCATTGTTTCATCTTTCATCTTTCCGCATTCTTTCATCTTTCATCTTTCCGCATTCTTTCATCTTTCATCTTTCCGCATTGTTTCATCTTTCATCTTTCCGCATTGTTTCATCTTTCATCTTTCCGCATTGTTTCATCTTTCATCTTTCCGCATTCTTTCATCTTTCATCTTTCCGCATTGTTTCATCTTTCATCTTTCCGCATTGTTTCATCTTTCATCTTCCGCATTCTTTCATCTTTCATCTTTCCGCATTGTTTCATCTTTCATCTTTCCGCAATGTTTCATCTTTCATCTTTCCGCATTGTTTCATCTTTCATCTTTCCGCATTCTTTCATCTTTCATCTTTCCGCATTGTTTCATCTTTCATCTTTCCGCATTGTTTAATCTTTCATCTTTCTGCATTGTTTCATCTTTCCGCATTGTTTCATCTTTCATCTTTCCGCATTTTTTCATCTTTCATCTTTCCGCATTGTTTCATCTTTCATCTTTCCGCATTGTTTCATCTTTCATCTTTCCGCATTGTTTCATCTTTCATCTTTCCGCATTCTTTCATCTTTCATCTTTCCGCATTCTTTCATCTTTCATCTTTCCGCATTGTTTCATCTTTCATCTTTCCGCATTGTTTCATCTTTCATCTTTCCGCATTGTTTCATCTTTCCGCATTGTTTCATCTTTCATCTTCCGCATTCTTTCATCTTTCATCTTTCCGCATTGTTTCATCTTTCATCTTTCCGCATTGTTTCATCTTTCATCTTCCGCATTCTTTCATCTTTCATCTTTCCGCATTGTTTCATCTTTCATCTTTCCGCAATGTTTCATCTTTCATCTTTCCGCATTCTTTCATCTTTCATCTTTCCGCATTGTTTTATCTTTCCGCATTGTTTCATCTTTCCGCATTGTTTCATCTTTCCGAATTGTTTCATCTTTCATCTTTCCGCATTGTTTCATCTTTCATCTTCCGCATTCTTTCATCTTTCATCTTTCCGCATTGTTTCATCTTTCATCTTTCCGCATTGTTTCATCTTTCATCTTCCGCATTCTTTCATCTTTCATCTTTCCGCATTGTTTCATCTTTCATCTTTCCGCAATGTTTCATCTTTCATCTTTCCGCATTGTTTCATCTTTAATCTTTCCGCATTCTTTCATCTTTCATCTTTCCGCATTGTTTCATCTTTCATCTTTCCGCATTGTTTAATCTTTCATCTTTCTGCATTGTTTCATCTTTCCGCATTGTTTCATCTTTCATCTTTCCGCATTTTTTCATCTTTCATCTTTCCGCATTGTTTCATCTTTCATCTTTCCGCATTGTTTCATCTTTCATCTTTCCGCATTGTTTCATCTTTCATCTTTCCGCATTCTTTCATCTTTCATCTTTCCGCATTCTTTCATCTTTCATCTTTCCGCATTGTTTCATCTTTCATCTTTCCGCATTGTTTCATCTTTCATCTTTCCGCATTGTTTCATCTTTCCGCATTGTTTCATCTTTCCGCATTGTTTCATCTTTCCGCATTGTTTCATCTTTCATCTTCCGCATTCTTTCATCTTTCATCTTTCCGCATTGTTTCATCTTTCATCTTTCCGCATTGTTTCATCTTTCATCTTCCGCATTCTTTCATCTTTCATCTTTCCGCATTGTTTCATCTTTCATCTTTCCGCATTTTTTCATCTTTCATCTTTCCGCATTGTATCATCTTTCCGCATTGTTTCATCTTTCCGCATTGTTTCATCTTTCATCTTTACGCATTGTTTCATCTTTCATCTTTCCGCATTCTTTCATCTTTCATCTTTCCGCATTGTTTCATCTTTCATCTTTCCGCATTGTTTCATCCTTTCATCTTTCCGCATTCTTTCATCTTTCATCTTTCCGCATTGTTTCATCTTTCATCTTTCCGCATTGTTTCATCTTTCCGCATTGTTTCATCTTTCATCTTCCGCATTCTTTCATCTTTCATCTTTCCGCATTGTTTCATCTTTCATCTTTCATCTTTCATCTTTCCGCATTCTTTCATCTTTCATCTTTCCGCATTGTTTCATCTTTCATCTTTCCGCATTGTTTCATCTTTCATCTTTCCGCATTGTTTCATCCTTTCATCTTTCCGCATTCTTTCATCTTTCATCTTTCCGCATTGTTTCATCTTTCATCTTTCCGCATTGTTTCATCTTTCCGCATTGTTTCATCTTTCATCTTCCGGATTCTTTCATCTTTCATCTTTCCGCATTGTTTCATCTTTCATCTTTCCGCATTGTTTCATCTTTCCGCATTGTTTCATCTTTCCGCATTGTTTCATCTTTCCGCATTGTTTCATCTTTCCGCATTGTTTCATCTTTCCGAATTGTTTCATCTTTCCGCATTGTTTCATCTTTCATCTTTCCGCATTGTTTCATCTTTCATCTTCCGCATTCTTTCATCTTTCATTTTTCCGCATTGTTTCATCTTTCATCTTTCCGCATTGTTTCATCTTTCATCTTTCCGCATTGTTTCATCTTTCATCTTTCCGCATTGTTTCATCTTTCATCTTCCGCATTCTTTCATCTTTCATCTTTCCGCATTGTTTCATCTTTCATCTTTCATCTTTCATCTTTCCGCATTGTTTCATCTTTCATCTTTCCGCATTCTTTCATCTTTCATCTTTCCGCATTGTTTCGTCTTTCATCTTTCCGCATTGTTTCATCTTTCATCTTTCCGCATTGTTTCATCTTTCATCTTTCCGCATTGTTTCATCTTTCATCTTTCCGCATTGTTTCATCTTTCATCTTTCCGCATTCTTTCATCTTTCATCTTTCCGCATTGTTTCATCTTTCATCTTTCCGCAATGTTTCATCTTTCATCTTTCCGCATTGTTTCATCTTTCATCTTTCCGCATTCTTTCATCTTTCATCTTTCCGCATTGTTTCATCTTTCATCTTTCCGCATTCTTTCATCTTTCATCTTTCCGCATTCTTTCATCTTTCATCTTTCCGCATTGTTTCATCTTTCATCTTTCCGCATTGTTTCATCTTTCATCTTTCCGCATTGTTTCATCTTTCCTCATTGTTTCATCTTTCATCTTCCGCATTCTTTCATCTTTCATCTTTCCGCATTGTTTCATCTTTCATCTTTCCGCATTGTTTCATCTTTCATCTTCCGCAATGTTTCATCTTTCATCTTTCCGCATTGTTTCATCTTTCATCTTTCCGCATTGTTTCATCTTTAATCTTTCCGCATTGTTTCATCTTTCATCTTTCCGCATTTTTTCATCTTTCATCTTTCCGCATTGTTTCATCTTTCCGCATTGTTTCATCTTTCCGCATTGTTTCATCTTTACGCATTGTTTCATCTTTCCGCATTGTTTCATCTTTCCGCATTGTTTCATCTTTCCGCATTGTTTCATCTTTCCGCATTGTTTCATCTTTCCGCATTGTTTCATCTTTCCGCATTGTTTCATCTTTCCGCATTGTTTCATCTTTCCGCATTGTTTCATCTTTCCGCATTGTTTCATCTTTCCGCATTGTTTCATCTTTCCGCATTGTTTCATCTTTCCGCATTGTTTCATCTTTCCGCATTGTTTCATCTTTCCGCATAGTTTCATCTTTCCGCATTGTTTCATCTTTCCGCATTGTTTCATCTTTCCGCATTGTTTCATCTTTCCGCATTGTTTCATCTTTCCGCATTGTTTCATCTTTCCGCATTGTTTCATCTTTCCGCATTGTTTCATCTTTCCGCATTGTTTCATCTTTCCGCATTGTTTCATCTTCCCGCATTGTTTCATCTTTCCGCATTGTTTCATCTTTCCGCATTGTTTCATCTTTCCGCATTGTTTCATCTTTCCGCATTGTTTCATCTTTCCGCATTGTTTCATCTTTCCGCATTGTTTCATCTTTCCGCATTGTTTCATCTTTCATCTTTCCGCATTGTTTCATCTTTCATCTTTCCGCATTGTTTCATCTTTCATCTTTCCGCATTGTTTCATCTTTCATCTTTCCGCATTGTTTCATCTTTCATCTTTCCGCATTGTTTCATCTTTCATCTTTCCGCATTGTTTCATCTTTTATCTTTCCGCATTGTTTCATCTTTCATCTTTCCGCACTGTTTCATCTTTCATCTTTCCGCATTGTTTCATCTTTCCGCATTGTTTCATCTTTCCGCATTGTTTCATCTTTCATCTTCCGCATTCTTTCATCTTTCATCTTTCCGCATTGTTTCATCTTTCATCTTTCCGCATTGTTTCATCTTTCATCTTTCCGCATTGTTTCATCTTTCATCTTTCCGCATTTTTTCATCTTTCATCTTTCCGCATTGTTTCATCTTTCCGCATTGTTTCATCTTTCATCTTTCCGCATTCTTTCATCTTTCATCTTTCCGCATTGTTTCATCTTTCATCTTTCCGCAATGTTTCATCTTTCATCTTTCCGCATTGTTTCATCTTTCATCTTTCCGCATTGTTTCATCTTTCCGCATTGTTTTTTCTTTCCGCATTGTTTCATCTTTCATCTTTCCGCATTTTTTCATCTTTCATCTTTCCGCATTGTTTCATCTTTCATCTTTCCGCATTCTTTCATCTTTCATCTTTCCGCATTGTTTCATCTTTCATCTTTCCGCATTGTTTCATCTTTCATCTTTCCGCATTGTTTCATCTTTCATCTTTCCGCATTCTTTCATCTTTCATCTTTCCGCATCGTTTCATCTTTCATCTTTCATCTTTCCGCATTGTTTCATCTTTCATCTTCCGCATTCTTTCATCTTTCATCTTTCCGCATTGTTTCATCTATCATCTTTCCGCATTCTTTCATCTTTCATCTTTCCGCATTGTTTCATCTTTCATCTTTCCGCATTCTTTCATCTTTCATCTTTCCGCATTGTTTCATCTTTCATCTTTCGGCATTGTTTCATCTTTCATCTTTCCGCATTGTTTCATCTTTCATCTTTCCGCATTCTTTCATCTTTCATCTTTCCGCATTGTTTCATCTTTCCGCATTGTTTCATCTTTCCGCATTGTTTCATCTTTCCGAATTGTTTCATCTTTCATCTTTCCGCATTGTTTCATCTTTCATCTTCCGCATTCTTTCATCTTTCATCTTTCCGCATTGTTTCATCTTTCATCTTTCCGCATTGTTTCATCTTTCATCTTCCGCATTCTTTCATCTTTCATCTTTCCGCATTGTTTCATCTTTCATCTTTCCGCAATGTTTCATCTTTCATCTTTCCGCATTCTTTCATCTTTCATCTTTCCGCATTGTTTCATCTTTCATCTTTCCGCATTGTTTCATCTTTCATCTTCCGCATTCTTTCATCTTTCATCTTTCCGCATTGTTTCATCTTTCATCTTTCCGCATTGTTTCATCTTTCATCTTTCCGCATTGTTTCATCTTTCATCTTTCCGCATTGTTTCATCTTTCATCTTCCGCA
Organism: Gastracanthus pulcherrimus; assembly: GCA_949152435.1. Lineage (NCBI taxonomy): Eukaryota > Metazoa > Arthropoda > Insecta > Hymenoptera > Pteromalidae > Gastracanthus > Gastracanthus pulcherrimus. The sequence continues at coordinate 1,438,423 of CASCKD010000099.1, read as the reverse complement.
TTCTTTCATCTTTCATCTTTCCGCATTGTTGCATCTTTCATCTTTCATCTTTCATCTTTCCGCATTCTTTCATCTTTCATCTTTCCGCATTGTTTCATCTTTCATCTTTCCGCATTGTTTCATCTTTCATCTTTCCGCATTGTTTCATCTTTCCGCATTGTTTCACCTTTCATCTTTCCGCATTCTTTCATCTTTCATCTTTCCGCATTCTTTCATCTTTCATCTTTCCGCATTGTTTCATCTTTCATCTTCCGCATTCTTTCATCTTTCATCTTTCCGCATTGTTTCATTTTTCATCTTTCCGCATTGTTTCATCTTTCATCTTTCCGCATTGTTTCATCTTTCATCTTTCCGCATTGTTTCATCTTTCATCTTTCCGCATTGTTTCATCTTTCATCTTCCCGCATTCTTTCATCTTTCATCTTTCCGCATTGTTTCATCTTTCATCTTTCCGCATTCTTTCATCTTTCATCTTTCCGCATTGTTTCATCTTTCATCTTTCCGCATTGTTTCATCTTTCATCTTTCCGCATTGTTTCATCTTTCCGCATTGTTACATCTTTCATCTTCCGCATTCTTTCATGTTTCATCTTTCCGCATTGTTTCTTCTTTCATCTTTCCGCATTGTTTCATCTTTCATCTTCCGCATTCTTTCATCTTTCATCTTTCCGCATTGTTTCATCTTTCATCTTTCCGCATTCTTTCATCTTTCATCTTTCCGCATTGTTTCATCTTTCATCTTTCCGCATTGTTTCATCTTTCATCTTTCCGCATTGTTTCATCTTTCATCTTTCCGCATTCTTTCATCTTTCATCTTTCCGCATTGTTTCATCTTTCATCTTTCCGCATTCTTTCATCTTTCATCTTTCCGCATTGTTTCATCTTTCATCTTTCCGCAATGTTTCATCTTTCATCTTTCCGCATTGTTTCATCTTTCATCTTTCCGCATTCTTTCATCTTTCATCTTTCCGCATTGTTTCATCTTTCATCTTTCCGCATTCTTTCATCTTTCATCTTTCCGCATTCTTTCATCTTTCATCTTTCAGCATTGTTTCATCTTTCATCTTTCCGCATTGTTTCATCTTTCATCTTCCGCATTCTTTCATCTTTCATCTTTCCGCATTGTTTCATCTTTCATCTTTCCGCATTCTTTCATCTTTCATCTTTCCGCATTGTTTCATCTTTCATCTTTCCGCATTGTTTCATCTTTCATCTTTCCGCATTCTTTCATCTTTCATCTTTCCGCAATCTTTCATCTTTCATCTTTCCGCATTGTTTCATCTTTCATCTTCCGCATTCTTTCATCTTTCATCTTTCCGCATTGTTTCATCTTTCATCTTTCCGCATTGTTTTATCTTTCCGCATTGTTTCATCTTTCCGCATTGTTTCATCTTTCCGAATTGTTTCATCTTTCATCTTTCCGCATTGTTTCATCTTTCATCTTCCGCATTCTTTCATCTTTCATCTTTCCGCATTGTTTCATCTTTCATCTTTCCGCATTGTTTCATCTTTCATCTTCCGCATTCTTTCATCTTTCATCTTTCCGCATTGTTTCATCTTTCATCTTTCCGCAATGTTTCATCTTTCATCTTTCCGCATTGTTTCATCTTTCATCTTTCCGTATTCTTTCATCTTTCATCTTTCCGCATTGTTTCATCTTTCATCTTTCTGCATTGTTTCATCTTTCCGCATTGTTTCATCTTTCATCTTTCCGCATTTTTTCATCTTTCATCTTTCCGCATTGTTTCATCTTTCATCTTTCCGCATTGTTTCATCTTTCATCTTTCCGCATTGTTTCATCTTTCATCTTTCCGCATTCTTTCATCTTTCATCTTTCCGCATTCTTTCATCTTTCATCTTTCCGCATTGTTTCATCTTTCATCTTTCCGCATTGTTTCATCTTTCATCTTTCCGCATTGTTTCATCTTTCATCTTTCCGCATTCTTTCATCTTTCATCTTTCCGCATTGTTTCATCTTTCATCTTTCCGCATTGTTTCATCTTTCATCTTCCGCATTCTTTCATCTTTCATCTTTCCGCATTGTTTCATCTTTCATCTTTCCGCAATGTTTCATCTTTCATCTTTCCGCATTGTTTCATCTTTCATCTTTCCGCATTCTTTCATCTTTCATCTTTCCGCATTGTTTCATCTTTCATCTTTCCGCATTGTTTAATCTTTCATCTTTCTGCATTGTTTCATCTTTCCGCATTGTTTCATCTTTCATCTATCCGCATTTTTTCATCTTTCATCTTTCCGCATTGTTTCATCTTTCATCTTTCCGCATTGTTTCATCTTTCATCTTTCCGCATTGTTTCATCTTTCATCTTTCCGCATTCTTTCATCTTTCATCTTTCCGCATTCTTTCATCTTTCATCTTTCCGCATTGTTTCATCTTTCATCTTTCCGCATTGTTTCATCTTTCATCTTTCCGCATTGTTTCATCTTTCCGCATTGTTTCATCTTTCATCTTCCGCATTCTTTCATCTTTCATCTTTCCGCATTGTTTCATCTTTCATCTTTCCGCATTGTTTCATCTTTCATCTTCCGCATTCTTTCATCTTTCATCTTTCCGCATTGTTTCATCTTTCATCTTTCCGCAATGTTTCATCTTTCATCTTTCCGCATTCTTTCATCTTTCATCTTTCCGCATTGTTTTATCTTTCCGCATTGTTTCATCTTTCCGCATTGTTTCATCTTTCCGAATTGTTTCATCTTTCATCTTTCCGCATTGTTTTATCTTTCCGCATTGTTTCATCTTTCCGCATTGTTTCATCTTTCCGAATTGTTTCATCTTTCATCTTTCCGCATTGTTTCATCTTTCATCTTCCGCATTCTTTCATCTTTCATCTTTCCGCATTGTTTCATCTTTCATCTTTCCGCATTGTTTCATCTTTCATCTTCCGCATTCTTTCATCTTTCATCTTTCCGCATTGTTTCATCTTTCATCTTTCCGCAATGTTTCATCTTTCATCTTTCCGCATTGTTTCATCTTTAATCTTTCCGCATTCTTTCATCTTTCATCTTTCCGCATTGTTTCATCTTTCATCTTTCCGCATTGTTTAATCTTTCATCTTTCTGCATTGTTTCATCTTTCCGCATTGTTTCATCTTTCATCTTTCCGCATTTTTTCATCTTTCATCTTTCCGCATTGTTTCATCTTTCATCTTTCCGCATTGTTTCATCTTTCATCTTTCCGCATTGTTTCATCTTTCATCTTTCCGCATTCTTTCATCTTTCATCTTTCCGCATTCTTTCATCTTTCATCTTTCCGCATTGTTTCATCTTTCATCTTTCCGCATTGTTTCATCTTTCATCTTTCCGCATTGTTTCATCTTTCCGCATTGTTTCATCTTTCCGCATTGTTTCATCTTTCATCTTCCGCATTCTTTCATCTTTCATCTTTCCGCATTGTTTCATCTTTCATCTTTCCGCATTGTTTCATCTTTCATCTTCCGCATTCTTTCATCTTTCATCTTTCCGCATTGTTTCATCTTTCATCTTTCCGCATTTTTTCATCTTTCATCTTTCCGCATTGTATCATCTTTCCGCATTGTTTCATCTTTCCGCATTGTTTCATCTTTCATCTTTACGCATTGTTTCATCTTTCATCTTTCCGCATTCTTTCATCTTTCATCTTTCCGCATTGTTTCATCTTTCATCTTTCCGCATTGTTTCATCCTTTCATCTTTCCGCATTCTTTCATCTTTCATCTTTCCGCATTGTTTCATCTTTCATCTTTCCGCATTGTTTCATCTTTCCGCATTGTTTCATCTTTCATCTTCCGCATTCTTTCATCTTTCATCTTTCCGCATTGTTTCATCTTTCATCTTTCATCTTTCATCTTTCCGCATTCTTTCATCTTTCATCTTTCCGCATTGTTTCATCTTTCATCTTTCCGCATTGTTTCATCTTTCATCTTTCCGCATTGTTTCATCCTTTCATCTTTCCGCATTCTTTCATCTTTCATCTTTCCGCATTGTTTCATCTTTCATCTTTCCGCATTGTTTCATCTTTCCGCATTGTTTCATCTTTCATCTTCCGGATTCTTTCATCTTTCATCTTTGCGCATTGTTTCATCTTTCATCTTTCCGCATTGTTTCATCTTTCCGCATTGTTTCATCTTTCCGCATTGTTTCATCTTTCCGCATTGTTTCATCTTTCCGCATTGTTTCATCTTTCCGAATTGTTTCATCTTTCCGCATTGTTTCATCTTTCATCTTTCCGCATTGTTTCATCTTTCATCTTCCGCATTCTTTCATCTTTCATTTTTCCGCATTGTTTCATCTTTCATCTTTCCGCATTGTTTCATCTTTCATCTTTCCGCATTGTTTCATCTTTCATCTTTCCGCATTGTTTCATCTTTCATCTTCCGCATTCTTTCATCTTTCATCTTTCCGCATTGTTTCATCTTTCATCTTTCATCTTTCATCTTTCCGCATTGTTTCATCTTTCATCTTTCCGCATTCTTTCATCTTTCATCTTTCCGCATTGTTTCGTCTTTCATCTTTCCGCATTGTTTCATCTTTCATCTTTCCGCATTGTTTCATCTTTCATCTTTCCGCATTGTTTCATCTTTCATCTTTCCGCATTGTTTCATCTTTCATCTTTCCGCATTCTTTCATCTTTCATCTTTCCGCATTGTTTCATCTTTCATCTTTCCGCAATGTTTCATCTTTCATCTTTCCGCATTGTTTCATCTTTCATCTTTCCGCATTCTTTCATCTTTCATCTTTCCGCATTGTTTCATCTTTCATCTTTCCGCATTCTTTCATCTTTCATCTTTCCGCATTCTTTCATCTTTCATCTTTCCGCATTGTTTCATCTTTCATCTTTCCGCATTGTTTCATCTTTCATCTTTCCGCATTGTTTCATCTTTCCTCATTGTTTCATCTTTCATCTTCCGCATTCTTTCATCTTTCATCTTTCCGCATTGTTTCATCTTTCATCTTTCCGCATTGTTTCATCTTTCATCTTCCGCAATGTTTCATCTTTCATCTTTCCGCATTGTTTCATCTTTCATCTTTCCGCATTGTTTCATCTTTCATCTTTCCGCATTGTTTCATCTTTCATCTTTCCGCATTTTTTCATCTTTCATCTTTCCGCATTGTTTCATCTTTCCGCATTGTTTTATCTTTCCGCATTGTTTCATCTTTCCGCATTGTTTCATCTTTCCGCATTGTTTCATCTTTCCGCATTGTTTCATCTTTCCGCATTGTTTCATCTTTCCGCATTGTTTCATCTTTCCGCATTGTTTCATCTTTCCGCATTGTTTCATCTTTCCGCATTGTTTCATCTTTCCGCATTGTTTCATCTTTCCGCATTGTTTCATCTTTCCGCATTGTTTCATCTTTCCGCATTGTTTCATCTTTCCGCATTGTTTCATCTTTCCGCATTGTTTCATCTTTCCGCATTGTTTCATCTTTCCGCATTGTTTCATCTTTCCGCATAGTTTCATCTTTCCGCATTGTTTCATCTTTCCGCATTGTTTCATCTTTCCGCATTGTTTCATCTTTCCGCATTGTTTCATCTTTCCGCATTGTTTCATCTTTCCGCATTGTTTCATCTTTCCGCATTGTTTCATCTTTCCGCATTGTTTCATCTTTCCGCATTGTTTCATCTTCCCGCATTGTTTCATCTTTCCGCATTGTTTCATCTTTCCGCATTGTTTCATCTTTCCGCATTGTTTCATCTTTCCGCATTGTTTCATCTTTCCGCATTGTTTCATCTTTCCGCATTGTTTCATCTTTCCGCATTGTTTCATCTTTCCGCATTGTTTCATCTTTCCGCATTGTTTCATCTTTCCGCATTGTTTCATCTTTCCGCATTGTTTCATCTTTCCGCATTGTTTCATCTTTCCGCATTGTTTCATCTTTCCGCATTGTTTCATCTTTCCGCATTGTTTCATCTTTCCGCATTGTTTCATCTTTCCGCATTGTTTCATCTTTCCGCATTGTTTCATCTTTCCGCATTGTTTCATCTTTCCGCATTGTTTCATCTTTCATCTTTCCGCATTGTTTCATCTTTCATCTTTCCGCATTGTTTCATCTTTCATCTTTCCGCATTGTTTCATCTTTCATCTTTCCGCATTGTTTCAACTTTCATCTTTCCGCATTGTTTCATCTTTCATCTTTCCGCATTGTTTCATCTTTCATCTTTCCGCATTGTTTCATCTTTCATCTTTCCGCATTGTTTCATCTTTCCGCATTGTTTCATCTTTCCGCATTGTTTCATCTTTCCGCATTGTTTCATCTTTCATCTTCCGCATTTTTTCATCTTTCATCTTTCCGCATTGTTTCATCTTTCATCTTTCCGCATTGTTTCATCTTTCATCTTTCCGCATTGTTTCATCTTTCATCTTTCCGCATTTTTTCATCTTTCATCTTTCCGCATTTTTTCATCTTTCATCTTTCCGCATTGTTTCATATTTCATCTTTCCGCATTCTTTCATCTTTCATCTTTCCGCATTGTTTCATCTTTCATCTTTCCGCAATGTTTCATCTTTAATCTTTCCGCATTGTTTCATCTTTCATCTTTCCGCATTCTTTCATCTTTCATCTTTCCGCATTGTTTCATCTTTCATCTTTCCGCATTGTTTCATCTTTCCGCATAGTTTCATCTTTCCGCATTGTTTCATCTTTCATCTTTCCGCATTTTTTCATCTTTCATCTTTCCGCATTGTTTCATCTTTCATCTTTCCGCATTCTTTCATCTTTCATCTTTCCGCATTGTTTCATCTTTCATCTTTCCGCAATGTTTCATCTTTCATCTTTCCGCATTGTTTCATCTTTCATCTTTCCGCATTCTTTCATCTTTCATCTTTCCGCATTGTTTCATCTTTCATCTTTCCGCATTCTTTCATCTTTCATCTTTCCGCATTCTTTCATCTTTCATCTTTCCGCATTGTTTCATCTATCATCTTTCCGCATTGTTTCATCTTTCATCTTTCCGCATTGTTTCATCTTTCCGCATTGTTTCATCTTTCATCTTCCGCATTCTTTCATCTTTCATCTTTCAGCATTGTTTCATCTTTCATCTTTCCGCATTGTTTCATCTTTCATCTTCCGCATTCTTTCATCTTTCATCTTTCCGCATTGTTTCATCTTTCATCTTTCCGCATTCTTTCATCTTTCATCTTTCCGCATTGTTTCATCTTTCATCTTTCCGCATTTTTTCATCTTTCATCTTTCCGCATTGTTTCATCTTTCCGCATTGTTTCATCTTTCCGCATTGTTTCATCTTTCCGCAGTGTTTCATCTTTCCGCATTGTTTCATCTTTCCGCATTGTTTCATCTTTCCGCATTGTTTCATCTTTCCGCATTGTTTCATCTTTCCGCATTGTTTCATCTTTCCGCATTGTTTCATCTTTCCGCATTGTTTCATCTTTCCGCATTGTTTCATCTTTCCGCATTGTTTCATCTTTCCGCATTGTTTCATCTTTCCGCATTGTTTCATCTTCCCGCATTGTTTCATCTTTCCGCATTGTTTCATCTTTCCGCATTGTTTCATCTTTCCGCATTGTTTCATCTTTCCGCATTGTTTCATCTTTCCGCATTGTTTCATCTTTCCGCATTGTTTCATCTTTCCGCATTGTTTCATCTTTCCGCATTGTTTCATCTTTCCGCATTGTTTCATCTTTCCGCATTGTTTCATCTTTCCGCATTGTTTCATCTTTCCGCATTGTTTCATCTTTCCGCATTGTTTCATCTTTCCGCATTGTTTCATCTTTCCGCATTGTTTCATCTTTCCGCATTGTTTCATCTTTCCGCATTGTTTCATCTTTCCGCATTGTTTCATCTTTCCGCATTGTTTCATCTTTCCGCATTGTTTCATCTTTCCGCATTGTTTCATCTTTCCGCATTGTTTCATCTTTCCGCATTGTTTCATCTTTCCGCATTGTTTCATCTTTCCGCATTGTTTCATCTTTCCGCATTGTTTCATCTTTCCGCATTGTTTCATCTTTCCGCATTGTTTCATCTTTCCGCATTGTTTCATCTTTCCGCATTGTTTCATCTTTCCGCATTGTTTCATCTTTCCGCATTGTTTCATCTTTCCGCATTGTTTCATCTTTCCGCATTGTTTCATCTTTCCGCATTGTTTCATCTTTCCGCATTGTTTCATCTTTCCGCATTGTTTCATCTTTCATCTTTCCGCATTGTTTCATCTTTCATCTTTCCGCATTGTTTCATCTTTCATCTTTCCGCATTGTTTCATCTTTCATCTTTCCGCATTGTTTCATCTTTCATCTTTCCGCATTGTTTCATCTTTCCGCATTGTTTCATCTTTCCGCATTGTTTCATCTTTCATCTTTCCGCATTGTTTCATCTTTCATCTTCCCGCATTGTTTCATCTTTCATCTTTCCGCATTGTTTCATCTTTCATCTTTCCGCATTGTTTCATCTTTCATCTTTCCGCATTGTTTCATCTTTCCGTATTGTTTCATCTTTCCGCATTGTTTCATCTTTCCGCATTGTTTCATCTTTCCGCATTGTTTCATCTTTCCGCATTGTTTCATCTTTCCGCATTGTTTCATCTTTCATCTTCCGCATTTTTTCATCTTTCATCTTTCCGCATTGTTTCATCTTTCATCTTTCCGCATTGTTTCATCTTTCATCTTTCCGCATTGTTTCATCTTTCATCTTTCCGCATTTTTTCATCTTTCATCTTTCCGCATTGTTTCATATTTCATCTTTCCGCATTCTTTCATCTTTCATCTTTCCGCATTGTTTCATCTTTCATCTTTCCGCAATGTTTCATCTTTCATCTTTCCGCATTGTTTCATCTTTCATCTTTCCGCATTCTTTCATCTTTCATCTTTCCGCATTGTTTCATCTTTCATCTTTCCGCATTGTTTCATCTTTCCGCATAGTTTCATCTTTCCGCATTGTTTCATCTTTCATCTTTCCGCATTTTTTCATCTTTCATCTTTCCGCATTGTTTCATCTTTCATCTTTCCGCATTCTTTCATCTTTCATCTTTCCGCATTGTTTCATCTTTCATCTTTCCGCATTGTTTCATCTTTCATCTTTCCGCATTGTTTCATCTTTCATCTTTCCGCATTGTTTCATCTTTCATCTTTCCGCATTGTTTCATATTTCATCTTTCATCTTTCCGCATTGTTTCATCTTTCATCTTCCGCATTCTTTCATCTTTCATCTTTCCGCATTGTTTCATCTTTCATCTTTCCGCATTCTTTCATCTTTCATCTTTCCGCATTGTTTCATCTTTCATCTTTCCGCATTCTTTCATCTTTCATCTTTCCGCATTGTTTCATCTTTCATCTTTCCGCATTGTTTCATCTTTCCGCATTGTTTCATCTTTCATCTTCCGCATTCTTTCACCTTTCATCTTTCCGCATTGTTTCATCTTTCATCTTTCCGCATTGTTTCATCTTTCATCTTTCGCATTCTTTCATCTTTCATCTTTCCGCATTGTTTCATCTTTCATCTTTCCGCATTTTTTCATCTTTCATCTTTCCGCATTGTTTCATCTTTCATCTTTCCGCATTCTTTCATCTTTCATCTTTCCGCATTCTTTCATCTTTCATCTTTCCGCATTGTTTCATCTTTCATCTTCCGCATTCTTTCATCTTTCATCTTTCCGCATTGTTTCATCTTTCATCTTTCCGCATTGTATCATCTTTCATCTTTCCGCATTGTTTCATCTTTCATCTTTCCGCATTGTTTCATCTTTCATCTTCCGCATTCTTTCATCTTTCATCTTTCCGCATTGTTTCATCTTTCATCTTTCATCTTTCATCTTTCCGCATTCTTTCATCTTTCATCTTTCCGCATTGTTTCATCTTTCATCTTTCCGCATTGTTTCATCTTTCATCTTTCCGCATTGTTTCATCTTTCATCTTTCCGCATTGTTTCACCTTTCATCTTTCCGCATTCTTTCATCTTTCATCTTTCCGCATTCTTTCATCTTTCATCTTTCCGCATTGTTTCATCTTTCATCTTCCGCATTCTTTCATCTTTCATCTTTCCGCATTGTTTCATCTTTTATCTTTCCGCATTGTTTCATCTTTCATCTTTCCGCATTGTTTCATCTTTCATCTTTCCGCATTGTTTCATCTTTCATCTTTCCGCATTGTTTCATCTTTCATCTTTCCGCATTCTTTCATCTTTCATCTTTCCGCATTGTTTCATCTTTCATCTTTCCGCAATGTTTCATCTTTCATCTTTCCGCATTGTTTCATCTTTCATCTTCCCGCATTCTTTCATCTTTCATCTTTCCGCATTGTTTCATCTTTCATCTTTCCGCATTGTTTCATCTTTCATCTTTCCGCATTGTTTCATCTTTCCGCATTTTTTCATCTTTCATCTTTCCGCATTGTTTCATCTTTCATCTTTCCGCATTTTTTCATCTTTCATCTTTCCGCATTGTTTCATCTTTCCGCATTGTTTCATCTTTCCGCATTGTTTCATCTTTCATCTTTCCGCATTGTTTCATCTTTCATCTTTCCGCATTGTTTCATCTTTCATCTTTCCGCATTCTTTCATCTTTCATCTTTCCGCATTCTTTCATCTTTCATCTTTCCGCATTCTTTCATCTTTCATCTTTCCGCATTGTTTCATCTTTCATCTTTCCGCATTGTTTCATCTTTCATATTTCCGCATTGTTTCATCTTTCCGCATTGTTTCATCTTTCATCTTCCGCATTCTTTCATCTTTCATCTTTCCGCATTGTTTCATCTTTCATGTTTCCGCATTGTTTCATCTTTCATCTTCCGCATTCTTTCATCTTTCATCTTTCCGCATTGTTTCATCTTTCATCTTTCCGCATTCTTTCATCTTTCATCTTTCCGCATTGTTTCATCTTTCATCTTTCCGCATTTTTTCATCTTTCATCTTTCCGCATTGTTTCATCTTTCCGCATTGTTTCATCTTTCCGCATTGTTTCATCTTTCCGCATTGTTTCATCTTTCCGCATTGTTTCATCTTTCCGCATTGTTTCATCTTTCCGCATTGTTTCATCTTTCCGCATTGTTTCATCTTTCCGCATTGTTTCATCTTTCCGCATTGTTTCATCTTTCCGCATTGTTTCATCTTTCCGCATTGTTTCATCTTTCCGCATTGTTTCATCTTTCATCTTTCCGCATTGTTTCATCTTTCATCTTTCCGCATTGTTTCATCTTTCATCTTTCCGCATTGTTTCATCTTTCATCTTTCCGCATTGTTTCATCTTTCATCTTTCCGCATTGTTTCATCTTTCATCTTTCCGCATTGTTTCATCTTTTATCTTTCCGCATTGTTTCATCTTTCATCTTTCCGCACTGTTTCATCTTTCATCTTTCCGCATTGTTTCATCTTTCATCTTTCCGCATTGTTTCATCTTTCCGCATTGTTTCATCTTTCCGCATTGTTTCATCTTTCCGCATTGTTTCATCTTTCATCTTCCGCATTCTTTCATCTTTCATCTTTCCGCATTGTTTCATCTTTCATCTTTCCGCATTGTTTCATCTTTCATCTTTCCGCATTGTTTCATCTTTCATCTTTCCGCATTTTTTCATCTTTCATCTTTCCGCATTGTTTCATCTTTCCGCATTGTTTCATCTTTCATCTTTCCGCATTCTTTCATCTTTCATCTTTCCGCATTGTTTCATCTTTCATCTTTCCGCAATGTTTCATCTTTCATCTTTCCGCATTGTTTCATCTTTTATCTTTCCGCATTGTTTCATCTTTCATCTTTCCGCACTGTTTCATCTTTCATCTTTCCGCATTGTTTCATCTTTCATCTTTCCGCATTGTTTCATCTTTTATCTTTCCGCATTGTTTCATCTTTCATCTTTCCGCACTGTTTCATCTTTCATCTTTCCGCATTGTTTCATCTTTCATCTTTCCGCATTGTTTCATCTTTCCGCATTGTTTCATCTTTCCGCATTGTTTCATCTTTCATCTTCCGCATTCTTTCATCTTTCATCTTTCCGCATTGTTTCATCTTTCATCTTTCCGCATTGTTTCATCTTTCATCTTTCCGCATTGTTTCATCTTTCATCTTTCCGCATTTTTTCATCTTTCATCTTTCCGCATTGTTTCATCTTTCATCTTTCCGCATTCTTTCATCTTTCATCTTTCCGCATTGTTTCATCTTTCATCTTTCCGCAATGTTTCATCTTTCATCTTTCCGCATTGTTTCATCTTTCATCTTTCCGCATTCTTTCATCTTTCATCTTTCCGCATTGTTTCATCTTTCATCTTTCCGCAATGTTTCATCTTTCATCTTTCCGCATTGTTTCATCTTTCATCTTTCCGCATTCTTTCATCTTTCATCTTTCCGCATTGTTTCATCTTTCATCTTTCCGCATTCTTTCATCTTTCATCTTTCCGCATTCTTTCATCTTTCATCTTTCCGCATTGTTTCATCTTTCATCTTTCCGCATTGTTTCATCTTTCATCTTTCCGCATTGTTTCATCTTTCATCTTTCCGCATTCTTTCATCTTTCATCTTTCCGCATTGTTTCATCTTTCATCTTCCGCATTCTTTCATCTTTCATCTTTCCGCATTGTTTCATCTTTCATCTTTCCGCATTCTTTCATCTTTCATCTTTCCGCATTGTTTCATCTTTCCGCATTGTTTCATCTTTCCGCATTGTTTCATCTTTCCGCATTGTTTCATCTTTCCGCATTGTTTCATCTTTCCGTATTGTTTCATCTTTCCGCATTGTTTCATCTTTCCGCATTGTTTCATCTTTCCGCATTGTTTCATCTTTCCGCATTGTTTCATCTTTCCGCATTGTTTCATCTTTCCGCATTGTTTCATCTTTCCGCATTGTTTCATCTTTCATCTTTCCGCATTCTTTCATCTTTCATCTTTCCGCATTGTTTCATCTTTCATCTTTCCGCAATGTTTCATCTTTCATCTTTCCGCATTGTTTCATCTTTTATCTTTCCGCATTGTTTCATCTTTCATCTTTCCGCACTGTTTCATCTTTCATCTTTCCGCATTGTTTCATCTTTCATCTTTCCGCATTGTTTCATCTTTTATCTTTCCGCATTGTTTCATCTTTCATCTTTCCGCACTGTTTCATCTTTCATCTTTCCGCATTGTTTCATCTTTCATCTTTCCGCATTGTTTCATCTTTCCGCATTGTTTCATCTTTCCGCATTGTTTCATCTTTCATCTTCCGCATTCTTTCATCTTTCATCTTTCCGCATTGTTTCATCTTTCATCTTTCCGCATTGTTTCATCTTTCATCTTTCCGCATTGTTTCATCTTTCATCTTTCCGCATTTTTTCATCTTTCATCTTTCCGCATTGTTTCATCTTTCCGCATTGTTTCATCTTTCATCTTTCCGCATTCTTTCATCTTTCATCTTTCCGCATTGTTTCATCTTTCATCTTTCCGCATTGTTTCATCTTTCATCTTCCGCATTCTTTCATCTTTCATCTTTCCGCATTGTTTCATCTTTCATCTTTCCGCATTGTATCATCTTTCATCTTTCCGCATTGTTTCATCTTTCATCTTTCCGCATTGTTTCATCTTTCATCTTCCGCATTCTTTCATCTTTCATCTTTCCGCATTGTTTCATCTTTCATCTTTCATCTTTCATCTTTCCGCATTCTTTCATCTTTCATCTTTCCGCATTGTTTCATCTTTCATCTTTCCGCATTGTTTCATCTTTCATCTTTCCGCATTGTTTCATCTTTCATCTTTCCGCATTGTTTCACCTTTCATCTTTCCGCATTCTTTCATCTTTCATCTTTCCGCATTCTTTCATCTTTCATCTTTCCGCATTGTTTCATCTTTCATCTTCCGCATTCTTTCATCTTTCATCTTTCCGCATTGTTTCATCTTTTATCTTTCCGCATTGTTTCATCTTTCATCTTTCCGCATTGTTTCATCTTTCATCTTTCCGCATTGTTTCATCTTTCATCTTTCCGCATTGTTTCATCTTTCATCTTTCCGCATTCTTTCATCTTTCATCTTTCCGCATTGTTTCATCTTTCATCTTTCCGCAATGTTTCATCTTTCATCTTTCCGCATTGTTTCATCTTTCATCTTCCCGCATTCTTTCATCTTTCATCTTTCCGCATTGTTTCATCTTTCATCTTTCCGCATTGTTTCATCTTTCATCTTTCCGCATTGTTTCATCTTTCCGCATTTTTTCATCTTTCATCTTTCCGCATTGTTTCATCTTTCATCTTTCCGCATTTTTTCATCTTTCATCTTTCCGCATTGTTTCATCTTTCCGCATTGTTTCATCTTTCATCTTTCCGCATTGTTTCATCTTTCATCTTTCCGCATTGTTTCATCTTTCATCTTTCCGCATTCTTTCATCTTTCATCTTTCCGCATTCTTTCATCTTTCATCTTTCCGCATTGTTTCATCTTTCATCTTTCCGCATTGTTTCATCTTTCATCTTTCCGCATTGTTTCATCTTTCATATTTCCGCATTGTTTCATCTTTCCGCATTGTTTCATCTTTCATCTTCCGCATTCTTTCATCTTTCATCTTTCCGCATTGTTTCATCTTTCATGTTTCCGCATTGTTTCATCTTTCATCTTCCGCATTCTTTCATCTTTCATCTTTCCGCATTGTTTCATCTTTCATCTTTCCGCATTCTTTCATCTTTCATCTTTCCGCATTGTTTCATCTTTCATCTTTCCGCATTTTTTCATCTTTCATCTTTCCGCATTGTTTCATCTTTCCGCATTGTTTCATCTTTCCGCATTGTTTCATCCTTCCGCATTGTTTCATCTTTCCGCATTGTTTCATCTTTCCGCATTGTTTCATCTTTCCGCATTGTTTCATCTTTCCGCATTGTTTCATCTTTCCGCATTGTTTCATCTTTCCGCATTGTTTCATCTTTCCGCATTGTTTCATCTTTCCGCATTGTTTCATCTTTCCGCATTGTTTCATCTTTCCGCATTGTTTCATCTTTCCGCATTGTTTCATCTTTCCGCATTGTTTCATCTTTCATCTTTCCGCATTGTTTCATCTTTCATCTTTCCGCATTGTTTCATCTTTCATCTTTCCGCATTGTTTCATCTTTCATCTTTCCGCATTGTTTCATCTTTCATCTTTACGCATTGTTTCATCTTTCATCTTTCCGCAATGTTTCGTCTTTTATCTTTCCGCATTGTTTCATCTTTCATCTTTCCGCACTGTTTCATCTTTCATCTTTCCGCATTGTTTCATCTTTCATCTTTCCGCATTGTTTCATCTTTCCGCATTGTTTCATCTTTCCGCATTGTTTCATCTTTCATCTTCCGCATTCTTTCATCTTTCATCTTTCCGCATTGTTTCATCTTTCATCTTTCCGCATTGTTTCATCTTTCATCTTTCCGCATTGTTTCATCTTTCATCTTTCCGCATTTTTTCATCTTTCATCTTTCCGCATTGTTTCATCTTTCCGCATTGTTTCATCTTTCATCTTTCCGCATTCTTTCATCTTTCATCTTTCCGCATTGTTTCATCTTTCATCTTTCCGCAATGTTTCATCTTTCATCTTTCCGCATTGTTTCATCTTTTATCTTTCCGCATTGTTTCATCTTTCATCTTTCCGCACTGTTTCATCTTTCATCTTTCCGCATTGTTTCATCTTTCATCTTTCCGCATTGTTTCATCTTTTATCTTTCCGCATTGTTTCATCTTTCATCTTTCCGCACTGTTTCATCTTTCATCTTTCCGCATTGTTTCATCTTTCATCTTTCCGCATTGTTTCATCTTTCCGCATTGTTTCATCTTTCCGCATTGTTTCATCTTTCATCTTCCGCATTCTTTCATCTTTCATCTTTCCGCATTGTTTCATCTTTCATCTTTCCGCATTGTTTCATCTTTCATCTTTCCGCATTGTTTCATCTTTCATCTTTCCGCATTTTTTCATCTTTCATCTTTCCGCATTGTTTCATCTTTCATCTTTCCGCATTCTTTCATCTTTCATCTTTCCTCATTGTTTCATCTTTCATCTTTCCGCAATGTTTCATCTTTCATCTTTCCGCATTGTTTCATCTTTCATCTTTCCGCATTCTTTCATCTTTCATCTTTCCGCATTGTTTCATCTTTCATCTTTCCGCAATGTTTCATCTTTCATCTTTCCGCATTGTTTCATCTTTCATCTTTCCGCATTCTTTCATCTTTCATCTTTCCGCATTGTTTCATCTTTCATTTTTCCGCATTCTTTCATCTTTCATCTTTCCGCATTCTTTCATCTTTCATCTTTCCGCATTGTTTCATCTTTCATCTTTCCGCATTGTTTCATCTTTCATCTTTCCGCATTGTTTCATCTTTCATCTTTCCGCATTCTTTCATCTTTCATCTTTCCGCATTGTTTCATCTTTCATCTTCCGCATTCTTTCATCTTTCATCTTTCCGCATTGTTCCATCTTTCATCTTTCCGCATTCTTTCATCTTTCATCTTTCCGCATTGTTTCATCTTTCATCTTTCCGCATTTTTTCATCTTTCATCTTTCCGCATTGTTTCATCTTTCCGCATTGTTTCATCTTTCCGCATTGTTTCATCTTTCCGCATTGTTTCATCTTTCCGCATTGTTTCATCTTTCCGCATTGTTTCATCTTTCCGCATTGTTTCATCTTTCCGCATTGTTTCATCTTTCATCTTTCCGCATTCTTTCATCTTTCATCTTTCCGCATTGTTTCATCTTTCATCTTTCCGCAATGTTTCATCTTTCATCTTTCCGCATTGTTTCATCTTTTATCTTTCCGCATTGTTTCATCTTTCATCTTTCCGCACTGTTTCATCTTTCATCTTTCCGCATTGTTTCATCTTTCATCTTTCCGCATTGTTTCATCTTTTATCTTTCCGCATTGTTTCATCTTTCATCTTTCCGCACTGTTTCATCTTTCATCTTTCCGCATTGTTTCATCTTTCATCTTTCCGCATTGTTTCATCTTTCCGCATTGTTTCATCTTTCCGCATTGTTTCATCTTTCATCTTCCGCATTCTTTCATCTTTCATCTTTCCGCATTGTTTCATCTTTCATCTTTCCGCATTGTTTCATCTTTCATCTTTCCGCATTGTTTCATCTTTCATCTTTCCGCATTTTTTCATCTTTCATCTTTCCGCATTGTTTCATCTTTCATCTTTCCGCATTTTTTCATCTTTCATCTTTCCGCATTGTTTCATCTTTCCGCATTGTTTCATCTTTCATCTTTCCGCATTCTTTCATCTTTCATCTTTCCGCATTGTTTCATCTTTCATCTTTCCGCAATGTTTCATCTTTCATCTTTCCGCATTGTTTCATCTTTCATCTTTCCGCATTCTTTCATCTTTCATCTTTCCGCATTGTTTCATCTTTCATCTTTCCGCAATGTTTCATCTTTCATCTTTCCGCATTGTTTCATCTTTCATCTTTCCGCATTCTTTCATCTTTCATCTTTCCGCATTGTTTCATCTTTCATCTTTCCGCATTCTTTCATCTTTCATCTTTCCGCATTCTTTCATCTTTCATCTTTCAGCATTGTTTCATCTTTCATCTTTCCGCATTGTTTCATCTTTCATCTTCCGCATTCTTTCATCTTTCATCTTTCCGCATTGTTTCATCTTTCATCTTTCCGCATTCTTTCATCTTTCATCTTTCCGCATTGTTTCATCTTTCATCTTTCCGCATTTTGTCATCTTTCATCTTTCCGCATTGTTTCATCTTTCCGCATTGTTTCATCTTTCCGCATTGTTTCATCTTTCCGCATTGTTTCATCTTTCCGCATTGTTTCATCTTTCCGCATTGTTTCATCTTTCCGCATTGTTTCATCTTTCCGCATTGTTTCATCTTTCCGCATTGTTTCATCTTTCCGCATTGTTTCATCTTTCCGCATTGTTTCATCTTTCCGCATTGTTTCATCTTTCCGCATTGTTTCATCTTTCCGCATTGTTTCATCTTTCCGCATTGTTTCATCTTTCCGCATTGTTTCATCTTTCCGCATTGTTTCATCTTTCCGCATTGTTTCATCTTCCCGCATTGTTTCATCTTTCCGCATTGTTTCATCTTTCCGCATTGTTTCATCTTTCCGCATTGTTTCATCTTTCCGCATTGTTTCATCTTTCCGCATTGTTTCATCTTTCCGCATTGTTTCATCTTCCCGCATTGTTTCATCTTTCCGCATTGTTTCATCTTTCCGCATTGTTTCATCTTTCCGCATTGTTTCATCTTTCCGCATTGTTTCATCTTTCCGCATTGTTTCATCTTTCCGCATTGTTTCATCTTTCCGCATTGTTTCATCTTTCCGCATTGTTTCATCTTTCCGCATTGTTTCATCTTTCCGCATTGTTTCATCTTTCCGCATTGTTTCATCTTTCCGCATTGTTTCATCTTTCCGCATTGTTTCATCTTTCCGCATTGTTTCATCTTTCCGCATTGTTTCATCTTTCCGCATTGTTTCATCTTTCCGCATTGTTTCATCTTTCCGCATTGTTTCATCTTTCATCTTTCCGCATTGTTTCATCTTTCATCTTTCCGCATTGTTTCATCTTTCATCTTTCCGCATTGTTTCATCTTTCATCTTTCCGCATTGTTTCATCTTTCATCTTTCCGCATTGTTTCATCTTTCATCTTTCCGCATTGTTTCATCTTTCATCTTTCCGCATTGTTTCATCTTTCATCTTTCCGCATTGTTTCATCTTTCATCTTCCGCATTCTTTCATCTTTCATCTTTCCGCATTGTTTCATCTTTCATCTTTCATCTTTCATCTTTCCGCATTCTTTCATCTTTCATCTTTCCGCATTGTTTCATCTTTCATCTTTCCGCATTGTTTCATCTTTCATCTTTCCGCATTGTTTCATCTTTCATCTTTCCGCATTGTTTCACCTTTCATCTTTCCGCATTCTTTCATCTTTCATCTTTCCGCATTCTTTCATCTTTCATCTTTCCGCATTGTTTCATCTTTCATCTTCCGCATTCTTTCATCTTTCATCTTTCCGCATTGTTTCATCTTTTATCTTTCCGCATTGTTTCATCTTTCATCTTTCCGCATTGTTTCATCTTTCATCTTTCCGCATTGTTTCATCTTTCATCTTTCCGCATTGTTTCATCTTTCATCTTTCCGCATTCTTTCATCTTTCATCTTTCCGCATTGTTTCATCTTTCATCTTTCCGCAATGTTTCATCTTTCATCTTTCCGCATTGTTTCATCTTTCATCTTCCCGCATTCTTTCATCTTTCATCTTTCCGCATTGTTTCATCTTTCATCTTTCCGCATTGTTTCATCTTTCATCTTTCCGCATTGTTTCATCTTTCCGCATTTTTTCATCTTTCATCTTTCCGCATTGTTTCATCTTTCATCTTTCCGCATTTTTTCATCTTTCATCTTTCCGCATTGTTTCATCTTTCCGCATTGTTTCATCTTTCATCTTTCCGCATTGTTTCATCTTTCATCTTTCCGCATTGTTTCATCTTTCATCTTTCCGCATTCTTTCATCTTTCATCTTTCCGCATTCTTTCATCTTTCATCTTTCCGCATTGTTTCATCTTTCATCTTTCCGCATTGTTTCATCTTTCATCTTTCCGCATTGTTTCATCTTTCATATTTCCGCATTGTTTCATCTTTCCGCATTGTTTCATCTTTCATCTTCCGCATTCTTTCATCTTTCATCTTTCCGCATTGTTTCATCTTTCATGTTTCCGCATTGTTTCATCTTTCATCTTCCGCATTCTTTCATCTTTCATCTTTCCGCATTGTTTCATCTTTCATCTTTCCGCATTCTTTCATCTTTCAACTTTCCGCATTGTTTCATCTTTCATCTTTCCGCATTTTTTCATCTTTCATCTTTCCGCATTGTTTCATCTTTCCGCATTGTTTCATCTTTCCGCATTGTTTCATCTTTCCGCATTGTTTCATCTTTCCGCATTGTTTCATCTTTCCGCATTGTTTCATCTTTCCGCATTGTTTCATCTTTCCGCATTGTTTCATCTTTCCGCATTGTTTCATCTTTCCGCATTGTTTCATCTTTCCGCATTGTTTCATCTTTCCGCATTGTTTCATCTTTCCGCATTGTTTCATCTTTCCGCATTGTTTCATCTTTCCGCATTGTTTCATCTTTCATCTTTCCGCATTGTTTCATCTTTCATCTTTCCGCATTGTTTCATCTTTCATCTTTCCGCATTGTTTCATCTTTCATCTTTCCGCATTGTTTCATCTTTCATCTTTACGCATTGTTTCATCTTTCATCTTTCCGCAATGTTTCGTCTTTTATCTTTCCGCATTGTTTCATCTTTCATCTTTCCGCACTGTTTCATCTTTCATCTTTCCGCATTGTTTCATCTTTCATCTTTCCGCATTGTTTCATCTTTCCGCATTGTTTCATCTTTCCGCATTGTTTCATCTTTCATCTTCCGCATTCTTTCATCTTTCATCTTTCCGCATTGTTTCATCTTTCATCTTTCCGCATTGTTTCATCTTTCATCTTTCCGCATTGTTTCATCTTTCATCTTTCCGCATTTTTTCATCTTTCATCTTTCCGCATTGTTTCATCTTTCCGCATTGTTTCATCTTTCATCTTTCCGCATTCTTTCATCTTTCATCTTTCCGCATTGTTTCATCTTTCATCTTTCCGCAATGTTTCATCTTTCATCTTTCCGCATTGTTTCATCTTTTATCTTTCCGCATTGTTTCATCTTTCATCTTTCCGCACTGTTTCATCTTTCATCTTTCCGCATTGTTTCATCTTTCATCTTTCCGCATTGTTTCATCTTTTATCTTTCCGCATTGTTTCATCTTTCATCTTTCCGCACTGTTTCATCTTTCATCTTTCCGCATTGTTTCATCTTTCATCTTTCCGCATTGTTTCATCTTTCCGCATTGTTTCATCTTTCCGCATTGTTTCATCTTTCATCTTCCGCATTCTTTCATCTTTCATCTTTCCGCATTGTTTCATCTTTCATCTTTCCGCATTGTTTCATCTTTCATCTTTCCGCATTGTTTCATCTTTCATCTTTCCGCATTTTTTCATCTTTCATCTTTCCGCATTGTTTCATCTTTCATCTTTCCGCATTCTTTCATCTTTCATCTTTCCTCATTGTTTCATCTTTCATCTTTCCGCAATGTTTCATCTTTCATCTTTCCGCATTGTTTCATCTTTCATCTTTCCGCATTCTTTCATCTTTCATCTTTCCGCATTGTTTCATCTTTCATCTTTCCGCAATGTTTCATCTTTCATCTTTCCGCATTGTTTCATCTTTCATCTTTCCGCATTCTTTCATCTTTCATCTTTCCGCATTGTTTCATCTTTCATTTTTCCGCATTCTTTCATCTTTCATCTTTCCGCATTCTTTCATCTTTCATCTTTCCGCATTGTTTCATCTTTCATCTTTCCGCATTGTTTCATCTTTCATCTTTCCGCATTGTTTCATCTTTCATCTTTCCGCATTCTTTCATCTTTCATCTTTCCGCATTGTTTCATCTTTCATCTTCCGCATTCTTTCATCTTTCATCTTTCCGCATTGTTCCATCTTTCATCTTTCCGCATTCTTTCATCTTTCATCTTTCCGCATTGTTTCATCTTTCATCTTTCCGCATTTTTTCATCTTTCATCTTTCCGCATTGTTTCATCTTTCCGCATTGTTTCATCTTTCCGCATTGTTTCATCTTTCCGCATTGTTTCATCTTTCCGCATTGTTTCATCTTTCCGCATTGTTTCATCTTTCCGCATTGTTTCATCTTTCCGCATTGTTTCATCTTTCCGCATTGTTTCATCTTTCATCTTTCCGCATTCTTTCATCTTTCATCTTTCCGCATTGTTTCATCTTTCATCTTTCCGCAATGTTTCATCTTTCATCTTTCCGCATTGTTTCATCTTTTATCTTTCCGCATTGTTTCATCTTTCATCTTTCCGCACTGTTTCATCTTTCATCTTTCCGCATTGTTTCATCTTTCATCTTTCCGCATTGTTTCATCTTTTATCTTTCCGCATTGTTTCATCTTTCATCTTTCCGCACTGTTTCATCTTTCATCTTTCCGCATTGTTTCATCTTTCATCTTTCCGCATTGTTTCATCTTTCCGCATTGTTTCATCTTTCCGCATTGTTTCATCTTTCATCTTCCGCATTCTTTCATCTTTCATCTTTCCGCATTGTTTCATCTTTCATCTTTCCGCATTGTTTCATCTTTCATCTTTCCGCATTGTTTCATCTTTCATCTTTCCGCATTTTTTCATCTTTCATCTTTCCGCATTGTTTCATCTTTCATCTTTCCGCATTTTTTCATCTTTCATCTTTCCGCATTGTTTCATCTTTCCGCATTGTTTCATCTTTCATCTTTCCGCATTCTTTCATCTTTCATCTTTCCGCATTGTTTCATCTTTCATCTTTCCGTAATGTTTCATCTTTCATCTTTCCGCATTGTTTCATCTTTCATCTTTCCGCATTCTTTCATCTTTCATCTTTCCGCATTGTTTCATCTTTCATCTTTCCGCATTCTTTCATCTTTCATCTTTCCGCATTGTTTCATCTTTCATCTTTCCGCATTCTTTCATCTTTCATCTTTCCGCATTCTTTCATCTTTCATCTTTCAGCATTGTTTCATCTTTCATCTTTCCGCATTGTTTCATCTTTCATCTTCCGCATTCTTTCATCTTTCATCTTTCCGCATTGTTTCATCTTTCATCTTTCCGCATTCTTTCATCTTTCATCTTTCCGCATTGTTTCATCTTTCATCTTTCCGCATTTTGTCATCTTTCATCTTTCCGCATTGTTTCATCTTTCCGCATTGTTTCATCTTTCCGCATTGTTTCATCTTTCCGCATTGTTTCATCTTTCCGCATTGTTTCATCTTTCCGCATTGTTTCATCTTTCCGCATTGTTTCATCTTTCCGCATTGTTTCATCTTTCCGCATTGTTTCATCTTTCCGCATTGTTTCATCTTTCCGCATTGTTTCATCTTTCCGCATTGTTTCATCTTTCCGCATTGTTTCATCTTTCCGCATTGTTTCATCTTTCCGCATTGTTTCATCTTTCCGCATTGTTTCATCTTTCCGCATTGTTTCATCTTTCCGCATTGTTTCATCTTCCCGCATTGTTTCATCTTTCCGCATTGTTTCATCTTTCCGCATTGTTTCATCTTTCCGCATTGTTTCATCTTTCCGCATTGTTTCATCTTTCCGCATTGTTTCATCTTTCCGCATTGTTTCATCTTCCCGCATTGTTTCATCTTTCCGCATTGTTTCATCTTTCCGCATTGTTTCATCTTTCCGCATTGTTTCATCTTTCCGCATTGTTTCATCTTTCCGCATTGTTTCATCTTTCCGCATTGTTTCATCTTTCCGCATTGTTTCATCTTTCCGCATTGTTTCATCTTTCCGCATTGTTTCATCTTTCCGCATTGTTTCATCTTTCCGCATTGTTTCATCTTTCCGCATTGTTT
Organism: Gastracanthus pulcherrimus; assembly: GCA_949152435.1. Taxonomy (NCBI): domain Eukaryota; kingdom Metazoa; phylum Arthropoda; class Insecta; order Hymenoptera; family Pteromalidae; genus Gastracanthus; species Gastracanthus pulcherrimus. Next base: position 1,415,107 of record CASCKD010000099.1, on the reverse strand, counting down.
CATCTTTCCGCATTGTTTCATCTTTCATCTTTCCGCATTCTTTCATCTTTCATCTTTCCGCATTGTTTCATCTTTCATCTTTCCGCATTCTTTCATCTTTCATCTTTCCGCATTCTTTCATCTTTCATCTTTCCGCATTGTTTCATCTTTCATCTTTCCGCATTGTTTCATCTTTCATCTTTCCGCATTGTTTCATCTTTCATCTTTCCGCATTGTTTCATCTTTCATCTTTCCGCATTGTTTCATCTTTCATCTTTCCGCATTGTTTCATCTTTCATCTTTCCGCATTGTTTCATCTTTCATCTTTCCGCATTGTTTCATCTTTCATCTTTCCGCATTGTTTCATCTTTCATCTTTCCGCATTGTTTCATCTTTCCGCATTGTTTCATCTTTCCGCATTGTTTCATCTTTCCGCATTGTTTCATCTTTCCGCATTGTTTCATCTTTCATCTTCCGCATTTTTTCATCTTTCATCTTTCCGCATTGTTTCATCTTTCATCTTTCCGCATTGTTTCATCTTTCATCTTTCCGCATTGTTTCATCTTTCATCTTTCCGCATTTTTTCATCTTTCATCTTTCCGCATTGTTTCATATTTCATCTTTCCGCATTCTTTCATCTTTCATCTTTCCGCATTGTTTCATCTTTCATCTTTCCGCAATGTTTCATCTTTCATCTTTCCGCATTGTTTCATCTTTCATCTTTCCGCATTCTTTCATCTTTCATCTTTCCGCATTGTTTCATCTTTCATCTTTCCGCATTGTTTCATCTTTCCGCATAGTTTCATCTTTCCGCATTGTTTCATCTTTCATCTTTCCGCATTTTTTCATCTTTCATCTTTCCGCATTGTTTCATCTTTCATCTTTCCGCATTCTTTCATCTTTCATCTTTCCGCATTGTTTCATCTTTCATCTTTCCGCATTGTTTCATCTTTCATCTTTCCGCATTGTTTCATCTTTCATCTTTCCGCATTGTTTCATCTTTCATCTTTCCGCATTGTTTCATATTTCATCTTTCATCTTTCCGCATTGTTTCATCTTTCATCTTCCGCATTCTTTCATCTTTCATCTTTCCGCATTGTTTCATCTTTCATCTTTCCGCATTCTTTCATCTTTCATCTTTCCGCATTGTTTCATCTTTCATCTTTCCGCATTCTTTCATCTTTCATCTTTCCGCATTGTTTCATCTTTCATCTTTCCGCATTGTTTCATCTTTCCGCATTGTTTCATCTTTCATCTTCCGCATTCTTTCACCTTTCATCTTTCCGCATTGTTTCATCTTTCATCTTTCCGCATTGTTTCATCTTTCATCTTTCGCATTCTTTCATCTTTCATCTTTCCGCATTGTTTCATCTTTCATCTTTCCGCATTTTTTCATCTTTCATCTTTCCGCATTGTTTCATCTTTCCGCATTGTTTCATCTTTCATCTTTCCGCATTCTTTCATCTTTCATCTTTCCGCATTCTTTCATCTTTCATCTTTCCGCATTGTTTCATCTTTCATCTTCCGCATTCTTTCATCTTTCATCTTTCCGCATTGTTTCATCTTTCATCTTTCCGCATTGTATCATCTTTCATCTTTCCGCATTGTTTCATCTTTCATCTTTCCGCATTGTTTCATCTTTCATCTTCCGCATTCTTTCATCTTTCATCTTTCCGCATTGTATCATCTTTCATCTTTCCGCATTGTTTCATCTTTCATCTTTCCGCATTGTTTCATCTTTCATCTTCCGCATTCTTTCATCTTTCATCTTTCCGCATTGTTTCATCTTTCATCTTTCATCTTTCATCTTTCCGCATTCTTTCATCTTTCATCTTTCCGCATTGTTTCATCTTTCATCTTTCCGCATTGTTTCATCTTTCATCTTTCCGCATTTTTTCATCTTTCATCTTTCCGCATTGTTTCATCTTTCCGCATTGTTTCATCTTTCCGCATTGTTTCATCTTTCCGCATTGTTTCATCTTTCCGCATTGTTTCATCTTTCCGCATTGTTTCATCTTTCCGCATTGTTTCATCTTTCCGCATTGTTTCATCTTTCCGCATTGTTTCATCTTTCCGCATTGTTTCATCTTTCCGCATTGTTTCATCTTTCCGCATTGTTTCATCTTTCCGCATTGTTTCATCTTCCCGCATTGTTTCATCTTTCCGCATTGTTTCATCTTTCCGCATTGTTTCATCTTTCCGCATTGTTTCATCTTTCCGCATTGTTTCATCTTTCATCTTTCCGCAATGTTTCATCTTTCATCTTTCCGCATTGTTTCATCTTTCATCTTTCCGCATTCTTTCATCTTTCATCTTTCCGCATTGTTTCATCTTTCATCTTTCCGCAATGTTTCATCTTTCATCTTTCCGCATTGTTTCATCTTTCATCTTTCCGCATTCTTTCATCTTTCATCTTTCCGCATTGTTTCATCTTTCATCTTTCCGCATTCTTTCATCTTTCATCTTTCCGCATTCTTTCATCTTTCATCTTTCAGCATTGTTTCATCTTTCATCTTTCCGCATTGTTTCATCTTTCATCTTCCGCATTCTTTCATCTTTCATCTTTCCGCATTGTTTCATCTTTCATCTTTCCGCATTCTTTCATCTTTCATCTTTCCGCATTGTTTCATCTTTCATCTTTCCGCATTCTTTCATCTTTCATCTTTCCGCATTGTTTCATCTTTCATCTTTCCGCATTTTTTCATCTTTCATCTTTCCGCATTGTTTCATCTTTCCGCATTGTTTCATCTTTCCGCATTGTTTCATCTTTCCGCATTGTTTCATCTTTCCGCATTGTTTCATCTTTCCGCATTGTTTCATCTTTCCGCATTGTTTCATCTTTCCGCATTGTTTCATCTTTCCGCATTGTTTCATCTTTCCGCATTGTTTCATCTTTCCGCATTGTTTCATCTTTCCGCATTGTTTCATCTTTCCGCATTGTTTCATCTTTCCGCATTGTTTCATCTTTCCGCATTGTTTCATCTTCCCGCATTGTTTCATCTTTCCGCATTGTTTCATCTTTCCGCATTGTTTCATCTTTCCGCATTGTTTCATCTTTCCGCATTGTTTCATCTTTCCGCATTGTTTCATCTTTCCGCATTGTTTCATCTTTCCGCATTGTTTCATCTTTCCGCATTGTTTCATCTTTCCGCATTGTTTCATCTTTCCGCATTGTTTCATCTTTCCGCATTGTTTCATCTTTCCGCATTGTTTCATCTTTCCGCATTGTTTCATCTTTCCGCATTGTTTCATCTTTCCGCATTGTTTCATCTTTCCGCATTGTTTCATCTTTCCGCATTGTTTCATCTTTCCGCATTGTTTCATCTTTCCGCATTGTTTCATCTTTCCGCATTGTTTCATCTTTCCGCATTGTTTCATCTTTCATCTTTCCGCATTGTTTCATCTTTCATCTTTCCGCATTGTTTCATCTTTCATCTTTCCGCATTGTTTCATCTTTCATCTTTCCGCATTGTTTCATCTTTCATCTTTCCGCATTGTTTCATCTTTCATCTTTCCGCATTGTTTCATCTTTCATCTTTCCGCATTGTTTCATCTTTCATCTTTCCGCATTGTTTCATCTTTCATCTTTCCGCATTGTTTCATCTTTCATCTTTCCGCATTGTTTCATCTTTCCGCATTGTTTCATCTTTCCGCATTGTTTCATCTTTCCGCATTGTTTCATCTTTCCGCATTGTTTCATCTTTCCGCATTGTTTCATCTTTCATCTTCCGCATTTTTTCATCTTTCATCTTTCCGCATTGTTTCATCTTTCATCTTTCCGCATTGTTTCATCTTTCATCTTTCCGCATTGTTTCATCTTTCATCTTTCCGCATTGTTTCATCTTTCATCTTTCCGCATTGTTTCATCTTTTATCTTTCCGCATTGTTTCATCTTTCATCTTTCCGCACTGTTTCATCTTTCATCTTTCCGCATTGTTTCATCTTTCATCTTTCCGCATTGTTTCATCTTTCCGCATTGTTTCATCTTTCCGCATTGTTTCATCTTTCCGCATTGTTTCATCTTTCATCTTCCGCATTCTTTCATCTTTCATCTTTCCGCATTGTTTCATCTTTCATCTTTCCGCATCGTTTCATCTTTCATCTTTCCGCATTGTTTCATCTTTCATCTTTCCGCATTTTTTCATCTTTCATCTTTCCGCATTGTTTCATCTTTCCGCATTGTTTCATCTTTCATCTTTCCGCATTCTTTCATCTTTCATCTTTCCGCATTGGTTCATCTTTCATCTTTCCGCAATGTTTCATCTTTCATCTTTCCGCATTGTTTCATCTTTTATCTTTCCGCATTGTTTCATCTTTCATCTTTCCGCACTGTTTCATCTTTCATCTTTCCGCATTGTTTCATCTTTCATCTTTCCGCATTGTTTCATCTTTTATCTTTCCGCATTGTTTCATCTTTCATCTTTCCGCACTGTTTCATCTTTCATCTTTCCGCATTGTTTCATCTTTCATCTTTCCGCATTGTTTCATCTTTCCGCATTGTTTCATCTTTCCGCATTGTTTCATCTTTCCGCATTGTTTCATCTTTCATCTTCCGCATTGTTTCATCTTTCATCTTTCCGCATTGTTTCATATTTCATCTTTCATCTTTCCGCATTGTTTCATCTTTCATCTTCCGCATTCTTTCATCTTTCATCTTTCCGCATTGTTTCATCTTTCATCTTTCCGCATTCTTTCATCTTTCATCTTTCCGCATTGTTTCATCTTTCATCTTTCCGCATTCTTTCATCTTTCATCTTTCCGCATTGTTTCATCTTTCATCTTTCCGCATTGTTTCATCTTTCCGCATTGTTTCATCTTTCATCTTCCGCATTCTTTCACCTTTCATCTTTCCGCATTGTTTCATCTTTCATCTTTCCGCATTGTTTCATCTTTCATCTTTCGCATTCTTTCATCTTTCATCTTTCCGCATTGTTTCATCTTTCATCTTTCCGCATTTTTTCATCTTTCATCTTTCCGCATTGTTTCATCTTTCCGCATTGTTTCATCTTTCATCTTTCCGCATTCTTTCATCTTTCATCTTTCCGCATTCTTTCATCTTTCATCTTTCCGCATTGTTTCATCTTTCATCTTCCGCATTCTTTCATCTTTCATCTTTCCGCATTGTTTCATCTTTCATCTTTCCGCATTGTATCATCTTTCATCTTTCCGCATTGTTTCATCTTTCATCTTTCCGCATTGTTTCATCTTTCATCTTCCGCATTCTTTCATCTTTCATCTTTCCGCATTGTTTCATCTTTCATCTTTCATCTTTCATCTTTCCGCATTCTTTCATCTTTCATCTTTCCGCATTGTTTCATCTTTCATCTTTCCGCATTGTTTCATCTTTCATCTTTCCGCATTTTTTCATCTTTCATCTTTCCGCATTGTTTCATCTTTCCGCATTGTTTCATCTTTCCGCATTGTTTCATCTTTCCGCATTGTTTCATCTTTCCGCATTGTTTCATCTTTCCGCATTGTTTCATCTTTCCGCATTGTTTCATCTTTCCGCATTGTTTCATCTTTCCGCATTGTTTCATCTTTCCGCATTGTTTCATCTTTCCGCATTGTTTCATCTTTCCGCATTGTTTCATCTTTCCGCATTGTTTCATCTTTCCGCATTGTTTCATCTTTCCGCATTGTTTCATCTTTCCGCATTGTTTCATCTTTCATCTTTCCGCATTGTTTCATCTTTCATCTTTCCGCATTGTTTCATCTTTCATCTTTCCGCATTGTTTCATCTTTCATCTTTCCGCATTGTTTCATCTTTCATCTTTCCGCATTGTTTCATCTTTTATCTTTCCGCATTGTTTCATCTTTCATCTTTCCGCACTGTTTCATCTTTCATCTTTCCGCATTGTTTCATCTTTCATCTTTCCGCATTGTTTCATCTTTCCGCATTGTTTCATCTTTCCGCATTGTTTCATCTTTCCGCATTGTTTCATCTTTCATCTTCCGCATTCTTTCATCTTTCATCTTTCCGCATTGTTTCATCTTTCATCTTTCCGCATCGTTTCATCTTTCATCTTTCCGCATTGTTTCATCTTTCATCTTTCCGCATTTTTTCATCTTTCATCTTTCCGCATTGTTTCATCTTTCCGCATTGTTTCATCTTTCATCTTTCCGCATTCTTTCATCTTTCATCTTTCCGCATTGGTTCATCTTTCATCTTTCCGCAATGTTTCATCTTTCATCTTTCCGCATTGTTTCATCTTTTATCTTTCCGCATTGTTTCATCTTTCATCTTTCCGCACTGTTTCATCTTTCATCTTTCCGCATTGTTTCATCTTTCATCTTTCCGCATTGTTTCATCTTTTATCTTTCCGCATTGTTTCATCTTTCATCTTTCCGCACTGTTTCATCTTTCATCTTTCCGCATTGTTTCATCTTTCATCTTTCCGCATTGTTTCATCTTTCCGCATTGTTTCATCTTTCCGCATTGTTTCATCTTTCATCTTCCGCATTCTTTCATCTTTCATCTTTCCGCATTGTTTCATCTTTCATCTTTCCGCATTGTTTCATCTTTCATCTTTCCGCATTGTTTCATCTTTCATCTTTCCGCATTTTTTCATCTTTCATCTTTCCGCATTGTTTCATCTTTCCGCATTGTTTCATCTTTCATCTTTCCGCATTCTTTCATCTTTCATCTTTCCGCATTGTTTCATCTTTCATCTTTCCGCAATGTTTCATCTTTCATCTTTCCGCATTGTTTCATCTTTCATCTTTCCGCATTCTTTCATCTTTCATCTTTCCGCATTGTTTCATCTTTCATCTTTCCGCATTGTTTCATCTTTCATCTTTCCGCATTCTTTCATCTTTCATCTTTCCGCATTGTTTCATCTTTCATCTTTCCGCATTCTTTCATCTTTCATCTTTCCGCATTGTTTCATCTTTCATCTTCCGCATTCTTTCATCTTTCATCTTTCCGCATTGTTTCATCTTTCATCTTTCCGCATTCTTTCATCTTTCATCTTTCCGCATTGTTTCATCTTTCATCTTTCCGCATTTTTTCATCTTTCATCTTTCCGCATTGTTTCATCTTTCCGCATTGTTTCATCTTTCCGCATTGTTTCATCTTTCCGCATTGTTTCATCTTTCCGCATTGTTTCATCTTTCCGCATTGTTTCATCTTTCCGCATTGTTTCATCTTTCCGCATTGTTTCATCTTTCCGCATTGTTTCATCTTTCCGCATTGTTTCATCTTTCCGCATTGTTTCATCTTTCCGCATTGTTTCATCTTTCCGCATTGTTTCATCTTTCCGCATTGTTTCATCTTTCCGCATTGTTTCATCTTTCCGCATTGTTTCATCTTTCCGCATTGTTTCATCTTTCCGCATTGTTTCATCTTCCCGCATTGTTTCATCTTTCCGCATTGTTTCATCTTTCCGCATTGTTTCATCTTTCCGCATTGTTTCATCTTTCCGCATTGTTTCATCTTTCCGCATTGTTTCATCTTTCATCTTTCCGCAATGTTTCATCTTTCATCTTTCCGCATTGTTTCATCTTTCATCTTTCCGCATTCTTTCATCTTTCATCTTTCCGCATTGTTTCATCTTTCATCTTTCCGCAATGTTTCATCTTTCATCTTTCCGCATTGTTTCATCTTTCATCTTTCCGCATTCTTTCATCTTTCATCTTTCCGCATTGTTTCATCTTTCATCTTTCCGCATTCTTTCATCTTTCATCTTTCCGCATTCTTTCATCTTTCATCTTTCAGCATTGTTTCATCTTTCATCTTTCCGCATTGTTTCATCTTTCATCTTCCGCATTCTTTCATCTTTCATCTTTCCGCATTGTTTCATCTTTCATCTTTCCGCATTCTTTCATCTTTCATCTTTCCGCATTGTTTCATCTTTCATCTTTCCGCATTTTTTCATCTTTCATCTTTCCGCATTGTTTCATCTTTCCGCATTGTTTCATCTTTCCGCATTGTTTCATCTTTCCGCATTGTTTCATCTTTCCGCATTGTTTCATCTTTCCGCATTGTTTCATCTTTCCGCATTGTTTCATCTTTCCGCATTGTTTCATCTTTCCGCATTGTTTCATCTTTCCGCATTGTTTCATCTTTCCGCATTGTTTCATCTTTCCGCATTGTTTCATCTTTCCGCATTGTTTCATCTTTCCGCATTGTTTCATCTTTCCGCATTGTTTCATCTTCCCGCATTGTTTCATCTTTCCGCATTGTTTCATCTTTCCGCATTGTTTCATCTTTCCGCATTGTTTCATCTTTCCGCATTGTTTCATCTTTCCGCATTGTTTCATCTTTCCGCATTGTTTCATCTTTCCGCATTGTTTCATCTTTCCGCATTGTTTCATCTTTCCGCATTGTTTCATCTTTCCGCATTGTTTCATCTTTCCGCATTGTTTCATCTTTCCGCATTGTTTCATCTTTCCGCATTGTTTCATCTTTCCGCATTGTTTCATCTTTCCGCATTGTTTCATCTTTCCGCATTGTTTCATCTTTCCGCATTGTTTCATCTTTCCGCATTGTTTCATCTTTCCGCATTGTTTCATCTTTCCGCATTGTTTCATCTTTCATCTTTCCGCATTGTTTCATCTTTCATCTTTCCGCATTGTTTCATCTTTCATCTTTCCGCATTGTTTCATCTTTCATCTTTCCGCATTGTTTCATCTTTCATCTTTCCGCATTGTTTCATCTTTCATCTTTCCGCATTGTTTCATCTTTCATCTTTCCGCATTGTTTCATCTTTCATCTTTCCGCATTGTTTCATCTTTCATCTTTCCGCATTGTTTCATCTTTCATCTTTCCGCATTGTTTCATCTTTCCGCATTGTTTCATCTTTCCGCATTGTTTCATCTTTCCGCATTGTTTCATCTTTCCGCATTGTTTCATCTTTCCGCATTGTTTCATCTTTCATCTTCCGCATTTTTTCATCTTTCATCTTTCCGCATTGTTTCATCTTTCATCTTTCCGCAATGTTTCATCTTTCATCTTTCCGCATTGTTTCATCTTTCATCTTTCCGCATTCTTTCATCTTTCATCTTTCCGCATTGTTTCATCTTTCATCTTTCCGCATTGTTTCATCTTTCATCTTTCCGCATTCTTTCATCTTTCATCTTTCCGCATTGTTTCATCTTTCATCTTTCCGCATTCTTTCATCTTTCATCTTTCCGCATTGTTTCATCTTTCATCTTCCGCATTCTTTCATCTTTCATCTTTCCGCATTGTTTCATCTTTCATCTTTCCGCATTCTTTCATCTTTCATCTTTCCGCATTGTTTCATCTTTCATCTTTCCGCATTTTTTCATCTTTCATCTTTCCGCATTGTTTCATCTTTCCGCATTGTTTCATCTTTCCGCATTGTTTCATCTTTCCGCATTGTTTCATCTTTCCGCATTGTTTCATCTTTCCGCATTGTTTCATCTTTCCGCATTGTTTCATCTTTCCGCATTGTTTCATCTTTCCGCATTGTTTCATCTTTCCGCATTGTTTCATCTTTCCGCATTGTTTCATCTTTCCGCATTGTTTCATCTTTCCGCATTGTTTCATCTTTCCGCATTGTTTCATCTTTCCGCATTGTTTCATCTTTCCGCATTGTTTCATCTTTCCGCATTGTTTCATCTTTCCGCATTGTTTCATCTTTCCGCATTGTTTCATCTTTCCGCATTGGTTCATCTTTCATCTTTCCGCAATGTTTCATCTTTCATCTTTCCGCATTGTTTCATCTTTCATCTTTCCGCATTCTTTCATCTTTCATCTTTCCGCATTGTTTCATCTTTCATCTTTCCGCAATGTTTCATCTTTCATCTTTCCGCATTGTTTCATCTTTCATCTTTCCGCATTCTTTCATCTTTCATCTTTCCGCATTGTTTCATCTTCATCTTTCCGCATTCTTTCATCTTTCATCTTTCCGCATTCTTTCATCTTTCATCTTTCAGCATTGTTTCATCTTTCATCTTTCCGCATTGTTTCATCTTTCATCTTCCGCATTCTTTCATCTTTCATCTTTCCGCATTGTTTCATCTTTCATCTTTCCGCATTCTTTCATCTTTCATCTTTCCGCATTGTTTCATCTTTCATCTTTCCGCATTTTTTCATCTTTCATCTTTTCGCATTGTTTCATCTTTCCGCATTGTTTCATCTTTCCGCATTGTTTCATCTTTCCGCATTGTTTCATCTTTCCGCATTGTTTCATCTTTCCGCATTGTTTCATCTTTCCGCATTGTTTCATCTTTCCGCATTGTTTCATCTTTCCGCATTGTTTCATCTTTCCGCATTGTTTCATCTTTCCGCATTGTTTCATCTTTCCGCATTGTTTCATCTTTCCGCATTGTTTCATCTTTCCGCATTGTTTCATCTTCCCGCATTGTTTCATCTTTCCGCATTGTTTCATCTTTCCGCATTGTTTCATCTTTCCGCATTGTTTCATCTTTCCGCATTGTTTCATCTTTCCGCATTGTTTCATCTTTCCGCATTGTTTCATCTTTCCGCATTGTTTCATCTTTCCGCATTGTTTCATCTTTCCGCATTGTTTCATCTTTCCGCATTGTTTCATCTTTCCGCATTGTTTCATCTTTCCGCATTGTTTCATCTTTCCGCATTGTTTCATCTTTCCGCATTGTTTCATCTTTCCGCATTGTTTCATCTTTCCGCATTGTTTCATCTTTCCGCATTGTTTCATCTTTCATCTTTCCGCATTGTTTCATCTTTCATCTTTCCGCATTGTTTCATCTTTCATCTTTCCGCATTGTTTCATCTTTCATCTTTCCGCATTGTTTCATCTTTCATCTTTCCGCATTGTTTCATCTTTCATCTTTCCGCATTGTTTCATCTTTCATCTTTCCGCATTGTTTCATCTTTCATCTTTCCGCATTGTTTCATCTTTCATCTTTCCGCATTGTTTCATCTTTCATCTTTCCGCATTGTTTCATCTTTCCGCATTGTTTCATCTTTCCGCATTGTTTCATCTTTCCGCATTGTTTCATCTTTCCGCATTGTTTCATCTTTCCGCATTGTTTCATCTTTCCGCATTGTTTCATCTTTCCGCATTGTTTCATCTTTCATCTTCCGCATTTTTTCATCTTTCATCTTTCCGCATTGTTTCATCTTTCATCTTTCCGCATTGTTTCATCTTTCATCTTTCCGCATTGTTTCATCTTTCATCTTTCCGCATTGTTTCATCTTTCATCTTTCCGCATTGTTTCATCTTTTATCTTTCCGCATTGTTTCATCTTTCATCTTTCCGCACTGTTTCATCTTTCATCTTTCCGCATTGTTTCATCTTTCATCTTTCCGCATTGTTTCATCTTTCCGCATTGTTTCATCTTTCCGCATTGTTTCATCTTTCCGCATTGTTTCATCTTTCCGCATTGTTTCATCTTTCCGCATTGTTTCATCTTTCATCTTCCGCATTCTTTCATCTTTCATCTTTCCGCATTGTTTCATCTTTCATCTTTCCGCATCGTTTCATCTTTCATCTTTCCGCATTGTTTCATCTTTCATCTTTCCGCATTTTTTCATCTTTCATCTTTCCGCATTGTTCATCTTCACTCGCATTGTTTCATCTTTCCGCATTGTTTCATCTTTCATCTTTCCGCATTCTTTCATCTTTCATCTTTCCGCATTGGTTCATCTTTCATCTTTCCGCAATGTTTCATCTTTCATCTTTCCGCATTGTTTCATCTTTTATCTTTCCGCATTGTTTCATCTTTCATCTTTCCGCACTGTTTCATCTTTCATCTTTCCGCATTGTTTCATCTTTCATCTTTCCGCATTGTTTCATCTTTTATCTTTCCGCATTGTTTCATCTTTCATCTTTCCGCACTGTTTCATCTTTCATCTTTCCGCATTGTTTCATCTTTCATCTTTCCGCATTGTTTCATCTTTCCGCATTGTTATCATCTTTCCGCATTGTTTCATCTTTCCGCATTGTTTCATCTTTCATCTTCCGCATTCTTTCATCTTTCATCTTTCCGCATTGTTTCATCTTTCATCTTTCCGCAATGTTTCATCTTTCATCTTTCCGCATTGTTTCATCTTTCATCTTTCCGCATTTTTTCATCTTTCATCTTTCCGCATTGTTTCATCTTTCCGCATTGTTTCATCTTTCATCTTTCCGCATTCTTTCATCTTTCATCTTTCCGCATTGTTTCATCTTTCATCTTTCCGCAATGTTTCATCTTTCATCTTTCCGCATTGTTTCATCTTTCATCTTTCCGCATTCTTTCATCTTTCATCTTTCCGCATTGTTTCATCTTTCATCTTTCCGCATTGTTTCATCTTTCATCTTTCCGCATTCTTTCATCTTTCATCTTTCCGCATTGTTTCATCTTTCATCTTTCCGCATTCTTTCATCTTTCATCTTTCCGCATTGTTTCATCTTTCATCTTCCGCATTCTTTCATCTTTCATCTTTCCGCATTGTTTCATCTTTCATCTTTCCGCATTCTTTCATCTTTCATCTTTCCGCATTGTTTCATCTTTCATCTTTCCGCATTTTTTCATCTTTCATCTTTCCGCATTGTTTCATCTTTCCGCATTGTTTCATCTTTCCGCATTGTTTCATCTTTCCGCATTGTTTCATCTTTCCGCATTGTTTCATCTTTCCGCATTGTTTCATCTTTCCGCATTGTTTCATCTTTCCGCATTGTTTCATCTTTCCGCATTGTTTCATCTTTCCGCATTGTTTCATCTTTCCGCATTGTTTCATCTTTCCGCATTGTTTCATCTTTCCGCATTGTTTCATCTTTCCGCATTGTTTCATCTTTCCGCATTGTTTCATCTTTCCGCATTGTTTCATCTTTCCGGATTGTTTCATCTTCCCGCATTGTTTCATCTTTCCGCATTGTTTCATCTTTCCGCATTGTTTCATCTTTCCGCATTGTTTCATCTTTCCGCATTGTTTCATCTTTCCGCATTGTTTCATCTTTCCGCATTGTTTCATCTTTCCGCATTGTTTCATCTTTCCGCATTGTTTCATCTTTCCGCATTGTTTCCTCTTTCCGCATTGTTTCATCTTTCCGCATTGTTTCATCTTTCCGCATTGTTTCATCTTTCCGCATTGTTTCATCTTCCCGCATTGTTTCATCTTTCCGCATTGTTTCATCTTTCCGCATTGTTTCATCTTTCCGCATTGTTTCATCTTTCCGCATTGTTTCATCTTTCCGCATTGTTTCATCTTTCCGCATTGTTTCATCTTTCCGCATTGTTTCATCTTTCCGCATTGTTTCATCTTTCCGCATTGTTTCATCTTTCCGCATTGTTTCATCTTTCCGCATTGTTTCATCTTTCCGCATTGTTTCATCTTTCCGCATTGTTTCATCTTTCCGCATTGTTTCATCTTTCCGCATTGTTTCATCTTTCCGCATTGTTTCATCTTTCCGCATTGTTTCATCTTTCCGCATTGTTTCATCTTTCCGCATTGTTTCATCTTTCCGCATTGTTTCATCTTTCCGCATTGTTTCATCTTTCCGCATTGTTTCATCTTTCCGCATTGTTTCATCTTTCCGCATTGTTTCATCTTTCATCTTTCCGCATTGTTTCATCTTTCATCTTTCCGCATTGTTTCATCTTTCATCTTTCCGCATTGTTTCATCTTTCATCTTTCCGCATTGTTTCATCTTTCATCTTTCCGCATTGTTTCATCTTTCATCTTTCCGCATTGTTTCATCTTTCATCTTTCCGCATTGTTTCATCTTTCATCTTTCCGCATTGTTTCATCTTTCATCTTTCCGCATTGTTTCATCTTTCATCTTTCCGCATTGTTTCATCTTTCATCTTTCCGCATTGTTTCATCTTTCCGCATTGTTTCATCTTTCCGCATTGTTTCATCTTTCCGCATTGTTTCATCTTTCCGCATTGTTTCATCTTTCCGCATTGTTTCATCTTTCCGCATTGTTTCATCTTTCATCTTCCGCATTTTTTCATCTTTCATCTTTCCGCATTGTTTCATCTTTCATCATTCCGCATTGTTTCATCTTTCATCTTTCCGCATTGTTTCATCTTTCATCTTTCCGCATTTTTTCATCTTTCATCTTTCCGCATTGTTTCATATTTCATCTTTCCGCATTCTTTCATCTTTCATCTTTCCGCATTGTTTCATCTTTCATCTTTCCGCAATGTTTCATCTTTCATCTTTCCGCATTGTTTCATCTTTCATCTTTCCGCATTCTTTCATCTTTCATCTTTCCGCATTGTTTCATCTTTCATCTTTCCGCATTGTTTCATCTTTCCGCATAGTTTCATCTTTCCGCATTGTTTCATCTTTCATCTTTCCGCATTTTTTCATCTTTCATCTTTCCGCATTGTTTCATCTTTCATCTTTCCGCATTCTTTCATCTTTCATCTTTCCGCATTGTTTCATCTTTCATCTTTCCGCATTGTTTCATCTTTCATCTTTCCGCATTGTTTCATCTTTCATCTTTCCGCATTGTTTCATCTTTCATCTTTCCGCATTGTTTCATATTTCATCTTTCATCTTTCCGCATTGTTTCATCTTTCATCTTCCGCATTCTTTCATCTTTCATCTTTCCGCATTGTTTCATCTTTCATCTTTCCGCATTCTTTCATCTTTCATCTTTCCGCATTGTTTCATCTTTCATCTTTCCGCATTGTTTCATCTTTCATCTTTCCGCATTGTTTCATCTTTCATCTTTCCGCATTGTTTCATCTTTCCGCATTGTTTCATCTTTCATCTTCCGCATTCTTTCACCTTTCATCTTTCCGCATTGTTTCATCTTTCATCTTTCCGCATTGTTTCATCTTTCATCTTTCGCATTCTTTCATCTTTCATCTTTCCGCATTGTTTCATCTTTCATCTTTCCGCATTTTTTCATCTTTCATCTTTCCGCATTGTTTCATCTTTCCGCATTGTTTCATCTTTCATCTTTCCGCATTCTTTCATCTTTCATCTTTCCGCATTCTTTCATCTTTCATCTTTCCGCATTGTTTCATCTTTCATCTTCCGCATTCTTTCATCTTTCATCTTTCCGCATTGTTTCATCTTTCATCTTTCCGCATTGTATCATCTTTCATCTTTCCGCATTGTTTCATCTTTCATCTTTCCGCATTGTTTCATCTTTCATCTTCCGCATTCTTTCATCTTTCATCTTTCCGCATTGTTTCATCTTTCATCTTTCATCTTTCATCTTTCCGCATTCTTTCATCTTTCATCTTTCCGCATTGTTTCATCTTTCATCTTTCCGCATTGTTTCATCTTTCATCTTTCCGCATTTTTTCATCTTTCATCTTTCCGCATTGTTTCATCTTTCCGCATTGTTTCATCTTTCCGCATTGTTTCATCTTTCCGCATTGTTTCATCTTTCATCTTTCCGCATTGTTTCATCTTTCATCTTTCCGCATTGTTTCATCTTTCATCTTTCCGCATTGTTTCATCTTTCATCTTTCCGCATTGTTTCATCTTTCATCTTTCCGCATTGTTTCATCTTTCATCTTTCCGCATTGTTTCATCTTTCATCTTTCCGCATTTTTTCATCTTTCATCTTTCCGCATTGTTTCATCTTTCCGCATTGTTTCATCTTTCATCTTTCCGCATTCTTTCATCTTTCATCTTTCCGCATTGTTTCATCTTTTATCTTTCAGCAATGATTCATCTTTCATCTTTCCGCATTGTTTCATCTTTTATCTTTCCGCATTGTTTCATCTTTCATCTTTCCGCACTGTTTCATCTTTCATCTTTCCGCATTGTTTCATCTTTCATCTTTCCGCATTGTTTCATCTTTTATCTTTCCGCATTGTTTCATCTTTCATCTTTCCGCACTGTTTCATCTTTCATCTTTCCGCATTGTTTCATCTTTCATCTTTCCGCATTGTTTCATCTTTCCGCATTGTTTCATCTTTCCGCATTGTTTCATCTTTCCGCATTGTTTCATCTTTCATCTTCCGCATTCTTTCATCTTTCATCTTTCCGCATTGTTTCATCTTTCATCTTTCCGCATTGTTTCATCTTTCATCTTTCCGCATTGTTTCATCTTTCATCTTTCCGCATTTTTTCATCTTTCATCTTTCCGCATTGTTTCATCTTTCCGCATTGTTTCATCTTTCATCTTTCCGCATTCTTTCATCTTTCATCTTTCCGCATTGTTTCATCTTTCATCTTTCCGCAATGTTTCATCTTTCATCTTTCCGCATTGTTTCATCTTTCATCTTTCCGCATTCTTTCATCTTTCATCTTTCCGCATTGTTTCATCTTTCATCTTTCCGCAATGTTTCATCTTTCATCTTTCCGCATTGTTTCATCTTTCATCTTTCCGCATTCTTTCATCTTTCATCTTTCCGCATTGTTTCATCTTTCATCTTTCCGCATTCTTTCATCTTTCATCTTTCCGCATTCTTTCATCTTTCATCTTTCCGCATTGTTTCATCTTTCATCTTTCCGCATTGTTTCATCTTTCATCTTTCCGCATTGTTTCATCTTTCATCTTTCCGCATTGTTTCATCTTTCCGCATTGTTTCATCTTTCATCTTCCGCATTCTTTCATCTTTCATCTTTCAGCATTGTTTCATCTTTCATCTTTCCGCATTGTTTCATCTTTCATCTTCCGCATTCTTTCATCTTTCATCTTTCCGCATTGTTTCATCTTTCATCTTTCCGCATTCTTTCATCTTTCATCTTTCCGCATTGTTTCATCTTTCATCTTTCCGCATTTTTTCATCTATCATCTTTCCGCATTGTTTCATCTTTCCGCATTGTTTCATCTTTCCGCATTGTTTCATCTTTCCGCATTGTTTCATCTTTCCGCATTGTTTCATCTTTCCGCATTGTTTCATCTTTCCGCATTGTTTCATCTTTCCGCATTGTTTCATCTTTCCGCATTGTTTCATCTTTCCGCATTGTTTCATCTTTCCGCATTGTTTCATCTTTCCGCATTGTTTCATCTTTCCGCATTGTTTCATCTTTCCGCATTGTTTCATCTTTCCGCATTGTTTCATCTTTCCGCATTGTTTCATCTTCCCGCATTGTTTCATCTTTCCGCATTGTTTCATCTTTCCGCATTGTTTCATCTTTCCGCATTGTTTCATCTTTCCGCATTGTTTCATCTTTCCGCATTGTTTCATCTTTCCGCATTGTTTCATCTTTCCGCATTGTTTCATCTTTCCGCATTGTTTCATCTTTCCGCATTGTTTCATCTTTCCGCATTGTTTCATCTTTCCGCATTGTTTCATCTTTCCGCATTGTTTCATCTTTCATCTTTCCGCATTGTTTCATCTTTCATCTTTCGCATTCTTTCATCTTTCATCTTTCCGCATTGTTTCATCTTTCATCTTTCCGCATTTTTTCATCTTTCATCTTTCCGCATTGTTTCATCTTTCCGCATTGTTTCATCTTTCATCTTTCCGCATTCTTTCATCTTTCATCTTTCCGCATTCTTTCATCTTTCATCTTTCCGCATTGTTTCATCTTTCATCTTCCGCATTCTTTCATCTTTCATCTTTCCGCATTGTTTCATCTTTCATCTTTCCGCATTGTATCATCTTTCATCTTTCCGCATTGTTTCATCTTTCATCTTTCCGCATTGTTTCATCTTTCATCTTCCGCATTCTTTCATCTTTCATCTTTCCGCATTGTTTCATCTTTCATCTTTCATCTTTCCGCATTCTTTCATCTTTCATCTTTCCGCATTGTTTCATCTTTCATCTTTCCGCATTGTTTCATCTTTCATCTTTCCGCATTTTTTCATCTTTCATCTTTCCGCATTGTTTCATCTTTCCGCATTGTTTCATCTTTCCGCATTGTTTCATCTTTCCGCATTGTTTCATCTTTCCGCATTGTTTCATCTTTCCGCATTGTTTCATCTTTCCGCATTGTTTCATCTTTCCGCATTGTTTCAACTTTCCGCATTGTTTCATCTTTCCGCATTGTTTCATCTTTCCGCATTGTTTCATCTTTCCGCATTGTTTCATCTTTCCGCATTGTTTCATCTTTCCGCATTGTTTCATCTTTCCGCATTGTTTCATCTTTCATCTTTCCGCATTGTTTCATCTTTCATCTTTCCGCATTGTTTCATCTTTCATCTTTCCGCATTGTTTCATCTTTCATCTTTCCGCATTGTTTCATCTTTCATCTTTCCGCATTGTTTCATCTTTCATCTTTCCGCATTGTTTCATCTTTTATCTTTCCGCATTGTTTCATCTTTCATCTTTCCGCACTGTTTCATCTTTCATCTTTCCGCATTGTTTCATCTTTCATCTTTCCGCATTGTTTCATCTTTCCGCATTGTTTCATCTTTCCGCATTGTTTCATCTTTCCGCATTGTTTCATCTTTCATCTTCCGCATTCTTTCATCTTTCATCTTTCCGCATTGTTTCATCTTTCATCTTTCCGCATTGTTTCATCTTTCATCTTTCCGCATTGTTTCATCTTTCATCTTTCCGCATTTTTTCATCTTTCATCTTTCCGCATTGTTTCATCTTTCCGCATTATTTCATCTTTCATCTTTCCGCATTCTTTCATCTTTCATCTTTCCGCATTGTTTCATCTTTCATCTTTCCGCAATGTTTCATCTTTCATCTTTCCGCATTGTTTCATCTTTTATCTTTCCGCATTGTTTCATCTTTCATCTTTCCGCACTGTTTCATCTTTCATCTTTCCGCATTGTTTCATCTTTCATCTTTCCGCATTGTTTCATCTTTTATCTTTCCGCATTGTTTCATCTTTCATCTTTCCGCACTGTTTCATCTTTCATCTTTCCGCATTGTTTCATCTTTCATCTTTCCGCATTGTTTCATCTTTCCGCATTGTTTCATCTTTCCGCATTGTTTCATCTTTCCGCATTGTTTCATCTTTCATCTTCCCCATTCTTTCATCTTTCATCTTTCCGCATTGTTTCATCTTTCATCTTTCCGCATTGTTTCATCTTTCATCTTTCCGCATTGTTTCATCTTTCATCTTTCCGCATTTTTTCATCTTTCATCTTTCCGCATTGTTTCATCTTTCCGCATTGTTTCATCTTTCATCTTTCCGCATTCTTTCATCTTTCATCTTTCCGCATTGTTTCATCTTTCATCTTTCCGCAATGTTTCATCTTTCATCTTTCCGCATTGTTTCATCTTTCATCTTTCCGCATTCTTTCATCTTTCATCTTTCCGCATTGTTTCATCTTTCATCTTTCCGCAATGTTTCATCTTTCATCTTTCCGCATTGTTTCATCTTTCATCTTTCCGCATTCTTTCATCTTTCATCTTTCCGCATTGTTTCATCTTTCATCTTTCCGCATTCTTTCATCTTTCATCTTTCCGCATTCTTTCATCTTTCATCTTTCCGCATTGTTTCATCTTTCATCTTTCCGCATTGTTTCATCTTTCATCTTTCCGCATTGTTTCATCTTTCCGCATTGTTTCATCTTTCATCTTCCGCATTCTTTCATCTTTCATCTTTCAGCATTGTTTCATCTTTCATCTTTCCGCATTGTTTCATCTTTCATCTTCCGCATTCTTTCATCTTTCATCTTTCCGCATTGTTTCATCTTTCATCTTTCCGCATTCTTTCATCTTTCATCTTTCCGCATTGTTTCATCTTTCATCTTTCCGCATTTTTTCATCTTTCATCTTTCCGCATTGTTTCATCTTTCCGCATTGTTTCATCTTTCCGCATTGTTTCATCTTTCCGCATTGTTTCATCTTTCCGCATTGTTTCATCTTTCCGCATTGTTTCATCTTTCCGCATTGTTTCATCTTCCCGCATTGTTTCATCTTTCCGCATTGTTTCATCTTTCCGCATTGTTTCATCTTTCCGCATTGTTTCATCTTTCCGCATTGTTTCATCTTTCCGCATTGTTTCATCTTTCCGCATTGTTTCATCTTTCCGCATTGTTTCATCTTTCCGCATTGTTTCATCTTTCCGCATTGTTTCATCTTTCCGCATTGTTTCATCTTTCCGCATTGTTTCATCTTGCCGCATTGTTTCATCTTTCCGCATTGTTTCATCTTTCCGCATTGTTTCATCTTTCCGCATTGTTTCATCTTTCCGCATTGTTTCATCTTTCCGCATTGTTTCATCTTTCCGCATTGTTTCATCTTTCCGCATTGTTTCATCTTTCCGCATTGTTTCATCTTTCATCTTTCCGCATTGTTTCATCTTTCATCTTTCCGCATTGTTTCATCTTTCATCTTTCCGCATTGTTTCATCTTTCATCTTTCCGCATTGTTTCATCTTTCATCTTTCCGCATTGTTTCATCTTTCATCTTTCCGCATTGTTTCATCTTTCATCTTTCCGCATTGTTTCATCTTTCATCTTTCCGCATTGTTTCATCTTTCATCTTTCCGCATTGTTTCATCTTTCATCTTTCCGCATTGTTTCATCTTTCATCTTTCCGCATTGTTTCATCTTTCATCTTTCCGCATTGTTTCATCTTTCCGCATTGTTTCATCTTTCCGCATTGTTTCATCTTTCCGCATTGTTTCATCTTTCCGCATTGTTTCATCTTTCCGCATTGTTTCATCTTTCATCTTCCGCATTTTTTCATCTTTCATCTTTCCGCATTGTTTCATCTTTCATCTTTCCGCATTGTTTCATCTTTCATCTTTCCGCATTGTTTCATCTTTCATCTTTCCGCATTTTTTCATCTTTCATCTTTCCGCATTGTTTCATATTTCATCTTTCCGCATTCTTTCATCTTTCATCTTTCCGCATTGTTTCATCTTTCATCTTTCCGCAATGTTTCATCTTTCATCTTTCCGCATTGTTTCATCTTTCATCTTTCCGCATTCTTTCATCTTTCATCTTTCCGCATTGTTTCATCTTTCATCTTTCCGCATTGTTTCATCTTTCCGCATAGTTTCATCTTTCCGCATTGTTTCATCTTTCATCTTTCCGCATTTTTTCATCTTTCATCTTTCCGCATTGTTTCATCTTTCATCTTTCCGCATTCTTTCATCTTTCATCTTTCCGCATTGTTTCATCTTTCATCTTTCCGCATTGTTTCATCTTTCATCTTTCCGCATTGTTTCATCTTTCATCTTTCCGCATTGTTTCATCTTTCATCTTTCCGCATTGTTTCATATTTCATCTTTCATCTTTCCGCATTGTTTCATCTTTCATCTTCCGCATTCTTTTATCTTTCATCTTTCCGCATTGTTTCATCTTTCATCTTTCCGCATTCTTTCATCTTTCATCTTTCCGCATTGTTTCATCTTTCATCTTTCCGCATTCTTTCATCTTTCATCTTTCCGCATTGTTTCATCTTTCATCTTTCCGCATTGTTTCATCTTTCCGCATTGTTTCATCTTTCATCTTCCGCATTCTTTCACCTTTCATCTTTCCGCATTGTTTCATCTTTCATCTTTCCGCATTGTTTCATCTTTCATCTTTCGCATTCTTTCATCTTTCATCTTTCCGCATTGTTTCATCTTTCATCTTTCCGCATTGTTTCATCTTTCATCTTTCATCTTTCATCTTTCCGCATTCTTTCATCTTTCATCTTTCCGCATTGTTTCATCTTTCATCTTTCCGCATTGTTTCATCTTTCATCTTTCCGCATTGTTTCATCTTTCATCTTTCCGCATTGTTTCACCTTTCATCTTTCCGCATTCTTTCATCTTTCATCTTTCCGCATTCTTTCATCTTTCATCTTTCATCTTTCATCTTTCCGCATTCTTTCATCTTTCATCTTTCCGCATTGTTTCATCTTTCATCTTTCCGCATTGTTTCATCTTTCATCTTTCCGCATTGTTTCATCTTTCATCTTTCCGCATTGTTTCATCTTTCCGCATTGTTTCATCTTTCCGCATTGTTTCATCTTTCATCTTTCCGCATTCTTTCATCTTTCATCTTTCCGCATTCTTTCATCTTTCATCTTTCCGCATTGTTTCATCTTTCATCTTCCGCATTCTTTCATCTTTCATCTTTCCGCATTGTTTCATCTTTCATCTTTCCGCATTGTATCATCTTTCATCTTTCCGCATTGTTTCATCTTTCATCTTTCCGCATTGTTTCATCTTTCATCTTCCGCATTCTTTCATCTTTCATCTTTCCGCATTGTTTCATCTTTCATCTTTCATCTTTCATCTTTCCGCATTCTTTCATCTTTCATCTTTCCGCATTGTTTCATCTTTCATCTTTCCGCATTGTTTCATCTTTCATCTTTCCGCATTGTTTCATCTTTCATCTTTCCGCATTGTTTCACCTTTCATCTTTCCGCATTCTTTCATCTTTCATCTTTCCGCATTCTTTCATCTTTCATCTTTCCGCATTGTTTCATCTTTCATCTTCCGCATTCTTTCATCTTTCATCTTTCCGCATTGTTTCATCTTTTATCTTTCCGCATTGTTTCATCTTTCATCTTTCCGCATTGTTTCATCTTTCATCTTTCCGCATTGTTTCATCTTTCATCTTTCCGCATTGTTTCATCTTTCATCTTTCCGCATTCTTTCATCTTTCATCTTTCCGCATTGTTTCATCTTTCATCTTTCCGCAATGTTTCATCTTTCATCTTTCCGCATTGTTTCATCTTTCATCTTCCCGCATTCTTTCATCTTTCATCTTTCCGCATTGTTTCATCTTTCATCTTTCCGCATTTTTTCATCTTTCATCTTTCCGCATTGTTTCATCTTTCCGCATTGTTTCATCTTTCATCTTTCCGCATTGTTTCATCTTTCATCTTTCCGCATTGTTTCATCTTTCATCTTTCCGCATTCTTTCATCTTTCATCTTTCCGCATTCTTTCATCTTTCATCTTTCCGCATTCTTTCATCTTTCATCTTTCCGCATTGTTTCATCTTTCATCTTTCCGCATTGTTTCATCTTTCATATTTCCGCATTGTTTCATCTTTCCGCATTGTTTCATCTTTCATCTTCCGCATTCTTTCATCTTTCATCTTTCCGCATTGTTTCATCTTTCATGTTTCCGCATTGTTTCATCTTTCATCTTCCGCATTCTTTCATCTTTCATCTTTCCGCATTGTTTCATCTTTCATCTTTCCGCATTCTTTCATCTTTTATCTTTCCGCATTGTTTCATCTTTCATCTTTCCGCATTTTTTCATCTTTCATCTTTCCGCATTGTTTCATCTTTCCGCATTGTTTCATCTTTCCGCATTGTTTCATCTTTCCGCATTGTTTCATCTTTCCGCATTGTTTCATCTTTCCGCATTGTTTCATCTTTCCGCATTGTTTCATCTTTCCGCATTGTTTCATCTTTCCGCATTGTTTCATCTTTCCGCATTGTTTCATCTTTCCGCATTGTTTCATCTTTCCGCATTGTTTCATCTTTCCGCATTGTTTCATCTTTCATCTTCCGCATTCTTTCATCTTTCATCTTTCCGCATTGTTTCATCTTTCATCTTTCCGCATTGTTTCATCTTTCATCTTTCCGCATTGTTTCATCTTTCATCTTTCCGCATTTTTTCATCTTTCATCTTTCCGCATTGTTTCATCTTTCCGCATTGTTTCATCTTTCCGCATTGTTTCATCTTTCATCTTTCCGCATTCTTTCATCTTTCATCTTTCCGCATTGTTTCATCTTTCATCTTTCCGCAATGTTTCATCTTTCATCTTTCCGCATTGTTTCATCTTTTATCTTTCCGCATTGTTTCATCTTTCATCTTTCCGCACTGTTTCATCTTTCATCTTTCCGCATTGTTTCATCTTTCATCTTTCCGCATTGTTTCATCTTTTATCTTTCCGCATTATTTCATCTTTTATCTTTCCGCACTGTTTCATCTTTCATCTTTCCGCATTGTTTCATCTTTCATCTTTCCGCATTGTTTCATCTTTCCGCATTGTTTCATCTTTCCGCATTGTTTCATTTTTCATCTTCCGCATTCTTTCATCTTTCATCTTTCCGCATTGTTTCATCTTTCATCTTTCCGCATTGTTTCATCTTTCATCTTTCCGCATTGTTTCATCTTTCATCTTTCCGCATTTTTTCATCTTTCATCTTTCCGCATTGTTTCATCTTTCCGCATTGTTTCATCTTTCATCTTTCCGCATTCTTTCATCTTTCATCTTTCCGCATTGTTTCATCTTTCATCTTTCCGCAATGTTTCATCTTTCATCTTTCCGCATTGTTTCATCTTTCATCTTTCCGCATTGTTTCATCTTTCCGCATTGTTTTTTCTTTCCGCATTGTTTCATCTTTCATCTTTCCGCATTGTTTCATCTTTCATCTTTCCGCATTTTTTCATCTTTCATCTTTCCGCATTGTTTCATCTTTCCGCATTGTTTCATCTTTCCGCATTGTTTCATCTTTCCGCATTGTTTCATCTTTCCGCATTGTTTCATCTTTCCGCATTGTTTCATCTTTCCGCATTGTTTCATCTTTCCGCATTGTTTCATCTTTCCGCATTGTTTCATCTTTCCGCATTGTTTCATCTTTCCGCATTGTTTCATCTTTCCGCATTGTTTCATCTTTCCGCATTGTTTCATCTTTCCGCATTGTTTCATCTTTCATCTTTCCGCATTGTTTCATCTTTCATCTTTCCGCATTGTTTCATCTTTCATGTTTCCGCATTGTTTCATCTTTCATCTTTCCGCATTGTTTCATCTTTCATCTTTCCGCATTGTTTCATCTTTCATCTTTCCGCATTGTTTCATCTTTTATCTTTCCGCATTGTTTCATCTTTCATCTTTCCGCACTGTTTCATCTTTCATCTTTCCGAATTGTTTCATCTTTCATCTTTCCGCATTGTTTCATCTTTCCGCATTGTTTCATCTTTCCGCATTGTTTCATCTTTCCGCATTGTTTCGTCTTTCATCTTCCGCATTCTTTCATCTTTCATCTTTCCGCATTGTTTCATCTTTCATCTTTCCGCATTGTTTCATCTTTCATCTTTCCGCATTGTTTCATCTTTCATCTTTCCGCATTTTTTCATCTTTCATCTTTCCGCATTGTTTCATCTTTCCGCATTGTTTCATCTTTCATCTTTCCGCATTCTCTCATCTTTCATCTTTCCGCATTGTTTCATCTTTCATCTTTCCGCAATGCTTCATCTTTCATCTTTCCGCATTGTTTCATCTTTCATCTTTCCGCATTGTTTCATCTTTCCGCATTGTTTTTTCTTTCCGCATTGTTTCATCTTTCATCTTTCCGCATTTTTTCATCTTTCATCTTTCCGCATTGTTTCATCTTTCATCTTTCCGCATTCTTTCATCTTTCATCTTTCCGCATTGTTTCATCTTTCATCTTTCCGCATTGTTTCATCTTTCATCTTTCCGCATTGTTTCATCTTTCATCTTTCCGCATTCTTTCATCTTTCATCTTTCCGCATTGTTTCATCTTTCATCTTTCATCTTTCCGCATTGTTTCATCTTTCATCTTCCGCATTCTTTCATCTTTCATCTTTCCGCATTGTTTCATCTATCATCTTTCCGCATTCTTTCATCTTTCATCTTTCCGCATTGTTTCATCTTTCATCTTTCCGCATTCTTTCATCTTTCATCTTTCCGCATTGTTTCATCTTTCATCTTTCCGCATTGTTTCATCTTTCATCTTTCCGCATTCTTTCATCTTTCATCTTTCCGCATTGTTTCATCTTTCATCTTTCATCTTTCCGCATTGTTTCATCTTTCATCTTCCGCATTCTTTCATCTTTCATCTTTCCGCATTGTTTCATCTATCATCTTTCCGCATTGTTTCATCTTTCATCTTTCCGCATTGTTTCATCTTTCATCTTTCCGCATTCCTTCATCTTTCATCTTTCCGCATTGTTTCATCTTTCCGCATTGTTTCATCTTTCCGCATTGTTTCATCTTTCCGAATTGTTTCATCTTTCATCTTTCCGCATTGTTTCATCTTTCATCTTCCGCATTCTTTCATCTTTCATCTTTCCGCATTGTTTCATCTTTCATCTTTCCGCATTGTTTCATCTTTCATCTTCCGCATTCTTTCATCTTTCATCTTTCCGCATTGTTTCATCTTTCATCTTTCCGCAATGTTTCATCATTCATCTTTCCGCATTCTTTCATCTTTCATCTTTCCGCATTGTTTCATCTTTCATCTTTCCGCATTGTTTCATCTTTCATCTTCCGCATTCTTTCATCTTTCATCTTTCCGCATTGTTTCATCTTTCATCTTTCCGCATTGTTTCATCTTTCATCTTTCCGCATTGTTTCATCTTTCATCTTTCCACATTGTTTCATCTTTCATCTTCCGCATTCTTTCATCTTTCATCTTTCCGCATTGTTTCATCTTTCATCTTTCATCTTTCATCTTTCCGCATTCTTTCATCTTTCATCTTTCCGCATTGTTTCATCTTTCATCTTTCCGCATTGTTTCATCTTTCATCTTTCCGCATTGTTTCATCTTTCCGCATTGTTTCACCTTTCATCTTTCCGCATTCTTTCATCTTTCATCTTTCCGCATTGTTTCATCTTTCCGCATTGTTTCACCTTTCATCTTTCCGCATTCTTTCATCTTTCATCTTTCCGCATTGTTTCACCTTTCATCTTTCCGCATTCTTTCATCTTTCATCTTTCCGCATTCTTTCATCTTTCATCTTTCCGCATTGTTTCATCTTTCATCTTCCGCATTCTTTCATCTTTCATCTTTCCGCATTGTTTCATTTTTCATCTTTCCGCATTGTTTCATCTTTCATCTTTCCGCATTGTTTCATCTTTCATCTTTCCGCATTTTTTCATCTTTCATCTTTCCGCATTGTTTCATCTTTCATCTTCCCGCATTCTTTCATCTTTCATCTTTCCGCATTGTTTCATCTTTCATCTTTCCGCATTCTTTCATCTTTCATCTTTCCGCATTGTTTCATCTTTCATCTTTCCGCATTGTTTCATCTTTCATCTTTCCGCATTGTTTCATCTTTCCGCATTGTTTCATCTTTCCGCATTGTTTCATCTTTCATCTTCCGCATTCTTTCATGTTTCATCTTTCCGCATTGTTTCTTCTTTCATCTTTCCGCATTGTTTCATCTTTCATCTTCCGCATTCTTTCATCTTTCATCTTTCCGCATTGTTTCATCTTTCATCTTTCCGCATTCTTTCATCTTTCATCTTTCCGCATTGTTTCATCTTTCATCTTTCCGCATTTTTTCATCTTTCATCTTTCCGCATTGTTTCATCTTTCCGCATTGTTTCATCTTTCCGCATTGTTTCATCTTTCCGCATTGTTTCATCTTTCCGCATTGTTTCATCTTTCCGCATTGTTTCATCTTTCCGCATTGTTTCATTATTCCGCATTGTTTCATCTTTCCGCATTGTTTCATCTTTCCGCATTGTTTCATCTTTCCGCATTGTTTCATCTTTCCGCATTGTTTCATCTTTCCGCATTGTTTCATCTTTCCGCATTGTTTCATCTTTCATCTTTCCGCATTGTTTCATCTTTCATCTTTCCGCATTGTTTCATCTTTCATCTTTCCGCATTGTTTCATCTTTCATCTTTCCGCATTGTTTCATCTTTCATCTTTCCGCATTGTTTCATCTTTCATCTTTCCGCATTGTTTCATCTTTCATCTTTCCGCATTGTTTCATCTTTCATCTTTCCGCATTGTTTCATCTTTCATCTTTCCGCATTGTTTCATCTTTCATCTTTCCGCATTGTTTCATCTTTCATCTTTCCGCATTGTTTCATCTTTCATCTTTCCGCATTGTTTCATCTTTCATCTTTCCGCATTGTTTCATCTTTCATCTTTCCGCATTGTTTCATCTTTCATCTTTCCGCATTGTTTCATCTTTCATCTTTCCGCATTGTTTCATCTTTCATCTTTCCGCATTGTTTCATCTTTCATCTTTCCGCATTGTTTCATCTTTCATCTTTCCGCATTGTTTCATCTTTCATCTTTCCGCATTGTTTCATCTTTCATCTTTCCGCATTGTTTCATCTTTCCGCATTCTTTCATCTTTCATCTTTCCGCATTGTTTCATCTTTCATCTTCCGCATTCTTTCATCTTTCATCTTTCCGCATTGTTTCATCTTTCATCTTTCATCTTTCATTTTTCCGCATTCTTTCATCTTTCATCTTTCCGCATTGTTTCATCTTTCATCTTTCCGCATTGTTTCATCTTTCATCTTTCCGCATTGTTTCATCTTTCATCTTTCCGCATTGTTTCACCTTTCATCTTTCCGCATTCTTTCATCTTTCATCTTTCCGCATTCTTTCATCTTTCATCTTTCCGCATTGTTTCATCTTTCATCTTCCGCATTCTTTCATCTTTCATCTTTCCGCATTGTTTCATCTTTCATATTTCCGCATTGTTTCATCTTTCATCTTTCCGCATTGTTTCATCTTTCATCTTTCCGCATTGTTTCATCTTTCATCTTTCCGCATTGTTTCATCTTTCATCTTTCCGCATTCTTTCATCTTTCATCTTTCCGCATTGTTTCATCTTTCATCTTTCCGCAATGTTTCATCTTTCATCTTTCCGCATTGTTTCATCTTTCCGCATTGTTTCATCTTTCCGCATTGTTTCATCTTTCCGCATTGTTTCATCTTTCCGCATTGTTTCATCTTTCCGCATTGTTTCATCTTTCCGCATTGTTTCATCTTTCCGCATTGTTTCATCTTTCCGCATTGTTTCATCTTTCCGCATTGTTTCATCTTTCCGCATTGTTTCATCTTTCCGCATTGTTTCATCTTTCCGCATTGTTTCATCTTTCCGCATTGTTTCATCTTTTCGCATTGTTTCATCTTTCCGCATTGTTTCATCTTTCCGCATTGTTTCATCTTTCCGCATTGTTTCATCTTTCCGCATTGTTTCATCTTTCCGCATTGTTTCATCTTTCCGCATTGTTTCATCTTTCCGCATTGTTTCATCTTTCCGCATTGTTTCATCTTTCCGCATTGTTTCATCTTTCCGCATTGTTTCATCTTTCATCTTTCCGCATTGTTTCATCTTTCATCTTTCCGCATTGTTTTATCTTTCATCTTTCCGCATTGTTTCATCTTTCATCTTTCCGCATTGTTTCATCTTTCATCTTTCCGCATTGTTTCATCTTTCATCTTTCCGCATTGTTTCATCTTTCATCTTTCCGCATTGTTTCATCTTTCATCTTTCCGCATTGTTTCATCTTTCATCTTTCCGCATTGTTTCATCTTTCATCTTTCCGCATTGTTTCATCTTTCATCTTTCCGCACTGTTTCATCTTTCCGCATTGTTTCATCTTTCATCTTCCGCATTCTTTCATCTTTCATCTTTCCGCATTGTTTCATCTTTCATCTTTCCGCATTGTTTCATCTTTCATCTTTCCGCATTGTTTCATCTTTCATCTTTCCGCATTTTTTCATCTTTCATCTTTCCGCATTGTTTCATCTTTCCGCATTGTTTCATCTTTCATCTTTCCGCATTCTTTCATCTTTCATCTTTCCGCATTGTTTCATCTTTCATCTTTCCGCAATGTTTCATCTTTCATCTTTCCGCATTGTTTCATCTTTCATCTTTCCGCATTGTTTCATCTTTCCGCATAGTTTTTTCTTTCCGCATTGTTTCATCTTTCATCTTTCCGCATTTTTTCATCTTTCATCTTTCCGCATTGTTTCATATTTCATCCTTCCGCATTCTTTCATCTTTCATCTTTCCGCATTGTTTCATCTTTCATCTTTCCGCATTGTTTCATCTTTCATCTTTCCGCATTGTTTCATCTTTCATCTTTCCGCATTCTTTCATCTTTCATCTTTCCGCATTGTTTCATCTTTCATCTTTCATCTTTCCGCATTGTTTCATCTTTCATCTTCCGCATTCTTTCATCTTTCATCTTTCCGCATTGTTTCATCTATCATCTTTCCGCATTCTTTCATCTTTCATCTTTCCGCATTGTTTCATCTTTCATCTTTCCGCATTCTTTCATCTTTCATCTTTCCGCATTGTTTCATCTTTCATCTTTCCGCATTGTTTCATCTTTCATCTTTCCGCATTGTTTCATCTTTCATCTTTCCGCATTCTTTCATCTTTCATCTTTCCGCATTGTTTCATCTTTCCGCATTGTTTCATCTTTCCGCATTGTTTCATCTTTCCGAATTGTTTCATCTTTCATCTTTCCGCATTGTTTAATCTTTCATCTTCCGCATTCTTTCATCTTTCATCTTTCCGCATTGTTTCATCTTTCATCTTTCCGCATTGTTTCATCTTCCATCTTCCGCATTCTTTCATCTTTCATCTTTCCGCATTGTTTCATCTTTCATCTTTCCGCAATGTTTCATCTTTCATCTTTCCGCATTCTTTCATCTTTCATCTTTCCGCATTCTTTCATCTTTCATCTTTCCGCATTGTTTCATCTTTCATCTTCCGCATTCTTTCATCTTTCATCTTTCCGCATTGTTTCATCTTTCATCTTTCCGCATTGTTTCATCTTTCATCTTTCCGCATTGTTTCATCTTTCATCTTTCCGCATTGTTTCATCTTTCATCTTCCGCATTCTTTCATCTTTCATCTTTCCGCATTGTTTCATCTTCCATCTTTCATCTTTCATCTTTCCGCATTCTTTCATCTTTCATCTTTCCGCATTGTTTCATCTTTCATCTTTCCGCATTGTTTCATCTTTCATCTTTCCGCATTGTTTCATCTTTCCGCATTGTTTCACCTTTCATCTTTCCGCATTCTTTCATCTTTCATCTTTCCGCATTCTTTCATCTTTCATCTTTCCGCATTGTTTCATCTTTCATCTTCCGCATTCTTTCATCTTTCATCTTTCCGCATTGTTTCATCTTTCATCTTTCCGCATTGTTTCATCTTTCATCTTTCCGCAATGTTTCATCTTTCATCTTTCCGCATTGTTTCATCTTTCATCTTTCCGCATTCTTTCATCTTTCATCTTTCCGCATTGTTTCATCTATCATCTTTCCGCATTGTTTCATCTTTCATCTTTCCGCATTGTTTCATCTTTCCGCATTGTTTCATCTTTCCGCATTGTTTCATCTTTCATCTTTCCGCATTTTTTCATCTTTCATCTTTCCGCATTGTTTCATCTTTCATCTTTCCGCATTGTTTCATCTTTCATCTTTCCGCATTCTTTCATCTTTCATCTTTCCGCATTGTTTCATCTATCATCTTTCCGCATTGTTTCATCTTTCATCTTTCCGCATTGTTTCATCTTTCCGCATTGTTTCATCTTTCCGCATTGTTTCATCTTTCCGCATTGTTTCATCTTTCCGCATTGTTTCATCTTTCATCTTTCCGCATTTTTTCATCTTTCATCTTTCCGCATTGTTTCATCTTTCATCTTTCCGCATTGTTTCATCTTTCATCTTTCCGCATTGTTTCATCTTTCATCTTTCCGCATTGTTTCATCTTTCATCTTTCCGCATTCTTTCATCTTTCATCTTTCCGCATTCTTTCATCTTTCATCTTTCCGCATTGTTTCATCTTTCATCTTTCCGCATTGTTTCATCTTTCATCTTTCCGCATTGTTTCATCTTTCCGCATTGTTTCATCTTTCATCTTTCCGCATTGTTTCATCTTTCATCTTCCGCATTCTTTCATCTTTCATCTTTCCGCATTGTTTCATCTTTCATCTTTCCGCATTGTTTCATCTTTCATCTTTCCGCATTGTTTCATCTTTCATCTTTCCGCATTGTTTCATCTTTCATCTTTCCGCATTCTTTCATCTTTCATATTTCCGCATTGTTTCATCTTTCATCTTTCCGCATTGTTTCATCTTTCATCTTTCCGCATTGTTTCATCTTTCATCTTCCGCATTCTTTCATCTTTCATCTTTCCGCATTGTTTCATCTTTCATCTTTCCGCATTGTTTCATCTTTCATCTTCCGCATTCTTTCATCTTTCATCTTTCCGCATTGTTTCATCTTTCATCTTTCGGCATTTTTTCATCTTTCATCTTTCCGCATTGTTTCATCTTTCCGCATTGTTTCATCTTTCCGCATTGGTTCATCTTTCATCTTTACGCATTGTTTCATCTTTCATCTTTCCGCAATCTTTCATCTTTCATCTTTCCGCATTGTTTCATCTTTCATCTTTCCGCATTGTTTCATCCTTTCATCTTTCCGCATTCTTTCATCTTTCATCTTTCCGCATTCTTTCATCTTTCATCTTTCCGCATTCTTTCATCTTTCATCTTTCCGCATTGTTTCATCTTTCCGCATTGTTTCATCTTTCATCTTCCGCATTCTTTCATCTTTCATCTTTCCGCCTTGTTTCATCTTTCATCTTTCATCTTTCATCTTTCCGCATTCTTTCATCTTTCATCTTTCCGCATTGTTTCATCTTTCATCTTTCCGCATTGTTTCATCTTTCATCTTTCCGCATTGTTTCATCTTTCATCTTTCCGCATTGTTTCATCTTTCATCTTTCCGCATTCTTTCATCTTTCATCTTTCCGCATTGTTTCATCTTTCATCTTCTGCATTCTTTCATCTTTCATCTTTCCGCATTGTTTCATCTTTCATCTTTCCGCATTGTTTCATCTTTCATCTTTCCGCATTGTTTCATCTTTCATCTTTCCGCATTGTTTCATCTTTCCGCATTGTTTCATCTTTCATCTTCCGCATTCTTTCATCTTTCATCTTTCCGCATTGTTTCATCTTTCATCTTTCCGCATTGTTTCATCTTTCATCTTCCGCATTCTTTCATCTTTCATCTTTCCGCATTGTTTCATCTTTCATCTTTCCGCATTTTTTCATCTTTCATCTTTCCGCATTGTTTCATCTTTCCGCATTGTTTCATCTTTCATCTTTACGCATTGTTTCATCTTTCATCTTTCCGCATTCTTTCATCTTTCATTTTTCCGCATTGTTTCATCTTTCATCTTTCCGCATTGTTTCATCCTTTCATCTTTCCGCATTCTTTCATCTTTCATCTTTCCGCATTGTTTCATCTTTCATCTTTCCGCATTGTTTCATCTTTCCGCATTGTTTCATCTTTCATCTTCCGCATTCTTTCATCTTTCATCTTTCCGCATTGTTTCATTTTTCATCTTTCATCTTTCATCTTTCCGCATTCTTTCATCTTTCATCTTTCCGCATTGTTTCATCTTTCATCTTTCCGCATTGTTTCATCTTTCATCTTTCCGCATTGTTTCATCTTTCATCTTTCCGCATTCTTTCATCTTTCATCTTTCCGCATTCTTTCATCTTTCATCTTTCCGCATTGTTTCATCTTTCATCTTTCCGCATTGTTTCATCTTTCATCTTTCCGCATTGTTTCATCTTTCATCTTTCCGCATTGTTTCATCTTTCATCTTTCCGCATTGTTTCATCTTTCATCTTTCCGCATTGTTTCATCTTTCATCTTCCGCATTCTTTCATCTTTCATCTTTCCGCATTGTTTCATCTTTCATCTTTCCGCATTGTTTCATCTTTCATCTTTCCGCATTCTTTCATCTTTCATCTTTCCGCATTGTTTCATCTTTCATCTTTCAGCAATGTTTCATCTTTCATCTTTCCGCATTGTTTCATCTTTCATCTTTCCGCATTCTTTCATCTTTCATCTTTCCGCATTGTTTCATCTTTCATCTTTCCGCATTGTTTCATCTTTCATCTTTCCGCATTGTTTCATCTTTCCGCATTGTTTCATCTTTCATCTTTCCGCATTTTTTCATCTTTCATCTTTCCGCATTGTTTCATCTTTCATCTTTCCGCATTGTTTCATCTTTCATCTTTCCGCATTGTTTCATCTTTCATCTTTCCGCATTCTTTCATCTTTCATCTTTCCGCATTCTTTCATCTTTCATCTTTCCGCATTCTTTCATCTTTCATCTTTCCGCATTGTTTCATCTTTCATCTTTCCGCATTGTTTCATCTTTCATCTTTCCGCATTGTTTCATCTTTCATCTTTCCGCATTGTTTCATCTTTCATCTTTCCGCATTGTTTCATCTTTCATCTTTCCGCATTCTTTCATCTTTCATCTTTCCGCATTCTTTCATCTTTCATCTTTCCGCATTCTTTCATCTTTCATCTTTCCGCATTGTTTCATCTTTCATCTTTCCGCATTGTTTCATCTTTCATCTTTCCGCATTGTTTCATCTTTCCGCATTGTTTCATCTTTCATCTTCCGCATTCTTTCATCTTTCATCTTTCCGCATTGTTTCATCTTTCATCTTTCCGCATTGTTTCATCTTTCATCTTTCCGCATTTTTTCATCTTTCATCTTTCCGCATGGTTTCATCTTTCATCTTCCGCATTCTTTCATCTTTCATCTTTCCGCATTGTTTCATCTTTCATCTTTCCGCATTGTTTCATCTTTCATCTTCCGCATTCTTTCATCTTTCATCTTTCCGCATTGTTTCATCTTTCATCTTTCCGCATTTTTTCATCTTTCATCTTTCCGCATTGTTTCATCTTTCCGCATTGTTTCATCTTTCATCTTTCCGCATTGTTTCATCTTTCATCTTTCCGCATTCTTTCATCTTTCATCTTTCCGCATTCTTTCATCTTTCATCTTTCCGCATTGTTTCATCTTTCATCTTCCGCATTCTTTCATCTTTCATCTTTCCGCATTGTTTCATCTTTCATCTTTCCGCATTGTTTCATCTTTCATCTTTCCGCATTGTTTCATCTTTCATCTTTCCGCATTGTTTCATCTTTCATCTTCCGCATTCTTTCATCTTTCATCTTTCCGCATCGTTTCATCTTTCGTCTTTCATCTTTCATCTTTCCGCATTCTTTCATCTTTCATCTTTCCGCATTGTTTCATCTTTCATCTTTCCGCATTGTTTCATCTTTCATCTTTCCGCATTGTTTCATCTTTCATCTTTCCGCATTCTTTCATCTTTCATCTTTCCGCATTGTTTCATCTTTCATCTTTCCGCATTGTTTCATCTTTCATCTTTCCGCATTGTTTCATCTTTCATCTTTCCGCATTCTTTCATCTTTCATCTTTCCGCATTGTTTCATCTTTCATCTTTCCGCAATGTTTCATCTTTCATCTTTCCGCATTGTTTCATCTTTCATCTTTCCGCATTCTTTCATCTTTCATCTTTCCGCATTGTTTCATCTTTCATCTTTCCGCATTGTTTCATCTTTCATCTTTCCGCATTGTTTCATCTTTCCGCATTGTTTCATCTTTCATCTTTCCGCATTTTTTCATCTTTCATCTTTCCGCATTGTTTCATCTTTCATCTTTCCGCATTGTTTCATCTTTCATCTTTCCGCATTGTTTCATCTTTCATCTTTCCGCATTCTTTCATCTTTCATCTTTCCGCATTCTTTCATCTTTCATCTTTCCGCATTCTTTCATCTTTCATCTTTCCGCATTGTTTCATCTTTCATCTTTCCGCATTGTTTCATCTTTCATCTTTCCGCATTGTTTCATCTTTCATCTTTCCGCATTGTTTCATCTTTCATCTTTCCGCATTGTTTCATCTTTCATCTTTCCGCATTCTTTCATCTTTCATCTTTCCGCATTCTTTCATCTTTCATCTTTCCGCATTCTTTCATCTTTCATCTTTCCGCATTGTTTCATCTTTCATCTTTCCGCATTGTTTCATCTTTCATCTTCCGCATTCTTTCATCTTTCATCTTTCCGCATTGTTTCATCTTTCATCTTTCCGCATTTTTTCATCTTTCATCTTTCCGCATTGTTTCATCTTTCCGCATTGTTTCATCTTTCATCTTTCCGCATTGTTTCATCTTTCATCTTTCCGCATTCTTTCATCTTTCATCTTTCCGCATTCTTTCATCTTTCATCTTTCCGCATTGTTTCATCTTTCATCTTCCGCATTCTTTCATCTTTCATCTTTCCGCATTGTTTCATCTTTCATCTTTCCGCATTGTTTCATCTTTCATCTTTCCGCATTGTTTCATCTTTCATCTTTCCGCATTGTTTCATCTTTCATCTTCCGCATTCTTTCATCTTTCATCTTTCCGCATCGTTTCATCTTTCGTCTTTCATCTTTCATCTTTCCGCATTCTTTCATCTTTCATCTTTCCGCATTGTTTCATCTTTCATCTTTCCGCATTGTTTCATCTTTCATCTTTCCGCATTGTTTCATCTTTCATCTTTCCGCATTCTTTCATCTTTCATCTTTCCGCATTGTTTCATCTTTCATCTTTCCGCATTGTTTCATCTTTCATCTTTCCGCATTGTTTCATCTTTCATCTTTCCGCATTCTTTCATCTTTCATCTTTCCGCATTGTTTCATCTTTCATCTTTCCGCAATGTTTCATCTTTCATCTTTCCGCATTGTTTCATCTTTCATCTTTCCGCATTATTTCATCTTTCATCTTTCCGCATTGTTTCATCTTTCATCTTTCCGCATTGTTTCATCTTTCATCTTTCCGCATTGTTTCATCTTTCCGCATTGTTTCATCTTTCATCTTTCCGCATTTTTTCATCTTTCATCTTTCCGCATTGTTTCATCTTTCATCTTTCCGCATTGTTTCATCTTTCATCTTTCCGCATTGTTTCATCTTTCATCTTTCCGCATTCTTTCATCTTTCATCTTTCCGCATTCTTTCATCTTTCATCTTTCCGCATTCTTTCATCTTTCATCTTTCCGCATTGTTTCATCTTTCATCTTTCCGCATTGTTTCATCTTTCATCTTTCCGCATTGTTTCATCTTTCATCTTTCCGCATTGTTTCATCTTTCATCTTTCCGCATTGTTTCATCTTTCATCTTTCCGCATTCTTTCATCTTTCATCTTTCCGCATTCTTTCATCTTTCATCTTTCCGCATTCTTTCATCTTTCATCTTTCCGCATTGTTTCATCTTTCATCTTTCCGCATTGTTTCATCTTTCATCTTTCCGCATTGTTTCATCTTTCCGCATTGTTTCATCTTTCATCTTCCGCATTCTTTCATCTTTCATCTTTCCGCATTGTTTCATCTTTCATCTTTCCGCATTGTTTCATCTTTCATCTTCCGCATTCTTTCATCTTTCATCTTTCCGCATTGTTTCATCTTTCATCTTTCCGCATTCTTTCATCTTTCATCTTTCCGCATTGTTTCATCTTTCATCTTTCCGCATTTTTTCATCTTTCATCTTTCCGCATTGTTTCATCTTTCCGCATTGTTTCATCTTTCATCTTCCGCATTCTTTCATCTTTCATCTTTCCGCATTGTTTCATCTTTCATCTTTCCGCATTGTTTCATCTTTCATCTTCCGCATTCTTTCATATTTCATCTTTCCGCATTGTTTCATCTTTCATCTTTCCGCATTTTTTCATCTTTCATCTTTCCGCATTGTTTCATCTTTCCGCATTGTTTCATCTTTCCGCATTGTTTCATCTTTCATCTTTACGCATTGTTTCATCTTTCATCTTTCCGCATTGTTTCATCTTTCATCTTTCCGCATTGTTTCATCTTTCATCTTTCCGCATTGTTTCATCTTTCATCTTTCCGCATTGTTTCATCTTTCATCTTTCCGCATTGTTTCATCTTTCATCTTTCCGCATTGTTTCATCTTTCATCTTTCCGCATTTTTTCATCTTTCATCTTTCCGCATTGTTTCATCTTTCATCTTTCCGCATTGTTTCATCTTTCATCTTTCCGCATTGTTTCATCTTTCATCTTTCCGCATTGTTTCATCTTTCATCTTTCCGCATTGTTTCATCTTTCATCTTTCCGCATTGTTTCATCTTTCATCTTTCCGCATTGTTTCATCTTTCATCTTTCCGCATTGTTTCATCTTTCATCTTTCCGCATTGTTTCATCTTTCCGCATTGTTTCATCTTTCCGCATTGTTTCATCTTTCCGCATTGTTTCATCTTTCATCTTCTGCATTCTTTCATCTTTCATCTTTCCGCATTGTTTCATCTTTCATCTTTCCGCATTGTTTCATCTTTCATCCTTCCGCATTGTTTCATCTTTCATCTTTCCGCATTTTTTCATCTTTCATCTTTCCGCATTGTTTCATCTTTCATCTTCCGCATTCTTTCATCTTTCATCTTTCCGCATTGTTTCATCTTTCATCTTTCCGCATTCTTTCATCTTTCATCTTTCCGCATTGTTGCATCTTTCATCTTTCCGCATTTTTTCATCTTTCATCTTTCCGCATTGTTTCATCTTTCCGCATTGTTTCATCTTTCCGCATTGTTTCATCTTTCCGCATTGTTTCATCTTTCCGCATTGTTTCATCTTTCCGCATTGTTTCATCTTTCCGCATTGTTTCATCTTTCCGCATTGTTTCATCTTTCCGCATTGTTTCATCTTTCCGCATTGTTTCATCTTTCCGCATTGTTTCATCTTTCCGCATTGTTTCATCTTTCCGCATTGTTTCATCTTTCCGCATTGTTTCATCTTTCCGCATTGTTTCATCTTTCATCTTTCCGCATTGTTTCATCTTTCATCTTTCCGCATTGTTTCATCTTTCATCTTTCCGCATTGTTTCATCTTTCATCTTTCCGCATTGTTTCATCTTTCATCTTTCCGCATTGTTTCATCTTTCATCTTTCCGCATTTTTTCATCTTTCATCTTTCCGCATTGTTTCATCTTTCATCTTTCCGCATTGTTTCATCTTTCATCTTTCCGCATTCTTTCATCTTTCATCTTTCCGCATTGTTTCATCTTTCATCTTTCCGCATTGTTTCATCTTTCATCTTTCCGCATTGTTTCATCTTTCATCTTTCCGCATTGTTTCATCTTTCATCTTTCCGCATTGTTTCATCTTTAATCTTTCCGCATTGTTTCATCTTTCCGCATTGTTTCATCTTTCCGCATTGTTTCATCTTTCCGCATTGTTTCATCTTTCATCTTCTGCATTCTTTCATCTTTCATCTTTCCGCATTGTTTCATCTTTCATCTTTCCGCATTGTTTCATCTTTCATCCTTCCGCATTGTTTCATCTTTCATCTTTCCGCATTTTTTCATCTTTCATCTTTCCGCATTGTTTCATCTTTCCGCATTGTTTCATCTTTCCGCATTGTTTCATCTTTCATCTTTCCGCATTCTTTCATCTTTCATCTTTCCGCATTGTTTCATCTTTCATCTTTCCGCAATGTTTCATCTTTCATCTTTCCGCATTGTTTCATCTTTCATCTTTCCGCATTCTTTCATCTTTCATCTTTCCGCATTGTTTCATCTTTCATCTTTCCGCATTGTTTCATCTTTCCGCATTGTTTCATCTTTCATCTTCCGCATTCTTTCATCTTTCATCTTCCCGCATTGATTCATCTTTCATCTTTCCGCCTTTTTTCATCTTTCATCTTTCCGCATTGTTTCATCTTTCATCTTTCCGCATTGTTTCATCTTTCCGCATTGTTTCATCTTTCCGCATTGTTTCATCTTTCATCTTTCCGCATTTTTTCATCTTTCATCTTTCCGCATTGTTTCATCTTTCATCTTTCCGCATTCTTTCATCTTTCATCTTTCCGCATTGTTTCATCTTTCATCTTTCATCTTTCCGCATTGTTTCATCTTTCATCTTCCGCATTCTTTCATCTTTCATCTTTCCGCATTGTTTCATCTTTCATCTTTCCGCATTCTTTCATCTTTCATCTTTCCGCATTGTTTCATCTTTCATCTTTCCGCATTGTTTCATCTTTCATCTTTCCGCATTGTTTCATCTTTCATCTTTCCGCATTGTTTCACCTTTCATCTTTCCGCATTCTTTCATCTTTCATCTTTCCGCATTGTTTCATCTTTCATCTTTCCGCATTGTTTCATCTTTCATCTTTCCGCATTGTTTCATCTTTCATCTTTCCGCATTGTTTCATCTTTCATCTTCCGCATTCTTTCATCTTTCATCTTTCCGCATTGTTTCATCTTTCATCTTTCCGCATTGTTTCATCTTTCATCTTTCCACATTCTTTCATCTTTCATCTTTCCGCATTGTTTCATCTTTCATCTTTCCGCATTGTTTCATCTTTCCGCATCGTTTCATCTTTCCGCATTGTTTCATCTTTCATCTTTCCGCATTCTTTCATCTTTCATCTTTCCGCATTGTTTCATCTTTCATCTTTCCGCAATGTTTCATCTTTCATCTTTCCGCATTGTTTCATCTTTCATCTTTCCGCATTCTTTCATCTTTCATCTTTCCGCATTGTTTCATCTTTCATCTTTCCGCATTGTTTCATCTTTCCGCATTGTTTCATCTTTCATCTTCCGCATTCTTTCATCTTTCATCTTTCCGCATTGATTCATCTTTCATCTTTCCGCCTTTTTTCATCTTTCATCTTTCCGCATTGTTTCATCTTTCATCTTTCCGCATTGTTTCATCTTTCCGCATTGTTTCATCTTTCCGCATTGTTTCATCTTTCATCTTTCCGCATTTTTTCATCTTTCATCTTTCCGCATTGTTTCATCTTTCATCTTTCCGCATTCTTTCATCTTTCATCTTTCCGCATTGTTTCATCTTTCATCTTTCCGCATTGTTTCATCTTTCATCTTTCCGCATTGTTTCATCTTTCATCTTTCCGCATTCTTTCATCTTTCATCTTTCCGCATTGTTTCATCTTTCATCTTTCATCTTTCCGCATTGTTTCATCTTTCATCTTCCGCATTCTTTCATCTTTCATCTTTCCGCATTGTTTCATCTTTCATCTTTCCGCATTCTTTCATCTTTCATCTTTCCGCATTGTTTCATCTTTCATCTTTCCGCATTGTTTCATCTTTCATCTTTCCGCATTGTTTCATCTTTCATCTTTCCGCATTGTTTCACCTTTCATCTTTCCGCATTCTTTCATCTTTCATCTTTCCGCATTCTTTCATCTTTCATCTTTCCGCATTGTTTCATCTTTCATCTTTCCGCATTGTTTCATCTTTCATCTTTCCGCATTGTTTCATCTTTCATCTTTCCGCATTGTTTCATCTTTCATCTTCCACATTGTTTCATCTTTCATCTTTCCGCATTGTTTCATCTTTCATCTTTCCGCATTGTTTCATCTTTCATCTTTCCGCATTGTTTCATCTTTCCGCATTGTTTCATCTTTCCGCATTGTTTCATCTTTCATCTTTCCGCATTCTTTCATCTTTCATCTTTCCGCATTGTTGCATCTTTCATCTTTCCGCATTTTTTCATCTTTCATCTTTCCGCATTGTTTCATCTTTCCGCATTGTTTCATCTTTCCGCATTGTTTCATCTTTCCGCATTGTTTCATCTTTCCGCATTGTTTCATCTTTCCGCATTGTTTCATCTTTCCGCATTGTTTCATCTTTCCGCATTGTTTCATCTTTCATCTTTCCGCATTGTTTCATCTTTCATCTTTCCGCATTGTTTCATCTTTCATCTTTCCGCATTGTTTCATCTTTCATCTTTCCGCATTTTTTCATCTTTCATCTTTCCGCATTGTTTCATCTTTCATCTTTCCGCATTGTTTCATCTTTCATCTTTCCGCATTGTTTCATCTTTCATCTTTCCGCATTGTTTCATCTTTCATCTTTCCGCATTGTTTCATCTTTCATCTTTCCGCATTGTTTCATCTTTCATCTTTCCGCATTGTTTCATCTTTCATCTTTCCGCATTGTTTCATCTTTCATCTTTCCGCATTGTTTCATCTTTCATCTTTCCGCATTGTTTCATCTTTCCGCATTGTTTCATCTTTCCGCATTGTTTCATCTTTCATCTTCTGCATTCTTTCATCTGTCATCTTTCCGCATTGTTTCATCTTTCATCTTTCCGCATTGTTTCATCTTTCATCCTTCCGCATTGTTTCATCTTTCATCTTTCCGCATTTTTTCATCTTTCATCTTTCCGCATTGTTTCATCTTTCCGCATTGTTTCATCTTTCCGCATCGTTTCATCTTTCCGCATTGTTTCATCTTTCATCTTTCCGCATTCTTTCATCTTTCATCTTTCCGCATTGTTTCATCTTTCATCTTTCCGCAATGTTTCATCTTTCATCTTTCCGCATTGTTTCATCTTTCATCTTTCCGCATTCTTTCATCTTTCATCTTTCCGCATTGTTTCATCTTTCATCTTTCCGCATTGTTTCATCTTTCCGCATTGTTTCATCTTTCATCTTCCGCATTCTTTCATCTTTCATCTTTCCGCATTGATTCATCTTTCATCTTTCCGCCTTTTTTCATCTTTCATCTTTCCGCATTGTTTCATCTTTCATCTTTCCGCATTGTTTCATCTTTCCGCATTGTTTCATCTTTCCGCATTGTTTCATCTTTCATCTTTCCGCATTTTTTCATCTTTCATCTTTCCGCATTGTTTCATCTTTCATCTTTCCGCATTCTTTCATCTTTCATCTTTCCGCATTGTTTCATCTTTCATCTTTCCGCATTGTTTCATCTTTCATCTTTCCGCATTGTTTCATCTTTCATCTTTCCGCATTCTTTCATCTTTCATCTTTCCGCATTGTTTCATCTTTCATCTTTCATCTTTCCGCATTGTTTCATCTTTCATCTTCCGCATTCTTTCATCTTTCATCTTTCCGCATTGTTTCATCTTTCATCTTTCCGCATTCTTTCATCTTTCATCTTTCCGCATTGTTTCATCTTTCATCTTTCCGCATTGTTTCATATTTCATCTTTCCGCATTGTTTCATCTTTCATCTTTCCGCATTGTTTCACCTTTCATCTTTCCGCATTCTTTCATCTTTCATCTTTCCGCATTCTTTCATCTTTCATCTTTCCGCATTGTTTCATCTTTCATCTTTCCGCATTGTTTCATCTTTCATCTTTCCGCATTGTTTCATCTTTCATCTTTCCGCATTGTTTCATCTTTCATCTTCCACATTCTTTCATCTTTCATCTTCCCGCATTGTTTCATCTTTCATCTTTCCGCATTGTTTCATCTTTCATCTTTCCGCATTCTTTCATCTTTCATCTTTCCGCATTGTTTCATCTTTCATCTTTCCGCAATGTTTCATCTTTCATCTTTCCGCATTGTTTCATCTTTCATCTTTCCGCATTCTTTCATCTTTCATCTTTCCGCATTGTTTCATCTTTCATCTTTCCGCATTTTTTCATCTTTCATCTTTCCGCATTGTTTCATCTTTCATCTTCCGCATTCTTTCATCTTTCATCTTTCCGCATTGTTTCATCTTTCATCTTTCCGCATTGTTTCATCTTTCATCTTCCGCATTCTTTCATCTTTCATCTTTCCGCATTGTTTCATCTTTCATCTTTCCGCATTCTTTCATCTTTCATCTTTCCGCATTGTTTCATCTTTCCGCATTGTTTCATCTTTCCGCATTGTTTCATCTTTCCGCATTGTTTCATCTTTCCGCATTGTTTCATCTTTCCGCATTGTTTCATCTTTCCGCATTGTTTCATCTTTCCGCATTGTTTCATCTTTCCGCATTGTTTCATCTTTCCGCATTGTTTCATCTTTCCGCATTGTTTCATCTTTCCGCATTGTTTCATCTTTCATCTTTCCGCATTGTTTCATCTTTCATCTTTCCGCATTGTTTCATCTTTCATCTTTCCGCATTGTTTCATCTTTCATCTTTCCGCATTGTTTCATCTTTCATCTTTCCGCATTTTTTCATCTTTCATCTTTCCGCATTGTTTCATCTTTCATCTTTCCGCATTGTTTCATCTTTCATCTTTCCGCATTGTTTCATCTTTCATCTTTCCGCATTGTTTCATCTTTCATCTTTCCGCATTGTTTCATCTTTCATCTTTCCGCATTGTTTCATCTTTCATCTTTCCGCATTGTTTCATCTTTCATCTTTCCGCATTGTTTCATCTTTCATCTTTCCGCATTGTTTCATCTTTCATCTTTCCGCATTGTTTCATCTTTCCGCATTGTTTCATCTTTCCGCATTGTTTCATCTTTCCGCATTGTTTCATCTTTCATCTTCTGCATTCTTTCATCTTTCATCTTTCCGCATTGTTTCATCTTTCATCTTTCCGCATTGTTTCATCTTTCATCCTTCCGCATTGTTTCATCTTTCATCTTTCCGCATTTTTTCATCTTTCATCTTTCCGCATTGTTTCATCTTTCCGCATTGTTTCATCTTTCATCTTTCCGCATTCTTTCATCTTTCATCTTTCCGCATTGTTTCATCTTTCATCTTTCCGCAATGTTTCATCTTTCATCTTTCCGCATTCTTTCATCTTTCATCTTTCCGCATTCTTTCATCTTTCATCTTTCCGCATTGTTTCATCTTTCATCTTTCATCTTTCCGCATTGTTTCATCTTTCATCTTCCGCATTCTTTCATCTTTCATCTTTCCGCATTGTTTCATCTTTCATCTTTCCGCATTCTTTCATCTTTCATCTTTCCGCATTGTTTCATCTTTCATCTTTCCGCATTGTTTCATCTTTCATCTTTCCGCATTGTTTCATCTTTCATCTTTCCGCATTGTTTCACCTTTCATCTTTCCGCATTCTTTCATCTTTCATCTTTCCGCATTGTTTCATCTTTCATCTTTCCGCATTGTTTCATCTTTCATCTTTCCGCATTGTTTCATCTTTCATCTTTCCGCATTGTTTCATCTTTCATCTTCCGCATTCTTTCATCTTTCATCTTTCCGCATTGTTTCATCTTTCATCTTTCCGCATTGTTTCATCTTTCATCTTTCCATATTCTTTCATCTTTCATCTTTCCGCATTGTTTCATCTTTCATCTTTCCGCAATGTTTCATCTTTCATCTTTCCGCATTGTTTCATGTTTCATCTTTCCGCATTCTTTCATCTTTCATCTTTCCGCATTGTTTCATCTTTCATCTTTCCGCATTGTTTCATCTTTCATCTTTCCGCATTGTTTCATCTTTCCGCATTGTTTCATCTTTCATCTTTCCGCATTTTTTCATCTTTCATCTTTCCGCATTGTTTCATCTTTCATCTTTCCGCATTGTTTCATCTTTCAACTTTCCGCATTGTTTCATCTTTCATCTTTCCGCATTCTTTCATCTTTCATCTTTCCGCATTCTTTCATCTTTCATCTTTCCGCATTCTTTCATCTTTCATCTTTCCGCATTGTTTCATCTTTCATCTTTCCGCATTGTTTCATCTTTCC
Source organism: Gastracanthus pulcherrimus (assembly GCA_949152435.1). Classification (NCBI taxonomy): domain Eukaryota; kingdom Metazoa; phylum Arthropoda; class Insecta; order Hymenoptera; family Pteromalidae; genus Gastracanthus; species Gastracanthus pulcherrimus. Next base: position 1,370,463 of record CASCKD010000099.1, on the reverse strand, counting down.
GTATTGTTTCATCTTTCCGCATTGTTTCATCTTTCCGCATTGTTTCATCTTTCCGCATTGTTTCATCTTTCCGCATTGTTTCATCTTTCCGCATTGTTTCATCTTTCCGCATTGTTTCATCTTTCCGCATTGTTTCATCTTTCCGCATTGTTTCATCTTTCATCTTTCCGCATTGTTTCATCTTTCATCTTTCCGCATTGTTTCATCTTTCATCTTTCCGCATTGTTTCATCTTTCATCTTTCCGCATTGTTTCATCTTTCATCTTCCGCATTCTTTCATCTTTCATCTTTCCGCATCGTTTCATCTTTCATCTTTCATCTTTCATCTTTCCGCATTCTTTCATCTTTCATCTTTCCGCATTGTTTCATCTTTCATCTTTCCGCATTGTTTCATCTTTCATCTTTCCGCATTGTTTCATCTTTCATCTTTCCGCATTGTTTCACCTTTCATCTTTCCGCATTCTTTCATCTTTCATCTTTCCGCATTCTTTCATCTTTCATCTTTCCGCATTGTTTCATCTTTCATCTTTCCGCATTGTTTCATCTTTCATCTTTCCGCATTGTTTCATCTTTCATCTTCCGCATTCTTTCATCTTTCATCTTTCCGCATTGTTTCATCTTTCATCTTTCCGCATTGTTTCATCTTTCATCTTTCCGCATTCTTTCATCTTTCATCTTTCCGCATTGTTTCATCTTTCATCTTTCCGCAATGTTTCATCTTTCATCTTTCCGCATTGTTTCATCTTTCATCTTTCCGCATTCTTTCATCTTTCATCTTTCCGCATTGTTTCATCTTTCATCTTTCCGCATTGTTTCATCTTTCATCTTTCCGCATTGTTTCATCTTTCCGCATTGTTTCATCTTTCCGCATTGTTTTATCTTTCATCTTTCCGCATTTTTTCATCTTTCATCTTTCCGCATTGTTTCATCTTTCATCTTTCCGCATTGTTTCATCTTTCATCTTTCCGCATTGTTTCATCTTTCATCTTTCCGCATTCTTTCATCTTTCATCTTTCCGCATTCTTTCATCTTTCATCTTTCCGCATTCTTTCATCTTTCATCTTTCCGCATTGTTTCATCTTTCATCTTTCCGCATTGTTTCATCTTTCATCTTTCCGCATTGTTTCATCTTTCCGCATTGTTTCATCTTTCATCTTCCGCAATCTTTCATCTTTCATCTTTCCGCATTGTTTCATCTTTCATCTTTCCGCATTGTTTCATCTTTCATCTTCCGCATTCTTTCATCTTTCATCTTTCCGCATTGTTTCATCTTTCATCTTTCCGCATTCTTTCATCTTTCATCTTTCCGCATTGTTTCATCTTTCATCTTTCCGCATTTTTTCATCTTTCATCTTTCCGCATTGTTTCATCTTTCCGCATTGTTTCATCTTTCCGCATTGTTTCATGTTTCCGCATTGTTTCATCTTTCCGCATTGTTTCATCTTTCCGCATTGTTTCATCTTTCCGCATTGTTTCATCTTTCCGCATTGTTTCATCTTTCCGCATTGTTTCATCTTTCATCTTTCCGCATTGTTTCATCTTTCATCTTTCCGCATTGTTTCATCTTTCATCTTTCCGCATTGTTTCATCTTTCATCTTTCCGCATTGTTTCATCTTTCATCTTTCCGCATTGTTTCATCTTTCATCTTTCCGCATTTTTTCATCTTTCATCTTTCCGCATTGTTTCATCTTTCATCTTTCCGCATTGTTTCATCTTTCATCTTTCCGCATTGTTTCATCTTTCATCTTTCCGCATTGTTTCATCTTTCATCTTTCCGCATTGTTTCATCTTTCATCTTTCCGCATTGTTTCATCTTTCATCTTTCCGCATTGTTTCATCTTTCATCTTTCCGCATTGTTTCATCTTTCATCTTTCCGCATTGTTTCATCTTTCATCTTTCCGCATTGTTTCATCTTTCATCTTTCCGCATTGTTTCATCTTTCATCTTTCCGCATTGTTTCATCTTTCCGCATTGTTTCATCTTTCCGCATTGTTTCATCTTTCATCTTCTGCATTCTTTCATCTTTCATCTTTCCGCATTGTTTCATCTTTCATCTTTCCGCATTGTTTCATCTTTCATCTTTCCGCATTGTTTCATCTTTCATCTTTCCGCATTGTTTCATCTTTCATCTTTCCGCATTGTTTCATCTTTCATCTTTCCGCATTGTTTCATCTTTCATCTTTCCGCATTGTTTCATCTTTCATCTTTCCGCATTGTTTCATCTTTCCGCATTGTTTCATCTTTCCGCATTGTTTCATCTTTCATCTTCTGCATTCTTTCATCTTTCATCTTTCCGCATTGTTTCATCTTTCATCTTTCCGCATTGTTTCATCTTTCATCCTTCCGCATTGTTTCATCTTTCATCTTTCCGCATTTTTTCATCTTTCATCTTTCCGCATTGTTTCATCTTTCCGCATTGTTTCATCTTTCCGCATTGTTTCATCTTTCATCTTTCCGCATTCTTTCATCTTTCATCTTTCCGCATTGTTTCATCTTTCATCTTTCCGCAATGTTTCATTTTCATCTTTCCGCATTGTTTCATCTTTCATCTTTCCGCATTCTTTCATCTTTCATCTTTCCGCATTGTTTCATCTTTCATCTTTCCGCATTGTTTCATCTTTCCGCATTGTTTCATCTTTCATCTTCCGCATTCTTTCATCTTTCATCTTTCCGCATTGATTCATCTTTCATCTTTCCGCCTTTTTTCATCTTTCATCTTTCCGCATTGTTTCATCTTCCATCTTTCCGCATTGTTTCATCTTTCCGCATTGTTTCATCTTTCCGCATTGTTTCATCTTTCCGCATTGTTTCATCTTTCATCTTTCCGCATTTTTTCATCTTTCATCTTTCGGCATTGTTTCATCTTTCATCTTTCCGCATTCTTTCATCTTTCATCTTTCCGCATTGTTTCATCTTTCATCTTTCATCTTTCCGCATTGTTTCATCTTTCATCTTCCGCATTCTTTCATCTTTCATCTTTCCGCATTGTTTCATCTTTCATCTTTCCGCATTCTTTCATCTTTCATCTTTCCGCATTGTTTCATCTTTCATCTTTCCGCATTGTTTCATCTTTCATCTTTCCGCATTGTTTCATCTTTCATCTTTCCGCATTGTTTCACCTTTCATCTTTCCGCATTCTTTCATCTTCCGCATTCTTTCATCTTTCATCTTTCCGCATTGATTCATCTTTCATCTTTCCGCCTTTTTTCATCTTTCATCTTTCCGCATTGTTTCATCTTCCATCTTTCCGCATTGTTTCATCTTTCCGCATTGTTTCATCTTTCCGCATTGTTTCATCTTTCCGCATTGTTTCATCTTTCATCTTTCCGCATTTTTTCATCTTTCATCTTTCGGCATTGTTTCATCTTTCATCTTTCCGCATTCTTTCATCTTTCATCTTTCCGCATTGTTTCATCTTTCATCTTTCATCTTTCCGCATTGTTTCATCTTTCATCTTCCGCATTCTTTCATCTTTCATCTTTCCGCATTGTTTCATCTTTCATCTTTCCGCATTCTTTCATCTTTCATCTTTCCGCATTGTTTCATCTTTCATCTTTCCGCATTGTTTCATCTTTCATCTTTCCGCATTGTTTCATCTTTCATCTTTCCGCATTGTTTCACCTTTCATCTTTCCGCATTCTTTCATCTTTCATCTTTCCGCATTGTTTCATCTTTCATCTTTCCGCATTGTTTCATCTTTCATCTTTCCGCATTGTTTCATCTTTCATCTTTCCGCATTGTTTCATCTTTCATCTTCCGCATTCTTTCATCTTTCATCTTTCCGCATTGTTTCATCTTTCATCTTTCCGCATTGTTTCATCTTTCATCTTTCCGCATTCTTTCATCTTTCATCTTTCCGCATTGTTTCATCTTTCATCTTTCCGCAATGTTTCATCTTTCATCTTTCCGCATTGTTTCATCTTTCATCTTTCCGCATTCTTTCATCTTTCATCTTTCCGCATTGTTTCATCTTTCATCTTTCCGCATTGTTTCATCTTTCATCTTTCCGCATTGTTTCATCTTTCCGCATTGTTTCATCTTTCATCTTTCCGCATTTTTTCATCTTTCATCTTTCCGCATTGTTTCATCTTTCATCTTTCCGCATTGTTTCATCTTTCATCTTTCCGCATTGTTTCATCTTTCATCTTTCCGCATTCTTTCATCTTTCATCTTTCCGCATTCTTTCATCTTTCATCTTTCCGCATTCTTTCATCTTTCATCTTTCCGCATTGTTTCATCTTTCATCTTTCCGCATTGTTTCATCTTTCATCTTTCCGCATTGTTTCATCTTTCCGCATTGTTTCATCTTTCATCTTCCGCATTCTTTCATCTTTCATCTTTCCGCATTGTTTCATCTTTCATCTTTCCGCATTGTTTCATCTTTCATCTTCCGCATTCTTTCATCTTTCATCTTTCCGCATTGTTTCATCTTTTATCTTTCCGCATTCTTTCATCTTTCATCTTTCCGCATTGTTTCATCTTTCATCTTTCCGCATTTTTTCATCTTTCATCTTTCCGCATTGTTTCATCTTTCCGCATTGTTTCATCTTTCATCTTCCGCATTCTTTCATCTTTCATCTTTCCGCATTGTTTCATCTTTCATCTTTCCGCATTCTTTCATCTTTCATCTTTCCGCATTGTTGCATCTTTCATCTTTCCGCATTTTTTCATCTTTCATCTTTCCGCATTGTTTCATCTTTCCGTATTGTTTCATCTTTCCGCATTGTTTCATCTTTCCGCATTGTTTCATCTTTCCGCATTGTTTCATCTTTCCGCATTGTTTCATCTTTCCGCATTGTTTCATCTTTCCGCATTGTTTCATCTTTCATCTTTCCGCATTGTTTCATCTTTCATCTTTCCGCATTGTTTCATCTTTCATCTTTCCGCATTGTTTCAACTTTCATCTTTCCGCATTGTTTCATCTTTCATCTTCCGCATTCTTTCATCTTTCATCTTTCCGCATCGTTTCATCTTTCATCTTTCATCTTTCATCTTTCCGCATTCTTTCATCTTTCATCTTTCCGCATTGTTTCATCTTTCATCTTTCCGCATTGTTTCATCTTTCATCTTTCCGCATTGTTTCATCTTTCATCTTTCCGCATTGTTTCACCTTTCATCTTTCCGCATTCTTTCATCTTTCATCTTTCCGCATTCTTTCATCTTTCATCTTTCCGCATTGTTTCATCTTTCATCTTTCCGCATTGTTTCATCTTTCATCTTTCCGCATTGTTTCATCTTTCATCTTCCGCATTCTTTCATCTTTCATCTTTCCGCATTGTTTCATCTTTCATCTTTCCGCATTGTTTCATCTTTCATCTTTCCGCATTCTTTCATCTTTCATCTTTCCGCATTGTTTCATCTTTCATCTTTCCGCATTGTTTCATCTTTCATCTTTCCGCATTGTTTCATCTTTCCGCATTGTTTCATCTTTCATCTTTCCGCATTTTTTCATCTTTCATCTTTCCGCATTGTTTCATCTTTCATCTTTCCGCATTGTTTCATCTTTCATCTTTCCGCATTTTTTCATCTTTCATCTTTCCGCATTGTTTCATCTTTCCGCATTGTTTCATCTTTCATCTTCCGCATTCTTTCATCTTTCATCTTTCCGCATTGTTTCATCTTTCATCTTTCCGCATTGTTTCATCTTTCATCTTCCGCATTCTTTCATCTTTCATCTTTCCGCATTGTTTCATCTTTCATCTTTCCGCATTCTTTCATCTTTCATCTTTCCGCATTGTTGCATCTTTCATCTTTCCGCATTTTTGCATCTTTCATCTTTCCGCATTGTTTCATCTTTCCGCATTGTTTCATCTTTCCGCATTGTTTCATCTTTCCGCATTGTTTCATCTTTCCGCATTGTTTCATCTTTCCGCATTGTTTCATCTTTCCGCATTGTTTCATCTTTCCGCATTGTTTCATCTTTCCGCATTGTTTCATCTTTCCGCATTGTTTCATCTTTCCGCATTGTTTCATCTTTCATCTTTCCGCATTGTTTCATCTTTCATCTTTCCGCATTGTTTCATCTTTCATCTTTCCGCATTGTTTCATCTTTCATCTTTCCGCATTGTTTCATCTTTCATCTTTCCGCATTTTTTCATCTTTCATCTTTCCGCATTGTTTCATCTTTCATCTTTCCGCATTGTTTCATCTTTCATCTTTCCGCATTGTTTCATCTTTCATCTTTCCGCATTGTTTCATCTTTCCGCATTGTTTCATCTTTCATCTTCCGCATTCTTTCATCTTTCATCTTTCCGCATTGTTTCATCTTTCATCTTTCCGCATTGTTTCATCTTTCATCTTCCGCATTCTTTCATCTTTCATCTTTCCGCATTGTTTCATCTTTCATCTTTCCGCATTCTTTCATCTTTCATCTTTCCGCATTGTTTCATCTTTCATCTTTCCGCATTTTTTCATCTTTCATCTTTCCGCATTGTTTCATCTTTCCGCATTGTTTCATCTTTCATCTTCCGCATTCTTTCATCTTTCATCTTTCCGCATTGTTTCATCTTTCATCTTTCCGCATTGTTTCATCTTTCATCTTCCGCATTCTTTCATCTTTCATCTTTCCGCATTGTTTCATCTTTCATCTTTCCGCATTCTTTCATCTTTCATCTTTCCGCATTGTTGCATCTTTCATCTTTCCGCATTTTTGCATCTTTCATCTTTCCGCATTGTTTCATCTTTCCGCATTGTTTCATCTTTCCGCATTGTTTCATCTTTCCGCATTGTTTCATCTTTCCGCATTGTTTCATCTTTCCGCATTGTTTCATCTTTCCGCATTGTTTCATCTTTCCGCATTGTTTCATCTTTCCGCATTGTTTCATCTTTCCGCATTGTTTCATCTTTCCGCATTGTTTCATCTTTCATCTTTCCGCATTGTTTCATCTTTCATCTTTCCGCATTGTTTCATCTTTCATCTTTCCGCATTGTTTCATCTTTCATCTTTCCGCATTGTTTCATCTTTCATCTTTCCGCATTTTTTCATCTTTCATCTTTCCGCATTGTTTCATCTTTCATCTTTCCGCATTGTTTCATCTTTCATCTTTCCGCATTGTTTCATCTTTCATCTTTCCGCATTGTTTCATCTTTCATCTTTCCGCATTGTTTCATCTTTCATCTTTCCGCATTGTTTCATCTTTCATCTTTCCGCATTGTTTCATCTTTCATCTTTCCGCATTGTTTCATCTTTCATCTTTCCGCATTGTTTCATCTTTCATCTTTCCGCATTGTTTCATCTTTCCGCATTGTTTCATCTTTCCGCATTGTTTCATCTTTCCGCATTGTTTCATCTTTCCGCATTGTTTCATCTTTCATCTTCTGCATTCTTTCATCTTTCATCTTTCCGCATTGTTTCATCTTTCATCTTTCCGCATTGTTTCATCTTTCATCCTTCCGCATTGTTTCATCTTTCATCTTTCCGCATTTTTTCATCTTTCATCTTTCCGCATTGTTTCATCTTTCCGCATTGTTTCATCTTTCATCTTTCCGCATTCTTTCATCTTTCATCTTTCCGCATTGTTTCATCTTTCATCTTTCCGCAATGTTTCATCTTTCATCTTTCCGCATTGTTTCATCTTTCATCTTTCCGCATTGTTTCATCTTTCCGCATTGTTTCATCTTTCATCTTTCCGCATTCTTTCATCTTTCATCTTTCCGCATTGTTTCATCTTTCATCTTTCCGCAATGTTTCATCTTTCATCTTTCCGCATTGTTTCATCTTTCATCTTTCCGCATTCTTTCATCTTTCATCTTTCCGCATTGTTTCATCTTTCATCTTTCCGCATTGTTTCATCTTTCCGCATTGTTTCATCTTTCATCTTCCGCATTCTTTCATCTTTCATCTTTCCGCATTGATTCATCTTTCATCTTTCCGCATTGTTTCATCTTTCCGCATTGTTTCATCTTTCCGCATTGTTTCATCTTTCATCTTTCCGCATTTTTTCATCTTTCATCTTCCGCATTGTTTCATCTTTCATCTTTCCGCATTGTTTCATCTTTCCGCATTGTTTCATCTTTCATCTTTCCGCAATGTTTCATCTTTCATCTTTCCGCATTGTTTCATCTTTCATCTTTCCGCATTCTTTCATCTTTCATCTTTCCGCATTGTTTCATCTTTCATCTTTCCGCATTGTTTCATCTTTCCGCATTGTTTCATCTTTCATCTTCCGCATTCTTTCATCTTTCATCTTTCCGCATTTTTTCATCTTTCATCTTTCCGCATTGTTTCATCTTTCATCTTTCATCTTTCCGCATTGTTTCATCTTTCATCTTTCCGCATTGTTTCATCTTTCATCTTTCCGCATTGTTTCATCTTTCATCTTTCCGCATTCTTTCATCTTTCATCTTTCCGCATTGTTTCATCTTTCATCTTTCATCTTTCCGCATTGTTTCATCTTTCATCTTCCGCATTCTTTCATCTTTCATCTTTCCGCATTGTTTCATCTTTCATCTTTCCGCAATGTTTCATCTTTCATCTTTCCGCATTGTTTCATCTTTCATCTTCCCGCATTCTTTCATCTTTCATCTTTCCGCATTGTTTCATCTTTCATCTTTCCGCATTGTTTCATCTTTCCGCATTGTTTCATCTTTCCGCATTGTTTCATCTTTCCGCATTGTTTCATCTTTCATCTTTCCGCATTTTTTCATCTTTCATCTTTCCGCATTGTTTCATCTTTCATCTTCCGCATTCTTTCATCTTTCATCTTTCCGCATCGTTTCATCTTTCATCTTTCATCTTTCATCTTTCCGCATTCTTTCATCTTTCATCTTTCCGCATTGTTTCATCTTTCATCTTTCCGCATTGTTTCATCTTTCATCTTTCCGCATTGTTTCATCTTTCATCTTTCCGCATTGTTTCACCTTTCATCTTTCCGCATTGTTTCATCTTTCATCTTTCCGCATTGTTTCATCTTTCCGCATTGTTTCATCTTTCCGCATTGTTTCATCTTTCATCCTTCCGCATTGTTTCATCTTTCATCTTTCCGCATTTTTTCATCTTTCATCTTTCCGCATTGTTTCATCTTTCCGCATTCTTTCATCTTTCATCTTTCCGCATTGTTTCATCTTTTATCTTTCCGCAATGTTTCATCTTTCATCTTTCCGCATTGTTTCATCTTTCATCTTTCCGCATTGTTTCATCTTTCCGCATTGTTTCATCTTTCCGCATTGTTTCATCTTTCATCTTTCCGCATTCTTTCATCTTTCATCTTTCCGCATTGTTTCATCTTTCATCTTTCCGCAATGTTTCATCTTTCATCTTTCCGCATTGTTTCATCTTTCATCTTTCCGCATTCTTTCATCTTTCATCTTTCCGCATTGTTTCATCTTTCATCTTTCCGCATTGTTTCATCTTTCCGCATTGTTTCATCTTTCATCTTCCGCATTCTTTCATCTTTCATCTTTCCGCATTGATTCATCTTTCATCTTTCCGCCTTTTTTCATCTTTCATCTTTCCGCATTGTTTCATCTTTCATCTTTCCGCATTGTTTCATCTTTCCGCATTGTTTCATCTTTCCGCATTGTTTCATCTTTCATCTTTCCGCATTTTTTCATCTTTCATCTTTCCGCATTGTTTCATCTTTCATCTTTCATCTTTCCGCATTGTTTCATCTTTCCGCATTGTTTCATCTTTCATCTTTCCGCATTTTTTCATCTTTCATCTTTCCGCATTGTTTCATCTTTCATCTTTCATCTTTCCGCATTGTTTCATCTTTCATCTTTCCGCATTGTTTCATCTTTCATCTTTCCGCATTGTTTCATCTTTCATCTTTCCGCATTCTTTCATCTTTCATCTTTCCGCATTGTTTCATCTTTCATCTTTCATCTTTCCGCATTGTTTCATCTTTCATCTTCCGCATTCTTTCATCTTTCATCTTTCCGCATTGTTTCATCTTTCATCTTTCCGCAATGTTTCATCTTTCATCTTTCCGCATTGTTTCATCTTTCATCTTCCCGCATTCTTTCATCTTTCATCTTTCCGCATTGTTTCATCTTTCATCTTTCCGCATTGTTTCATCTTTCCGCATTGTTTCATCTTTCCGCATTGTTTCATCTTTCATCTTTCCGCATTTTTTCATCTTTCATCTTTCCGCATTGTTTCATCTTTCATCTTTCCGCATTGTTTCATCTTTCATCTTTCCGCATTGTTTCATCTTTCATCTTTCCGCATTCTTTCATCTTTCATCTTTCCGCATTCTTTCATCTTTCATCTTTCCGCATTCTTTCATCTTTCATCTTTCCGCATTGTTTCATCTTTCATCTTTCCGCATTGTTTCATCTTTCATCTTTCCGCATTGTTTCATCTTTCCGCATTGTTTCATCTTTCATCTTCCGCATTCTTTCATCTTTCATCTTTCCGCATTGTTTCATCTTTCATCTTTCCGCATTGTTTCATCTTTCATCTTCCGCATTCTTTCATCTTTCATCTTTCCGCATTGTTTCATCTTTCATCTTTCCGCATTCTTTCATCTTTCATCTTTCAGCATTGTTTCATCTTTCATCTTTCCGCATTTTTTCATCTTTCATCTTTCCGCATTGTTTCATCTTTCATCTTCCGCATTCTTTCATCTTTCATCTTTCCGCATTGTTTCATCTTTCATCTTTCCGCATTGTTTCATCTTTCATCTTCCGTATTCTTTCATCTTTCATCTTTCCGCATTGTTTCATCTTTCATCTTTCCGCATTCTTTCATCTTTCATCTTTCCGCATTGTTGCATCTTTCATCTTTCCGCATTTTTTCATCTTTCATCTTTCCGCATTGTTTCATCTTTCCGTATTGTTTCATCTTTCCGCATTGTTTCATCTTTCCGCATTGTTTCATCTTTCCGCATTGTTTCATCTTTCCGCATTGTTTCATCTTTCCTCATTGTTTCATCTTTCCGCATTGTTTCATCTTTCATCTTTCCGCATTGTTTCATCTTTCATCTTTCCGCATTGTTTCATCTTTCATCTTTCCGCATTGTTTCATCTTTCATCTTTCCGCATTGTTTCAGCTTTCATCTTTCCGCATTGTTTCATCTTTCATCTTTCCGCATTGTTTCATCTTTCATCTTTCCGCATTGTTTCATCTTTCATCTTTCCGCATTGTTTCATCTTTCATCTTTCCGCATTGTTTCATCTTTCCGCATCGTTTCATCTTTCCGCATTGTTTCATCTTTCCGCATTGTTTCATCTTTCATCTTCTGCATTCTTTCATCTTTCATCTTTCCGCATTGTTTCATCTTTCATCTTTCCGCATTGTTTCATCTTTCATCCTTCCGCATTGTTTCATCTTTCATCTTTCCGCATTTTTTCATCTTTCATCTTTCCGCACTGTTTCATCTTTCCGCATTGTTTCATCTTTCATCTTTCCGCATTCTTTCATCTTTCATCTTTCCGCATTGTTTCATCTTTCATCTTTCCGCAATGTTTCATCTTTCATCTTTCCGCATTGTTTCATCTTTCATCTTCCGCATTGTTTCATCTTTCATCTTTCCGCATTGTTTCATCTTTCATCTTTCCGCATTGTTTCATCTTTCATCCTTCCGCATTGTTTCATCTTTCATCTTTCCGCATTTTTTCATCTTTCATCTTTCCGCACTGTTTCATCTTTCCGCATTGTTTCATCTTTCATCTTTCCGCATTCTTTCATCTTTCATCTTTCCGCATTGTTTCATCTTTCATCTTTCCGCAATGTTTCATCTTTCATCTTTCCGCATTGTTTCATCTTTCATCTTTCCGCATTGTTTCATCTTTCATCTTTCCGCATTGTTTCATCTTTCCGCATTGTTTCATCTTTCATCTTCCGCATTCTTTCATCTTTCATCTTTCCGCATTGTTTCATCTTTCATCTTTCCGCATTGTTTCATCTTTCATCTTTCCGCATTGTTTCATCTTTCATCTTTCCGCAATGTTTCATCTTTCATCTTTCCGCATTGTTTCATCTTTCATCTTTCCGCAATGTTTCATCTTTCATCTTTCCGCATTGTTTCATCTTTCATCTTTCCGCATTCTTTCATCTTTCATCTTTCCGCATTGTTTCATCTTTCATCTTTCCGCATTGTTTCATCTTTCATCTTTCCGCATTGTTTCATCTTTCCGCATTGTTTCATCTTTCATCTTTCCGCATTTTTTCATCTTTCATCTTTCCGCATTGTTTCATCTTTCATCTTTCCGCATTGTTTCATCTTTCATCTTTCCGCATTGTTTCATCTTTCATCTTTCCGCATTCTTTCATCTTTCATCTTTCCGCATTCTTTCATCTTTCATCTTTCCGCATTCTTTCATCTTTCATCTTTCCGCATTGTTTCATCTTTCATCTTTCCGCATTGTTTCATCTTTCATCTTTCCGCATTGTTTCATCTTTCCGCATTGTTTCATCTTTCATCTTCCGCATTCTTTCATCTTTCATCTTTCCGCATTGTTTCATCTTTCATCTTTCCGCATTGTTTCATCTTTCATCTTCCGCATTCTTTCATCTTTCATCTTTCCGCATTGTTTCATCTTTCATCTTTCCGCATTCTTTCATCTTTCATCTTTCCGCATTGTTTCATCTTTCATCTTTCCGCATTTTTTCATCTTTCATCTTTCCGCATTGTTTCATCTTTCATCTTCCGCATTCTTTCATCTTTCATCTTTCCGCATTGTTTCATCTTTCATCTTTCCGCATTGTTTCATCTTTCATCTTCCGCATTCTTTCATCTTTCATCTTTCCGCATTGTTTCATCTTTCATCTTTCCGCATTCTTTCATCTTTCATCTTTCCGCATTGTTGCATCTTTCATCTTTCCGCATTTTTACATCTTTCATCTTTCCGCATTGTTTCATCTTTCCGCATTGTTTCATCTTTCCGCATTGTTTCATCTTTCCGCATTGTTTCATCTTTCCGCATTGTTTCATCTTTCCGCATTGTTTCATCTTTCCGCATTGTTTCATCTTTCCGCATTGTTTCATCTTTCATCTTTCCGCATTGTTTCATCTTTCATCTTTCCGCATTGTTTCATCTTTCATCTTTCCGCATTGTTTCATCTTTCATCTTTCCGCATTGTTTCATCTTTCATCTTTCCGCATTTTTTCATCTTTCATCTTTCCGCATTGTTTCATCTTTCATCTTTCCGCATTGTTTCATCTTTCATCTTTCCGCATTGTTTCATCTTTCATCTTTCCGCATTGTTTCATCTTTCATCTTTCCGCATTGTTTCATCTTTCATCTTTCCGCATTGTTTCATCTTTCATCTTTCCGCATTGTTTCATCTTTCATCTTTCCGCATTGTTTCATCTTTCATCTTTCCGCATTGTTTCATCTTTCATCTTTCCGCATTGTTTCATCTTTCATCTTTCCGCATTGTTTCATCTTTCCGCATTGTTTCATCTTTCCGCATTGTTTCATCTTTCCGCATTGTTTCATCTTTCATCTTCTGCATTCTTTCATCTTTCATCTTTCCGCATTGTTTCATCTTTCATCTTTCCGCATTGTTTCATCTTTCATCCTTCCGCATTGTTTCATCTTTCATCTTTCCGCATTTTTTCATCTTTCATCTTTCCGCATTGTTTCATCTTTCCGCATTGTTTCATCTTTCATCTTTCCGCATTCTTTCATCTTTCATCTTTCCGCATTGTTTCATCTTTCATCTTTCCGCAATGTTTCATCTTTCATCTTTCCGCATTGTTTCATCTTTCATCTTTCCGCATTCTTTCATCTTTCATCTTTCCGCATTGTTTCATCTTTCATCTTTCCGCATTGTTTCATCTTTCCGCATTGTTTCATCTTTCATCTTCCGCATTCTTTCATCTTTCATCTTTCCGCATTGATTCATCTTTCATCTTTCCGCCTTTTTTCATCTTTCATCTTTCCGCATTGTTTCATCTTTCATCTTTCCGCATTTTTTCATCTTTCATCTTTCCGCATTGTTTCATCTTTCATCTTTCCGCATTCTTTCATCTTTCATCTTTCCGCATTGTTTCATCTTTCATCTTTCCGCATTGTTTCATCTTTCATCTTTCCGCATTGTTTCATCTTTCATCTTTCCGCATTCTTTCATCTTTCATCTTTCCGCATTGTTTCATCTTTCATCTTTCATCTTTCCGCATTGTTTCATCTTTCATCTTCCGCATTCTTTCATCTTTCATCTTTCCGCATTGTTTCATCTTTCATCTTTCCGCAATGTTTCATCTTTCATCTTTCCGCATTGTTTCATCTTTCCGCATTGTTTCATCTTTCCTCATTGTTTCATCTTTCCGCATTGTTTCATCTTTCATCTTTCCGCATTGTTTCATCTTTCATCTTTCCGCATTGTTTCATCTTTCATCTTTCCGCATTGTTTCATCTTTCATCTTTCCGCATTGTTTCATCTTTCATCTTTCCGCATTGTTTCATCTTTCATCTTTCCGCATTGTTTCATCTTTCATCTTTCCGCATTGTTTCATCTTTCATCTTTCCGCATTGTTTCATCTTTCCGCATCGTTTCATCTTTCCGCATTGTTTCATCTTTCCGCATTGTTTCATCTTTCATCTTCTGCATTCTTTCATCTTTCATCTTTCCGCATTGTTTCATCTTTCATCTTTCCGCATTGTTTCATCTTTCATCCTTCCGCATTGTTTCATCTTTCATCTTTCCGCATTTTTTCATCTTTCATCTTTCCGCACTGTTTCATCTTTCCGCATTGTTTCATCTTTCATCTTTCCGCATTCTTTCATCTTTCATCTTTCCGCATTGTTTCATCTTTCATCTTTCCGCAATGTTTCATCTTTCATCTTTCCGCATTGTTTCATCTTTCATCTTTCCGCATTCTTTCATCTTTCATCTTTCCGCATTGTTTCATCTTTCATCTTTCCGCATTGTTTCATCTTTCCGCATTGTTTCATCTTTCATCTTCCGCATTCTTTCATCTTTCATCTTTCCGCATTGATTCATCTTTCATCTTTCCGCCTTTTTTCATCTTTCATCTTTCCGCATTGTTTCATCTTTCATCTTTCCGCATTGTTTCATCTTTCCGCATTGTTTCATCTTTCCGCATTGTTTCATCTTTCATCTTTCCGCATTTTTTCATCTTTCATCTTTCCGCATTGTTTCATCTTTCATCTTTCCGCATTCTTTCATCTTTCATCTTTCCGCATTGTTTCATCTTTCATCTTTCCGCATTGTTTCATCTTTCATCTTTCCGCATTGTTTCATCTTTCATCTTTCCGCATTCTTTCATCTTTCATCTTTCCGCATTGTTTCATCTTTCATCTTTCATCTTTCCGCATTGTTTCATCTTTCATCTTCCGCATTCTTTCATCTATCATCTTTCCGCATTGTTTCATCTTTCATCTTTCCGCATTCTTTCATCTTTCATCTTTCCGCATTGTTTCATCTTTCATCTTTCCGCATTCTTTCATCTTTCATCTTTCCGCATTGTTTCATCTTTCATCTTTCCGCATTGTTTCATCTTTCATCTTTCCGCATTGTTTCATCTTTCATCTTTCCGCATTGTTTCATCTTTCATCTTTCCGCATTCTTTCATCTTTCATCTTTCCGCATTGTTTCATCTTTCATCTTTCCGCATTGTTTCATCTTTCATCTTTCCGCATTGTTTCATCTTTCATCTTTCCGCATTGTTTCATCTTTCATCATTCCGCATTGTTTCATCTTTCATCTTTCCGCATTCTTTCATCTTTCATCTTTCCGCATTGTTTCATCTTTCATCTTTCCGCATTGTTTCATCTTTCATCTTTCCGCATTGTTTCATCTTTCCGCATCGTTTCATCTTTCCGCATTGTTTCATCTTTCCGCATTTTTTCATCTTTCCGCATTGTTTCATCTTTCATCTTCCGCATTCTTTCATCTTTCATCTTTCCGCATTGTTTCATCTTTCATCTTTCCGCATTGTTTCATCTTTCATCTTTCCGCATTGTTTCATCCTTCATCTTTCCGCATTGTTTCATCTTTCATCTTCCGCATTCTTTCATCTTTCATCTTTCCGCATTGTTTCATCTTTCATCTTTCCGCATTGTTTCATCTTTCATCTTCCGCATTCTTTCATCTTTCATCTTTCCGTATTCTTTCATCTTTCATCTTTCCGCATTCTTTCATCTTTCATCTTTCCGCATTGTTTCATCCTTCATCTTTCCGCATTTTTTCATCTTTCATCTTTCCGCATTGTTTCATCTTTCCGCATTGTTTCATCTTTCCGCATTGTTTCATCTTTCCGCATTGTTTCATCTTTCATCTTTCCGCATTGTTTCATCTTTCATCTTTCCGCATTTAATCATCTTTCATCTTTCCGCATTGTTTCATCTTTCATCTTTTCGCATTGTTTCATCTTTCATCTTTCCGCATTGTTTCATCTTTCATCTTTCCGCATTGTTTCATCTTTCATCTTTCCGCATTGTTTCATCTTTCATCTTTCCGCATTGTTTCATCTTTCATCTTTCCGCATTGTTTCATCTTTCATCTTTCCGCATTCTTACATCTTTCATCTTTCCGCAATCTTTCATCTTTCATCTTTCCGCATTGTTTCATCTTTCATCTTCCGCATTCATTCATCTTTCATCTTTCCGCATTGTTTCATCTTTCATCTTTCCGCATTGTTTCATCTTTCATCTTTCCGCATTGTTTCATCTTTCATCTTCCGCATTGTTTCATCTTTCATCTTTCCGCATTGTTTCATCTTTCATCTTTCCGCATTGTTTCATCTTTCATCTTTCCGCATTGTTTCATCTTTCCGCATTGTTTCATCTTTCATCTTCCGCATTGTTTCATCTTTCATCTTTCCGCATTGTTTCATCTTTCATCTTTCCGCATTGTTTCATCTTTCATCTTTCCGCATTGTTTCATCTTTCATCTTTCCGCATTGTTTCATCTTTCATCTTTCCGCATTCTTACATCTTTCATCTTTCCGCAATCTTTCATCTTTCATCTTTCCGCATTGTTTCATCTTTCATCTTCCGCATTCATTCATCTTTCATCTTTCCGCATTGTTTCATCTTTCATCTTTCCGCATTGTTTCATCTTTCATCTTTCCGCATTGTTTCATCTTTCATCTTTCCGCATTCTTTCATCTTTCATCTTTCCGCATTGTTTCATCTTTCATCTTTCATCTTTCCGCATTGTTTCATCTTTCATCTTCCGCATTCTTTCATCTTTCATCTTTCCGCATTGTTTCATCTTTCATCTTTCCGCAATGTTTCATCTTTCATCTTTCCGCATTGTTTCATCTTTCATCTTCCCGCATTCTTTCATCTTTCATCTTTCCGCATTGTTTCATCTTTCATCTTTCCGCATTGTTTCATCTTTCCGCATTGTTTCATCTTTCATCTTCCGCATTCTTTCATCTATCATCTTTCCGCATTTTTTCATCTTTCATCTTTCCGCATTGTTTCATCTTTCATCTTTCCGCATTGTTTCATCTTTCATCTTTCCGCATTGTTTCATCTTTCATCTTTCCGCATTCTTTCATCTTTCATCTTTCCGCATTCTTTCATCTTTCATCTTTCCGCATTCTTTCATCTTTCATCTTTCCGCATTGTTTCATCTTTCATCTTTCCGCATTGTTTCATCTTTCATCTTTCCGCATTGTTTCATCTTTCCGCATTGTTTCATCTTTCATCTTCCGCATTCTTTCATCTTTCATCTTTCCGCATTGTTTCATCTTTCATCTTTCCGCATTGTTTCATCTTTCATCTTCCGCATTCTTTCATCTTTCATCTTTCCGCATTGTTTCATCTTTCATCTTTCCGCATTCTTTCATCTTTCATCTTTCCGCATTGTTTCATCTTTCATCTTTCCGCATTTTTTCATCTTTCATCTTTCCGCATTGTTTCATCTTTCATCTTCCGCATTCTTTCATCTTTCATCTTTCCGCATTGTTTCATCTTTCATCTTTCCGCATTGTTTCATCTTTCATCTTCCGTATTCTTTCATCTTTCATCTTTCCGCATTGTTTCATCTTTCATCTTTCCGCATTCTTTCATCTTTCATCTTTCCGCATTGTTGCATCTTTCATCTTTCCGCATTTTTTCATCTTTCATCTTTCCGCATTGTTTCATCTTTCCGTATTGTTTCATCTTTCCGCATTGTTTCATCTTTCCGCATTGTTTCATCTTTCCGCATTGTTTCATCTTTCCGCATTGTTTCATCTTTCCTCATTGTTTCATCTTTCCGCATTGTTTCATCTTTCATCTTTCCGCATTGTTTCATCTTTCATCTTTCCGCATTGTTTCATCTTTCATCTTTCCGCATTGTTTCATCTTTCATCTTTCCGCATTGTTTCATCTTTCATCTTTCCGCATTGTTTCATCTTTCATCTTTCCGCATTGTTTCATCTTTCATCTTTCCGCATTGTTTCATCTTTCATCTTTCCGCATTGTTTCATCTTTCCGCATCGTTTCATCTTTCCGCATTGTTTCATCTTTCCGCATTGTTTCATCTTTCATCTTCTGCATTCTTTCATCTTTCATCTTTCCGCATTGTTTCATCTTTCATCTTTCCGCATTGTTTCATCTTTCATCCTTCCGCATTGTTTCATCTTTCATCTTTCCGCATTTTTTCATCTTTCATCTTTCCGCACTGTTTCATCTTTCCGCATTGTTTCATCTTTCATCTTTCCGCATTCTTTCATCTTTCATCTTTCCGCATTGTTTCATCTTTCATCTTTCCGCAATGTTTCATCTTTCATCTTTCCGCATTGTTTCATCTTTCATCTTTCCGCATTCTTTCATCTTTCATCTTTCCGCATTGTTTCATCTTTCATCTTTCCGCATTGTTTCATCTTTCCGCATTGTTTCATCTTTCATCTTCCGCATTCTTTCATCTTTCATCTTTCCGCATTGATTCATCTTTCATCTTTCCGCCTTTTTTCATCTTTCATCTTTCCGCATTGTTTCATCTTTCATCTTTCCGCATTGTTTCATCTTTCCGCATTGTTTCATCTTTCCGCATTGTTTCATCTTTCATCTTTCCGCATTTTTTCATCTTTCATCTTTCCGCATTGTTTCATCTTTCATCTTTCCGCATTCTTTCATCTTTCATCTTTCCGCATTGTTTCATCTTTCATCTTTCCGCATTGTTTCATCTTTCATCTTTCCGCATTGTTTCATCTTTCATCTTTCCGCATTCTTTCATCTTTCATCTTTCCGCATTGTTTCATCTTTCATCTTTCATCTTTCCGCATTGTTTCATCTTTCATCTTCCGCATTCTTTCATCTATCATCTTTCCGCATTGTTTCATCTTTCATCTTTCCGCATTCTTTCATCTTTCATCTTTCCGCATTGTTTCATCTTTCATCTTTCCGCATTCTTTCATCTTTCATCTTTCCGCATTGTTTCATCTTTCATCTTTCCGCATTGTTTCATCTTTCATCTTTCCGCATTGTTTCATCTTTCATCTTTCCGCATTGTTTCATCTTTCATCTTTCCGCATTCTTTCATCTTTCATCTTTCCGCATTGTTTCATCTTTCATCTTTCCGCATTGTTTCATCTTTCATCTTTCCGCATTGTTTCATCTTTCATCTTTCCGCATTGTTTCATCTTTCATCATTCCGCATTGTTTCATCTTTCATCTTTCCGCATTCTTTCATCTTTCATCTTTCCGCATTGTTTCATCTTTCATCTTTCCGCATTGTTTCATCTTTCATCTTTCCGCATTGTTTCATCTTTCCGCATCGTTTCATCTTTCCGCATTGTTTCATCTTTCCGCATTGTTTCATCTTTCCGCATTGTTTCATCTTTCATCTTCCGCATTCTTTCATCTTTCATCTTTCCGCATTGTTTCATCTTTCATCTTTCCGCATTGTTTCATCTTTCATCTTTCCGCATTGTTTCATCCTTCATCTTTCCGCATTGTTTCATCTTTCATCTTCCGCATTCTTTCATCTTTCATCTTTCCGCATTGTTTCATCTTTCATCTTTCCGCATTGTTTCATCTTTCATCTTCCGCATTCTTTCATCTTTCATCTTTCCGTATTCTTTCATCTTTCATCTTTCCGCATTCTTTCATCTTTCATCTTTCCGCATTGTTTCATCCTTCATCTTTCCGCATTTTTTCATCTTTCATCTTTCCGCATTGTTTCATCTTTCCGCATTGTTTCATCTTTCCGCATTGTTTCATCTTTCCGCATTGTTTCATCTTTCATCTTTCCGCATTGTTTCATCTTTCATCTTTCCGCATTTAATCATCTTTCATCTTTCCGCATTGTTTCATCTTTCATCTTTTCGCATTGTTTCATCTTTCATCTTTCCGCATTGTTTCATCTTTCATCTTTCCGCATTGTTTCATCTTTCATCTTTCCGCATTGTTTCATCTTTCATCTTTCCGCATTGTTTCATCTTTCATCTTTCCGCATTGTTTCATCTTTCATCTTTCCGCATTCTTACATCTTTCATCTTTCCGCAATCTTTCATCTTTCATCTTTCCGCATTGTTTCATCTTTCATCTTCCGCATTCATTCATCTTTCATCTTTCCGCATTGTTTCATCTTTCATCTTTCCGCATTGTTTCATCTTTCATCTTTCCGCATTGTTTCATCTTTCATCTTCCGCATTCTTTCATCTTTCATCTTTCCGCATTGTTTCATCTTTCATCTTTCCGCATTCTTTCATCTTTCATCTTTCCGCATTGTTTCATCTTTCATCTTTCCGCATTTTTTCATCTTTCACCTTTCCGCATTGTTTCATCTTTCCGCATTGTTTCATCTTTCCGCATTGTTTCATCTTTCCGCATTGTTTCATCTTTCCGCATTGTTTCATCTTTCCGCATTGTTTCATCTTTCCGCATTGTTTCATCTTTCCGCATTGTTTCATCTTTCCGCATTGTTTCATCTTTCCGCATTGTTTCATCTTTCCGCATTGTTTCATCTTTCCGCATTGTTTCATCTTTCCGCATTGTTTCATCTTTCCGCATTGTTTCATCTTTCCGCATTGTTTCATCTTTCCGCATTGTTTCATCTTTCCGCATTGTTTCATCTTTCCGCATTGTTTCATCTTTCCGCATTGTTTCATCTTTCCGCATTGTTTCATCTTTCATCTTTCCGCATTGTTTCATCTTTCATCTTTCCGCATTGTTTCATCTTTCATCTTTCCGCATTGTTTCATCTTTCATCTTTCCGCATTGTTTCATCTTTCATCTTTCCGCATTCTTTCATCTTTCATCTTTCCGCATTGTTTCATCTTTCATCTTTCCGCATTGTTTCATCTTTCATCTTTCCGCATTGTTTCATCTTTCCGCATTGTTTCATCTTTCATCTTTCCGCATTTTTTCATCTGTCATCTTTCCGCATTGTTTCATCTTTCATCTTTCCGCATTGTTTCATCTTTCATCTTTCCGCATTGTTTCATCTTTCATCTTTCCGCATTCTTTCATCTTTCATCTTTCCGCATTCTTTCATCTTTCATCTTTCCGCATTCTTTCATCTTTCATCTTTCCGCATTGTTTCATCTTTCATCTTTCCGCATTGTTTCATCTTTCATCTTTCCGCATTGTTTCATCTTTCCGCATTGTTTCATCTTTCATCTTCCGCATTCTTTCATCTTTCATCTTTCCGCATTGTTTCATCTTTCATCTTTCCGCATTGTTTCATCTTTCATCTTCCGCATTCTTTCATCTTTCATCTTTCCGCATTGTTTCATCTTTCATCTTTCCGCATTCTTTCATCTTTCATCTTTCCGCATTGTTTCATCTTTCATCTTTCCGCATTTTTTCATCTTTCATCTTTCCGCATTGTTTCATCTTTCATCTTCCGCATTCTTTCATCTTTCATCTTTCCGCATTGTTTCATCTTTCATCTTTCCGCATTGTTTCATCTTTCATCTTCCGCATTCTTTCATCTTTCATCTTTCCGCATTGTTTCATCTTTCATCTTTCCGCATTCTTTCATCTTTCATCTTTCCGCATTGTTGCATCTTTCATCTTTCCGCATTTTTACATCTTTCATCTTTCCGCATTGTTTCATCTTTCCGCATTGTTTCATCTTTCCGCATTGTTTCATCTTTCCGCATTGTTTCATCTTTCCGCATTGTTTCATCTTTCCGCATTGTTTCATCTTTCCGCATTGTTTCATCTTTCATCTTTCCGCATTGTTTCATCTTTCATCTTTCCGCATTGTTTCATCTTTCATCTTTCCGCATTGTTTCATCTTTCATCTTTCCGCATTGTTTCATCTTTCATCTTTCCGCATTTTTTCATCTTTCATCTTTCCGCATTGTTTCATCTTTCATCTTTCCGCATTGTTTCATCTTTCATCTTTCCGCATTGTTTCATCTTTCATCTTTCCGCATTGTTTCATCTTTCATCTTTCCGCATTGTTTCATCTTTCATCTTTCCGCATTGTTTCATCTTTCATCTTTCCGCATTGTTTCATCTTTCATCTTTCCGCATTGTTTCATCTTTCATCTTTCCGCATTGTTTCATCTTTCATCTTTCCGCATTGTTTCATCTTTCATCTTTCCGCATTGTTTCATCTTTCATCTTTCCGCATTGTTTCATCTTTCCGCATTGTTTCATCTTTCCGCATTGTTTCATCTTTCCGCATTGTTTCATCTTTCATCTTCTGCATTCTTTCATCTTTCATCTTTCCGCATTGTTTCATCTTTCATCTTTCCGCATTGTTTCATCTTTCATCCTTCCGCATTGTTTCATCTTTCATCTTTCCGCATTTTTTCATCTTTCATCTTTCCGCATTGTTTCATCTTTCCGCATTGTTTCATCTTTCATCTTTCCGCATTCTTTCATCTTTCATCTTTCCGCATTGTTTCATCTTTCATCTTTCCGCAATGTTTCATCTTTCATCTTTCCGCATTGTTTCATCTTTCATCTTTCCGCATTCTTTCATCTTTCATCTTTCCGCATTGTTTCATCTTTCATCTT
Organism: Gastracanthus pulcherrimus; assembly: GCA_949152435.1. Classification (NCBI taxonomy): domain Eukaryota; kingdom Metazoa; phylum Arthropoda; class Insecta; order Hymenoptera; family Pteromalidae; genus Gastracanthus; species Gastracanthus pulcherrimus. Next base: position 1,347,640 of record CASCKD010000099.1, on the reverse strand, counting down.
TCCGCATTGTTTCATCTTTCCGCATTGTTTCATCTTTCATCTTCCGCATTCTTTCATCTTTCATCTTTCCGCATTGATTCATCTTTCATCTTTCCGCCTTTTTTCATCTTTCATCTTTCCGCATTGTTTCATCTTTCATCTTTCCGCATTTTTTCATCTTTCATCTTTCCGCATTGTTTCATCTTTCATCTTTCCGCATTCTTTCATCTTTCATCTTTCCGCATTGTTTCATCTTTCATCTTTCCGCATTGTTTCATCTTTCATCTTTCCGCATTGTTTCATCTTTCATCTTTCCGCATTCTTTCATCTTTCATCTTTCCGCATTGTTTCATCTTTCATCTTTCATCTTTCCGCATTGTTTCATCTTTCATCTTCCGCATTCTTTCATCTTTCATCTTTCCGCATTGTTTCATCTTTCATCTTTCCGCAATGTTTCATCTTTCATCTTTCCGCATTGTTTCATCTTTCATCTTCCCGCATTCTTTCATCTTTCATCTTTCCGCATTGTTTCATCTTTCATCTTTCCGCATTGTTTCATCTTTCCGCATTGTTTCATCTTTCCGCATTGTTTCATCTTTCATCTTTCCGCATTTTTTCATCTTTCATCTTTCCGCATTGTTTCATCTTTCATCTTTCCGCATTGTTTCATCTTTCATCTTTCCGCATTGTTTCATCTTTCATCTTTCCGCATTCTTTCATCTTTCATCTTTCCGCATTCTTTCATCTTTCATCTTTCCGCATTCTTTCATCTTTCATCTTTCCGCATTGTTTCATCTTTCATCTTTCCGCATTGTTTCATCTTTCATCTTTCCGCATTGTTTCATCTTTCCGCATTGTTTCATCTTTCATCTTCCGCATTCTTTCATCTTTCATCTTTCCGCATTGTTTCATCTTTCATCTTTCCGCATTGTTTCATCTTTCATCTTCCGCATTCTTTCATCTTTCATCTTTCCGCATTGTTTCATCTTTCATCTTTCCGCATTCTTTCATCTTTCATCTTTCCGCATTGTTTCATCTTTCATCTTTCCGCATTTTTTCATCTTTCATCTTTCCGCATTGTTTCATCTTTCATCTTCCGCATTCTTTCATCTTTCATCTTTCCGCATTGTTTCATCTTTCATCTTTCCGCATTGTTTCATCTTTCATCTTCCGTATTCTTTCATCTTTCATCTTTCCGCATTGTTTCATCTTTCATCTTTCCGCATTCTTTCATCTTTCATCTTTCCGCATTGTTGCATCTTTCATCTTTCCGCATTTTTTCATCTTTCATCTTTCCGCATTGTTTCATCTTTCCGTATTGTTTCATCTTTCCGCATTGTTTCATCTTTCCGCATTGTTTCATCTTTCCGCATTGTTTCATCTTTCCGCATTGTTTCATCTTTCCTCATTGTTTCATCTTTCCGCATTGTTTCATCTTTCATCTTTCCGCATTGTTTCATCTTTCATCTTTCCGCATTGTTTCATCTTTCATCTTTCCGCATTGTTTCATCTTTCATCTTTCCGCATTGTTTCATCTTTCATCTTTCCGCATTGTTTCATCTTTCATCTTTCCGCATTGTTTCATCTTTCATCTTTCCGCATTGTTTCATCTTTCATCTTTCCGCATTGTTTCATCTTTCCGCATCGTTTCATCTTTCCGCATTGTTTCATCTTTCCGCATTGTTTCATCTTTCATCTTCTGCATTCTTTCATCTTTCATCTTTCCGCATTGTTTCATCTTTCATCTTTCCGCATTGTTTCATCTTTCATCCTTCCGCATTGTTTCATCTTTCATCTTTCCGCATTTTTTCATCTTTCATCTTTCCGCACTGTTTCATCTTTCCGCATTGTTTCATCTTTCATCTTTCCGCATTCTTTCATCTTTCATCTTTCCGCATTGTTTCATCTTTCATCTTTCCGCAATGTTTCATCTTTCATCTTTCCGCATTGTTTCATCTTTCATCTTTCCGCATTCTTTCATCTTTCATCTTTCCGCATTGTTTCATCTTTCATCTTTCCGCATTGTTTCATCTTTCCGCATTGTTTCATCTTTCATCTTCCGCATTCTTTCATCTTTCATCTTTCCGCATTGATTCATCTTTCATCTTTCCGCCTTTTTTCATCTTTCATCTTTCCGCATTGTTTCATCTTTCATCTTTCCGCATTGTTTCATCTTTCCGCATTGTTTCATCTTTCCGCATTGTTTCATCTTTCATCTTTCCGCATTTTTTCATCTTTCATCTTTCCGCATTGTTTCATCTTTCATCTTTCCGCATTCTTTCATCTTTCATCTTTCCGCATTGTTTCATCTTTCATCTTTCCGCATTGTTTCATCTTTCATCTTTCCGCATTGTTTCATCTTTCATCTTTCCGCATTCTTTCATCTTTCATCTTTCCGCATTGTTTCATCTTTCATCTTTCATCTTTCCGCATTGTTTCATCTTTCATCTTCCGCATTCTTTCATCTATCATCTTTCCGCATTGTTTCATCTTTCATCTTTCCGCATTCTTTCATCTTTCATCTTTCCGCATTGTTTCATCTTTCATCTTTCCGCATTCTTTCATCTTTCATCTTTCCGCATTGTTTCATCTTTCATCTTTCCGCATTGTTTCATCTTTCATCTTTCCGCATTGTTTCATCTTTCATCTTTCCGCATTGTTTCATCTTTCATCTTTCCGCATTCTTTCATCTTTCATCTTTCCGCATTGTTTCATCTTTCATCTTTCCGCATTGTTTCATCTTTCATCTTTCCGCATTGTTTCATCTTTCATCTTTCCGCATTGTTTCATCTTTCATCATTCCGCATTGTTTCATCTTTCATCTTTCCGCATTCTTTCATCTTTCATCTTTCCGCATTGTTTCATCTTTCATCTTTCCGCATTGTTTCATCTTTCATCTTTCCGCATTGTTTCATCTTTCCGCATCGTTTCATCTTTCCGCATTGTTTCATCTTTCCGCATTGTTTCATCTTTCCGCATTGTTTCATCTTTCATCTTCCGCATTCTTTCATCTTTCATCTTTCCGCATTGTTTCATCTTTCATCTTTCCGCATTGTTTCATCTTTCATCTTTCCGCATTGTTTCATCCTTCATCTTTCCGCATTGTTTCATCTTTCATCTTCCGCATTCTTTCATCTTTCATCTTTCCGCATTGTTTCATCTTTCATCTTTCCGCATTGTTTCATCTTTCATCTTCCGCATTCTTTCATCTTTCATCTTTCCGTATTCTTTCATCTTTCATCTTTCCGCATTCTTTCATCTTTCATCTTTCCGCATTGTTTCATCCTTCATCTTTCCGCATTTTTTCATCTTTCATCTTTCCGCATTGTTTCATCTTTCCGCATTGTTTCATCTTTCCGCATTGTTTCATCTTTCCGCATTGTTTCATCTTTCATCTTTCCGCATTGTTTCATCTTTCATCTTTCCGCATTTAATCATCTTTCATCTTTCCGCATTGTTTCATCTTTCATCTTTTCGCATTGTTTCATCTTTCATCTTTCCGCATTGTTTCATCTTTCATCTTTCCGCATTGTTTCATCTTTCATCTTTCCGCATTGTTTCATCTTTCATCTTTCCGCATTGTTTCATCTTTCATCTTTCCGCATTGTTTCATCTTTCATCTTTCCGCATTCTTACATCTTTCATCTTTCCGCAATCTTTCATCTTTCATCTTTCCGCATTGTTTCATCTTTCATCTTCCGCATTCTTTCATCTTTCATCTTTCCGCATTGTTTCATCTTTCATCTTTCCGCATTGTTTCATCTTTCATCTTTCCGCATTGTTTCATCTTTCATCTTCCGCATTGTTTCATCTTTCATCTTTCCGCATTGTTTCATCTTTCATCTTTCCGCATTGTTTCATCTTTCATCTTTCCGCATTGTTTCATCTTTCCGCATTGTTTCATCTTTCATCTTCCGCATTGTTTCATCTTTCATCTTTCCGCATTGTTTCATCTTTCATCTTTCCGCATTGTTTCATCTTTCATCTTCCGCATTCTTTCATCTTTCATCTTTCCGCATTGTTTCATCTTTCATCTTTCCGCATTCTTTCATCTTTCATCTTTCCGCATTGTTTCATCTTTCATCTTTCCGCATTTTTTCATCTTTCACCTTTCCGCATTGTTTCATCTTTCCGCATTGTTTCATCTTTCCGCATTGTTTCATCTTTCCGCATTGTTTCATCTTTCCGCATTGTTTCATCTTTCCGCATTGTTTCATCTTTCCGCATTGTTTCATCTTTCCGCATTGTTTCATCTTTCCGCATTGTTTCATCTTTCCGCATTGTTTCATCTTTCCGCATTGTTTCATCTTTCCGCATTGTTTCATCTTTCCGCATTGTTTCATCTTTCCGCATTGTTTCATCTTTCCGCATTGTTTCATCTTTCCGCATTGTTTCATCTTTCCGCATTGTTTCATCTTTCCGCATTGTTTCATCTTTCCGCATTGTTTCATCTTTCCGCATTGTTTCATCTTTCCGCATTGTTTCATCTTTCATCTTTCCGCATTGTTTCATCTTTCATCTTTCCGCATTGTTTCATCTTTCATCTTTCCGCATTGTTTCATCTTTCATCTTTCCGCATTGTTTCATCTTTCATCTTTCCGCATTCTTTCATCTTTCATCTTTCCGCATTGTTTCATCTTTCATCTTTCCGCATTGTTTCATCTTTCATCTTTCCGCATTGTTTCATCTTTCCGCATTGTTTCATCTTTCATCTTTCCGCATTTTTTCATCTTTCATCTTTCCGCATTGTTTCATCTTTCATCTTTCCGCATTGTTTCATCTTTCATCTTTCCGCATTGTTTCATCTTTCATCTTTCCGCATTCTTTCATCTTTCATCTTTCCGCATTCTTTCATCTTTCATCTTTCCGCATTCTTTCATCTTTCATCTTTCCGCATTGTTTCATCTTTCATCTTTCCGCATTGTTGCATCTTTCATCTTTCCGCATTTTTTCATCTTTCATCTTTCCGCATTGTTTCATCTTTCCGTATTGTTTCATCTTTCCGCATTGTTTCATCTTTCCGCATTGTTTCATCTTTCCGCATTGTTTCATCTTTCCGCATTGTTTCATCTTTCCGCATTGTTTCATCTTTCCGCATTGTTTCATCTTTCATCTTTCCGCATTGTTTCATCTTTCATCTTTCCGCATTGTTTCATCTTTCATCTTTCCGCATTGTTTCATCTTTCATCTTTCCGCATTGTTTCATCTTTCATCTTTCCGCATTGTTTCATCTTTCATCTTTCCGCATTGTTTCATCTTTCATCTTTCCGCATTGTTTCATCTTTCATCTTTCCGCATTGTTTCATCTTTCATCTTTCCGCATTGTTTCATCTTTCATCTTTCCGCATTCTTTCATCTTTCATCTTTCCGCATTGTTTCATCTTTCATCTTTCCGCAATGTTTCATCTTTCATCTTTCCGCATTGTTTCATCTTTCATCTTTCCGCATTCTTTCATCTTTCATCTTTCCGCATTGTTTCATCTTTCATGTTTCCGCATTGTTTCATCTTTCCGCATTGTTTCATCTTTCATCTTCCGCATTCTTTCATCTTTCATCTTTCCGCATTGATTCATCTTTCATCTTTCCGCCTTTTTTCATCTTTCATCTTTCCGCATTGTTTCATCTTTCATCTTTCCGCATTGTTTCATCTTTCATCTTTCCGCATTGTTTCATCTTTCCGCATTGTTTCATCTTTCCGCATTGTTTCATCTTTCATCTTCCGCATTCTTTCATCTTTCATCTTTCCGCATTGTTTCATCTTTCATCTTTCCGCATTGTTTCATCTTTCATCTTTCCGCATTCTTTCATCTTTCATCTTTCCGCATTCTTTCATCTTTCATCTTTCCGCATTGTTTCATCTTTCATCTTTCCGCATTGTTTCATCTTTCATCTTTCCGCATTGTTTCATCTTTCCGCATTGTTTCATCTTTCATCTTTCCGCATTGTTTCATCTTTCCGCATTGTTTCATCTTTCCGCATTGTTTCATCTTTCCGCATTGTTTCATCTTTCATCTTTCCGCATTGTTTCATCTTTCATCTTTCCGCATTGTTTCATCTTTCATCTTTCCGCATTGTTTCATCTTTCATCTTTCCGCATTGTTTCATCTTTCATCTTTCCGCATTCTTTCATCTTTCATCTTTCCGCATTGTTTCATCTTTCATCTTTCCGCATTGTTTCATCTTTCATCTTTCCGCATTGTTTCATCTTTCCGCATTGTTTCATCTTTCATCTTTCCGCATTTTTTCATCTTTCATCTTTCCGCATTGTTTCATCTTTCATCTTTCCGCATTGTTTCATCTTTCATCTTTCCGCATTGTTTCATCTTTCATCTTTCCGCATTGTTTCATCTTTCATCTTTCCGCATTGTTTCATCTTTCATCTTTCCGCATTCTTTCATCTTTCATCTTTCCGCATTCTTTCATCTTTCATCTTTCCGCATTCTTTCATCTTTCATCTTCCCGCATTGTTTCATCTTTCATCTTTCCGCATTGTTTCATCTTTCATCTTTCCGCATTGTTTCATCTTTCATCTTTCCGCCTTTTTTCATCTTTCATCTTTCCGCATTGTTTCATCTTTCCGCATTGTTTCATCTTTCCGCATTGTTTCATCTTTCCGCATTGTTTCATCTTTCCGCATTGTTTCATCTTTCATCTTTACGCATTGTTTCATCTTTCATCTTTCCGCATTCTTTCATCTTTCATCTTTCCGCATTGTTTCATCTTTCATCTTTCCGCATTGTTTCATCCTTTCATCTTTCCGCATTCTTTCATCTTTCATCTTTCCGCATTGTTTCATCTTTCATCTTTCCGCATTGTTTCATCTTTCCGCATTGATTCATCTTTCATCTTCCGCATTCTTTCATCTTTCATCTTTCCGCATTGTTTCATCTTTCATCTTTCATCTTTCATCTTTCCGCATTCTTTCATCTTTCATCTTTCCGCATTGTTTCATCTTTCATCTTTCCGCATTGTTTCATCTTTCATCTTTCCGCATTGTTTCATCTTTCATCTTTCCGCATTCTTTCATCTTTCATCTTTCCGCATTCTTTCATCTTTCATCTTTCCGCATTGTTTCATCTTTCATCTTCCGCATTCTTTCATCTGTCATCTTTCCGCATTGTTTCATCTTTCATCTTTCCGCATTGTTTCATCTTTCATCTTTCCGCATTGTTTCATCATTCATCTTTCCGCATTGTTTCATCTTTCATCTTCCGCATTCTTTCATCTTTCATGTTTCCGCATTGTTTCATCTTTCATCTTTCATCTTTCAACGTTCCGCATTCTTTCATCTTTCATCTTTCCGCATTGTTTCATCTTTCATCTTTCCGCATTGTTTCATCTTTCATCTTTCCGCATTGTTTCATCTTTCATCTTTCCGCATTGTTTCACCTTTCATCTTTCCGCATTCTTTCATCTTTCATCTTTCCGCATTCTTTCATCTTTCATCTTTCCGCATTGTTTCATCTTTCCGCATTGTTTAATGTTTCATCTTTCCGCATTGTTTCATCTTTCATCTTTCCGCATTGTTTCATCTTTCATCTTTCCGCATTGTTTCATCTTTCATCTTTCCGCATTGTTTCATCTTTCATCTTTCCGCATTGTTTCATCTTTCATCTTTCCGCATTCTTTCATCTTTCATCTTTCCGCATTCTTTCATCTTTCATCTTTCCGCATTGTTTCATCTTTCATCTTTCCGCATTCTTTCATCTTTCATCTTTCCGCATTGTTTCATCTTTCATCTTTCCGCATTGTTTCATCTTTCATCTTTCCGCATTGTTTCATCTTTCATCTTTCCGCATTGTTTCACCTTTCATCTTTCCGCATTCTTTCATCTTTCATCTTTCCGCATTCTTTCATCTTTCATCTTTCCGCATTGTTTCATCTTTCATCTTTACGCATTTTTTCATCTTTCATCTTTCCGCATTGTTTCATCTTTCCGCATTGTTTCATCTTTCATCTTCCGCATTCTTTCATCTTTCATCTTTCCGCATTGTTTCATCTTTCATCTTTCCGCATTGTTTCATCTTTCATCTTCCGCATTCTTTCATCTTTCATCTTTCCGCATTGTTTCATCTTTCATCTTTCCGCATTCTTTCATCTTTCATCTTTCCGCATTTTTTCATCTTTCATCTTTCCGCATTGTTTCATCTTTCATCTTTCCGCATTCTTTCATCTTTCATCTTTCCGCATTGTTTCATCTTTCATCTTTCCGCATTGTTTCATCTTTCATCTTTCCGCATTCTTTCATCTTTCATCTTTCCGCATTCTTTCATCTTTCATCTTTCCGCATTGTTTCATCTTTCATCTTCCGCATTCTTTCATGTTTCCGCATTGTTTCATCTTTCATCTTTCCGCATTGTTTCATCTTTCATCTTTCCGCATTGTTTCATCTTTCATCTTTCCGCATTGTTTCATCTTTCATCTTTCCGCATTGTTTCATCTTTCATCTTTCCGCATTGTTTCATCTTTCATCTTTCCGCATTGTTTCACCTTTCATCTTTCCGCATTCTTTCATCTTTCATCTTTCCGCATTCTTTCATCTTTCATCTTTCCGCATTGTTTCATCTTTCCGCATTGTTTCATCTTTCATCTTTCCGCATTTTTTCATCTTTCATCTTTCCGCATTGTTTCATGTTTCATCTTTCCGCATTGTTTCATCTTTCATCTTTCCGCATTGTTTCATCTTTCATCTTTCCGCATTGTTTCATCTTTCATCTTTCCGCATTGTTTCATCTTTCATCTTTCCGCATTGTTTCATCTTTCATCTTTCCGCATTCTTTCATCTTTCATCTTTCCGCATTGTTTCATCTTTCATCTTTCCGCATTGTTTCATCTTTCATCTTTCCGCATTCTTTCATCTTTCATCTTTCCGCATTGTTTCATCTTTCATCTTTCCGCATTGTTTCATCTTTCATCTTTCCGCATTGTTTCATCTTTCATCTTTCCGCATTGTTTCACCTTTCATCTTTCCGCATTCTTTCATCTTTCATCTTTCCGCATTCTTTCATCTTTCATCTTTCCGCATTGTTTCATCTTTCATCTTTCCGCATTTTTTCATCTTTCATCTTTCCGCATTGTTTCATCTTTCCGCATTGTTTCATCTTTCATCTTCCGCATTCTTTCATCTTTCATCTTTCCGCATTGTTTCATCTTTCATCTTTCCGCATTGTTTCATCTTTCATCTTCCGCATTCTTTCATCTTTCATCTTTCCGCATTGTTTCATCTTTCATCTTTCCGCATTCTTTCATCTTTCATCTTTCCGCATTGTTTCATCTTTCATCTTCCGCATTCTTTCATCTTTCATCTTTCCGCATTGTTTCATCTTTCATCTTTCATCTTTCCGCATTCTTTCATCTTTCATCTTTCCGCATTGTTTCATCTTTCATCTTTCCGCATTGTTTCATCTTTCATCTTTCCGCATTGTTTCATCTTTCATCTTTCCGCATTGTTTCACCTTTCATCTTTCCGCATTCTTTCATCTTTCATCTTTCCGCATTCTTTCATCTTTCATCTTTCCGCATTGTTTCATCTTTCATCTTCTGCATTCTTTCATCTTTCATCTTACCACATTGTTTCATCTTTCATCTTTCATCTTTCCGCATTGTTTCATCTTTCATCTTTCCGCATTGTTTCATCTTTCATCTTTCCGCATTGTTTCATCTTTCATCTTTCCGCATTCTTTCATCTTTCATCTTTCCGCATTGTTTCATCTTTTATCTTTCCGCAATGTTTCATCTTTCATCTTTCCGCATTGTTTCATCTTTCATCTTTCCGCATTCTTTCATCTTTCATCTTTCCGCATTGTTTCATCTTTCATCTTTCCGCATTGTTTCATCTTTCATCTTTCCGCATTGTTTCATCTTTCCGCATTGTTTCATCTTTCATCTTTCCGCATTTTTTCATCTTTCATCTTTCCGCATTGTTTCATCTTTCATCTTTCCGCATTGTTTCATCTTTCATCTTTCCGCATTGTTTCATCTTTCATGTTTCCGCATTCTTTCATCTTTCATCTTTCCGCATTCTTTCATCTTTCATCTTTCCGCATTGTTTCATCTTTCATCTTTCCGCATTGTTTCATCTTTCATCTTTCCGCATTGTTTCATCTTTCATCTTCCGCATTCTTTCATCTTTCATCTTTCCGCATTGTTTCATCTTTCATCTTTCCGCATTCTTTCATCTTTCATCTTTCCGCATTGTTTCATCTTTCATCTTACCGCATTTTTTCATCTTTCATCTTTCCGCATTGTTTCATCTTTCCGCATTGTTTCATCTTTCCGCATTGTTTCATCTTTCCGCATTGTTTCATCTTTCCGCATTGTTTCATCTTTCCGCATTGTTTCATCTTTCCGCATTGTTTCATCTTTCCGCATTGTTTCATCTTTCCGCATTGTTTCATCTTTCCGCATTGTTTCATCTTTCATCTTCCGCATTCTTTCATCTTTCATCTTTCCGCATTGTTTCATCTTTCATCTTTCCGCATTGTTTCATCTTTCATCTTTCCGCATTCTTTCATCTTTCATCTTTCCGCATTCTTTCATCTTTCATCTTTCCGCATTCTTTCATCTTTCATCTGTCCGCATTCTTTCATCTTTCATCTTTCCGCATTGTTTCATCTTTCATCTTCCGCATTCTTTCATCTTTCATCTTTCCGCATTGTTTCATCTTTCATCTTTCCGCATTGTTTCATCTTTCATCTTTCCGCATTGTTTCATCTTTCATCTTTCCGCATTGTTTCATCTTTCATCTTTCCGCATTGTTTCATCTTTCATCTTTCCGCATTCTTTCATCTTTCATCTTTCCGCATTGTTTCATCTTTCATCTTTCCGCAATGTTTCATCTTTCATCTTTCCGCATTGTTTCATCTTTCATCTTTCCGCATTGTTTCATCTTTCATCTTTCCGCATTGTTTCATCTTTCATCTTTCCGCATTGTTTCATCTTTCCGCATTGTTTCTTCTTTCATCTTTCCGCATTTTTTCATCTTTCATCTTTCCGCATTGTTTCATCTTTCATCTTTCCGCATTGTTTCATCTGTCATCTTTCCGCATTGTTTCATCTTTCATCTTTCCGCATTCTTTCATCTTTCATCTTTCCGCATTCTTTCATCTTTCATCTTTCCGCATTCTTTCATCTTTCATCTTTCCGCATTGTTTCATCTTTCATCTTTCCGCATTGTTTCATCTTTCATCTTTCCGCATTGATTCATCTTTCCGCATTGTTTCATCTTTCATCTTCCGCATTGTTTCATCTTTCATCTTTCCGCATTGTTTCATCTTTCATCTTTCCGCATTGTTTCATCTTTCATCTTCCGCATTCTTTCATCTTTCATCTTTCCGCATTGTTTCATCTTTCATCTTTCCGCATTCTTTCATCTTTCATCTTTCCGCATTGTTTCATCTTTCATCTTTCCGCATTTTTTCATCTTTCATCTTTCCGCATTGTTTCATCTTTCCGCATTGTTTCATCTTTCCGCATTGTTTCATCTTTCCGCATTGTTTCATCTTTCCGCATTGTTTCATCTTTCCGCATTGTTTCATCTTTCCGCATTGTTTCATCTTTCCGCATTGTTTCATCTTTCCGCATTGTTTCATCTTTCCGCATTGTTTCATCTTTCCGCATTGTTTCATCTTTCCGCATTGTTTCATCTTTCCGCATTGTTTCATCTTTCCGCATTGTTTCATCTTTCCGCATTGTTTCATCTTTCCGCATTGTTTCATCTTTCCTCATTGTTTCATCTTTCCGCATTGTTTCATCTTTCCGCATTGTTTCATCTTTCCGCATTGTTTCATCTTTCCGCATTGTTTCATCTTTCCGCATTGTTTCATCTTTCATCTTTCCGCATTGTTTCATCTTTCATCTTTCCGCATTGTTTCATCTTTCATCTTTCCGCATTGTTTCATCTTTCACCTTTCCGCATTGTTTCATCTTTCATCTTTCCGCATTGTTTCATCTTTCATCTTTCCGCATTGTTTCATCTTTCATCTTTCCGCATTGTTTCACCTTTCATCTTTCCGCATTCTTTCATCTTTCATCTTTCCGCATTCTTTCATCTTTCATCTTTCCGCATTGTTTCATCTTTCCGCATTGTTTCATCTTTCATCTTTCCGCATTTTTTCATCTTTCATCTTTCCGCATTGTTTCATCTTTCATCTTTCCGCATTGTTTCATCTTTCATCTTTCCGCATTGTTTCATCTTTCATCTTTCCGCATTGTTTCATCTTTCATCTTTCCGCATTGTTTCATCTTTCATCTTTCCGCATTGTTTCATCTTTCATCTTTCTGCATTGTTTCATCTTTCATCTTCCGCATTCTTTCATCTTTCATCTTTCCGCATTGTTTCATCTTTCATCTTTCATCTTTCATCTTTCCGCATTCTTTCATCTTTCATCTTTCCGCATTGTTTCATCTTTCATCTTTCCGCATTCTTTCATCTTTCATCTTTCCGCATTGTTTCATCTTTCATCTTTCCGCAATGTTTCATCTTTCATCTTTCCGCATTGTTTCATCTTTCATCTTTCCGCATTCTTTCATCTTTCATCTTTCCGCATTGTTTCATCTTTCATCTTTCCGCATTGTTTCATCTTTCATCTTTCCGCATTCTTTCATCTTTCATCTTTCCGCATTGTTTCATCTTTCATCTTTCCGCATTGTTTCATCTTTCATCTTTCCGCATTGTTTCATCTTTCCGCATTGTTTCATCTTTCATCTTTCCGCATTTTTTCATCTTTCATCTTTCCGCATTGTTTCATCTTTCATCTTTCCGCATTGTTTCATCTTTCATCTTTCCGCATTGTTTCATCTTTCATCTTTCCGCATTCTTTCATCTTTCATCTTTCCGCATTCTTTCATCTTTCATCTTTCCGCATTCTTTCATCTTTCATCTTTCCGCATTGTTTCATCTTTCATCTTTCCGCATTGTTTCATCTTTCATCTTTCCGCATTGTTTCATCTTTCCGCATTGTTTCATCTTTCCGCATTGTTTCATCTTTCCGCATTGTTTCATCTTTCCGCATTGTTTCATCTTTCCGCATTGTTTCATCTTTCCGCATTGTTTCATCTTTCCGCATTGTTTCATCTTTCATCTTTACGCATTGTTTCATCTTTCATCTTTCCGCATTCTTTCATCTTTCATCTTTCCGCATTGTTTCATCTTTTATCTTTCCGCATTGTTTCATCCTTTCATCTTTCCGCATTCTTTCATCTTTCATCTTTCCGCATTGGTTCATCTTTCATCTTTCCGCATTGTTTCATCTTTCCGCATTGTTTCATCTTTCATCTTCCGCATTCTTTAATCTTTCATCTTTCCGAATTGTTTCATCTTTCATCTTTCATCTTTCATCTTTCCGCATTCTTTCATCTTTCATCTTTCCGCATTGTTTCATCTTTCATCTTTCCGCATTGTTTCATCTTTCAACTTTCCGCATTGTTTCATCTTTCATCTTTCCGCATTGTTTCATCTTTCATCTTTCCGCATTCTTTCATCTTTCATCTTTCCGCATTCTTTCATCTTTCATCTTTCCGCATTGTTTCATCTTTCATCTTCCGCATTCTTTCATCTTTCATCTTTCCGCATTGTTTCATCTTTCATCTTTCCGCATTGTTTCATCTTTCATCTTTCCGCATTGTTTCATCTTTCATCTTTCCGCATTGTTTCATCTTTCATCTTCCGCATTCTTTCATCTTTCATGTTTCCGCATTGTTTCATCTTTCATCTTTCATCTTTCATCTTTCCGCAATCTTTCATCTTTCATCTTTCCGCATTGTTTCATCTTTCATCTTTCCGCATTGTTTCATCTTTCATCTTTCCGCATTGTTTCATCTTTCATCTTTCCGCATTGTTTCACCTTTCATCTTTCCGCATTCTTTCATCTTTCATCTTTCCGCATTCTTTCATCTTTCATCTTTCCGCATTGTTTCATCTTTCCGCATTGTTTCATCTTTCATCTTTCCGCATTTTTTCATCTTTCATCTTTCCGCATTGTTTCATCTTTCATCTTTCCGCATTGTTTCATCTTTCATCTTTCCGCATTGTTTCATCTTTCATCTTTCCGCATTGTTTCATCTTTCATCTTTCCGCATTGTTTCATCTTTCATCTTTCCGCATTGTTTCATCTTTCATCTTTCCGCATTGTTTCATCTTTCATCTTTCCGCATTGTTTCATCTTTCATCTTTCCGCATTGTTTCATCTTTCATCTTTCCGCATTGTTTCATCTTTCATCTTTCCGCATTGTTTCATCTTTCCGCATTGTTTCATCTTTCCGCATTGTTTCATCTTTCCGCATTGTTTCATCTTTCCGCATTGTTTCATCTTTCATCTTTCATCTTTCCGCATTGTTTCATCTTTCATCTTCCGCATTCTTTCATCTTTCATCTTTCCGCATTGTTTCATCTTTCATCTTTCCGCATTCTTTCATCTTTCATCTTTCCGCATTGTTTCATCTTTCATCTTTCCGCATTCTTTCATCTTTCATCTTTCCGCATTGTTTCATCTTTCATATTTCCGCATTGTTTCATCTTTCATCTTTCCGCATTGTTTCATCTTTCATCTTTCCGCATTGTTTCATCTTTCATCTTTCCGCATTGTTTCACCTTTCATCTTTCCGCATTCTTTCATCTTTCATCTTTCCGCATTCTTTCATCTTTCATCTTTCCGCATTGTTTCATCTTTCATCTTCCGCATTCTTTCATCTTTCATCTTTCCGCATTGTTTCATCTTTCCGCATTGTTTCATCTTTCATCTTTCCGCATTTTTTCATCTTTCATCTTTCCGCATTGTTTCATCTTTCATCTTTCCGCATTGTTTCATCTTTCATCTTTCCGCATTGTTTCATCTTTCATCTTTCCGCATTCTTTCATCTTTCATCTTTCCGCATTCTTTCATCTTTCATCTTTCCGCATTCTTTCATCTTTCATCTTTCCGCATTGTTTCATCTTTCATCTTTCCGCATTGTTTCATCTTTCATCTTTCCGCATTGTTTCATCTTTCCGCATTGTTTCATCTTTCATCTTCCGCATTGTTTCATCTTTCATCTTTCCGCATTGTTTCATCTTTCATCTTTCCGCATTGTTTCATCTTTCATCTTCCGCATTCTTTCATCTTTCATCTTTCCGCATTGTTTCATCTTTCATCTTTCCGCATTCTTTCATCTTTCATCTTTCCGCATTGTTTCATCTTTCATCTTTCCGCATTTTTTCATCTTTCACCTTTCCGCATTGTTTCATCTTTCCGCATTGTTTCATCTTTCCGCATTGTTTCATCTTTCCGCATTGTTTCATCTTTCCGCATTGTTTCATCTTTCCGCATTGTTTCATCTTTCCGCATTGTTTCATCTTTCCGCATTGTTTCATCTTTCCGCATTGTTTCATCTTTCCGCATTGTTTCATCTTTCCGCATTGTTTCATCTTTCCGCATTGTTTCATCTTTCCGCATTGTTTCATCTTTCCGCATTGTTTCATCTTTCCGCATTGTTTCATCTTTCCGCATTGTTTCATCTTTCCGCATTGTTTCATCTTTCCGCATTGTTTCATCTTTCATCTTTCCGCATTGTTTCATCTTTCATCTTTCCGCATTGTTTCATCTTTCATCTTTCCGCATTGTTTCATCTTTCATCTTTCCGCATTCTTTCATCTTTCATCTTTCCGCATTGTTTCATCTTTCATCTTTCCGCATTGTTTCATCTTTCATCTTTCCGCATTGTTTCATCTTTCCGCATTGTTTCATCTTTCATCTTTCCGCAATGTTTCATCTTTCATCTTTCCGCATTGTTTCATCTTTCATCTTTCCGCAATGTTTCATCTTTCATCTTTCCGCATTGTTTCATCTTTCATCTTTCCGCATTCTTTCATCTTTCATCTTTCCGCATTGTTTCATCATTCATCTTTCCGCATTGTTTCATCTTTCATCTTTCCGCATTGTTTCATCTTTCATCTTTCCGCATTTTTTCATCTTTCATCTTTCCGCATTGTTTCATCTTTCCGCATTGTTTCATCTTTCCGCATTGTTTCATCTTTCCGCATTGTTTCATCTTTCCGCATTGTTTCATCTTTCATCTTTACGCATTGTTTCATCTTTCATCTTTCCGCATTCTTTCATCTTTCATCTTTCCGCATTGTTTCATCTTTCATCTTTCCGCATTGTTTCATCCTTTCATCTTTCCGCATTCTTTCATCTTTCATCTTTCCGCATTGTTTCATCTTTCATCTTTCCGCATTGTTTCATCTTTCCGCATTGATTCATCTTTCATCTTCCGCATTCTTTCATCTTTCATCTTTCCGCATTGTTTCATCTTTCATCTTTCATCTTTCATCTTTCCGCATGCTTTCATCTTTCATCTTTCCGCATTGTTTCATCTTTCATCTTTCCGCATTGTTTCATCTTTCATCTTTCCGCATTCTTTCATCTTTCATCTTTCCGCATTCTTTCATCTTTCATCTTTCCGCATTGTTTCATCTTTCATCTTCCGCATTCTTTCATCTTTCATCTTTCCGCATTGTTTCATCTTTCATCTTTCCGCATTGTTTCATCTTTCATCTTTCCGCATTGTTTCATCTTTCATCTTTCCGCATTGTTTCATCTTTCATCTTCCGCATTCTTTCATCTTTCATGTTTCCGCATTGTTTCATCTTTCATCTTTCATCTTTCATCTTTCCGCATTCTTTCATCTTTCATCTTTCCGCATTGTTTCATCTTTCATCTTCCGCATTCTTTCATCTTTCATCTTTCCGCATTGTTTCATCTTTCATCTTTCATCTTTCATCTTTCCGCATTCTTTCATCTTTCATCTTTCCGCATTGTTTCATCTTTCATCTTTCCGCATTGTTTCATCTTTCATCTTTCCGCATTCTTTCATCTTTCATCTTTCCGCATTCTTTCATCTTTCATCTTTCCGCATTCTTTCAACTTTCATCTTTCCGCATTGTTTCATCTTTCATCTTCCGCATTCTTTCATCTTTCATCTTTCCGCATTGTTTCACCTTTCATCTTTCCGCATTGTTTCATCTTTCATCTTTCCGCATTGTTTCATCTTTCATCTTTCCGCATTGTTTCATCTTTCATCTTCCGCATTGTTTCATCTTTCATCTTTACGCATTGTTTCATCTTTCATCTTTCCGCATTCTTTCATCTTTCATCTTTCCGCATTGTTTCATCTTTCATCTTTCCGCATTGTTTCATCCTTTCATCTTTCCGCATTCTTTCATCTTTCATCTTTCCGCATTGTTTCATCTTTCATCTTTCCGCATTGTTTCATCTTTCCGCATTGATTCATCTTTCATCTTCCGCATTCTTTCATCTTTCATCTTTCCGCATTGTTTCATCTTTCATCTTTCATCTTTCATCTTTCCGCATTCTTTCATCTTTCATCTTTCCGCATTGTTTCATCTTTCATCTTTCCGCATTGTTTCATCTTTCATCTTTCCGCATTGTTTCATCTTTCATCTTTCCGCATTCTTTCATCTTTCATCTTTCCGCATTCTTTCATCTTTCATCTTTCCGCATTGTTTCATCTTTCATCTTCCGCATTCTTTCATCTTTCATCTTTCCGCATTGTTTCATCTTTCATCTTTCCGCATTGTTTCATCTTTCCGCATTGTTTCATCTTTCATCTTTCCGCAATGTTTCATCTTTCATCTTTCCGCATTGCTTCATCTTTCATCTTTCCGCATTCTTTCATCTTTCATCTTTCCGCATTCTTTCATCTTTCATCTTTCCGCATTCTTTCATCTTTCATCTTTCCGCATTGTTTCATCTTTCATCTTTCCGCATTGTTTCATCTTTCATCTTTCCGCATTGTTTCATCTTTCATCTTTCCGCATTTTTTCATCTTTCATCTTTCCGCATTGTTTCATCTTTCATCTTTCCGCATTCTTTCATCTTTCATCTTTCCGCATTCTTTCATCTTTCATCTTTCCGCATTGTTTCATCTTTCATCTTCCGCATTCTTTCATCTTTCATCTTTCCGCATTGTTTCATCTTTCATCTTTCCGCATTGTTTCATCTTTCATCTTTCCGCATTGTTTCATCTTTCATCTTTCCGCATTGTTTCATCTTTCATCTTCCGCATTCTTTCATCTTTCATGTTTCCGCATTGTTTCATCTTTCATCTTTCATCTTTCATCTTTCCGCAATCTTTCATCTTTCATCTTTCCGCATTGTTTCATCTTTCATCTTTCCGCATTGTTTCATCTTTCATCTTTCCGCATTGTTTCATCTTTCATCTTTCCGCATTGTTTCACCTTTCATCTTTCCGCATTCTTTCATCTTTCATCTTTCCGCATTCTTTCATCTTTCATCTTTCCGCATTGTTTCATCTTTCCGCATTGTTTTATCTTTCATCTTTCCGCATTTTTTCATCTTTCATCTTTCCGCATTGTTTCATCTTTCATCTTTCCGCATTGTTTCATCTTTCATCTTTCCGCATTGTTTCATCTTTCATCTTTCCGCATTGTTTCATCTTTCATTTTTCCGCATTGTTTCATCTTTCATCTTTCCGTATTGTTTCATCTTTCATCTTTCCGCATTGTTTCATCTTTCATCTTTCCGCATTGTTTCATCTTTCATCTTTCCGCATTGTTTCATCTTTCATCTTTCCGCATTGTTTCATCTTTCATCTTTCCGCATTGTTTCATCTTTCATCTTTCCGCATTGTTTCATCTTTCCGCATTGTTTCATCTTTCCGCATTGTTTCATCTTTCCGCATTGTTTCATCTTTCCGCATTGTTTCATCTTTCATCTTTCCGCATTTTTTCATCTTTCATCTTTCCGCATTGTTTCATCTTTCATCTTTCCGCATTCTTTCATCTTTCATCTTTCCGCATTGTTTCATCTTTCATCTTTCCGCATTGTTTCATCTTTCATCTTTCCGCATTGTTTCATCTTTCATCTTTCCGCATTCATTCATCTTTCATCTTTCCGCATTGTTTCATCTTTCATCTTTCATCTTTCCGCATTGTTTCATCTTTCATCTTCCGCATTCTTTCATCTTTCATCTTTCCGCATTGTTTCATCTTTCATCTTTCCGCATTCTTTCATCTTTCATCTTTCCGCATTGTTTCATCTTTCATCTTTCCGCATTCTTTCATCTTTCATCTTTCCGCATTGTTTCATCTTTCATCTTTCCGCATTGTTTCATCTTTCATCTTTCCGCATTGTTTCATCTTTCATCTTTCCGCATTGTTTCATCTTTCATCTTTCCGCATTGTTTCACCTTTCATCTTTCCGCATTCTTTCATCTTTCATCTTTCCGCATTGTTTCATCTTTCATCTTTCCGCATTGTTTCATCTTTCATCTTCCGCATTGTTTCATCTTTCATCTTTCCGCATTGTTTCATCTTTCATCTTTCCGCATTGTTTCATCTTTCATCTTTCCGCATTGTTTCATCTTTCATCTTTCCGCATTGTTTCATCTTTCATCTTTCCGCATTGTTTCATCTTTCATCTTTCCGCATTCTTTCATCTTTCATCTTTCCGCATTGTTTCATCTTTCATCTTTCCGCAATGTTTCATCTTTCATCTTTCCGCATTGTTTCATCTTTCATCTTTCCGCATTCTTTCATCTTTCATCTTTCCGCATTGTTTCATCTTTCATCTTTCCGCATTGTTTCATCTTTCATCTTTCCGCATTGTTTCATCTTTCCGCATTGTTTCATCTTTCATCTTTCCGCATTTTTTCATCTTTCATCTTTCCGCATTGTTTCATCTTTCATCTTTCCGCATTGTTTCATCTTTCATCTTTTCGCATTGTTTCATCTTTCATCTTTCCGCATTCTTTCATCTTTCATCTTTCCGCATTGTTTCATCTTTCATCTTTCCGCATTCTTTCATCTTTCATCTTTCCGCATTGTTTCATCTTTCATCTTTCCGCATTGTTTCATCTTTCATCTTTCCGCATTGTTTCATCCTTTCATCTTTCCGCATTCTTTCATCTTTCATCTTTCCGCATTGTTTCATCTTTCATCTTTCCGCATTGTTTCATCTTTCCGCATTGTTTCATCTTTCATCTTCCGCATTGTTTCATCTTTCATCTTTCCGCATTGTTTCATCTTTCATCTTTCCGCATTGTTTCATCTTTCATCTTCCGCATTCTTTCATCTTTCATCTTTCCGCATTGTTTCATCTTTCATCTTTCCGCATTCTTTCATCTTTCCGCATTGTTTCATCTTTCATCTTTCCGCATTTTTTCATCTTTCACCTTTCCGCATTGTTTCATCTTTCCGCATTGTTTCATCTTTCCGCATTGTTTCATCTTTCCGCATTGTTTCATCTTTCCGCATTGTTTCATCTTTCCGCATTGTTTCATCTTTCCGCATTGTTTCATCTTTCCGCATTGTTTCATCTTTCCGCATTGTTTCATCTTTCCGCATTGTTTCATCTTTCCGTATTGTTTCATCTTTCCGCATTGTTTCATCTTTCCGCATTGTTTCATCTTTCCGCATTGTTTCATCTTTCATCTTTCCGCATTGTTTCATCTTTCATCTTTCCGCATTGTTTCATCTTTCATCTTTCCGCATTGTTTCATCTTTCATCTTTCCGCATTGTTTCATCTTTCATCTTTCCGCATTCTTTCATCTTTCATCTTTCCGCATTGTTTCATCTTTCATCTTTCCGCATTGTTTCATCTTTCATCTTTCCGCATTGTTTCATCTTTCCGCATTGTTTCATCTTTCATCTTTCCGCAATGTTTCATCTTTCATCTTTCCGCATTGTTTCATCTTTCATCTTTCCGCATTCTTTCATCTTTCATCTTTCCGCATTCTTTCATCTTTCATCTTTCCGCATTCTTTCATCTTTCATCTTTCCGCATTGTTTCATCTTTCATCTTTCCGCATTGTTTCATCTTTCATCTTTCCGCATTGTTTCATCTTTCATCTTTCCGCATTTTTTCATCTTTCATCTTTCCGCATTGTTTCATCTTTCCGCATTGTTTCATCTTTCCGCATTGTTTCATCTTTCCGCATTGTTTCATCTTTCCGCATTGTTTCATCTTTCATCTTTACGCATTGTTTCATCTTTCATCTTTCCGCATTCTTTCATCTTTCATCTTTCCGCATTGTTTCATCTTTCATCTTTCCGCATTGTTTCATCCTTTCATCTTTCCGCATTCTTTCATCTTTCATCTTTCCGCATTGTTTCATCTTTCATCTTTCCGCATTGTTTCATCTTTCCGCATTGATTCATCTTTCATCTTCCGCATTCTTTCATCTTTCATCTTTCCGCATTGTTTCATCTTTCATCTTTCATCTTTCATCTTTCCGCATTCTTTCATCTTTCATCTTTCCGCATTGTTTCATCTTTCATCTTTCCGCATTGTTACATCTTTCATCTTTCCGCATTGTTTCATCTTTCATCTTTCCGCATTGTTTCATCTTTCATCTTTCCGCATTCTTTCATCTTTCATCTTTCCGCATTGTTTCATCTTTCATCTTTCCGCATTGTTTCATCTTTCATCTTCCGCATTCTTTCATCTTTCATCTTTCCGCATTGTTTCATCTTTCATCTTTCCGCATTGTTTCATCTTTCATCTTTCCGCATTGTTTCATCTTTCATCTTTCCGCATTGTTTCATCTTTCATCTTCCGCATTCTTTCATCTTTCATGTTTCCGCATTGTTTCATCTTTCATCTTTCATCTTTCATCTTTCCGCATTCTTTCATCTTTCATCTTTCCGCATTGTTTCATCTTTCATCTTTCCGCATTGTTTCATCTTTCATCTTTCCGCATTGTTTCATCTTTCATCTTTCCGCATTGTTACACCTTTCATCTTTCCGCATTCTTTCATCTTTCATCTTTCCGCATTCTTTCATCTTTCATCTTTCCGCATTGTTTCATCTTTCCGCATTGTTTCATCTTTCATCTTTCCGCATTGTTTCATCTTTCATCTTTCCGCATTGTTTCATCTTTCCGCATTGTTTCATCTTTCATCTTTCCGCAATGTTTCATCTTTCATCTTTCCGCATTGTTTCATCTTTCATCTTTCCGCATTCTTTCATCTTTCATCTTTCCGCATTCTTTCATCTTTCATCTTTCCGCATTCTTTCATCTTTCATCTTTCCGCATTGTTTCATCTTTCATCTTTCCGCATTGTTTCATCTTTCATCTTTCCGCATTGTTTCATCTTTCATCTTTCCGCATTTTTTCATCTTTCATCTTTCCGCATTGTTTCATCTTTCCGCATTGTTTCATCTTTCCGCATTGTTTCATCTTTCCGCATTGTTTCATCTTTCCGCATTGTTTCATCTTTCATCTTTACGCATTGTTTCATCTTTCATCTTTCCGCATTCTTTCATCTTTCATCTTTCCGCATTGTTTCATCTTTCATCTTCCGCATTCTTTCATCTTTCATGTTTCCGCATTGTTTCATCTTTCATCTTTCATCTTTCATCTTTCCGCATTCTTTCATCTTTCATCTTTCCGCATTGTTTCATCTTTCATCTTTCCGCATTGTTTCATCTTTCATCTTTCCGCATTGTTTCATCTTTCATCTTTCCGCATTGTTTCACCTTTCATCTTTCCGCATTCTTTCATCTTTCATCTTTCCGCATTCTTTCATCTTTCATCTTTCCGCATTGTTTCATCTTTCCGCATTGTTTCATCTTTCATCTTTCCGCATTTTTTCATCTTTCATCTTTCCGCATTGTTTCATCTTTCATCTTTCCGCATTCTTTCATCTTTCATCTTTCCGCATTGTTTCATCTTTCATCTTTCCGCATTGTTTCACCTTTCATCTTTCCGCATTCTTTCATCTTTCATCTTTCCTCATTCTTTCATCTTTCATCTTTCCGCATTGTTTCATCTTTCCGCATTGTTTCATCTTTCATCTTTCCGCATTTTTTCATCTTTCATCTTTCCGCATTGTTTCATCTTTCATCTTTCCGCATTGTTTCATCTTTCATCTTTCCGCATTGTTTCATCTTTCATCTTTCCGCATTGTTTCATCTTTCATCTTTCCGCATTGTTTCATCTTTCATCTTTCCGCATTGTTTCATCTTTCATCTTTCCGCATTCTTTCACCTTTCATCTTTCCGCATTCTTTCATCTTTCATCTTTCCGCATTTTTTCATCTTTCATCTTTCCGCATTGTTTCATCTTTCCGCATTGTTTCATCTTTCCGCATTGTTTCATCTTTCCGCATTGTTTCATCTTTCCGCATTGTTTCATATTTCCGCATTGTTTCATCTTTCATCTTTACGCATTGTTTCATCTTTCATCTTTCCGCATTATTTCATCTTTCATCTTTCCGCATTGTTTCATCTTTCATCTTTCCGCATTGTTTCATCCTTTCATCTTTCCGCATTCTTTCATCTTTCATCTTTCCGCATTGTTTCATCTTTCATCTTTCCGCATTGTTTCATCTTTCCGCATTGATTCATCTTTCATCTTCCGCATTCTTTCATCTTTCATCTTTCCGCATTGTTTCATCTTTCATCTTTCATCTTTCATCTTTCCGCATGCTTTCATCTTTCATCTTTCCGCATTGTTTCATCTTTCATCTTTCCGCATTGTTTCATCTTTCATCTTTCCGCATTGTTTCATCTTTCATCTTTCCGCATTCTTTCATCTTTCATCTTTCCGCATTCTTTCATCTTTCATCTTTCCGCATTGTTTCATCTTTCATCTTCCGCATTCTTTCATCTTTCATCTTTCCGCATTGTTTCATCTTTCATCTTTCCGCATTGTTTCATCTTTCATCTTTCCGCATTGTTTCATCTTTCATCTTTCCGCATTGTTTCATCTTTCATCTTCCGCATTCTTTCATCTTTCATGTTTCCGCATTGTTTCATCTTTCATCTTTCATCTTTCATCTTTCCGCATTCTTTCATCTTTCATCTTTCCGCATTGTTTCATCTTTCATCTTCCGCATTCTTTCATCTTTCATCTTTCCGCATTGTTTCATCTTTCATCTTTCATCTTTCATCTTTCCGCATTCTTTCATCTTTCATCTTTCCGCATTGTTTCATCTTTCATCTTTCCGCATTGATTCATCTTTCATCTTTCCGCATTCTTTCATCTTTCATCTTTCCGCATTCTTTCATCTTTCATCTTTCAGCATTCTTTCAACTTTCATCTTTCCGCATTGTTTCTTCTTTCATCTTCCGCATTCTTTCATCTTTCATCTTTCCGCATTGTTTCACCTTTCATCTTTCCGCATTGTTTCATCTTTCATCTTTCCGCATTGTTTCATCTTTCATCTTTCCGCATTGTTTCATCTTTCATCTTCCGCATTGTTTCATCTTTCATCTTTACGCATTGTTTCATCTTTCATCTTTCCGCATTCTTTCATCTTTCATCTTTCCGCATTGTTTCATCTTTCATCTTTCCGCATTGTTTCATCCTTTCATCTTTCCGCATTCTTTCATCTTTCATCTTTCCGCATTGTTTCATCTTTCATCTTTCCGCATTGTTTCATCTTTCCGCATTGATTCATCTTTCATCTTCCGCATTCTTTCATCTTTCATCTTTCCGCATTGTTTCATCTTTCATCTTTCATCTTTCATCTTTCCGCATTCTTTCATCTTTCATCTTTCCGCATTGTTTCATCTTTCATCTTTCCGCATTCTTTCATCTTTCATCTTTCCGCATTGTTTCATCTTTCATCTTTCCGCATTGTTTCATCTTTCATCTTCCGCATTCTTTCATCTTTCATCTTTCCGCATTGTTTCATCTTTCATCTTTCCGCATTGTTTCATCTTTCCGCATTGTTTCATCTTTCATCTTTCCGCAATGTTTCATCTTTCATCTTTCCGCATTGCTTCATCTTTCATCTTTCCGCATTCTTTCATCTTTCATCTTTCCGCATTCTTTCATCTTTCATCTTTCCGCATTCTTTCATCTTTCATCTTTCCGCATTGTTTCATCTTTCATCTTTCCGCATTGTTTCATCTTTCATCTTTCCGCATTGTTTCATCTTTCATCTTTCCGCATTTTTTCATCTTTCATCTTTCCGCATTGTTTCATCTTTCATCTTTCCGCATTCTTTCATCTTTCATCTTTCCGCATTCTTTCATCTTTCATCTTTCCGCATTGTTTCATCTTTCATCTTCCGCATTCTTTCATCTTTCATCTTTCCGCATTGTTTCATCTTTCATCTTTCCGCATTGTTTCATCTTTCATCTTTCCGCATTGTTTCATCTTTCATCTTTCCGCATTGTTTCATCTTTCATCTTCCGCATTCTTTCATCTTTCATGTTTCCGCATTGTTTCATCTTTCATCTTTCATCTTTCATCTTTCCGCAATCTTTCATCTTTCATCTTTCCGCATTGTTTCATCTTTCATCTTTCCGCATTGTTTCATCTTTCATCTTTCCGCATTGTTTCATCTTTCATCTTTCCGCATTGTTTCACCTTTCATCTTTCCGCATTCTTTCATCTTTCATCTTTCCGCATTCTTTCATCTTTCATCTTTCCGCATTGTTTCATCTTTCCGCATTGTTTTATCTTTCATCTTTCCGCATTTTTTCATCTTTCATCTTTCCGCATTGTTTCATCTTTCATCTTTCCGCATTGTTTCATCTTTCATCTTTCCGCATTGTTTCATCTTTCATCTTTCCGCATTGTTTCATCTTTCATCTTTCCGCATTGTTTCATCTTTCATCTTTCCGCATTGTTTCATCTTTCATCTTTCCGCATTGTTTCATCTTTCATCTTTCCGCATTGTTTCATCTTTCATCTTTCCGCATTGTTTCATCTTTCATCTTTCCGCATTGTTTCATCTTTCATCTTTCCGCATTGTTTCATCTTTCATCTTTCCGCATTGTTTCATCTTTCCGCATTGTTTCATCTTTCCGCATTGTTTCATCTTTCCGCATTGTTTCATCTTTCCGCATTGTTTCATCTTTCATCTTTCCGCATTTTTTCATCTTTCATCTTTCCGCATTGTTTCATCTTTCATCTTTCCGCATTCTTTCATCTTTCATCTTTCCGCATTGTTTCATCTTTCATCTTTCCGCATTGTTTCATCTTTCATCTTTCCGCATTGTTTCATCTTTCATCTTTCCGCATTCATTCATCTTTCATCTTTCCGCATTGTTTCATCTTTCATCTTTCATCTTTCCGCATTGTTTCATCTTTCATCTTCCGCATTCTTTCATCTTTCATCTTTCCGCATTGTTTCATCTTTCATCTTTCCGCATTCTTTCATCTTTCATCTTTCCGCATTGTTTCATCTTTCATCTTTCCGCATTCTTTCATCTTTCATCTTTCCGCATTGTTTCATCTTTCATCTTTCCGCATTGTTTCATCTTTCATCTTTCCGCATTGTTTCATCTTTCATCTTTCCGCATTGTTTCATCTTTCATCTTTCCGCATTGTTTCACCTTTCATCTTTCCGCATTCTTTCATCTTTCATCTTTCCGCATTGTTTCATCTTTCATCTTTCCGCATTGTTTCATCTTTCATCTTCCGCATTGTTTCATCTTTCATCTTTCCGCATTGTTTCATCTTTCATCTTTCCGCATTGTTTCATCTTTCATCTTTCCGCATTGTTTCATCTTTCATCTTTCCGCATTGTTTCATCTTTCATCTTTCCGCATTGTTTCATCTTTCATCTTTCCGCATTCTTTCATCTTTCATCTTTCCGCATTGTTTCATCTTTCATCTTTCCGCAATGTTTCATCTTTCATCTTTCCGCATTGTTTCATCTTTCATCTTTCCGCATTCTTTCATCTTTCATCTTTCCGCATTGTTTCATCTTTCATCTTTCCGCATTGTTTCATCTTTCATCTTTCCGCATTGTTTCATCTTTCCGCATTGTTTCATCTTTCATCTTTCCGCATTTTTTCATCTTTCATCTTTCCGCATTGTTTCATCTTTCATCTTTCCGCATTGTTTCATCTTTCATCTTTCCGCATTGTTTCATCTTTCATCTTTCCGCATTCTTTCATCTTTCATCTTTCCGCATTGTTTCATCTTTCATCTTTCCGCATTCTTTCATCTTTCATCTTTCCGCATTGTTTCATCTTTCATCTTTCCGCATTGTTTCATCTTTCATCTTTCCGCATTGTTTCATCCTTTCATCTTTCCGCATTCTTTCATCTTTCATCTTTCCGCATTGTTTCATCTTTCATCTTTCCGCATTGTTTCATCTTTCCGCATTGTTTCATCTTTCATCTTCCGCATTGTTTCATCTTTCATCTTTCCGCATTGTTTCATCTTTCATCTTTCCGCATTGTTTCATCTTTCATCTTCCGCATTCTTTCATCTTTCATCTTTCCGCATTGTTTCATCTTTCATCTTTCCGCATTCTTTCATCTTTCATCTTTCCGCATTGTTTCATCTTTCATCTTTCCGCATTTTTTCATCTTTCACCTTTCCGCATTGTTTCATCTTTCCGCATTGTTTCATCTTTCCGCATTGTTTCATCTTTCCGCATTGTTTCATCTTTCCGCATTGTTTCATCTTTCCGCATTGTTTCATCTTTCCGCATTGTTTCATCTTTCATCTTTCCGCATTGTTTCATCTTTCCGCATTGTTTCATCTTTCATCTTTCCGCAATGTTTCATCTTTCATCTTTCCGCATTGTTTCATCTTTCATCTTTCCGCATTCTTTCATCTTTCATCTTTCCGCATTCTTTCATCTTTCATCTTTCCGCATTCTTTCATCTTTCATCTTTCCGCATTGTTTCATCTTTCCGCATTGTTTCATCTTTCATCTTTCCGCATTGTTTCATCTTTCATCTTTCCGCATTTTTTCATCTTTCATCTTTCCGCATTGTTTCATCTTTCCGCATTGTTTCATCTTTCATCTTTCCGCATTGTTTCATCTTTCATCTTTCCGCATTGTTTCATCTTTCATCTTTCCGCATTGTTTCATCTTTCATCTTTCCGCATTGTTTCATCTTTCATCTTTCCGCATTGTTTCATCTTTCATCTTTCCGCATTGTTTCATCTTTCATCTTTCCGCATTGTTTCATCTTTCATCTTTCTGCATTGTTTCATCTTTCATCTTTCCGCATTGTTTCATCTTTCCGCATTGTTTCATCTTTCCGCATTGTTTCATCTTTCATCTTCCGCATTCTTTCATCTTTCATCTTTCCGCATTGTTTCATCTTTCATCTTTCCGCATTGTTTCATCTTTCATCTTTCCGCATTTTTTCATCTTTCATCTTTCCGCATTGTTTCATCTTTCATCTTTCCGCATTGTTTCATCTTTCCGCATTGTTTCATCTTTCCGCATTGTTTCATCTTTCCGCATTGTTTCATCTTTCCGCATTGTTTCATCTTTCCGCATTGTTTCATCTTTCCGCATTGTTTCATCTTTCCGCATTGTTTCATCTTTCCGCATTGTTTCATCTTTCCGCATTGTTTCATCTTTCCGCATTGTTTCATCTTTCCGCATTGTTTCATCTTTCCGCATTGTTTCATCTTTCCGCATTGTTTCATCTTTCCGCATTGTTTCATCTTTCCGCATTGTTTCATCTTTCCACATTGTTTCATCTTTCCGCATTGTTTCATCTTTCCGCATTGTTTCATCTTTCCGCATTGTTTCATCTTTCCGCATTGTTTCATCTTTCCGCATTGTTTCATCTTTCCGCATTGTTTCATCTTTCATCTTTCCGCATTCTTTCATCTTTCATCTTTCCGCATTGTTTCATCTTTCATCATTCCGCATTGTTTCATCTTTCATCTTCCCGCATTGTTTCATCTTTCATCTTTCCGCATTCTTTCATCTTTCATCTTTCCGCATTGTTTCATCTTTCATCTTTCCGCATTGTTTCATCTTTCATCTTTCCACATTGTTTCATCTTTCCGCATTGTTTCATCTTTCATCTTCCGCATTCTTTCATCTTTCATCTTTCCGCATTGTTTCATCTTTCATCTTTCCGCATTTTTTCATCTTTCATCTTTCCGCATTTTTTCATCTTTCATCTTTCCGCATTGTTTCATCTTTCCGCATTGTTTCATCTTTCCGCATTGTTTCATCTTTCATCTTTCCGCATTGTTTCATCTTTCATCTTTCCGCATTCTTTCATCTTTCATCTTTCCGCATTGTTTCATCTTTCATCTTTCCGCATTGTTTCATCTTTCATCTTTCCGCATTCTTTCATCTTTCATCTTTCCGCATTGTTTCATCTTTCATCTTTCCGCATTCTTTCATCTTTCATCTTTCCGCATTGTTTCATCTTTCATCTTTCCGCATTGTTTCATTTTTCCGCATTGTTTCATCTTTCATCATCCGCATTCTTTCATCTTTCATCTTTCCGCATTGTTTCATCTTTCATCTTTCCGCATTTTTTCATCTTTCATCTTTCCGCATTGTTTCATCTTTCATCTTTCCGCATTGTTTCATCTTTCCGCATTGTTTCATCTTTCCGCATTGTTTCATCTTTCCGCATTGTTTCATCTTTCCGCATTGTTTCATCTTTCCGCATTGTTTCATCTTTCCGCATTGTTTAATCTTTCCGCATTGTTTCATCTTTCCGCATTGTTTCATCTTTCATCTTTCCGCATTCTTTCATCTTTCATCTTTCAGCATTGTTTCATCTTTCATCTTTCCGCATTGTTTCATCTTTCATCTTTCCGCATTGTTTCATCTTTCATCTTTCCGCATTCTTTCATCTTTCATCTTTCCGCATTGTTTCATCTTTCATCTTTCCGCATTGTTTCATCTTTCATCTTTCCGCATTGTTTCATCTTTCATCTTCCGCATTCTTTCATCTTTCATCTTTCCGCATTGTTTCATCTTTCCGCATTGTTTCATCTTTCATCTTTCCGCATTCTTTCATCTTTCATCTTTCCGCATTGTTTCATCTTTCATCTTTCCGCATTGTTTCATCTTTCATCTTTCCGCATTGTTTCATCTTTCATCTTCCGCATTCTTTCATCTTTCATCTTTCCGCATTGTTTCATCTTTCCGCATTGTTTCATCTTTCATCTTTCCGCATTCTTTCATCTTTCATCTTTCAGCATTGTTTCATCTTTCATCTTTCCGCATTGTTTCATCTTTCATCTTTCCGCATTGTTTCATCTTTCATCTTTCCGCATTCTTTCATCTTTCATCTTTCCGCATTGTTTCATCTTTCATCTTTCCGCATTGTTTCATCTTTCATCTTTCCGCATTGTTTCATCTTTCATCTTCCGCATTCTTTCATCTTTCATCTTTCCGCATTGTTTCATCTTTCATCTTTCCGCATTGTTTCATCTTTCATCTTTCCGCATTGTTTCATCTTTCATCTTTCCGCATTGTTTCATCTTTCATCTTTCCGCATTGTTTCATCTTTCATCTTTCCGCATTGTTTCATCTTTCCGCATTGTTTCATCTTTCCGCATTGTTTCATCTTTCATCTTTCCGCATTGTTTCATCTTTCATCTTTCCGCATTGTTTCATCTTTCATCTTTCCGCATTGTTTCATCTTTCATCTTTCCGCATTGTTTCACCTTTCATCTTTCCGCATTCTTTCATCTTTCATCTTTCCGCATTCTTTCATCTTTCATCTTTCCGCATTGTTTCATCTTTCCGCATTGTTTCATCTTTCATCTTTCCGCATTTTTTCATCTTTCATCTTTCCGCATTGTTTCATGTTTCATCTTTCCGCATTGTTTCATCTTTCATCTTTCCGCATTGTTTCATCTTTCATCTTTCCGCATTGTTTCATCTTTCATCTTTCCGCATTGTTTCATCTTTCATCTTTCCGCATTGTTTCATCTTTCATCTTTCCGCATTCTTTCATCTTTCATCTTTCCGCATTGTTTCATCTTTCATCTTTCCGCATTGTTTCATCTTTCATCTTTCCGCATTCTTTCATCTTTCATCTTTCCGCATTGTTTCATCTTTCATCTTTCCGCATTGTTTCATCTTTCATCTTTCCGCATTGTTTCATCTTTCATCTTTCCGCATTGTTTCACCTTTCATCTTTCCGCATTCTTTCATCTTTCATCTTTCCGCATTCTTTCATCTTTCATCTTTCCGCATTGTTTCATCTTTCATCTTTCCGCATTTTTTCATCTTTCATCTTTCCGCATTGTTTCATCTTTCCGCATTGTTTCATCTTTCATCTTCCGCATTCTTTCATCTTTCATCTTTCCGCATTGTTTCATCTTTCATCTTTCCGCATTGTTTCATCTTTCATCTTCCGCATTCTTTCATCTTTCATCTTTCCGCATTGTTTCATCTTTCATCTTTCCGCATTCTTTCATCTTTCATCTTTCCGCATTGTTTCATCTTTCATCTTCCGCATTCTTTCATCTTTCATCTTTCCGCATTGTTTCATCTTTCATCTTTCATCTTTCCGCATTCTTTCATCTTTCATCTTTCCGCATTGTTTCATCTTTCATCTTTCCGCATTGTTTCATCTTTCATCTTTCCGCATTGTTTCATCTTTCATCTTTCCGCATTGTTTCACCTTTCATCTTTCCGCATTCTTTCATCTTTCATCTTTCCGCATTCTTTCATCTTTCATCTTTCCGCATTGTTTCATCTTTCATCTTCTGCATTCTTTCATCTTTCATCTTACCACATTGTTTCATCTTTCATCTTTCATCTTTCCGCATTGTTTCATCTTTCATCTTTCCGCATTGTTTCATCTTTCATCTTTCCGCATTGTTTCATCTTTCATCTTTCCGCATTCTTTCATCTTTCATCTTTCCGCATTGTTTCATCTTTTATCTTTCCGCAATGTTTCATCTTTCATCTTTCCGCATTGTTTCATCTTTCATCTTTCCGCATTCTTTCATCTTTCATCTTTCCGCATTGTTTCATCTTTCATCTTTCCGCATTGTTTCATCTTTCATCTTTCCGCATTGTTTCATCTTTCCGCATTGTTTCATCTTTCATCTTTCCGCATTTTTTCATCTTTCATCTTTCCGCATTGTTTCATCTTTCATCTTTCCGCATTGTTTCATCTTTCATCTTTCCGCATTGTTTCATCTTTCATGTTTCCGCATTCTTTCATCTTTCATCTTTCCGCATTCTTTCATCTTTCATCTTTCCGCATTGTTTCATCTTTCATCTTTCCGCATTGTTTCATCTTTCATCTTTCCGCATTGTTTCATCTTTCATCTTCCGCATTCTTTCATCTTTCATCTTTCCGCATTGTTTCATCTTTCATCTTTCCGCATTCTTTCATCTTTCATCTTTCCGCATTGTTTCATCTTTCATCTTACCGCATTTTTTCATCTTTCATCTTTCCGCATTGTTTCATCTTTCCGCATTGTTTCATCTTTCCGCATTGTTTCATCTTTCCGCATTGTTTCATCTTTCCGCATTGTTTCATCTTTCCGCATTGTTTCATCTTTCCGCATTGTTTCATCTTTCCGCATTGTTTCATCTTTCCGCATTGTTTCATCTTTCCGCATTGTTTCATCTTTCATCTTCCGCATTCTTTCATCTTTCATC
Organism: Gastracanthus pulcherrimus; assembly: GCA_949152435.1. Classification (NCBI taxonomy): domain Eukaryota; kingdom Metazoa; phylum Arthropoda; class Insecta; order Hymenoptera; family Pteromalidae; genus Gastracanthus; species Gastracanthus pulcherrimus. The sequence continues at coordinate 1,315,334 of CASCKD010000099.1, read as the reverse complement.
TTTCCGCATTGTTTCATCTTTCATCTTTCCGCATTGTTTCATCTTTCATCTTTCCGCATTCTTTCATCTTTCATCTTTCCGCATTCTTTCATCTTTCATCTTTCCGCATTCTTTCATCTTTCATCTGTCCGCATTCTTTCATCTTTCATCTTTCCGCATTGTTTCATCTTTCATCTTCCGCATTCTTTCATCTTTCATCTTTCCGCATTGTTTCATCTTTCATCTTTCCGCATTGTTTCATCTTTCATCTTTCCGCATTGTTTCATCTTTCATCTTTCCGCATTGTTTCATCTTTCATCTTTCCGCATTGTTTCATCTTTCATCTTTCCGCATTCTTTCATCTTTCATCTTTCCGCATTGTTTCATCTTTCATCTTTCCGCAATGTTTCATCTTTCATCTTTCCGCATTGTTTCATCTTTCATCTTTCCGCATTGTTTCATCTTTCATCTTTCCGCATTGTTTCATCTTTCATCTTTCCGCATTGTTTCATCTTTCCGCATTGTTTCTTCTTTCATCTTTCCGCATTTTTTCATCTTTCATCTTTCCGCATTGTTTCATCTTTCATCTTTCCGCATTGTTTCATCTGTCATCTTTCCGCATTGTTTCATCTTTCATCTTTCCGCATTCTTTCATCTTTCATCTTTCCGCATTCTTTCATCTTTCATCTTTCCGCATTCTTTCATCTTTCATCTTTCCGCATTGTTTCATCTTTCATCTTTCCGCATTGTTTCATCTTTCATCTTTCCGCATTGATTCATCTTTCCGCATTGTTTCATCTTTCATCTTCCGCATTGTTTCATCTTTCATCTTTCCGCATTGTTTCATCTTTCATCTTTCCGCATTGTTTCATCTTTCATCTTCCGCATTCTTTCATCTTTCATCTTTCCGCATTGTTTCATCTTTCATCTTTCCGCATTCTTTCATCTTTCATCTTTCCGCATTGTTTCATCTTTCATCTTTCCGCATTTTTTCATCTTTCATCTTTCCGCATTGTTTCATCTTTCCGCATTGTTTCATCTTTCCGCATTGTTTCATCTTTCCGCATTGTTTCATCTTTCCGCATTGTTTCATCTTTCCGCATTGTTTCATCTTTCCGCATTGTTTCATCTTTCCGCATTGTTTCATCTTTCCGCATTGTTTCATCTTTCCGCATTGTTTCATCTTTCCGCATTGTTTCATCTTTCCGCATTGTTTCATCTTTCCGCATTGTTTCATCTTTCCGCATTGTTTCATCTTTCCGCATTGTTTCATCTTTCCGCATTGTTTCATCTTTCCTCATTGTTTCATCTTTCCGCATTGTTTCATCTTTCCGCATTGTTTCATCTTTCCGCATTGTTTCATCTTTCCGCATTGTTTCATCTTTCATCTTTCCGCATTGTTTCATCTTTCATCTTTCCGCATTGTTTCATCTTTCATCTTTCCGCATTGTTTCATCTTTCACCTTTCCGCATTGTTTCATCTTTCATCTTTCCGCATTGTTTCATCTTTCATCTTTCCGCATTGTTTCATCTTTCATCTTTCCGCATTGTTTCACCTTTCATCTTTCCGCATTCTTTCATCTTTCATCTTTCCGCATTCTTTCATCTTTCATCTTTCCGCATTGTTTCATCTTTCCGCATTGTTTCATCTTTCATCTTTCCGCATTTTTTCATCTTTCATCTTTCCGCATTGTTTCATCTTTCATCTTTCCGCATTGTTTCATCTTTCATCTTTCCGCATTGTTTCATCTTTCATCTTTCCGCATTGTTTCATCTTTCATCTTTCCGCATTGTTTCATCTTTCATCTTTCCGCATTGTTTCATCTTTCATCTTTCTGCATTGTTTCATCTTTCATCTTCCGCATTCTTTCATCTTTCATCTTTCCGCATTGTTTCATCTTTCATCTTTCATCTTTCATCTTTCCGCATTCTTTCATCTTTCATCTTTCCGCATTGTTTCATCTTTCATCTTTCCGCATTCTTTCATCTTTCATCTTTCCGCATTGTTTCATCTTTCATCTTTCCGCAATGTTTCATCTTTCATCTTTCCGCATTGTTTCATCTTTCATCTTTCCGCATTCTTTCATCTTTCATCTTTCCGCATTGTTTCATCTTTCATCTTTCCGCATTGTTTCATCTTTCATCTTTCCGCATTCTTTCATCTTTCATCTTTCCGCATTGTTTCATCTTTCATCTTTCCGCATTGTTTCATCTTTCATCTTTCCGCATTGTTTCATCTTTCCGCATTGTTTCATCTTTCATCTTTCCGCATTTTTTCATCTTTCATCTTTCCGCATTGTTTCATCTTTCATCTTTCCGCATTGTTTCATCTTTCATCTTTCCGCATTGTTTCATCTTTCATCTTTCCGCATTCTTTCATCTTTCATCTTTCCGCATTCTTTCATCTTTCATCTTTCCGCATTCTTTCATCTTTCATCTTTCCGCATTGTTTCATCTTTCATCTTTCCGCATTGTTTCATCTTTCATCTTTCCGCATTGTTTCATCTTTCCGCATTGTTTCATCTTTCCGCATTGTTTCATCTTTCCGCATTGTTTCATCTTTCCGCATTGTTTCATCTTTCCGCATTGTTTCATCTTTCCGCATTGTTTCATCTTTCCGCATTGTTTCATCTTTCATCTTTACGCATTGTTTCATCTTTCATCTTTCCGCATTCTTTCATCTTTCATCTTTCCGCATTGTTTCATCTTTTATCTTTCCGCATTGTTTCATCCTTTCATCTTTCCGCATTCTTTCATCTTTCATCTTTCCGCATTGGTTCATCTTTCATCTTTCCGCATTGTTTCATCTTTCCGCATTGTTTCATCTTTCATCTTCCGCATTCTTTAATCTTTCATCTTTCCGAATTGTTTCATCTTTCATCTTTCATCTTTCATCTTTCCGCATTCTTTCATCTTTCATCTTTCCGCATTGTTTCATCTTTCATCTTTCCGCATTGTTTCATCTTTCAACTTTCCGCATTGTTTCATCTTTCATCTTTCCGCATTGTTTCATCTTTCATCTTTCCGCATTCTTTCATCTTTCATCTTTCCGCATTCTTTCATCTTTCATCTTTCCGCATTGTTTCATCTTTCATCTTCCGCATTCTTTCATCTTTCATCTTTCCGCATTGTTTCATCTTTCATCTTTCCGCATTGTTTCATCTTTCATCTTTCCGCATTGTTTCATCTTTCATCTTTCCGCATTGTTTCATCTTTCATCTTCCGCATTCTTTCATCTTTCATGTTTCCGCATTGTTTCATCTTTCATCTTTCATCTTTCATCTTTCCGCAATCTTTCATCTTTCATCTTTCCGCATTGTTTCATCTTTCATCTTTCCGCATTGTTTCATCTTTCATCTTTCCGCATTGTTTCATCTTTCATCTTTCCGCATTGTTTCACCTTTCATCTTTCCGCATTCTTTCATCTTTCATCTTTCCGCATTCTTTCATCTTTCATCTTTCCGCATTGTTTCATCTTTCCGCATTGTTTCATCTTTCATCTTTCCGCATTTTTTCATCTTTCATCTTTCCGCATTGTTTCATCTTTCATCTTTCCGCATTGTTTCATCTTTCATCTTTCCGCATTGTTTCATCTTTCATCTTTCCGCATTGTTTCATCTTTCATCTTTCCGCATTGTTTCATCTTTCATCTTTCCGCATTGTTTCATCTTTCATCTTTCCGCATTGTTTCATCTTTCATCTTTCCGCATTGTTTCATCTTTCATCTTTCCGCATTGTTTCATCTTTCATCTTTCCGCATTGTTTCATCTTTCATCTTTCCGCATTGTTTCATCTTTCCGCATTGTTTCATCTTTCCGCATTGTTTCATCTTTCCGCATTGTTTCATCTTTCCGCATTGTTTCATCTTTCATCTTTCATCTTTCCGCATTGTTTCATCTTTCATCTTCCGCATTCTTTCATCTTTCATCTTTCCGCATTGTTTCATCTTTCATCTTTCCGCATTCTTTCATCTTTCATCTTTCCGCATTGTTTCATCTTTCATCTTTCCGCATTCTTTCATCTTTCATCTTTCCGCATTGTTTCATCTTTCATATTTCCGCATTGTTTCATCTTTCATCTTTCCGCATTGTTTCATCTTTCATCTTTCCGCATTGTTTCATCTTTCATCTTTCCGCATTGTTTCACCTTTCATCTTTCCGCATTCTTTCATCTTTCATCTTTCCGCATTCTTTCATCTTTCATCTTTCCGCATTGTTTCATCTTTCATCTTCCGCATTCTTTCATCTTTCATCTTTCCGCATTGTTTCATCTTTCCGCATTGTTTCATCTTTCATCTTTCCGCATTTTTTCATCTTTCATCTTTCCGCATTGTTTCATCTTTCATCTTTCCGCATTGTTTCATCTTTCATCTTTCCGCATTGTTTCATCTTTCATCTTTCCGCATTCTTTCATCTTTCATCTTTCCGCATTCTTTCATCTTTCATCTTTCCGCATTCTTTCATCTTTCATCTTTCCGCATTGTTTCATCTTTCATCTTTCCGCATTGTTTCATCTTTCATCTTTCCGCATTGTTTCATCTTTCCGCATTGTTTCATCTTTCATCTTCCGCATTGTTTCATCTTTCATCTTTCCGCATTGTTTCATCTTTCATCTTTCCGCATTGTTTCATCTTTCATCTTCCGCATTCTTTCATCTTTCATCTTTCCGCATTGTTTCATCTTTCATCTTTCCGCATTCTTTCATCTTTCATCTTTCCGCATTGTTTCATCTTTCATCTTTCCGCATTTTTTCATCTTTCACCTTTCCGCATTGTTTCATCTTTCCGCATTGTTTCATCTTTCCGCATTGTTTCATCTTTCCGCATTGTTTCATCTTTCCGCATTGTTTCATCTTTCCGCATTGTTTCATCTTTCCGCATTGTTTCATCTTTCCGCATTGTTTCATCTTTCCGCATTGTTTCATCTTTCCGCATTGTTTCATCTTTCCGCATTGTTTCATCTTTCCGCATTGTTTCATCTTTCCGCATTGTTTCATCTTTCCGCATTGTTTCATCTTTCCGCATTGTTTCATCTTTCCGCATTGTTTCATCTTTCCGCATTGTTTCATCTTTCCGCATTGTTTCATCTTTCCGCATTGTTTCATCTTTCATCTTTCCGCATTGTTTCATCTTTCATCTTTCCGCATTGTTTCATCTTTCATCTTTCCGCATTGTTTCATCTTTCATCTTTCCGCATTCTTTCATCTTTCATCTTTCCGCATTGTTTCATCTTTCATCTTTCCGCATTGTTTCATCTTTCATCTTTCCGCATTGTTTCATCTTTCCGCATTGTTTCATCTTTCATCTTTCCGCAATGTTTCATCTTTCATCTTTCCGCATTGTTTCATCTTTCATCTTTCCGCAATGTTTCATCTTTCATCTTTCCGCATTGTTTCATCTTTCATCTTTCCGCATTCTTTCATCTTTCATCTTTCCGCATTGTTTCATCATTCATCTTTCCGCATTGTTTCATCTTTCATCTTTCCGCATTGTTTCATCTTTCATCTTTCCGCATTTTTTCATCTTTCATCTTTCCGCATTGTTTCATCTTTCCGCATTGTTTCATCTTTCCGCATTGTTTCATCTTTCCGCATTGTTTCATCTTTCCGCATTGTTTCATCTTTCATCTTTACGCATTGTTTCATCTTTCATCTTTCCGCATTCTTTCATCTTTCATCTTTCCGCATTGTTTCATCTTTCATCTTTCCGCATTGTTTCATCCTTTCATCTTTCCGCATTCTTTCATCTTTCATCTTTCCGCATTGTTTCATCTTTCATCTTTCCGCATTGTTTCATCTTTCCGCATTGATTCATCTTTCATCTTCCGCATTCTTTCATCTTTCATCTTTCCGCATTGTTTCATCTTTCATCTTTCATCTTTCATCTTTCCGCATGCTTTCATCTTTCATCTTTCCGCATTGTTTCATCTTTCATCTTTCCGCATTGTTTCATCTTTCATCTTTCCGCATTCTTTCATCTTTCATCTTTCCGCATTCTTTCATCTTTCATCTTTCCGCATTGTTTCATCTTTCATCTTCCGCATTCTTTCATCTTTCATCTTTCCGCATTGTTTCATCTTTCATCTTTCCGCATTGTTTCATCTTTCATCTTTCCGCATTGTTTCATCTTTCATCTTTCCGCATTGTTTCATCTTTCATCTTCCGCATTCTTTCATCTTTCATGTTTCCGCATTGTTTCATCTTTCATCTTTCATCTTTCATCTTTCCGCATTCTTTCATCTTTCATCTTTCCGCATTGTTTCATCTTTCATCTTCCGCATTCTTTCATCTTTCATCTTTCCGCATTGTTTCATCTTTCATCTTTCATCTTTCATCTTTCCGCATTCTTTCATCTTTCATCTTTCCGCATTGTTTCATCTTTCATCTTTCCGCATTGTTTCATCTTTCATCTTTCCGCATTCTTTCATCTTTCATCTTTCCGCATTCTTTCATCTTTCATCTTTCCGCATTCTTTCAACTTTCATCTTTCCGCATTGTTTCATCTTTCATCTTCCGCATTCTTTCATCTTTCATCTTTCCGCATTGTTTCACCTTTCATCTTTCCGCATTGTTTCATCTTTCATCTTTCCGCATTGTTTCATCTTTCATCTTTCCGCATTGTTTCATCTTTCATCTTCCGCATTGTTTCATCTTTCATCTTTACGCATTGTTTCATCTTTCATCTTTCCGCATTCTTTCATCTTTCATCTTTCCGCATTGTTTCATCTTTCATCTTTCCGCATTGTTTCATCCTTTCATCTTTCCGCATTCTTTCATCTTTCATCTTTCCGCATTGTTTCATCTTTCATCTTTCCGCATTGTTTCATCTTTCCGCATTGATTCATCTTTCATCTTCCGCATTCTTTCATCTTTCATCTTTCCGCATTGTTTCATCTTTCATCTTTCATCTTTCATCTTTCCGCATTCTTTCATCTTTCATCTTTCCGCATTGTTTCATCTTTCATCTTTCCGCATTGTTTCATCTTTCATCTTTCCGCATTGTTTCATCTTTCATCTTTCCGCATTCTTTCATCTTTCATCTTTCCGCATTCTTTCATCTTTCATCTTTCCGCATTGTTTCATCTTTCATCTTCCGCATTCTTTCATCTTTCATCTTTCCGCATTGTTTCATCTTTCATCTTTCCGCATTGTTTCATCTTTCCGCATTGTTTCATCTTTCATCTTTCCGCAATGTTTCATCTTTCATCTTTCCGCATTGCTTCATCTTTCATCTTTCCGCATTCTTTCATCTTTCATCTTTCCGCATTCTTTCATCTTTCATCTTTCCGCATTCTTTCATCTTTCATCTTTCCGCATTGTTTCATCTTTCATCTTTCCGCATTGTTTCATCTTTCATCTTTCCGCATTGTTTCATCTTTCATCTTTCCGCATTTTTTCATCTTTCATCTTTCCGCATTGTTTCATCTTTCATCTTTCCGCATTCTTTCATCTTTCATCTTTCCGCATTCTTTCATCTTTCATCTTTCCGCATTGTTTCATCTTTCATCTTCCGCATTCTTTCATCTTTCATCTTTCCGCATTGTTTCATCTTTCATCTTTCCGCATTGTTTCATCTTTCATCTTTCCGCATTGTTTCATCTTTCATCTTTCCGCATTGTTTCATCTTTCATCTTCCGCATTCTTTCATCTTTCATGTTTCCGCATTGTTTCATCTTTCATCTTTCATCTTTCATCTTTCCGCAATCTTTCATCTTTCATCTTTCCGCATTGTTTCATCTTTCATCTTTCCGCATTGTTTCATCTTTCATCTTTCCGCATTGTTTCATCTTTCATCTTTCCGCATTGTTTCACCTTTCATCTTTCCGCATTCTTTCATCTTTCATCTTTCCGCATTCTTTCATCTTTCATCTTTCCGCATTGTTTCATCTTTCCGCATTGTTTTATCTTTCATCTTTCCGCATTTTTTCATCTTTCATCTTTCCGCATTGTTTCATCTTTCATCTTTCCGCATTGTTTCATCTTTCATCTTTCCGCATTGTTTCATCTTTCATCTTTCCGCATTGTTTCATCTTTCATTTTTCCGCATTGTTTCATCTTTCATCTTTCCGCATTGTTTCATCTTTCATCTTTCCGCATTGTTTCATCTTTCATCTTTCCGCATTGTTTCATCTTTCATCTTTCCGCATTGTTTCATCTTTCATCTTTCCGCATTGTTTCATCTTTCATCTTTCCGCATTGTTTCATCTTTCATCTTTCCGCATTGTTTCATCTTTCCGCATTGTTTCATCTTTCCGCATTGTTTCATCTTTCCGCATTGTTTCATCTTTCCGCATTGTTTCATCTTTCATCTTTCCGCATTTTTTCATCTTTCATCTTTCCGCATTGTTTCATCTTTCATCTTTCCGCATTCTTTCATCTTTCATCTTTCCGCATTGTTTCATCTTTCATCTTTCCGCATTGTTTCATCTTTCATCTTTCCGCATTGTTTCATCTTTCATCTTTCCGCATTCATTCATCTTTCATCTTTCCGCATTGTTTCATCTTTCATCTTTCATCTTTCCGCATTGTTTCATCTTTCATCTTCCGCATTCTTTCATCTTTCATCTTTCCGCATTGTTTCATCTTTCATCTTTCCGCATTCTTTCATCTTTCATCTTTCCGCATTGTTTCATCTTTCATCTTTCCGCATTCTTTCATCTTTCATCTTTCCGCATTGTTTCATCTTTCATCTTTCCGCATTGTTTCATCTTTCATCTTTCCGCATTGTTTCATCTTTCATCTTTCCGCATTGTTTCATCTTTCATCTTTCCGCATTGTTTCACCTTTCATCTTTCCGCATTCTTTCATCTTTCATCTTTCCGCATTGTTTCATCTTTCATCTTTCCGCATTGTTTCATCTTTCATCTTCCGCATTGTTTCATCTTTCATCTTTCCGCATTGTTTCATCTTTCATCTTTCCGCATTGTTTCATCTTTCATCTTTCCGCATTGTTTCATCTTTCATCTTTCCGCATTGTTTCATCTTTCATCTTTCCGCATTGTTTCATCTTTCATCTTTCCGCATTCTTTCATCTTTCATCTTTCCGCATTGTTTCATCTTTCATCTTTCCGCAATGTTTCATCTTTCATCTTTCCGCATTGTTTCATCTTTCATCTTTCCGCATTCTTTCATCTTTCATCTTTCCGCATTGTTTCATCTTTCATCTTTCCGCATTGTTTCATCTTTCATCTTTCCGCATTGTTTCATCTTTCCGCATTGTTTCATCTTTCATCTTTCCGCATTTTTTCATCTTTCATCTTTCCGCATTGTTTCATCTTTCATCTTTCCGCATTGTTTCATCTTTCATCTTTTCGCATTGTTTCATCTTTCATCTTTCCGCATTCTTTCATCTTTCATCTTTCCGCATTGTTTCATCTTTCATCTTTCCGCATTCTTTCATCTTTCATCTTTCCGCATTGTTTCATCTTTCATCTTTCCGCATTGTTTCATCTTTCATCTTTCCGCATTGTTTCATCCTTTCATCTTTCCGCATTCTTTCATCTTTCATCTTTCCGCATTGTTTCATCTTTCATCTTTCCGCATTGTTTCATCTTTCCGCATTGTTTCATCTTTCATCTTCCGCATTGTTTCATCTTTCATCTTTCCGCATTGTTTCATCTTTCATCTTTCCGCATTGTTTCATCTTTCATCTTCCGCATTCTTTCATCTTTCATCTTTCCGCATTGTTTCATCTTTCATCTTTCCGCATTCTTTCATCTTTCCGCATTGTTTCATCTTTCATCTTTCCGCATTTTTTCATCTTTCACCTTTCCGCATTGTTTCATCTTTCCGCATTGTTTCATCTTTCCGCATTGTTTCATCTTTCCGCATTGTTTCATCTTTCCGCATTGTTTCATCTTTCCGCATTGTTTCATCTTTCCGCATTGTTTCATCTTTCCGCATTGTTTCATCTTTCCGCATTGTTTCATCTTTCCGCATTGTTTCATCTTTCCGTATTGTTTCATCTTTCCGCATTGTTTCATCTTTCCGCATTGTTTCATCTTTCCGCATTGTTTCATCTTTCATCTTTCCGCATTGTTTCATCTTTCATCTTTCCGCATTGTTTCATCTTTCATCTTTCCGCATTGTTTCATCTTTCATCTTTCCGCATTGTTTCATCTTTCATCTTTCCGCATTCTTTCATCTTTCATCTTTCCGCATTGTTTCATCTTTCATCTTTCCGCATTGTTTCATCTTTCATCTTTCCGCATTGTTTCATCTTTCCGCATTGTTTCATCTTTCATCTTTCCGCAATGTTTCATCTTTCATCTTTCCGCATTGTTTCATCTTTCATCTTTCCGCATTCTTTCATCTTTCATCTTTCCGCATTCTTTCATCTTTCATCTTTCCGCATTCTTTCATCTTTCATCTTTCCGCATTGTTTCATCTTTCATCTTTCCGCATTGTTTCATCTTTCATCTTTCCGCATTGTTTCATCTTTCATCTTTCCGCATTTTTTCATCTTTCATCTTTCCGCATTGTTTCATCTTTCCGCATTGTTTCATCTTTCCGCATTGTTTCATCTTTCCGCATTGTTTCATCTTTCCGCATTGTTTCATCTTTCATCTTTACGCATTGTTTCATCTTTCATCTTTCCGCATTCTTTCATCTTTCATCTTTCCGCATTGTTTCATCTTTCATCTTTCCGCATTGTTTCATCCTTTCATCTTTCCGCATTCTTTCATCTTTCATCTTTCCGCATTGTTTCATCTTTCATCTTTCCGCATTGTTTCATCTTTCCGCATTGATTCATCTTTCATCTTCCGCATTCTTTCATCTTTCATCTTTCCGCATTGTTTCATCTTTCATCTTTCATCTTTCATCTTTCCGCATTCTTTCATCTTTCATCTTTCCGCATTGTTTCATCTTTCATCTTTCCGCATTGTTACATCTTTCATCTTTCCGCATTGTTTCATCTTTCATCTTTCCGCATTGTTTCATCTTTCATCTTTCCGCATTCTTTCATCTTTCATCTTTCCGCATTGTTTCATCTTTCATCTTTCCGCATTGTTTCATCTTTCATCTTCCGCATTCTTTCATCTTTCATCTTTCCGCATTGTTTCATCTTTCATCTTTCCGCATTGTTTCATCTTTCATCTTTCCGCATTGTTTCATCTTTCATCTTTCCGCATTGTTTCATCTTTCATCTTCCGCATTCTTTCATCTTTCATGTTTCCGCATTGTTTCATCTTTCATCTTTCATCTTTCATCTTTCCGCATTCTTTCATCTTTCATCTTTCCGCATTGTTTCATCTTTCATCTTTCCGCATTGTTTCATCTTTCATCTTTCCGCATTGTTTCATCTTTCATCTTTCCGCATTGTTACACCTTTCATCTTTCCGCATTCTTTCATCTTTCATCTTTCCGCATTCTTTCATCTTTCATCTTTCCGCATTGTTTCATCTTTCCGCATTGTTTCATCTTTCATCTTTCCGCATTGTTTCATCTTTCATCTTTCCGCATTGTTTCATCTTTCCGCATTGTTTCATCTTTCATCTTTCCGCAATGTTTCATCTTTCATCTTTCCGCATTGTTTCATCTTTCATCTTTCCGCATTCTTTCATCTTTCATCTTTCCGCATTCTTTCATCTTTCATCTTTCCGCATTCTTTCATCTTTCATCTTTCCGCATTGTTTCATCTTTCATCTTTCCGCATTGTTTCATCTTTCATCTTTCCGCATTGTTTCATCTTTCATCTTTCCGCATTTTTTCATCTTTCATCTTTCCGCATTGTTTCATCTTTCCGCATTGTTTCATCTTTCCGCATTGTTTCATCTTTCCGCATTGTTTCATCTTTCCGCATTGTTTCATCTTTCATCTTTACGCATTGTTTCATCTTTCATCTTTCCGCATTCTTTCATCTTTCATCTTTCCGCATTGTTTCATCTTTCATCTTCCGCATTCTTTCATCTTTCATGTTTCCGCATTGTTTCATCTTTCATCTTTCATCTTTCATCTTTCCGCATTCTTTCATCTTTCATCTTTCCGCATTGTTTCATCTTTCATCTTTCCGCATTGTTTCATCTTTCATCTTTCCGCATTGTTTCATCTTTCATCTTTCCGCATTGTTTCACCTTTCATCTTTCCGCATTCTTTCATCTTTCATCTTTCCGCATTCTTTCATCTTTCATCTTTCCGCATTGTTTCATCTTTCCGCATTGTTTCATCTTTCATCTTTCCGCATTTTTTCATCTTTCATCTTTCCGCATTGTTTCATCTTTCATCTTTCCGCATTCTTTCATCTTTCATCTTTCCGCATTGTTTCATCTTTCATCTTTCCGCATTGTTTCACCTTTCATCTTTCCGCATTCTTTCATCTTTCATCTTTCCTCATTCTTTCATCTTTCATCTTTCCGCATTGTTTCATCTTTCCGCATTGTTTCATCTTTCATCTTTCCGCATTTTTTCATCTTTCATCTTTCCGCATTGTTTCATCTTTCATCTTTCCGCATTGTTTCATCTTTCATCTTTCCGCATTGTTTCATCTTTCATCTTTCCGCATTGTTTCATCTTTCATCTTTCCGCATTGTTTCATCTTTCATCTTTCCGCATTGTTTCATCTTTCATCTTTCCGCATTCTTTCACCTTTCATCTTTCCGCATTCTTTCATCTTTCATCTTTCCGCATTTTTTCATCTTTCATCTTTCCGCATTGTTTCATCTTTCCGCATTGTTTCATCTTTCCGCATTGTTTCATCTTTCCGCATTGTTTCATCTTTCCGCATTGTTTCATATTTCCGCATTGTTTCATCTTTCATCTTTACGCATTGTTTCATCTTTCATCTTTCCGCATTATTTCATCTTTCATCTTTCCGCATTGTTTCATCTTTCATCTTTCCGCATTGTTTCATCCTTTCATCTTTCCGCATTCTTTCATCTTTCATCTTTCCGCATTGTTTCATCTTTCATCTTTCCGCATTGTTTCATCTTTCCGCATTGATTCATCTTTCATCTTCCGCATTCTTTCATCTTTCATCTTTCCGCATTGTTTCATCTTTCATCTTTCATCTTTCATCTTTCCGCATGCTTTCATCTTTCATCTTTCCGCATTGTTTCATCTTTCATCTTTCCGCATTGTTTCATCTTTCATCTTTCCGCATTGTTTCATCTTTCATCTTTCCGCATTCTTTCATCTTTCATCTTTCCGCATTCTTTCATCTTTCATCTTTCCGCATTGTTTCATCTTTCATCTTCCGCATTCTTTCATCTTTCATCTTTCCGCATTGTTTCATCTTTCATCTTTCCGCATTGTTTCATCTTTCATCTTTCCGCATTGTTTCATCTTTCATCTTTCCGCATTGTTTCATCTTTCATCTTCCGCATTCTTTCATCTTTCATGTTTCCGCATTGTTTCATCTTTCATCTTTCATCTTTCATCTTTCCGCATTCTTTCATCTTTCATCTTTCCGCATTGTTTCATCTTTCATCTTCCGCATTCTTTCATCTTTCATCTTTCCGCATTGTTTCATCTTTCATCTTTCATCTTTCATCTTTCCGCATTCTTTCATCTTTCATCTTTCCGCATTGTTTCATCTTTCATCTTTCCGCATTGATTCATCTTTCATCTTTCCGCATTCTTTCATCTTTCATCTTTCCGCATTCTTTCATCTTTCATCTTTCAGCATTCTTTCAACTTTCATCTTTCCGCATTGTTTCTTCTTTCATCTTCCGCATTCTTTCATCTTTCATCTTTCCGCATTGTTTCACCTTTCATCTTTCCGCATTGTTTCATCTTTCATCTTTCCGCATTGTTTCATCTTTCATCTTTCCGCATTGTTTCATCTTTCATCTTCCGCATTGTTTCATCTTTCATCTTTACGCATTGTTTCATCTTTCATCTTTCCGCATTCTTTCATCTTTCATCTTTCCGCATTGTTTCATCTTTCATCTTTCCGCATTGTTTCATCCTTTCATCTTTCCGCATTCTTTCATCTTTCATCTTTCCGCATTGTTTCATCTTTCATCTTTCCGCATTGTTTCATCTTTCCGCATTGATTCATCTTTCATCTTCCGCATTCTTTCATCTTTCATCTTTCCGCATTGTTTCATCTTTCATCTTTCATCTTTCATCTTTCCGCATTCTTTCATCTTTCATCTTTCCGCATTGTTTCATCTTTCATCTTTCCGCATTCTTTCATCTTTCATCTTTCCGCATTGTTTCATCTTTCATCTTTCCGCATTGTTTCATCTTTCATCTTCCGCATTCTTTCATCTTTCATCTTTCCGCATTGTTTCATCTTTCATCTTTCCGCATTGTTTCATCTTTCCGCATTGTTTCATCTTTCATCTTTCCGCAATGTTTCATCTTTCATCTTTCCGCATTGCTTCATCTTTCATCTTTCCGCATTCTTTCATCTTTCATCTTTCCGCATTCTTTCATCTTTCATCTTTCCGCATTCTTTCATCTTTCATCTTTCCGCATTGTTTCATCTTTCATCTTTCCGCATTGTTTCATCTTTCATCTTTCCGCATTGTTTCATCTTTCATCTTTCCGCATTTTTTCATCTTTCATCTTTCCGCATTGTTTCATCTTTCATCTTTCCGCATTCTTTCATCTTTCATCTTTCCGCATTCTTTCATCTTTCATCTTTCCGCATTGTTTCATCTTTCATCTTCCGCATTCTTTCATCTTTCATCTTTCCGCATTGTTTCATCTTTCATCTTTCCGCATTGTTTCATCTTTCATCTTTCCGCATTGTTTCATCTTTCATCTTTCCGCATTGTTTCATCTTTCATCTTCCGCATTCTTTCATCTTTCATGTTTCCGCATTGTTTCATCTTTCATCTTTCATCTTTCATCTTTCCGCAATCTTTCATCTTTCATCTTTCCGCATTGTTTCATCTTTCATCTTTCCGCATTGTTTCATCTTTCATCTTTCCGCATTGTTTCATCTTTCATCTTTCCGCATTGTTTCACCTTTCATCTTTCCGCATTCTTTCATCTTTCATCTTTCCGCATTCTTTCATCTTTCATCTTTCCGCATTGTTTCATCTTTCCGCATTGTTTTATCTTTCATCTTTCCGCATTTTTTCATCTTTCATCTTTCCGCATTGTTTCATCTTTCATCTTTCCGCATTGTTTCATCTTTCATCTTTCCGCATTGTTTCATCTTTCATCTTTCCGCATTGTTTCATCTTTCATCTTTCCGCATTGTTTCATCTTTCATCTTTCCGCATTGTTTCATCTTTCATCTTTCCGCATTGTTTCATCTTTCATCTTTCCGCATTGTTTCATCTTTCATCTTTCCGCATTGTTTCATCTTTCATCTTTCCGCATTGTTTCATCTTTCATCTTTCCGCATTGTTTCATCTTTCATCTTTCCGCATTGTTTCATCTTTCCGCATTGTTTCATCTTTCCGCATTGTTTCATCTTTCCGCATTGTTTCATCTTTCCGCATTGTTTCATCTTTCATCTTTCCGCATTTTTTCATCTTTCATCTTTCCGCATTGTTTCATCTTTCATCTTTCCGCATTCTTTCATCTTTCATCTTTCCGCATTGTTTCATCTTTCATCTTTCCGCATTGTTTCATCTTTCATCTTTCCGCATTGTTTCATCTTTCATCTTTCCGCATTCATTCATCTTTCATCTTTCCGCATTGTTTCATCTTTCATCTTTCATCTTTCCGCATTGTTTCATCTTTCATCTTCCGCATTCTTTCATCTTTCATCTTTCCGCATTGTTTCATCTTTCATCTTTCCGCATTCTTTCATCTTTCATCTTTCCGCATTGTTTCATCTTTCATCTTTCCGCATTCTTTCATCTTTCATCTTTCCGCATTGTTTCATCTTTCATCTTTCCGCATTGTTTCATCTTTCATCTTTCCGCATTGTTTCATCTTTCATCTTTCCGCATTGTTTCATCTTTCATCTTTCCGCATTGTTTCACCTTTCATCTTTCCGCATTCTTTCATCTTTCATCTTTCCGCATTGTTTCATCTTTCATCTTTCCGCATTGTTTCATCTTTCATCTTCCGCATTGTTTCATCTTTCATCTTTCCGCATTGTTTCATCTTTCATCTTTCCGCATTGTTTCATCTTTCATCTTTCCGCATTGTTTCATCTTTCATCTTTCCGCATTGTTTCATCTTTCATCTTTCCGCATTGTTTCATCTTTCATCTTTCCGCATTCTTTCATCTTTCATCTTTCCGCATTGTTTCATCTTTCATCTTTCCGCAATGTTTCATCTTTCATCTTTCCGCATTGTTTCATCTTTCATCTTTCCGCATTCTTTCATCTTTCATCTTTCCGCATTGTTTCATCTTTCATCTTTCCGCATTGTTTCATCTTTCATCTTTCCGCATTGTTTCATCTTTCCGCATTGTTTCATCTTTCATCTTTCCGCATTTTTTCATCTTTCATCTTTCCGCATTGTTTCATCTTTCATCTTTCCGCATTGTTTCATCTTTCATCTTTCCGCATTGTTTCATCTTTCATCTTTCCGCATTCTTTCATCTTTCATCTTTCCGCATTGTTTCATCTTTCATCTTTCCGCATTCTTTCATCTTTCATCTTTCCGCATTGTTTCATCTTTCATCTTTCCGCATTGTTTCATCTTTCATCTTTCCGCATTGTTTCATCCTTTCATCTTTCCGCATTCTTTCATCTTTCATCTTTCCGCATTGTTTCATCTTTCATCTTTCCGCATTGTTTCATCTTTCCGCATTGTTTCATCTTTCATCTTCCGCATTGTTTCATCTTTCATCTTTCCGCATTGTTTCATCTTTCATCTTTCCGCATTGTTTCATCTTTCATCTTCCGCATTCTTTCATCTTTCATCTTTCCGCATTGTTTCATCTTTCATCTTTCCGCATTCTTTCATCTTTCATCTTTCCGCATTGTTTCATCTTTCATCTTTCCGCATTTTTTCATCTTTCACCTTTCCGCATTGTTTCATCTTTCCGCATTGTTTCATCTTTCCGCATTGTTTCATCTTTCCGCATTGTTTCATCTTTCCGCATTGTTTCATCTTTCCGCATTGTTTCATCTTTCCGCATTGTTTCATCTTTCATCTTTCCGCATTGTTTCATCTTTCCGCATTGTTTCATCTTTCATCTTTCCGCAATGTTTCATCTTTCATCTTTCCGCATTGTTTCATCTTTCATCTTTCCGCATTCTTTCATCTTTCATCTTTCCGCATTCTTTCATCTTTCATCTTTCCGCATTCTTTCATCTTTCATCTTTCCGCATTGTTTCATCTTTCCGCATTGTTTCATCTTTCATCTTTCCGCATTGTTTCATCTTTCATCTTTCCGCATTTTTTCATCTTTCATCTTTCCGCATTGTTTCATCTTTCCGCATTGTTTCATCTTTCATCTTTCCGCATTGTTTCATCTTTCATCTTTCCGCATTGTTTCATCTTTCATCTTTCCGCATTGTTTCATCTTTCATCTTTCCGCATTGTTTCATCTTTCATCTTTCCGCATTGTTTCATCTTTCATCTTTCCGCATTGTTTCATCTTTCATCTTTCCGCATTGTTTCATCTTTCATCTTTCTGCATTGTTTCATCTTTCATCTTTCCGCATTGTTTCATCTTTCCGCATTGTTTCATCTTTCCGCATTGTTTCATCTTTCATCTTCCGCATTCTTTCATCTTTCATCTTTCCGCATTGTTTCATCTTTCATCTTTCCGCATTGTTTCATCTTTCATCTTTCCGCATTTTTTCATCTTTCATCTTTCCGCATTGTTTCATCTTTCATCTTTCCGCATTGTTTCATCTTTCCGCATTGTTTCATCTTTCCGCATTGTTTCATCTTTCCGCATTGTTTCATCTTTCCGCATTGTTTCATCTTTCCGCATTGTTTCATCTTTCCGCATTGTTTCATCTTTCCGCATTGTTTCATCTTTCCGCATTGTTTCATCTTTCCGCATTGTTTCATCTTTCCGCATTGTTTCATCTTTCCGCATTGTTTCATCTTTCCGCATTGTTTCATCTTTCCGCATTGTTTCATCTTTCCGCATTGTTTCATCTTTCCGCATTGTTTCATCTTTCCACATTGTTTCATCTTTCCGCATTGTTTCATCTTTCCGCATTGTTTCATCTTTCCGCATTGTTTCATCTTTCCGCATTGTTTCATCTTTCCGCATTGTTTCATCTTTCCGCATTGTTTCATCTTTCATCTTTCCGCATTCTTTCATCTTTCATCTTTCCGCATTGTTTCATCTTTCATCATTCCGCATTGTTTCATCTTTCATCTTCCCGCATTGTTTCATCTTTCATCTTTCCGCATTCTTTCATCTTTCATCTTTCCGCATTGTTTCATCTTTCATCTTTCCGCATTGTTTCATCTTTCATCTTTCCACATTGTTTCATCTTTCCGCATTGTTTCATCTTTCATCTTCCGCATTCTTTCATCTTTCATCTTTCCGCATTGTTTCATCTTTCATCTTTCCGCATTTTTTCATCTTTCATCTTTCCGCATTTTTTCATCTTTCATCTTTCCGCATTGTTTCATCTTTCCGCATTGTTTCATCTTTCCGCATTGTTTCATCTTTCATCTTTCCGCATTGTTTCATCTTTCATCTTTCCGCATTCTTTCATCTTTCATCTTTCCGCATTGTTTCATCTTTCATCTTTCCGCATTGTTTCATCTTTCATCTTTCCGCATTCTTTCATCTTTCATCTTTCCGCATTGTTTCATCTTTCATCTTTCCGCATTCTTTCATCTTTCATCTTTCCGCATTGTTTCATCTTTCATCTTTCCGCATTGTTTCATTTTTCCGCATTGTTTCATCTTTCATCATCCGCATTCTTTCATCTTTCATCTTTCCGCATTGTTTCATCTTTCATCTTTCCGCATTTTTTCATCTTTCATCTTTCCGCATTGTTTCATCTTTCATCTTTCCGCATTGTTTCATCTTTCCGCATTGTTTCATCTTTCCGCATTGTTTCATCTTTCCGCATTGTTTCATCTTTCCGCATTGTTTCATCTTTCCGCATTGTTTCATCTTTCCGCATTGTTTAATCTTTCCGCATTGTTTCATCTTTCCGCATTGTTTCATCTTTCATCTTTCCGCATTCTTTCATCTTTCATCTTTCAGCATTGTTTCATCTTTCATCTTTCCGCATTGTTTCATCTTTCATCTTTCCGCATTGTTTCATCTTTCATCTTTCCGCATTCTTTCATCTTTCATCTTTCCGCATTGTTTCATCTTTCATCTTTCCGCATTGTTTCATCTTTCATCTTTCCGCATTGTTTCATCTTTCATCTTCCGCATTCTTTCATCTTTCATCTTTCCGCATTGTTTCATCTTTCCGCATTGTTTCATCTTTCATCTTTCCGCATTCTTTCATCTTTCATCTTTCCGCATTGTTTCATCTTTCATCTTTCCGCATTGTTTCATCTTTCATCTTTCCGCATTGTTTCATCTTTCATCTTCCGCATTCTTTCATCTTTCATCTTTCCGCATTGTTTCATCTTTCCGCATTGTTTCATCTTTCATCTTTCCGCATTCTTTCATCTTTCATCTTTCAGCATTGTTTCATCTTTCATCTTTCCGCATTGTTTCATCTTTCATCTTTCCGCATTGTTTCATCTTTCATCTTTCCGCATTCTTTCATCTTTCATCTTTCCGCATTGTTTCATCTTTCATCTTTCCGCATTGTTTCATCTTTCATCTTTCCGCATTGTTTCATCTTTCATCTTCCGCATTCTTTCATCTTTCATCTTTCCGCATTGTTTCATCTTTCATCTTTCCGCATTGTTTCATCTTTCATCTTTCCGCATTGTTTCATCTTTCATCTTTCCGCATTGTTTCATCTTTCATCTTTCCGCATTGTTTCATCTTTCATCTTTCCGCATTGTTTCATCTTTCCGCATTGTTTCATCTTTCCGCATTGTTTCATCTTTCATCTTTACGCATTGTTTCATCTTTCATCTTTCCGCATTCTTTCATCTTTCATCTTTCCGCATTGTTTCATCTTTCATCTTTCCGCATTGTTTCATCCTTTCATCTTTCCGCATTCTTTCATCTTTCATCTTTCCGCATTGTTTCATCTTTCATCTTTCCGCATTGTTTCATCTTTCCGCATTGATTCATCTTTCATCTTCCGCATTCTTTCATCTTTCATCTTTCCGCATTGTTTCATCTTTCATCTTTCATCTTTCATCTTTCCGCATGCTTTCATCTTTCATCTTTCCGCATTGTTTCATCTTTCATCTTTCCGCATTGTTTCATCTTTCATCTTTCCGCATTGTTTCATCTTTCATCTTTCCGCATTCTTTCATCTTTCATCTTTCCGCATTCTTTCATCTTTCATCTTTCCGCATTGTTTCATCTTTCATCTTCCGCATTCTTTCATCTTTCATCTTTCCGCATTGTTTCATCTTTCATCTTTCCGCATTGTTTCATCTGTCATCTTTCCGCATTGTTTCATCTTTCATCTTTCCGCATTGTTTCATCTTTCATCTTCCGCATTCTTTCATCTTTCATGTTTCCGCATTGTTTCATCTTTCATCTTTCATCTTTCATCTTTCCGCATTCTTTCATCTTTCATCTTTCCGCATTGTTTCATCTTTCATCTTCCGCATTCTTTCATCTTTCATCTTTCCGCATTGTTTCATCTTTCATCTTTCATCTTTCATCTTTCCGCATTCTTTCATCTTTCATCTTTCCGCATTGTTTCATCTTTCATCTTTCCGCATTGTTTCATCTTTCATCTTTCCGCATTGTTTCATCTTTCATCTTTCCGCATTCTTTCATCTTTCATCTTTCCGCATTCTTTCATCTTTCATCTTTCCGCATTGTTTCATCTTTCATCTTCCGCATTCTTTCATCTTTCATCTTTCCGCATTGTTTCATCTTTCATCTTTCCGTATTGTTTCATCTTTCATCTTTCCGCATTGTTTCATCTTTCATCTTTCCGCATTGTTTCATCTTTCATCTTCCGCATTGTTTCATCTTTCATCTTTACGCATTGTTTCATCTTTCATCTTTCCGCATTCTTTCATCTTTCATCTTTCCGCATTGTTTCATCTTTCATCTTTCCGCATTGTTTCATCCTTTCATCTTTCCGCATTCTTTCATCTTTCATCTTTCCGCATTGTTTCATCTTTCATCTTTCCGCATTGTTTCATCTTTCCGCATTGATTCATCTTTCATCTTCCGCATTCTTTCATCTTTCATCTTTCCGCATTGTTTCATCTTTCATCTTTCATCTTTCATCTTTCCGCATTCTTTCATCTTTCATCTTTCCGCATTGTTTCATCTTTCATCTTTCCGCATTGTTTCATCTTTCATCTTTCCGCATTGTTTCATCTTTCATCTTTCCGCATTCTTTCATCTTTCATCTTTCCGCATTCTTTCATCTTTCATCTTTCCGCATTGTTTCATCTTTCATCTTCCGCATTCTTTCATCTTTCATCTTTCCGCATTGTTTCATCTTTCATCTTTCCGCATTGTTTCATCTTTCCGCATTGTTTCATCTTTCATCTTTCCGCAATGTTTCATCTTTCATCTTTCCGCATTGTTTCATCTTTCATCTTTCCGCATTCTTTCATCTTTCATCTTTCCGCATTCTTTCATCTTTCATCTTTCCGCATTCTTTCATCTTTCATCTTTCCGCATTGTTTCATCTTTCATCTTTCCGCATTGTTTCATCTTTCATCTTTCCGCATTGTTTCATCTTTCATCTTTCCGCATTTTTTCATCTTTCATCTTTCCGCATTGTTTCATCTTTCATCTTTCCGCATTCTTTCATCTTTCATCTTTCCGCATTCTTTCATCTTTCATCTTTCCGCATTGTTTCATCTTTCATCTTCCGCATTCTTTCATCTTTCATCTTTCCGCATTGTTTCATCTTTCATCTTTCCGCATTGTTTCATCTTTCATCTTTCCGCATTGTTTCATCTTTCATCTTCCGCATTCTTTCATCTTTCATGTTTCCGCATTGTTTCATCTTTCATCTTTCATCTTTCATCTTTCCGCAATCTTTCATCTTTCATCTTTCCGCATTGTTTCATCTTTCATCTTTCCGCATTGTTTCATCTTTCATCTTTCCGCATTGTTTCATCTTTCATCTTTCCGCATTTTTTCATCTTTCATCTTTCCGCATTGTTTCATCTTTCCGCATTGTTTCATCTTTCCGCATTGTTTCATCTTTCCGCATTGTTTCATCTTTCCGCATTGTTTCATCTTTCATCTTTCCGCATTGTTTCATCTTTCATCTTTCCGCATTGTTTCATCTTTCATCTTTCCGCATTGTTTCATCTTTCATCTTTCCGCATTGTTTCATCTTTCATCTTTCCGCATTGTTTCATCTTTCATCTTTCCGCATTGTTTCATCTTTCATCTTTCCGCATTGTTTCATCTTTCATCTTTCCGCATTGTTTCATCTTTCATCTTTCCGCATTGTTTCATCTTTCATCTTTCCGCATTGTTTCATCTTTCATCTTTCCGCATTGTTTCATCTTTCATCTTTCCGCATTGTTTCATCTTTCATCTTTCCGCATTGTTTCATCTTTCATCTTTCCGCATTGTTTCATCTTTCCGCATTGTTTCATCTTTCCGCATTGTTTCATCTTTCCGCATTGTTTCATCTTTCCGCATTGTTTCATCTTTCCGCATTGTTTCATCTTTCCGCATTGTTTCATCTTTCCGCATTGTTTCATCTTTCCGCATTGTTTCATCTTTCCGCATTGTTTCATCTTTCCGCATTGTTTCATCTTTCCGCATTGTTTCATCTTTCCGCATTGTTTCATCTTTCCGCATTGTTTCATCTTTCATCTTTCCGCATTTTTTCATCTTTCATCTTTCCGCATTGTTTCATCTTTCATCTTTCCGCATTCTTTCATCTTTCATCTTTCCGCATTGTTTCATCTTTCATCTTTCCGCATTGTTTCATCTTTCATCTTTCCGCATTGTTTCATCTTTCATCTTTCCGCATTCATTCATCTTTCATCTTTCCGCATTGTTTCATCTTTCATCTTTCATCTTTCCGCATTGTTTCATCTTTCATCTTCCGCATTCTTTCATCTTTCATCTTTCCGCATTGTTTCATCTTTCATCTTTCCGCATTCTTTCATCTTTCATCTTTCCGCATTGTTTCATCTTTCATCTTTCCGCATTCTTTCATCTTTCATCTTTCCGCATTGTTTCATCTTTCATCTTTCCGCATTGTTTCATCTTTCATCTTTCCGCATTGTTTCATCTTTCATCTTTCCGCATTGTTTCATCTTTCATCTTTCCGCATTGTTTCACCTTTCATCTTTCCGCATTCTTTCATCTTTCATCTTTCCGCATTGTTTCATCTTTCATCTTTCCGCATTGTTTCATCTTTCATCTTCCGCATTGTTTCATCTTTCATCTTTCCGCATTGTTTCATCTTTCATCTTTCCGCATTGTTTCATCTTTCATCTTTCCGCATTGTTTCATCTTTCATCTTTCCGCATTGTTTCATCTTTCATCTTTCCGCATTGTTTCATCTTTCATCTTTCCGCATTCTTTCATCTTTCATCTTTCCGCATTGTTTCATCTTTCATCTTTCCGCAATGTTTCATCTTTCATCTTTCCGCATTGTTTCATCTTTCATCTTTCCGCATTCTTTCATCTTTCATCTTTCCGCATTGTTTCATCTTTCATCTTTCCGCATTGTTTCATCTTTCATCTTTCCGCATTGTTTCATCTTTCCGCATTGTTTCATCTTTCATCTTTCCGCATTTTTTCATCTTTCATCTTTCCGCATTGTTTCATCTTTCATCTTTCCGCATTGTTTCATCTTTCATCTTTCCGCATTGTTTCATCTTTCATCTTTCCGCATTCTTTCATCTTTCATCTTTCCGCATTGTTTCATCTTTCATCTTTCCGCATTCTTTCATCTTTCATCTTTCCGCATTGTTTCATCTTTCATCTTTCCGCATTGTTTCATCTTTCATCTTTCCGCATTGTTTCATCCTTTCATCTTTCCGCATTCTTTCATCTTTCATCTTTCCGCATTGTTTCATCTTTCATCTTTCCACATTGTTTCATCTTTCCGCATTGTTTCATCTTTCATCTTCCGCATTGTTTCATCTTTCATCTTTCCGCATTGTTTCATCTTTCATCTTTCCGCATTGTTTCATCTTTCATCTTCCGCATTCTTTCATCTTTCATCTTTCCGCATTGTTTCATCTTTCATCTTTCCGCATTCTTTCATCTTTCATCTTTCCGCATTGTTTCATCTTTCATCTTTCCGCATTTTTTCATCTTTCACCTTTCCGCATTGTTTCATCTTTCCGCATTGTTTCATCTTTCCGCATTGTTTCATCTTTCCGCATTGTTTCATCTTTCCGCATTGTTTCATCTTTCCGCATTGTTTCATCTTTCCGCATTGTTTCATCTTTCCGCATTGTTTCATCTTTCCGCATTGTTTCATCTTTCCGCATTGTTTCATCTTTCCGCATTGTTTCATCTTTCCGCATTGTTTCATCTTTCCGCATTGTTTCATCTTTCCGCATTGTTTCATCTTTCCGCATTGTTTCATCTTTCCGCATTGTTTCATCTTTCCGCATTGTTTCATCTTTCCGCATTGTTTCATCTTTCATCTTTCCGCATTGTTTCATCTTTCATCTTTCCGCATTCTTTCATCTTTCATCTTTCCGCATTGTTTCATCTTTCATCTTTCCGCATTGTTTCATCCTTTCATCTTTCCGCATTCTTTCATCTTTCATCTTTCCGCATTGTTTCATCTTTCATCTTTCCGCATTGTTTCATCCTTTCATCTTTCCGCATTCTTTCATCTTTCATCTTTCCGCATTGTTTCATCTTTCATCTTTCCGTATTGTTTCATCTTTCCGCATTGATTCATCTTTCATCTTCCGCATTCTTTCATCTTTCATCTTTCCGCATTGTTTCATCTTTCATCTTTCATCTTTCATCTTTCCGCATTCTTTCATCTTTCATCTTTCCGCATTGTTTCATCTTTCATCTTTCCGCATTGTTTCATCTTTCATCTTTCCGCATTGTTTCATCTTTCATCTTTCCGCATTCTTTCATCTTTCATCTTTCCGCATTCTTTCATCTTTCATCTTTCCGCATTGTTTCATCTTTCATCTTTCCGCATTGTTTCATCTTTCCGCATTGTTTCATCTTTCATCTTTCCGCATTGTTTCATCTTTCATCTTTCCGCATTGTTTCATCTTTCATCTTTCCGCATTGTTTCATCTTTCATCTTTCCGCATTGTTTCATCTTTCATCTTTCCGCATTGTTTCATCTTTCATCTTCCGCATTCTTTCATCTTTCATGTTTCCGCATTGTTTCATCTTTCATCTTTCATCTTTCATCTTTCCGCATTCTTTCATCTTCATCTTTCCGCATTGTTTCATCTTTCATCTTTCCGCATTGTTTCATCTTTCATCTTTCCGCATTGTTTCATCTTTCATCTTTCCGCATTGTTTCACCTTTCATCTTTCCGCATTCTTTCATCTTTCATCTTTCCGCATTCTTTCATCTTTCATCTTTCCGCATTGTTTCATCTTTCCGCATTGTTTCATCTTTCATCTTTCCGCATTGTTTCATCTTTCATCTTTCCGCATTGTTTCATCTTTCATCTTTCCGCATTGTTTCATCTTTCATCTTTCCGCAATGTTTCATCTTTCATCTTTCCGCATTGTTTCATCTTTCATCTTTCCGCATTCTTTCATCTTTCATCTTTCCGCATTCTTTCATCTTTCATCTTTCCGCATTGTTTCATCTTTCCGCATTGTTTCATCTTTCATCTTTCCGCATTTTTTCATCTTTCATCTTTCCGCATTGTTTCATCTTTCATCTTTCCGCATTCTTTCATCTTTCATCTTTCCGCATTGTTTCATCTTTCATCTTTCCGCATTGTTTCACCTTTCATCTTTCCGCATTCTTTCATCTTTCATCTTTCCGCATTCTTTCATCTTTCATCTTTCCGCATTGTTTCATCTTTCCGCATTGTTTCATCTTTCATCTTTCCGCATTTTTTCATCTTTCATCTTTCCGCATTGTTTCATCTTTCATCTTTCCGCATTCTTTCATCTTTCATCTTTCCGCATTGTTTCATCTTTCATCTTTCCGCATTGTTTCATCTTTCATCTTTCCGCATTGTTTCATCTTTCATCTTTCCGCATTGTTTCATCTTTCATCTTTCCGCATTGTTTCATCTTTCATCTTTCAGCATTGTTTCATCTTTCATCTTTCCGCATTGTTTCACCTTTCATCTTTCCGCATTCTTTCATCTTTCATCTTTCCGCATTCTTTCATCTTTCATCTTTCCGCATTGTTTCATCTTTCCGCATTGTTTCATCTTTCATCTTTCCGCATTGTTTCATCTTTCATCTTTCCGCATTGTTTCATCTTTCCGCATTGTTTCATCTTTCATCTTTCCGCAATGTTTCATCTTTCATCTTTCCGCATTGTTTCATCTTTCATCTTTCCGCATTGTTTCATCTTTCATCTTTCCGCATTGTTTCATCTTTCCGCATTGTTTCATCTTTCATCTTTCCGCAATGTTTCATCTTTCATCTTTCCGCATTGTTTCATCTTTCATCTTTCCGCATTCTTTCATCTTTCATCTTTCCGCATTCTTTCATCTTTCATCTTTCCGCATTGTTTCATCTTTCCGCATTGTTTCATCTTTCATCTTTCCGCATTTTTTCATCTTTCATCTTTCCGCATTGTTTCATCTTTCATCTTTCCGCATTCTTTCATCTTTCATCTTTCCGCATTGTTTCATCTTTCATCTTTCCGCATTGTTTCACCTTTCATCTTTCCGCATTCTTTCATCTTTCATCTTTCCTCATTCTTTCATCTTTCATCTTTCCGCATTGTTTCATCTTTCCGCATTGTTTCATCTTTCATCTTTCCGCATTTTTTCATCTTTCATCTTTCCGCATTGTTTCATCTTTCATCTTTCCGCATTGTTTCATCTTTCATCTTTCCGCATTGTTTCATCTTTCATCTTTCCGCATTTTTTCATCTTTCATCTTTCCGCATTGTTTCATCTTTCCGCATTGTTTCATCTTTCATCTTCCGCATTCTTTCATCTTTCATCTTTCCGCATTGTTTCATCTTTCATCTTTCCGCATTGTTTCATCTTTCATCTTTCCGCATTGTTTCATCTTTCATCTTTCCGCATTGTTTCATCTTTCATCTTTCCGCATTCTTTCATCTT
This sequence comes from Gastracanthus pulcherrimus, assembly GCA_949152435.1. Classification (NCBI taxonomy): domain Eukaryota; kingdom Metazoa; phylum Arthropoda; class Insecta; order Hymenoptera; family Pteromalidae; genus Gastracanthus; species Gastracanthus pulcherrimus. The sequence goes on along the minus strand of CASCKD010000099.1, from coordinate 1,288,241 downwards.
TCATCTTTCCGCATTGTTTCATCTTTCATCTTCCGCATTCTTTCATCTTTCATCTTTCCGCATTGTTTCATCTTTCATCTTTCATCTTTCATCTTTCATCTTTCCGCATTCTTTCATCTTTCATCTTTCCGCATTGTTTCATCTTTCATCTTTCCGCATTGTTTCATCTTTCATCTTTCCGCATTGTTTCATCTTTCATCTTTCCGCATTGTTTCACCTTTCATCTTTCCGCATTCTTTCATCTTTCATCTTTCCGCATTCTTTCATCTTTCATCTTTCCGCATTGTTTCATCTTTCATCTTCCGCATTCTTTCATCTTTCATCTTTCCGCATTGTTTCATCTTTCATCTTTCCGCATTGTTTCATCTTTCATCTTTCCGCATTGTTTCATCTTTCATCTTTCCGCATGGTTTCATCTTTCCGCATTGTTTCATCTTTCCGCATTGTTTCATCTTTCCGCATTGTTTCATCTTTCCGCATTGTTTCATCTTTCATCTTCCGCATTGTTTCATCTTTCATCTTTCCGCATTGTTTCATCTTTCATCTTTCCGCATTGTTTCATCTTTCATCCTTCCGCATTGTTTCATCTTTCATCTTTCCGCATTTTTTCATCTTTCATCTTTCCGCATTGTTTCATCTTTCCGCATTGTTTCATCTTTCATCTTTCCGCATTCTTTCATCTTTCATCTTTCCGCATTGTTTCATCTTTCATCTTTCCGCAATGTTTCATCTTTCATCTTTCCGCATTGTTTCATCTTTCATCTTTCCGCATTCTTTCATCTTTCATCTTTCCGCATTGTTTCATCTTTCATCTTTCCGCATTGTTTCATCTTTCATCTTCCGCATTCTTTCATCTTTCATCTTTCCGCATTGTTTCATCTTTCATCTTTCCGCCTTTTTTCATCTTTCATCTTTCCGCATTGTTTCATCTTTCATCTTTCCGCATTGTTTCATCTTTCCGCATTGTTTCATCTTTCCGCATTGTTTCATCTTTCCGCATTGTTTCATCTTTCATCTTTCCGCATTTTTTCATCTTTCATCTTTCCGCATTGTTTCATCTTTCATCTTTCCGCATTCTTTCATCTTTCATCTTTCCGCATTGTTTCATCTTTCATCTTTCCGCATTGTTTCATCTTTCATCTTTCCGCATTGTTTCATCTTTCATCTTTCCGCATTCATTCATCTTTCATCTTTCCGCATTGTTTCATCTTTCATCTTTCATCTTTCCGCATTGTTTCATCTTTCATCTTCCGCATTCTTTCATATTTCATCTTTCCGCATTGTTTCATCTTTCATCTTTCCGCATTCTTTCATCTTTCATCTTTCCGCATTGTTTCATCTTTCATCTTTCCGCATTGTTTCATCTTTCATCTTTCCGCATTGTTTCATCTTTCATCTTTCCGCATTGTTTCATCTTTCATCTTTCCGCATTGTTTCATCTTTCATCTTTCCGCATTGTTTCATCTTTCATCTTTCCGCATTGTTTCATCTTTCATCTTTCCGCATTGTTTCATCTTTCATCTTTCCTCATTGTTTCATCTTTCATCTTTCCGCATTGTTTCATCTTTCATCTTTCCGCATTGTTTCATCTTTCATCTTTCCGCATTGTTTCATCTTTCATCTTTCCGCATTGTTTCATCTTTCATCTTTCCGCATTGTTTCATCTTTCATCTTTCCGCATTGTTTCATCTTTCCGCATTGTTTCATCTTTCCGCATTGTTTCATCTTTCCGCATTGTTTCATCTTTCCTCATTGTTTCATCTTTCCGCATTGTTTCATCTTTCCGCATTGTTTCATCTTTCATCTTCCGCATTCTTTCATCTTTCATCTTTCCGCATTATTTCATCTTTCATCTTTCCGCATTGTTTCATCTTTCATCTTTCCGCATTGTTTCATCCTTCATCTTTCCGCATTGTTTCATCTTTCATCTTTCCGCATTGTTTCATCTTTCATCTTTCCGCATTGTTTCATCCTTCATCTTTCCGCATTGTTTCATCTTTCATCTTCCGCATTCTTTCATCTTTCATCTTTCCGCATTGTTTCATCTTTCATCTTTCCGCATTGTTTCATCTTTCCGCATTGTTTCATCTTTCCGCATTGTTTCATCTTTCATCTTTCCGCATTGTTTCATCTTTCATCTTTCCGCATTGTTTCATCTTTCCGCATTGTTTCATCTTTCCGCATTGTTTCATCTTTCATCTTTCCGCAATGTTTCATCTTTCATCTTTCCGCATTGTTTCATCTTTCATCTTTCCGCATTGTTTCATCTTTCATCTTTCCGCATTGTTTCATCTTTCCGCATTGTTTCATCTTTCATCTTTCCGCATTGTTTCATCTTTCATCTTTCCGCATTGTTTCATCTTTCCGCATTGTTTCATCTTTCATCTTTCCGCAATGTTTCATCTTTCATCTTTCCGCATTGTTTCATCTTTCATCTTTCCGCATTGTTTCATCTTTCATCTTTCCGCATTCTTTCATCTTTCATCTTTCCGCATTGTTTCATCTTTCATCTTTCCGCATTGTTTCACCTTTCATCTTTCCGCATTCTTTCATCTTTCATCTTTCCGCATTCTTTCATCTTTCATCTTTCCGCATTGTTTCATCTTTCCGCATTGTTTCATCTTTCATCTTTCCGCATTTTTTCATCTTTCATCTTTCCGCATTGTTTCATCTTTCATCTTTCCGCATTCTTTCATCTTTCATCTTTCCGCATTGTTTCATCTTTCATCTTTCCGCATTGTTTCATCTTTCATCTTTCCGCATTGTTTCATCTTTCATCTTTCCGCATTGTTTCATCTTTCATCTTTCCGCATTGTTTCATCTTTCATCTTTCAGCATTGTTTCATCTTTCATCTTTCCGCATTGTTTCACCTTTCATCTTTCCGCATTCTTTCATCTTTCATCTTTCCGCATTCTTTCATCTTTCATCTTTCCGCATTGTTTCATCTTTCCGCATTGTTTCATCTTTCATCTTTCCGCATTGTTTCATCTTTCATCTTTCCGCATTGTTTCATCTTTCCGCATTGTTTCATCTTTCATCTTTCCGCAATGTTTCATCTTTCATCTTTCCGCATTGTTTCATCTTTCATCTTTCCGCATTGTTTCATCTTTCATCTTTCCGCATTGTTTCATCTTTCCGCATTGTTTCATCTTTCATCTTTCCGCAATGTTTCATCTTTCATCTTTCCGCATTGTTTCATCTTTCATCTTTCCGCATTCTTTCATCTTTCATCTTTCCGCATTCTTTCATCTTTCATCTTTCCGCATTGTTTCATCTTTCCGCATTGTTTCATCTTTCATCTTTCCGCATTTTTTCATCTTTCATCTTTCCGCATTGTTTCATCTTTCATCTTTCCGCATTCTTTCATCTTTCATCTTTCCGCATTGTTTCATCTTTCATCTTTCCGCATTGTTTCACCTTTCATCTTTCCGCATTCTTTCATCTTTCATCTTTCCTCATTCTTTCATCTTTCATCTTTCCGCATTGTTTCATCTTTCCGCATTGTTTCATCTTTCATCTTTCCGCATTTTTTCATCTTTCATCTTTCCGCATTGTTTCATCTTTCATCTTTCCGCATTGTTTCATCTTTCATCTTTCCGCATTGTTTCATCTTTCATCTTTCCGCATTTTTTCATCTTTCATCTTTCCGCATTGTTTCATCTTTCCGCATTGTTTCATCTTTCATCTTCCGCATTCTTTCATCTTTCATCTTTCCGCATTGTTTCATCTTTCATCTTTCCGCATTGTTTCATCTTTCATCTTTCCGCATTGTTTCATCTTTCATCTTTCCGCATTGTTTCATCTTTCATCTTTCCGCATTCTTTCATCTTTCATCTTTCCGCATTGTTTCATCTTTCATCTTCCGCATTCTTTCATCTTTCATCTTTCCGCATTGTTTCATCTTTCATCTTTCATCTTTCATCTTTCATCTTTCCGCATTCTTTCATCTTTCATCTTTCCGCATTGTTTCATCTTTCATCTTTCCGCATTGTTTCATCTTTCATCTTTCCGCATTGTTTCATCTTTCATCTTTCCGCATTGTTTCACCTTTCATCTTTCCGCATTCTTTCATCTTTCATCTTTCCGCATTCTTTCATCTTTCATCTTTCCGCATTGTTTCATCTTTCATCTTCCGCATTCTTTCATCTTTCATCTTTCCGCATTGTTTCATCTTTCATCTTTCCGCATTGTTTCATCTTTCATCTTTCCGCATTGTTTCATCTTTCATCTTTCCGCATGGTTTCATCTTTCCGCATTGTTTCATCTTTCCGCATTGTTTCATCTTTCCGCATTGTTTCATCTTTCCGCATTGTTTCATCTTTCATCTTCCGCATTGTTTCATCTTTCATCTTTCCGCATTGTTTCATCTTTCATCTTTCCGCATTGTTTCATCTTTCATCCTTCCGCATTGTTTCATCTTTCATCTTTCCGCATTTTTTCATCTTTCATCTTTCCGCATTGTTTCATCTTTCCGCATTGTTTCATCTTTCATCTTTCCGCATTCTTTCATCTTTCATCTTTCCGCATTGTTTCATCTTTCATCTTCCGCAATGTTTCATCTTTCATCTTTCCGCATTGTTTCATCTTTCATCTTTCCGCATTCTTTCATCTTTCATCTTTCCGCATTGTTTCATCTTTCATCTTTCCGCATTGTTTCATCTTTCATCTTCCGCATTCTTTCATCTTTCATCTTTCCGCATTGTTTCATCTTTCATCTTTCCGCCTTTTTTCATCTTTCATCTTTCCGCATTGTTTCATCTTTCATCTTTCCGCATTGTTTCATCTTTCCGCATTGTTTCATCTTTCCGCATTGTTTCATCTTTCCGCATTGTTTCATCTTTCATCTTTCCGCATTTTTTCATCTTTCATCTTTCCGCATTGTTTCATCTTTCATCTTTCCGCATTCTTTCATCTTTCATCTTTCCGCATTGTTTCATCTTTCATCTTTCCGCATTGTTTCATCTTTCATCTTTCCGCATTGTTTCATCTTTCATCTTTCCGCATTCATTCATCTTTCATCTTTCCGCATTGTTTCATCTTTCATCTTTCATCTTTCCGCATTGTTTCATCTTTCATCTTCCGCATTCTTTCATATTTCATCTTTCCGCATTGTTTCATCTTTCATCTTTCCGCATTCTTTCATCTTTCATCTTTCCGCATTGTTTCATCTTTCATCTTTCCGCATTGTTTCATCTTTCATCTTTCCGCATTGTTTCATCTTTCATCTTTCCGCATTGTTTCATCTTTCATATTTCCGCATTGTTTCATCTTTCATCTTTCCGCATTGTTTCATCTTTCATCTTTCCGCATTGTTTCATCTTTCATCTTTCCGCATTGTTTCATCTTTCATCTTTCCTCATTGTTTCATCTTTCATCTTTCCGCATTGTTTCATCTTTCATCTTTCCGCATTGTTTCATCTTTCATCTTTCCGCATTGTTTCATCTTTCATCTTTCCGCATTGTTTCATCTTTCATCTTTCCGCATTGTTTCATCTTTCATCTTTCCGCATTGTTTCATCTTTCCGCATTGTTTCATCTTTCCGCATTGTTTCATCTTTCCGCATTGTTTCATCTTTCCTCATTGTTTCATCTTTCCGCATTGTTTCATCTTTCCGCATTGTTTCATCTTTCATCTTCCGCATTCTTTCATCTTTCATCTTTCCGCATTATTTCATCTTTCATCTTTCCGCATTGTTTCATCTTTCATCTTTCCGCATTGTTTCATCCTTCATCTTTCCGCATTGTTTCATCTTTCATCTTCCGCATTCTTTCATCTTTCATCTTTCCGCATTGTTTCATCTTTCATCTTTCCGCATTGTTTCATCTTTCATCTTCCGCATTCTTTCATCTTTCATCTTTCCGCATTGTTTCATCTTTCATCTTCCGCATTGTTTCATCTTTCATCTTTCCGCATTTTTTCATCTTTCATCTTTCCGCATTGTTTCATCTTTCCGCAGTGTTTCATCTTTCCGCATTGTTTCATCTTGCCGCATTGTTTCATCTTTCATCTTTCCGCATTGTTTCATCTTTCATCTTTCCGCATTCTTTCATCTTTCATCTTTCCGCATTGTTTCATCTTTCATCTTTCCGCATTGTTTCATCTTTCATCTTTCCGCATTGTTTCATCTTTCATCTTTCCGCATTGTTTCATCTTTCATCTTTCCGCAATGTTTCATCTTTCATCTTTCCGCATTGTTTCATCTTTCATCTTTCCGCATTCTTTCATCTTTCATCTTTCCGCATTGTTTCATCTTTCATCTTTCCGCATTGTTTCATCTTTCATCTTCCGCATTCTTTCAGCTTTCATCTTTCCGCATTGTTTCATCTTTCATCTTTCCGCATTTTTTCATCTTTCATCTTTCCGCATTGTTTCATCTTTCATCTTTCCGCATTGTTTCATCTTTCCGCATTGTTTCATCTTTCCGCATTGTTTCATCTTTCCGCATTGTTTCATCTTTCATCTTTCCGCATTGTTTCATCTTTCATCTTTCCGCATTCTTTCATCTTTCATCTTTCCGCATTGTTTCATCTTTCATCTTTCCGCATTCTTTCATCTTTCATCTTTCCGCATTCTTTCATCTTTCATCTTTCCGAATTGTTTCATCTTTCATCTTTCCGCATTCTTTCATCTTTCATCTTTCCGCATTGTTTCATCTTTCATCTTTCCGCATTGTTTCATCTTTCCGCATTGTTTCATCTTTCATCTTCCGCATTCTTTCATCTTTCATCTTTCCGCATTGATTCATCTTTCATCTTTCATCTTTCATCTTTCCGCATTCTTTCATCTTTCATCTTTCCGCATTGTTTCATCTTTCATCTTTCCGCATTGTTTCATCTTTCATCTTTCCGCATTGTTTCATCTTTCATCTTTCCGCATTGTTTCATCTTTCATCTTTCCGCATTCTTTCATCTTTCATCTTTCCGCATTCTTTCATCTTTCATCTTTCCGCATTGTTTCATCTTTCATCTTCCGCATTCTTTCATCTTTCATCTTTCCGCATTGTTTCATCTTTCATCTTTCCGCATTGTTTCATCTTTCATCTTTCCGCATTGTTTCATCTTTCATCTTCCGCATTCTTTCAACTTTCATGTTTCCGCATTGTTTCATCTTTCATCTTTCATCTTTCATCTTTCCGCATTGTTTCATCTTTCATCTTTCCGCATTGTTTCATCTTTCATCTTTCCGCATTGTTTCATCTTTCATCTTTCCGCATTGTTTCATCTTTCATCTTTCCGCATTGTTTCACCTTTCATCTTTCCGCATTCTTTCATCTTTCATCTTTCCGCATTCTTTCATCTTTCATCTTTCCGCATTGTTTCATCTTTCATCTTTCCGCATTTTTTCATCTTTCATCTTTCCGCATTGTTTCATCTTTCCGCATTGTTTCATCTTTCATCTTCCGCATTCTTTCATCTTTCATCTTTCCGCATTGTTTCATCTTTCATCTTTCCGCATTGTTTCATCTTTCATCTTTCCGCATTGTTTCATCTTTCATCTTTCCGCATTGTTTCATCTTTCATCTTTCCGCATTCTTTCATCTTTCATCTTTCCGCATTGTTTCATCTTTCATCTTCCGCATTCTTTCATCTTTCATCTTTCCGCATTGTTTCATCTTTCATCTTTCATCTTTCATCTTTCATCTTTCATCTTTCATCTTTCCGCATTGTTTCATCTTTCATCTTTCCGCATTGTTTCATCTTTCATCTTTCCGCATTGTTTCATCTTTCATCTTTCCGCATTGTTTCATCTTTCATCTTTCCGCATTGTTTCACCTTTCATCTTTCCGCATTCTTTCATCTTTCATCTTTCCGCATTCTTTCATCTTTCATCTTTCCGCATTGTTTCATCTTTCATCTTCCGCATTGTTTCATCTTTCATCTTTCCGCATTCTTTCATCTTTCATCTTTCCGCATTGTTTCATCTTTCATCTTCCGCATTCTTTCATCTTTCATCTTTCCGCATTGTTTCATCTTTCATCTTTCATCTTTCATCTTTCATCTTTCCGCATTCTTTCATCTTTCATCTTTCCGCATTCTTTCATCTTTCATCTTTCCGCATTGTTTCATCTTTCATCTTTCCGCATTGTTTCATCTTTCATCTTTCCGCAATGTTTCATCTTTCATCTTTCCGCATTGTTTCATCTTTCATCTTTCCGCATTCTTTCATCTTTCATCTTTCCGCATTGTTTCATCTTTCATCTTTCCGCATTGTTTCATCTTTCATCTTTCCGCATTGTTTCATCTTTCCGCATTGTTTCATCTTTCATCTTTCCGCATTTTTTCATCTTTCATCTTTCCGCATTGTTTCATCTTTCATCTTTCCGCATTGTTTCATCTTTCATCTTTCCGCATTGTTTCATCTTTCATCTTTCCGCATTCTTTCATCTTTCATCTTTCCGCATTCTTTCATCTTTCATCTTTCCGCATTCTTTCATCTTTCATTTTTCCGCATTGTTTCATCTTTCATCTTTCCGCATTGTTTCATCTTTCATCTTTCCGCATTGTTTCATCTTTCATCTTCCGTATTGTTTCATCTTTCATCTTTCCGCATTGTTTCATCTTTCATCTTTCCGCATTCTTTCATCTTTCATCTTTCCGCATTGTTTCATCTTTCATCTTCCGCATTCTTTCATCTTTCCGCATTGTTTCATCTTTCATCTTTCCGCATTTTTTCATCTTTCATCTTTCCGCATTGTTTCATCTTTCATCTTTCCGCATTGTTTCATCTTTCATCTTTCCGCATTGTTTCATCTTTCCGCATTGTTTCATCTTTCCGCATTGTTTCATCTTTCCGCATTGTTTCATCTTTCATCTTTCCGCATTTTTTCATCTTTCATCTTTCCGCATTGTTTCATCTTTCATCTTTCCGCATTCTTTCATCTTTCATCTTTCCGCATTGTTTCATCTTTCATCTTTCCGCATTGTTTCATCTTTCATCTTTCCGCATTGTTTCATCTTTCATCTTTCCGCATTCATTCATCTTTCATCTTTCCGCATTGTTTTATCTTTCATCTTTCATCTTTCCGCATTGTTTCATCTTTCATCTTCCGCATTCTTTCATCTTTCATCTTTCCGCATTGTTTCATCTTTCATCTTTCCGCATTCTTTCATCTTTCATCTTTCCGCATTGTTTCATCTTTCATCTTTCCGCATTCTTTCATCTTTCATCTTTCCGCATTGTTTCATCTTTCATCTTTCCGCATTGTTTCATCTTTCATCTTTCCGCATTGTTTCATCTTTCATCTTTCCGCATTGTTTCATCTTTCATCTTTCCGCATTGTTTCATCTTTCATCTTTCCGCATTGTTTCATCTTTCATCTTCCGCATTCTTTCATCTTTCATCTTTCCGCATTTTTTCATCTTTCATCTTTCCGCATTGTTTCATCTTTCATCTTTCCGCATTCTTTCATCTTTCATCTTTCCGCATTGTTTCATCTTTCATCTTTCCGCAATGTTTCATCTTTCATCTTCCCGCATTGTTTCATCTTTCATCTTTCCGCATTGTTTCATCTTTCATCTTTCCGCATTGTTTCATCTTTCCGCATTGTTTCATCTTTCATCTTCCGCATTGTTTCATCTTTCATCTTTCCGCATTGTTTCATCTTTCATCTTTCCGCATTCTTTCATCTTTCATCTTTCCGCATTGTTTCATCTTTCATCTTCCTCATTCTTTCATCTTTCCGCATTGTTTCATCTTTCATCTTTCCGCATTTTTTCATCTTTCATCTTTCCGCATTGTTTCATCTTTCATCTTTCCGCATTGTTTCATCTTTCATCTTTCCGCATTGTTTCATCTTTCATCTTTCCGCATTCTTTCATCTTTCATCTTTCCGCATTCTTTCATCTTTCATCTTTCCGCATTCTTTCATCTTTCATCTTTCCGCATTGTTTCATCTTTCATCTTTCCGCATTGTTTCAACTTTCATCTTTCCGCATTGTTTCATCTTTCATCTTTCCGCATTTCTTCATCTTTCATCTTTCCGCATTGTTTCATCTTTCATCTTTCCGCATTCTTTCATCTTTCATCTTTCCGCATTGTTTCATCTTTCATCTTTCCGCATTGTTTCATCTTTCCGCATTGTTTCATCTTTCATCTTCCGCATTCTTTCATCTTTCATCTTTCCGCATTGTTTCATCTTTCATCTTTCCGCATTTTTTCATCTTTCATCTTTCCGCGTTGTTTCATCTTTCATCTTTCCGCATTGTTTCATCTTTCCGCATTGTTTAATCTTTCCGCATTGTTTCATCTTTCATCTTCCGCATTCTTTCATCTTTCATCTTTCCGCATTGTTTCATCTTTCATCTTTCCGCATTGTTTCATCTTTCATCTTTCCGCATTGTTTCATCTTTCATCTTTCCGCATTCTTTCATCTTTCATCTTTCCGCATTGTTTCATCTTTCATCTTTCCGCATTGTTTCATCTTTCATCTTTCCGCATTCTTTCATCTTTCATCTTTCCGCATTGTTTCATCTTTCATATTTCATCTTTCCGCATTGTTTCATCTTTCATCTTCCGCATTGTTTCATCTTTCATCTTTCCGCATTGATTCATCTTTCATCTTTCCGCATTCTTTCATCTTTCATCTTTCCGCATTGTTTCATCTTTCATCTTTCCGCATTGTTTCATCTTTCATCTTTCCGCATTGTTTCATCTTTCATATTTCCGCATTGTTTCATCTTTCATCTTTCCGCATTGTTTCATCTTTCATCTTTCCGCATTCTTTCATCTTTCACCTTTCCGCATTGTTTCATCTTTCATATTTCATCTTTCCGCATTGTTTCTTCTTTCATCTTCCGCATTCTTTCATCTTTCATCTTTCCGCATTGTTTCATCTTTCATCTTTCATCTTTCATCTTTCCGCATTCTTTCATCTTTCATCTTTCGCATTGTTTCATCTTTCATCTTTCCGCATTGTTTCATCTTTCATCTTTCCGCATTGTTTCATCTTTCATCTTCCGTATTGTTTCATCTTTCATCTTTCCGCATTGTTTCATCTTTCATCTTTCCGCATTCTTTCATCTTTCATCTTTCCGCATTGTTTCATCTTTCATCTTCCGCATTCTTTCATCTTTCCGCATTGTTTCATCTTTCATCTTTCCGCATTTTTTCATCTTTCATCTTTCCGCATTGTTTCATCTTTCATCTTTCCGCATTGTTTCATCTTTCATCTTTCCGCATTGTTTCATCTTTCATCTTTCCGCATTGTTTCATCTTTCATCTTTCCGCATTCTTTCATCTTTCATCTTTCCGCATTGTTTCATCTTTCATCTTTCCGCATTGTTTCATCTTTCATCTTTCCGCATTGTTTCATCTTTCATCTTTCCGCCTTTTTTCATCTTTCATCTTTCCGCATTGTTTCATCTTTCATCTTTCCGCATTGTTTCATCTTTCCGCATTGTTTCATCTTTCCGCATTGTTTCATCTTTCCGCATTGTTTCATCTTTCCGCATTGTTTCATCTTTCCGCATTGTTTCATCTTTCATCTTTCCGCATTTTTTCATCTTTCATCTTTCCGCATTGTTTCATCTTTCATCTTTCCGCATTCTTTCATCTTTCATCTTTCCGCATTGTTTCATCTTTCATCTTTCCGCATTGTTTCATCTTTCATCTTTCCGCATTGTTTCATCTTTCATCTTTCCGCATTCATTCATCTTTCATCTTTCCGCATTGTTTCATCTTTCATCTTTCATCTTTCCGCATTGTTTCATCTTTCATCTTCCGCATTCTTTCATCTTTCATCTTTCCGCATTGTTTCATCTTTCATCTTTCCGCATTCTTTCATCTTTCATCTTTCCGCATTGTTTCATCTTTCATCTTTCCGCATTCTTTCATCTTTCATCTTTCCGCATTGTTTCATCTTTCATCTTTCCGCATTGTTTCATCTTTCATCTTTCCGCATTGTTTCATCTTTCATCTTTCCGCATTGTTTCATCTTTCATCTTTCCGCATTGTTTCATCTTTCATCTTTCCGCATTGTTTCATCTTTCATCTTCCGCATTCTTTCATCTTTCATCTTTCCGCATTTTTTCATCTTTCATCTTTCCGCATTGTTTCATCTTTCATCTTTCCGCATTGTTTCATCTTTCATCTTTCCGCATTGTTTCATATTTCATCTTTCCGCATTGTTTCATCTTTCATCTTTCCGCATTCTTTCATCTTTCATCTTTCCGCATTGTTTCATCTTTCATCTTTCCGCATTGTTTCATCTTTCATCTTTCCGCATTGTTTCATCTTTCATCTTTCCGCATTCTTTCATCTTTCATCTTTCCGCATTCTTTCATCTTTCATCTTTCCGCATTCTTTCATCTTTCATCTTTCCGCATTGTTTCATCTTTCATCTTTCCGCATTGTTTCATCTTTCATCTTTCCGCCTTTTTTCATCTTTCATCTTTCCGCATTGTTTCATCTTTCATCTTTCCGCATTGTTTCATCTTTCCGCATTGTTTCATCTTTCCGCATTGTTTCATCTTTCCGCATTGTTTCATCTTTCCGCATTGTTTCATCTTTCCGCATTGTTTCATCTTTCATCTTTCCGCATTTTTTCATCTTTCATCTTTCCGCATTGTTTCATCTTTCATCTTTCCGCATTCTTTCATCTTTCATCTTTCCGCATTGTTTCATCTTTCATCTTTCCGCATTGTTTCATCTTTCATCTTTCCGCATTGTTTCATCTTTCATCTTTCCGCATTCATTCATCTTTCATCTTTCCGCATTGTTTCATCTTTCATCTTTCATCTTTCCGCATTGTTTCATCTTTCATCTTCCGCATTCTTTCATCTTTCATCTTTCCGCATTGTTTCATCTTTCATCTTTCCGCATTCTTTCATCTTTCATCTTTCCGCATTGTTTCATCTTTCATCTTTCCGCATTCTTTCATCTTTCATCTTTCCGCATTGTTTCATCTTTCATCTTTCCGCATTGTTTCATCTTTCATCTTTCCGCATTGTTTCATCTTTCATCTTTCCGCATTGTTTCATCTTTCATCTTTCCGCATTGTTTCATCTTTCATCTTTCCGCATTGTTTCATCTTTCATCTTCCGCATTCTTTCATCTTTCATCTTTCCGCATTTTTTCATCTTTCATCTTTCCGCATTGTTTCATCTTTCATCTTTCCGCATTGTTTCATCTTTCATCTTTCCGCATTGTTTCATATTTCATCTTTCCGCATTGTTTCATCTTTCATCTTTCCGCATTGTTTCATCTTTCATCTTTCCGCATTGTTTCATCTTTCATCTTTCCGCATTGTTTCATCTTTCCGCATTGTTTCATCTTTCCGCATTGTTTCATCTTTCCGCATTGTTTCATCTTTCCTCATTGTTTCATCTTTCCGCATTGTTTCATCTTTCCGCATTGTTTCATCTTTCATCTTCCGCATTCTTTCATCTTTCATCTTTCCGCATTATTTCATCTTTCATCTTTCCGCATTGTTTCATCTTTCATCTTTCCGCATTGTTTCATCCTTCATCTTTCCGCATTGTTTCATCTTTCATCTTCCGCATTCTTTCATCTTTCATCTTTCCGCATTGTTTCATCTTTCATCTTTCCGCATTGTTTCATCTTTCATCTTCCGCATTCTTTCATCTTTCATCTTTCCGCATTGTTTCATCTTTCATCTTCCGCATTGTTTCATCTTTCATCTTTCCGCATTTTTTCATCTTTCATCTTTCCGCATTGTTTCATCTTTCCGCAGTGTTTCATCTTTCCGCATTGTTTCATCTTGCCGCATTGTTTCATCTTTCATCTTTCCGCATTGTTTCATCTTTCATCTTTCCGCATTCTTTCATCTTTCATCTTTCCGCATTGTTTCATCTTTCATCTTTCCGCATTGTTTCATCTTTCATCTTTCCGCATTGTTTCATCTTTCATCTTTCCGCATTGTTTCATCTTTCATCTTTCCGCAATGTTTCATCTTTCATCTTTCCGCATTGTTTCATCTTTCATCTTTCCGCATTCTTTCATCTTTCATCTTTCCGCATTGTTTCATCTTTCATCTTTCCGCATTGTTTCATCTTTCATCTTCCGCATTCTTTCAGCTTTCATCTTTCCGCATTGTTTCATCTTTCATCTTTCCGCATTTTTTCATCTTTCATCTTTCCGCATTGTTTCATCTTTCATCTTTCCGCATTGTTTCATCTTTCCGCATTGTTTCATCTTTCCGCATTGTTTCATCTTTCCGCATTGTTTCATCTTTCATCTTTCCGCATTGTTTCATCTTTCATCTTTCCGCATTCTTTCATCTTTCATCTTTCCGCATTGTTTCATCTTTCATCTTTCCGCATTCTTTCATCTTTCATCTTTCCGCATTCTTTCATCTTTCATCTTACCGAATTGTTTCATCTTTCATCTTTCCGCATTCTTTCATCTTTCATCTTTCCGCATTGTTTCATCTTTCATCTTTCCGCATTGTTTCATCTTTCCGCATTGTTTCATCTTTCATCTTCCGCATTCTTTCATCTTTCATCTTTCCGCATTGATTCATCTTTCATCTTTCATCTTTCATCTTTCCGCATTCTTTCATCTTTCATCTTTCCGCATTGTTTCATCTTTCATCTTTCCGCATTGTTTCATCTTTCATCTTTCCGCATTGTTTCATCTTTCATCTTTCCGCATTGTTTCATCTTTCATCTTTCCGCATTCTTTCATCTTTCATCTTTCCGCATTCTTTCATCTTTCATCTTTCCGCATTGTTTCATCTTTCATCTTCCGCATTCTTTCATCTTTCATCTTTCCGCATTGTTTCATCTTTCATCTTTCCGCATTGTTTCATCTTTCATCTTTCCGCATTGTTTCATCTTTCATCTTCCGCATTCTTTCAACTTTCATGTTTCCGCATTGTTTCATCTTTCATCTTTCATCTTTCATCTTTCCGCATTCTTTCATCTTTCATCTTTCCGCATTGTTTCATCTTTCATCTTTCCGCATTGTTTCATCTTTCATCTTTCCGCATTGTTTCATCTTTCATCTTTCCGCATTGTTTCACCTTTCATCTTTCCGCATTCTTTCATCTTTCATCTTTCCGCATTCTTTCATCTTTCATCTTTCCGCATTGTTTCATCTTTCATCTTTCCGCATTTTTTCATCATTCATCTTTCCGCATTGTTTCATCTTTCCGCATTGTTTCATCTTTCATCTTCCGCATTCTTTCATCTTTCATCTTTCCGCATTGTTTCATCTTTCATCTTTCCGCATTGTTTCATCTTTCATCTTTCCGCATTGTTTCATCTTTCATCTTTCCGCATTGTTTCATCTTTCATCTTTCCGCATTCTTTCATCTTTCATCTTTCCGCATTGTTTCATCTTTCATCTTCCGCATTCTTTCATCTTTCATCTTTCCGCATTGTTTCATCTTTCATCTTTCATCTTTCATCTTTCATCTTTCATCTTTCATCTTTCCGCATTGTTTCATCTTTCATCTTTCCGCATTGTTTCATCTTTCATCTTTCCGCATTGTTTCATCTTTCATCTTTCCGCATTGTTTCATCTTTCATCTTTCCGCATTGTTTCACCTTTCATCTTTCCGCATTCTTTCATCTTTCATCTTTCCGCATTCTTTCATCTTTCATCTTTCCGCATTGTTTCATCTTTCATCTTCCGCATTGTTTCATCTTTCATCTTTCCGCATTCTTTCATCTTTCATCTTTCCGCATTGTTTCATCTTTCATCTTCCGCATTCTTTCATCTTTCATCTTTCCGCATTGTTTCATCTTTCATCTTTCATCTTTCATCTTTCATCTTTCCGCATTCTTTCATCTTTCATCTTTCCGCATTCTTTCATCTTTCATCTTTCCGCATTGTTTCATCTTTCATCTTTCCGCATTGTTTCATCTTTCATCTTTCCGCAATGTTTCATCTTTCATCTTTCCGCATTGTTTCATCTTTCATCTTTCCGCATTCTTTCATCTTTCATCTTTCCGCATTGTTTCATCTTTCATCTTTCCGCATTGTTTCATCTTTCATCTTTCCGCATTGTTTCATCTTTCCGCATTGTTTCATCTTTCATCTTTCCGCATTTTTTCATCTTTCATCTTTCCGCATTGTTTCATCTTTCATCTTTCCGCATTGTTTCATCTTTCATCTTTCCGCATTGTTTCATCTTTCATCTTTCCGCATTCTTTCATCTTTCATCTTTCCGCATTCTTTCATCTTTCATCTTTCCGCATTCTTTCATCTTTCATCTTTCCGCATTGTTTCATCTTTCATCTTTCCGCATTGTTTCATCTTTCATCTTTCCGCATTGTTTCATCTTTCATCTTCCGTATTGTTTCATCTTTCATCTTTCCGCATTGTTTCATCTTTCATCTTTCCGCATTCTTTCATCTTTCATCTTTCCGCATTGTTTCATCTTTCATCTTCCGCATTCTTTCATCTTTCCGCATTGTTTCATCTTTCATCTTTCCGCATTTTTTCATCTTTCATCTTTCCGCATTGTTTCATCTTTCATCTTTCCGCATTGTTTCATCTTTCATCTTTCCGCATTGTTTCATCTTTCCGCATTGTTTCATCTTTCCGCATTGTTTCATCTTTCCGCATTGTTTCATCTTTCATCTTTCCGCATTTTTTCATCTTTCATCTTTCCGCATTGTTTCATCTTTCATCTTTCCGCATTCTTTCATCTTTCATCTTTCCGCATTGTTTCATCTTTCATCTTTCCGCATTGTTTCATCTTTCATCTTTCCGCATTGTTTCATCTTTCATCTTTCCGCATTCATTCATCTTTCATCTTTCCGCATTGTTTTATCTTTCATCTTTCATCTTTCCGCATTGTTTCATCTTTCATCTTCCGCATTCTTTCATCTTTCATCTTTCCGCATTGTTTCATCTTTCATCTTTCCGCATTCTTTCATCTTTCATCTTTCCGCATTGTTTCATCTTTCATCTTTCCGCATTCTTTCATCTTTCATCTTTCCGCATTGTTTCATCTTTCATCTTTCCGCATTGTTTCATCTTTCATCTTTCCGCATTGTTTCATCTTTCATCTTTCCGCATTGTTTCATCTTTCATCTTTCCGCATTGTTTCATCTTTCATCTTTCCGCATTGTTTCATCTTTCATCTTCCGCATTCTTTCATCTTTCATCTTTCCGCATTTTTTCATCTTTCATCTTTCCGCATTGTTTCATCTTTCATCTTTCCGCATTCTTTCATCTTTCATCTTTCCGCATTGTTTCATCTTTCATCTTTCCGCAATGTTTCATCTTTCATCTTCCCGCATTGTTTCATCTTTCATCTTTCCGCATTGTTTCATCTTTCATCTTTCCGCATTGTTTCATCTTTCCGCATTGTTTCATCTTTCATCTTCCGCATTGTTTCATCTTTCATCTTTCCGCATTGTTTCATCTTTCATCTTTCCGCATTCTTTCATCTTTCATCTTTCCGCATTGTTTCATCTTTCATCTTCCGCATTCTTTCATCTTTCCGCATTGTTTCATCTTTCATCTTTCCGCATTTTTTCATCTTTCATCTTTCCGCATTGTTTCATCTTTCATCTTTCCGCATTGTTTCATCTTTCATCTTTCCGCATTGTTTCATCTTTCATCTTTCCGCATTCTTTCATCTTTCATCTTTCCGCATTCTTTCATCTTTCATCTTTCCGCATTCTTTCATCTTTCATCTTTCCGCATTGTTTCATCTTTCATCTTTCCGCATTGTTTCAACTTTCATCTTTCCGCATTGTTTCATCTTTCATCTTTCCGCATTTCTTCATCTTTCATCTTTCCGCATTGTTTCATCTTTCATCTTTCCGCATTCTTTCATCTTTCATCTTTCCGCATTGTTTCATCTTTCATCTTTCCGCATTGTTTCATCTTTCCGCATTGTTTCATCTTTCATCTTCCGCATTCTTTCATCTTTCATCTTTCCGCATTGTTTCATCTTTCATCTTTCCGCATTTTTTCATCTTTCATCTTTCCGCGTTGTTTCATCTTTCATCTTTCCGCATTGTTTCATCTTTCCGCATTGTTTAATCTTTCCGCATTGTTTCATCTTTCATCTTCCGCATTCTTTCATCTTTCATCTTTCCGCATTGTTTCATCTTTCATCTTTCCGCATTGTTTCATCTTTCATCTTTCCGCATTGTTTCATCTTTCATCTTTCCGCATTCTTTCATCTTTCATCTTTCCGCATTGTTTCATCTTTCATCTTTCCGCATTGTTTCATCTTTCATCTTTCCGCATTCTTTCATCTTTCATCTTTCCGCATTGTTTCATCTTTCATATTTCATCTTTCCGCATTGTTTCATCTTTCATCTTCCGCATTGTTTCATCTTTCATCTTTCCGCATTGATTCATCTTTCATCTTTCCGCATTCTTTCATCTTTCATCTTTCCGCATTGTTTCATCTTTCATCTTTCCGCATTGTTTCATCTTTCATCTTTCCGCATTGTTTCATCTTTCATATTTCCGCATTGTTTCATCTTTCATCTTTCCGCATTGTTTCATCTTTCATCTTTCCGCATTCTTTCATCTTTCACCTTTCCGCATTGTTTCATCTTTCATATTTCATCTTTCCGCATTGTTTCTTCTTTCATCTTCCGCATTCTTTCATCTTTCATCTTTCCGCATTGTTTCATCTTTCATCTTTCATCTTTCATCTTTCCGCATTCTTTCATCTTTCATCTTTCGCATTGTTTCATCTTTCATCTTTCCGCATTGTTTCATCTTTCATCTTTCCGCATTGTTTCATCTTTCATCTTCCGTATTGTTTCATCTTTCATCTTTCCGCATTGTTTCATCTTTCATCTTTCCGCATTCTTTCATCTTTCATCTTTCCGCATTGTTTCATCTTTCATCTTCCGCATTCTTTCATCTTTCCGCATTGTTTCATCTTTCATCTTTCCGCATTTTTTCATCTTTCATCTTTCCGCATTGTTTCATCTTTCATCTTTCCGCATTGTTTCATCTTTCATCTTTCCGCATTGTTTCATCTTTCATCTTTCCGCATTGTTTCATCTTTCATCTTTCCGCATTCTTTCATCTTTCATCTTTCCGCATTGTTTCATCTTTCATCTTTCCGCATTGTTTCATCTTTCATCTTTCCGCATTGTTTCATCTTTCATCTTTCCGCCTTTTTTCATCTTTCATCTTTCCGCATTGTTTCATCTTTCATCTTTCCGCATTGTTTCATCTTTCCGCATTGTTTCATCTTTCCGCATTGTTTCATCTTTCCGCATTGTTTCATCTTTCCGCATTGTTTCATCTTTCATCTTTCCGCATTTTTTCATCTTTCATCTTTCCGCATTGTTTCATCTTTCATCTTTCCGCATTCTTTCATCTTTCATCTTTCCGCATTGTTTCATCTTTCATCTTTCCGCATTGTTTCATCTTTCATCTTTCCGCATTGTTTCATCTTTCATCTTTCCGCATTCATTCATCTTTCATCTTTCCGCATTGTTTCATCTTTCATCTTTCATCTTTCCGCATTGTTTCATCTTTCATCTTCCGCATTCTTTCATCTTTCATCTTTCC
Source organism: Gastracanthus pulcherrimus (assembly GCA_949152435.1). Lineage (NCBI taxonomy): Eukaryota > Metazoa > Arthropoda > Insecta > Hymenoptera > Pteromalidae > Gastracanthus > Gastracanthus pulcherrimus. The sequence continues at coordinate 1,268,778 of CASCKD010000099.1, read as the reverse complement.
GCATTGTTTCATCTTTCATCTTTCCGCATTCTTTCATCTTTCATCTTTCCGCATTGTTTCATCTTTCATCTTTCCGCATTCTTTCATCTTTCATCTTTCCGCATTGTTTCATCTTTCATCTTTCCGCATTGTTTCATCTTTCATCTTTCCGCATTGTTTCATCTTTCATCTTTCCGCATTGTTTCATCTTTCATCTTTCCGCATTGTTTCATCTTTCATCTTTCCGCATTGTTTCATCTTTCATCTTCCGCATTCTTTCATCTTTCATCTTTCCGCATTTTTTCATCTTTCATCTTTCCGCATTGTTTCATCTTTCATCTTTCCGCATTGTTTCATCTTTCATCTTTCCGCATTGTTTCATATTTCATCTTTCCGCATTGTTTCATCTTTCATCTTTCCGCATTCTTTCATCTTTCATCTTTCCGCATTGTTTCATCTTTCATCTTTCCGCATTGTTTCATCTTTCATCTTTCCGCATTGTTTCATCTTTCATCTTTCCGCATTCTTTCATCTTTCATCTTTCCGCATTCTTTCATCTTTCATCTTTCCGCATTCTTTCATCTTTCATCTTTCCGCATTGTTTCATCTTTCATCTTTCCGCATTGTTTCATCTTTCATCTTTCCGCCTTTTTTCATCTTTCATCTTTCCGCATTGTTTCATCTTTCATCTTTCCGCATTGTTTCATCTTTCCGCATTGTTTCATCTTTCCGCATTGTTTCATCTTTCCGCATTGTTTCATCTTTCCGCATTGTTTCATCTTTCCGCATTGTTTCATCTTTCCGCATTGTTTCATCTTTCATCTTTCCGCATTTTTTCATCTTTCATCTTTCCGCATTGTTTCATCTTTCATCTTTCCGCATTCTTTCATCTTTCATCTTTCCGCATTGTTTCATCTTTCATCTTTCCGCATTGTTTCATCTTTCATCTTTCCGCATTGTTTCATCTTTCATCTTTCCGCATTCATTCATCTTTCATCTTTCCGCATTGTTTCATCTTTCATCTTTCATCTTTCCGCATTGTTTCATCTTTCATCTTCCGCATTCTTTCATCTTTCATCTTTCCGCATTGTTTCATCTTTCATCTTTCCGCATTCTTTCATCTTTCATCTTTCCGCATTGTTTCATCTTTCATCTTTCCGCATTCTTTCATCTTTCATCTTTCCGCATTGTTTCATCTTTCATCTTTCCGCATTGTTTCATCTTTCATCTTTCCGCATTGTTTCATCTTTCATCTTTCCGCATTGTTTCATCTTTCATCTTTCCGCATTGTTTCATCTTTCATCTTTCCGCATTGTTTCATCTTTCATCTTCCGCATTCTTTCATCTTTCATCTTTCCGCATTTTTTCATCTTTCATCTTTCCGCATTGTTTCATCTTTCATCTTTCCGCATTGTTTCATCTTTCATCTTTCCGCATTGTTTCATATTTCATCTTTCCGCATTGTTTCATCTTTCATCTTTCCGCATTCTTTCATCTTTCATCTTTCCGCATTGTTTCATCTTTCATCTTTCCGCATTGTTTCATCTTTCATCTTTCCGCATTGTTTCATCTTTCATCTTTCCGCATTGTTTCATCTTTCATCTTTCCGCATTGTTTCATCTTTCATCTTTCCGCATTGTTTCATCTTTCATCTTTCCGCATTGTTTCATCTTTCCGCATTGTTTCATCTTTCCGCATTGTTTCATCTTTCCGCATTGTTTCATCTTTCCGCATTGTTTCATCTTTCCGCATTGTTTCATCTTTCCGCATTGTTTCATGTTTCCGCATTGTTTCATCTTTCCGCATTGTTTCATCTTTCATCTTCCGCATTCTTTCATCTTTCATCTTTCCGCATTATTTCATCTTTCATCTTTCCGCATTGTTTCATCTTTCATCTTTCCGCATTGTTTCATCCTTCATCTTTCCGCATTGTTTCATCTTTCATCTTCCGCATTCTTTCATCTTTCATCTTTCCGCATTGTTTCATCTTTCATCTTTCCGCATTGTTTCATCTTTCATCTTCCGCATTCTTTCATCTTTCATCTTTCCGCATTGTTTCATCTTTCATCTTTCCGCATTGTTTCATCTTTCATCTTTCCGCATTCTTACATCTTTCTTCTTTCCGCAATCTTTCATCTTTCATCTTTCCGCATTGTTTCATCTTTCATCTTCCGCATTCTTTCATCTTTCATCTTTCCGCATTGTTTCATCTTTCATCTTTCCGCATTGTTTCATCTTTCATCTTTCCGCATTGTTTCATCTTTCATCTTCCGCACTGTTTCATCTTTCATCTTTCCGCATTTTTTCATCTTTCATCTTTCCGCATTGTTTCATCTTTCCGCAGTGTTTCATCTTTCCGCATTGTTTCATCTTGCCGCATTGTTTCATCTTTCATCTTTCCGCATTGTTTCATCTTTCATCTTTCCGCATTCTTTCATCTTTCATCTTTCAGCATTGTTTCATCTTTCATCTTTCCGCATTCTTTCATCTTTCATCTTTCCGCATTGTTTCATCTTTCATCTTTCCGCAATGTTTCATCTTTCATCTTTCCGCATTGTTTCATCTTTCATCTTTCCGCATTCTTTCATCTTTCATCTTTCCGCATTGTTTCATCTTTAATCTTTCCGCATTGTTTCATCTTTCCGCATTGTTTCATCTTTCATCTTCCGCATTCTTTCATCTTTCATCTTTCCGCATTGTTTCATCTTTCATCTTTCCGCATTTTTTCATCTTTCATCTTTCCGCATTGTTTCATCTTTCATCTTTCCGCATTGTTTCATCTTTCCGCATTGTTTCATCTTTCCGCATTGTTTCATCTTTCATCTTTCCGCATTGTTTCATCTTTCATCTTTCCGCATTCTTTCATCTTTAATCTTTCCGCATTGTTTCATCTTTCATCTTTCCGCATTCTTTCATCTTTCATCTTTCCGCATTCTTTCATCTTTCATTTTTCCGAATTGTTTCATCTTTCATCTTTCCGCATTTTTTCATCTTTCATCTTTCCGCATTGTTTCATCTTTCCGCATTGTTTCATCTTTCCGCATTGTTTCATCTTTCCGCATTGTTTCATCTTTCCGCATTGTTTCATCTTTCATCTTTACGCATTGTTTCATCTTTCATCTTTCCGCATTCTTTCATCTTTCATCTTTCCGTATTGTTTCATCTTTCATCTTTCCGCATTGTTTCATCCTTTCATCTTTCCGCATTCTTTAATCTTTCATCTTTCCGCATTGTTTCATCTTTCATCTTTCCGCATTGTTTCATCTTTCCGCATTGTTTCATCTTTCATCTTCCGCATTCTTTCATCTTTCATCTTTCCGCATTGATTCATCTTTCATCTTTCATCTTTCATCTTTCCGCATTCTTTCATCTTTCATCTTTCCGCATTGTTTCATCTTTCATCTTTCCGCATTGTTTCATCTTTCATCTTTCCGCATTGTTTCATCTTTCATCTTTCCGCATTGTTTCATCTTTCATCTTTCCGCATTCTTTCATCTTTCATCTTTCCGCATTCTTTCATCTTTCATCTTTCCGCATTGTTTCATCTTTCATCTTCCGCATTCTTTCATCTTTCATCTTTCCGCATTGTTTCATCTTTCATCTTTCCGCATTGTTTCATCTTTCATCTTTCCGCATTGTTTCATCTTTCATCTTCCGCATTCTTTCATCTTTCATGTTTCCGCATTGTTTCATCTTTCATCTTTCATCTTTCATCTTTCCGCATTCTTTCATCTTTCATCTTTCCGCATTGTTTCATCTTTCATCTTTCATCTTTCATCTTTCATCTTTCATCTTTCATCTTTCCGCATTCTTTCATCTTTCATCTTTCCGCATTGTTTCATCTTTCATCTTTCCGCATTGTTTCATCTTTCATCTTTCCGCATTTTTTCATCTTTCATCTTTCCGCATTGTTTCATCTTTCCGCATTGTTTCATCTTTCATCTTCCGCATTCTTTCATCTTTCATCTTTCCGCATTGTTTCATCTTTCATCTTTCCGCATTGTTTCATCTTTCATCTTTCCGCATTGTTTCATCTTTCATCTTTCCGCATTGTTTCATCTTTCATCTTTCCGCATTCTTTCATCTTTCATCTTTCCGCATTGTTTCATCTTTCATCTTCCGCATTCTTTCATCTTTCATCTTTCCGCATTGTTTCATCTTTCATCTTTCATCTTTCATCTTTCATCTTTCATCTTTCCGCATTCTTTCATCTTTCATCTTTCCGCATTGTTTCATCTTTCATCTTTCCGCATTGTTTCATCTTTCATCTTTCCGCATTGTTTCATCTTTCATCTTTCCGCATTGTTTCATCTTTCATCTTTCCGCATTGTTTCATCTTTCATCTTTCCGCATTGTTTCACCTTTCATCTTTCCGCATTCTTTCATCTTTCATCTTTCCGCATTCTTTCATCTTTCATCTTTCCGCATTGTTTCATCTTTCATCTTCCGCATTCTTTCATCTTTCATCTTTCCGCATTGTTTCATCTTTCATCTTTCATCTTTCATCTTTCATCTTTCATCTTTCCGCATTGTTTCATCTTTCATCTTTCCGCATTCTTTCATCTTTCATCTTTCCGCATTGTTTCATCTTTCATCTTTCCGCAATGTTTCATCTTTCATCTTTCCGCATTGTTTCATCTTTCATCTTTCCGCATTCTTTCATCTTTCATCTTTCCGCATTGTTTCATCTTTCATCTTTCCGCATTGTTTCATCTTTCATCTTTCCGCATTGTTTCATCTTTCCGCATTGTTTCATCTTTCATCTTTCCGCATTTTTTCATCTTTCATCTTTCCGCATTGTTTCATCTTTCATCTTTCCGCATTGTTTCATCTTTCATCTTTCCGCATTTTTTCATCTTTCATCTTTCCGCATTCTTTCATCTTTCATCTTTCCGCATTCTTTCATCTTTCATCTTTCCGCATTCTTTCATCTTTCATCTTTCCGCATTGTTTCATCTTTCATCTTTCCGCATTGTTTCATCTTTCATCTTTCCGCATTGTTTCATCTTTCCGCATTGTTTCATCTTTCATCTTCCGCATTGTTTCATCTTTCATCTTTCCGCATTGTTTCATCTTTCATCTTTCCGCATTCTTTCATCTTTCATCTTTCCGCATTGTTTCATCTTTCATCTTCCGCATTCTTTCATCTTTCCGCATTGTTTCATCTTTCATCTTTCCGCATTTTTTCATCTTTCATCTTTCCGCATTGTTTCATCTTTCATCTTTCCGCATTGTTTCATCTTTCATCTTTCCGCATTGTTTCATCTTTCATCTTTCCGCATTCTTTCATCTTTCATCTTTCCGCATTCTTTCATCTTTCATCTTTCCGCATTCTTTCATCTTTCATCTTTCCGCATTGTTTCATCTTTCATCTTTCCGCATTGTTTCATCTTTCATCTTTCCGCATTGTTTCATCTTTCATCTTTCCGCATTGTTTCATCTTTCCGCATTGTTTCATCTTTCATCTTCCGCATTCTTTCATCTTTCATCTTTCCGCATTGTTTCATCTTTCATCTTTCCGCATTTTTTCATCTTTCATCTTTCCGCGTTGTTTCATCTTTCATCTTTCCGCATTGTTTCATCTTTCCGCATTGTTTAATCTTTCCGCATTGTTTCATCTTTCATCTTCCGCATTCTTTCATCTTTCATCTTTCCGCATTGTTTCATCTTTCATCTTTCCGCATTGTTTCATCTTTCATCTTTCCGCATTGTTTCATCTTTCATCTTTCCGCATTCTTTCATCTTTCATCTTTCCGCATTGTTTCATCTTTCATCTTTCCGCATTGTTTCATCTTTCATCTTTCCGCATTCTTTCATCTTTCATCTTTCCGCATTGTTTCTTCTTTCATATTTCATCTTTCCGCATTGTTTCATCTTTCATCTTCCGCATTGTTTCATCTTTCATCTTTCCGCATTGTTTCATCTTTCATCTTTCCGCATTCTTTCATCTTTCATCTTTCCGCATTGTTTCATCTTTCATCTTTCCGCATTGTTTCATCTTTCATCTTTCCGCATTGTTTCATCTTTCATCTTTCCGCATTGTTTCATCTTTCATCTTTCCGCATTGTTTCATCTTTCATCTTTCCGCATTCTTTCATCTTTCATCTTTCCGCATTGTTTCATCTTTCATCTTCCGCATTCTTTCATCTTTCATCTTTCCGCATTGTTTCATCTTTCATCTTTCATCTTTCATCTTTCCGCATTGTTTCATCTTTCATCTTTCCGCATTGTTTCATCTTTCATCTTTCCGCATTGTTTCATCTTTCATCTTTCCGCATTGTTTCATCTTTCATCTTTCCGCATTCTTTCATCTTTCATCTTTCCGCATTCTTTCATCTTTCATCTTTCCGCATTGTTTCATCTTTCATCTTTCCGCATTGTTTCATCTTTCATCTTCCGCATTCTTTCATCTTTCATCTTTCCGCATTGTTTCATCTTTCATCTTTCCGCATTCTTTCATCTTTCATCTTTCCGCATTGTTTCATCTTTCATCTTCCGCATTCTTTCATCTTTCATCTTTCCGCATCGTTTCATCTTTCATCTTTCATCTTTCATCTTTCCGCATTCTTTCATCTTTCATCTTTCCGCATTCTTTCATCTTTCATCTTTCCGCATTGTTTCATCTTTCATCTGTCCGCATTGTTTCATCTTTCATCTTTCCGCATCGTTTCATCTTTCATCTTTCCGCATTGTTTCATCTTTCATCTTTCCGCATTGTTTCATCTTTCATCTTTCCGCATTCTTTCATCTTTCATCTTTCCGCATTGTTTCATCTTTCATCTTTCCGCAATGTTTCATCTTTCATCTTTCCGCATTGTTTCATCTTTCATCTTTCCGCATTCTTTCATCTTTCATCTTTCCGCATTGTTTCATCTTTCATCTTTCCGCATTGTTTCATCTTTCCGCATTGTTTCATCTTTCATCTTTCCGCATTTTTTCATCTTTCATCTTTCCGCATTGTTTCATCTTTCATCTTTCCGCATTGTTTCATCTTTCATCTTTCCGCATTGTTTCATCTTTCATCTTTCCGCATTGTTTCATCTTTCATCTTTCCGCATTGTTTCATCTTTCATCTTTCCGCATTGTTTCATCTTTCATCTTTCCGCATTGTTTCATCTTTCCGCATTGTTTCATCTTTCCGCATTGTTTCATCTTTCCGCATTGTTTCATCTTTCCGCATTGTTTCATCTTTCCGCATTGTTTCATCTTTCATCTTCCGCATTGTTTCATCTTTCATCTTTCCGCATTGTTTCATCTTTCATCTATCCGCATTGTTTCATCTTTCATCTTCCGCATTCTTTCATCTTTCATCTTTCCGCATTGTTTCATCTTTCATCTTTCCGCATTCTTTCATCTTTCATCTTTCCGCATTGTTTCATCTTTCATCTTTCCGCATTTTTTCATCTTTCATCTTTCCGCATTGTTTCATCTTTCCGCATTGTTTCATCTTTCCGCATAGTTTCATCTTTCCGCATTGTTTCATCTTTCATCTTTCCGCATTTTTTCATCTTTCATCTTTCCGCATTGTTTCATCTTTCATCTTTCCGCATTCTTTCATCTTTCATCTTTCCGCATTGTTTCATCTTTCATCTTTCCGCATTGTTTCATCTTTCATCTTTCCGCATTGTTTCATCTTTCATCTTTCCGCATTCTTTCATCTTTCATCTTTCATCTTTCCGCATTGTTTCATCTTTCATCTTCCGCATTCTTTCATCTTTCATCTTTCCGCATTGTTTCATCTTTCATCTTTCCGCATTCTTTCATCTTTCATCTTTCCGCATTGTTTCATCTTTCATCTTTCCGCATTCTTTCATCTTTCATCTTTCCGCATTGTTTCATCTTTCATCTTTCCGCATTGTTTCATCTTTCCGCATTGTTTCATCTTTCATCTTCCGCATTCTTTCATCTTTCATCTTTGCGCATTGTTTCATCTTTCATCTTTCCGCATTGTTTCATCTTTCATCTTCCGCATTCTTTCATCTTTCATCTTTCCGCATTGTTTCATCTTTCACCTTTCCGCATTTTTTCATCTTTCATCTTTTCGCATTGTTTCGTCTTTCCGCATTGTTTCATCTTTCCGCATTGTTTCATCTTTCCGCATTGTTTAATCTTTCATCTTTCCGCATTCTTTCATCTTTCATCTTTCCGCATTCTTTCATCTTTCATCTTTCCGCATTGTTTCATCTTTCATCTTCCGCATTCTTTCATCTTTCATCTTTCCGCATTGTTTCATCTTTCATCTTTCCGCATTGTTTCATCTTTCATCTTTCCGCATTGTTTCATCTTTCATCTTTCCGCATTGTTTCATCTTTCATCTTTCATCTTTCATCTTTCCGCATTCTTTCATCTTTCATCTTTCCGCATTGTTTCATCTTTCATGTTTCCGCATTGTTTCATCTTTCATCTTTCCGCATTGTTTCAGCTTTCATCTTTCCGCATTGTTTCACCTTTCATCTTTCCGCATTCTTTCATCTTTCATCTTTCCGCATTCTTTCATCTTTCATCTTTCCGCATTGTTTCATCTTTCATCTTCCGCATTCTTTCATCTTTCATCTTTCCGCATTGTTTCATCTTTCATCTTCCCGCATTGTTTCATCTTTCATCTTTCCGCATTGTTTCATCTTTCATCTTTCCGCATTGTTTCATCTTTCATCTTTCCGCATTGTTTCATCTTTCATCTTTCCGCATTCTTTCATCTTTCATCTTTCCGCATTGTTTCATCTTTCATCTTCCCGCATTCTTTCATCTTTCATCTTTCCGCATTCTTTCATCTTTCATCTTTCCGCATTGTTTCATCTTTCATCTTTCCGCATTGTTTCATCTTTCCGCATTGTTTCATCTTTCATCTTTCCGCATTTTTTCATCTTTCATCTTTCCGCATTGTTTCATCTTTCATCTTTCCGCATTGTTTCATCTTTCATCTTTCCGCATTGTTTCATCTTTCATCTTTCCGCATTCTTTCATCTTTCATCTTTCCGCATTCTTTCATCTTTCATCTTTCCGCATTCTTTCATCTTTCATCTTTCCGCATTGTTTCATCTTTCATCTTTCCGCATTGTTTCATCTTTCATCTTTCCGCATTGTTTCATCTTTCCGCATTGTTTCATCTTTCCGCATTGTTTCATCGTTCCGCATTGTTTCATCTTTCCGCATTGTTTCATCTTTCATCTTCCGCATTGTTTCATCTTTCATCTTCCGCATTCTTTCATCTTTCATCTTTCCGCATTGTTTCATCTTTCATCTTTTCGCATTCTTTCATCTTTCATCTTTCCGCATTTTTTCATCTTTCATCTTTCCGCATTGTTTCATCTTTCCGCATTGTTTCATCTTTCCGCATTGTTTCGTCTTTCCGCATTGTTTCATCTTTCCGCATTGTTTCATCTTTCCGCATTGTTTCATCTTTCCGCATTGTTTCATCTTTCCGCATTGTTTCATCTTTCCGCATTGTTTCATCTTTCCGCATTGTTTCATCTTTCCGCATTGTTTCATCTTTCCGCATTGTTTCATCTTTCCGCATTGTTTCATCTTTCCGCATTGTTTCATCTTTCCGCATTGTTTCATCTTTCCGCATTGTTTCATCTTTCCGCATTGTTTCATCTTTCCGCATTGTTTCATCTTTCATCTTTCCGCATTGTTTCATCTTTCATCTTTCCGCATTGTTTCATCTTTCATCTTTCCGCATTGTTTCATCTTTCATCTTTCCGCATTGTTTCATCTTTCATCTTTCCGCATTGTTTCATCTTTCATCTTTCCGCATTGTTTCATCTTTCATCTTTCCGCATTGTTTCATCTTTCCGCATTGTTTCATCTTTCCGCATTGTTTCATCTTTCCGCATTGTTTCATCTTTACGCATTGTTTCATCTTTCCGCATTGTTTCATCTTTCCGCATTGTTTCATCTTTCCGCATTGTTTCATCTTTCCGCGTTGTTTCATCTTTCCGCATTGTTTCATCTTTCCGCATTGTTTCATCTTTCCGCATTGTTTCATCTTTCATCTTTCCGCATTGTTTCATCTTTCATCTTTCCGCATTGTTTCATCTTTCATCTTCCGCATTCTTTCATCTTTCATCTTTCCGCATTGTTTCATCTTTCATCTTTCCGCATTCTTTCATCTTTCATCTTCCCGCATTGTTTCATCTTTCATCTTCCGCATTCTTTCATCTTTCATCTTTCCGCATCGTTTCATCTTTCATCTTTCATCTTTCATCTTTCCGCATTCTTTCATCTTTCATCTTTCCGCATTCTTTCATCTTTCATCTTTCCGCATTGTTTCATCTTTCATCTGTCCGCATTGTTTCATCTTTCATCTTTCCGCATCGTTTCATCTTTCATCTTTCCGCATTGTTTCATCTTTCATCTTTCCGCATTGTTTCATCTTTCATCTTTCCGCATTCTTTCATCTTTCATCTTTCCGCATTGTTTCATCTTTCATCTTTCCGCAATGTTTCATCTTTCATCTTTCCGCATTGTTTCATCTTTCATCTTTCCGCATTCTTTCATCTTTCATCTTTCCGCATTCTTTCATCTTTCATCTTTCCGCATTGTTTCATCTTTCATCTTTCCGCATTGTTTCATCTTTCATCTTTCCGCATTGTTTCATCTTTCATCTTTCCGCATTTTTTCATCTTTCATCTTTCCGCATTGTTTCATCTTTCATCTTTCCGCATTGTTTCATCTTTCATCTTTCCGCATTGTTTCATCTTTCATCTTTCCGCATTGTTTCATCTTTCATCTTTCCGCATTGTTTCATCTTTCATCTTTCCGCATTGTTTCATCTTTCATCTTTCCGCATTGTTTCATCTTTCCGCATTGTTTCATCTTTCCGCATTGTTTCATCTTTCCGCATTGTTTCATCTTTCATCTTTCCGCATTTTTTCATCTTTCATCTTTCCGCATTGTTTCATCTTTCCGCATTGTTTCATCTTTCCGCATAGTTTCATCTTTCCGCATTGTTTCATCTTTCATCTTTCCGCATTTTTTCATCTTTCATCTTTCCGCATTGTTTCATCTTTCATCTTTCCGCATTCTTTCATCTTTCATCTTTCCGCATTGTTTCATCTTTCATCTTTCCGCATTGTTTCATCTTTCATCTTTCCGCATTGTTTCATCTTTCATCTTTCCGCATTGTTTCATCTTTCATCTTTCCGCATTCTTTCATCTTTCATCTTTCATCTTTCCGCATTGTTTCATCTTTCATCTTTCGCATTCTTTCATCTTTCATCTTTCCGCATTGTTTCATCTTTCATCTTTCCGCATTCTTTCATCTTTCATCTTTCCGCATTGTTTCATCTTTCATCTTTCCGCATTCTTTCATCTTTCATCTTTCCGCATTGTTTCATCTTTCATCTTTCCGCATTGTTTCATCTTTCCGCATTGTTTCATCTTTCATCTTCCGCATTCTTTCATCTTTCATCTTTGCGCATTGTTTCATCTTTCATCTTTCCGCATTGTTTCATCTTTCATCTTCCGCATTCTTTCATCTTTCATCTTTCCGCATTGTTTCATCTTTCATCTTTCCGCATTTTTTCATCTTTCATCTTTTCGCATTGTTTCGTCTTTCCGCATTGTTTCATCTTTCCGCATTGTTTCATCTTTCCGCATTGTTTAATCTTTCATCTTTCCGCATTCTTTCATCTTTCATCTTTCCGCATTCTTTCATCTTTCATCTTTCCGCACTGTTTCATCTTTCATCTTCTGCATTCTTTCATCTTTCATCTTTCCGCATTGTTTCATCTTTCATCTTTCCGCATTGTTTCATCTTTCATCTTTCCGCATTGTTTCATCTTTCATCTTTCCGCATTGTTTCATCTTTCATCTTCCGCATTCTTTCATCTTTCATCTTTCCGCATTGTTTCATCTTTCATCTTTCATCTTTCATCTTTCCGCATTCTTTCATCTTTCATCTTTCCGCATTGTTTCATCTTTCATCTTTCCGCATTGTTTCATCTTTCATCTTTCCGCATTGTTTCAGCTTTCATCTTTCCGCATTGTTTCACCTTTCATCTTTCCGCATTCTTTCATCTTTCATCTTTCCGCATTCTTTCATCTTTCATCTTTCCGCATTGTTTCATCTTTCATCTTTCCGCATTCTTTCATCTTTCATCTTTCCGCATTGTTTCATCTTTCATCTTTCCGCAATGTTTCATCTTTCATCTTTCCGCATTGTTTCATCTTTCATCTTCCCGCATTCTTTCATCTTTCATCTTTCCGCATTCTTTCATCTTTCATCTTTCCGCATTGTTTCATCTTTCATCTTTCCGCATTGTTTCATCTTTCCGCATTGTTTCATCTTTCATCTTTCCGCATTTTTTCATCTTTCATCTTTCCGCATTGTTTCATCTTTCATCTTTCCGCATTGTTTCATCTTTCATCTTTCCGCATTGTTTCATCTTTCATCTTTCCGCATTCTTTCATCTTTCATCTTTCCGCATTCTTTCATCTTTCATCTTTCCGCATTCTTTCATCTTTCATCTTTCCGCATTCTTTCATCTTTCATCCTTCCGCATTGTTTCATCTTTCATCTTTCCGCATTGTTTCATCTTTCATCTTTCCGCATTGTTTCATCTTTCATCTTTCCGCATTGTTTCATCTTTCATCTTTCCGCATTGTTTCATCTTTCCGCATTGTTTCATCTTTCCGCATTGTTTCATCTTTCCGCATTGTTTCATCTTTCATCTTCCGCATTGTTTCATCTTTCATCTTTCCGCATTGTTTCATCTTTCATCTATCCGCATTGTTTCATCTTTCATCTTCCGCATTCTTTCATCTTTCATCTTTCCGCATTGTTTCATCTTTCATCTTTCCGCATTCTTTCATCTTTCATCTTTCCGCATTGTTTCATCTTTCATCTTTCCGCATTTTTTCATCTTTCATCTTTCCGCATTGTTTCATCTTTCCGCATTGTTTCATCTTTCCGCATAGTTTCATCTTTCCGCATTGTTTCATCTTTCATCTTTCCGCATTTTTTCATCTTTCATCTTTCCGCATTGTTTCATCTTTCATCTTTCCGCATTCTTTCATCTTTCATCTTTCCGCATTGTTTCATCTTTCATCTTTCCGCATTGTTTCATCTTTCATCTTTCCGCATTGTTTCATCTTTCATCTTTCCGCATTCTTTCATCTTTCATCTTTCATCTTTCCGCATTGTTTCATCTTTCATCTTCCGCATTCTTTCATCTTTCATCTTTCCGCATTGTTTCATCTTTCATCTTTCCGCATTCTTTCATCTTTCATCTTTCCGCATCGTTTCATCTTTCATCTTTCATCTTTCATCTTTCCGCATTCTTTCATCTTTCATCTTTCCGCATTCTTTCATCTTTCATCTTTCCGCATTGTTTCATCTTTCATCTGTCCGCATTGTTTCATCTTTCATCTTTCCGCATCGTTTCATCTTTCATCTTTCCGCATTGTTTCATCTTTCATCTTTCCGCATTGTTTCATCTTTCATCTTTCCGCATTCTTTCATCTTTCATCTTTCCGCATTGTTTCATCTTTCATCTTTCCGCAATGTTTCATCTTTCATCTTTCCGCATTGTTTCATCTTTCATCTTTCCGCATTCTTTCATCTTTCATCTTTCCGCATTCTTTCATCTTTCATCTTTCCGCATTGTTTCATCTTTCATCTTTCCGCATTGTTTCATCTTTCATCTTTCCGCATTGTTTCATCTTTCATCTTTCCGCATTTTTTCATCTTTCATCTTTCCGCATTGTTTCATCTTTCATCTTTCCGCATTGTTTCATCTTTCATCTTTCCGCATTGTTTCATCTTTCATCTTTCCGCATTGTTTCATCTTTCATCTTTCCGCATTGTTTCATCTTTCATCTTTCCGCATTGTTTCATCTTTCATCTTTCCGCATTGTTTCATCTTTCCGCATTGTTTCATCTTTCCGCATTGTTTCATCTTTCCGCATTGTTTCATCTTTCCGCATTGTTTCATCTTTCATCTTTCCGCATTTTTTCATCTTTCATCTTTCCGCATTGTTTCATCTTTCCGCATTGTTTCATCTTTCCGCATAGTTTCATCTTTCCGCATTGTTTCATCTTTCATCTTTCCGCATTTTTTCATCTTTCATCTTTCCGCATTGTTTCATCTTTCATCTTTCCGCATTCTTTCATCTTTCATCTTTCCGCATTGTTTCATCTTTCATCTTTCCGCATTGTTTCATCTTTCATCTTTCCGCATTGTTTCATCTTTCATCTTTCCGCATTGTTTCATCTTTCATCTTTCCGCATTCTTTCATCTTTCATCTTTCATCTTTCCGCATTGTTTCATCTTTCATCTTTCGCATTCTTTCATCTTTCATCTTTCCGCATTGTTTCATCTTTCATCTTTCCGCATTCTTTCATCTTTCATCTTTCCGCATTGTTTCATCTTTCATCTTTCCGCATTCTTTCATCTTTCATCTTTCCGCATTGTTTCATCTTTCATCTTTCCGCATTGTTTCACCTTTCCGCATTGTTTCATCTTTCATCTTCCGCATTCTTTCATCTTTCATCTTTGCGCATTGTTTCATCTTTCATCTTTCCGCATTGTTTCATCTTTCATCTTCCGCATTCTTTCATCTTTCATCTTTCCGCATTGTTTCATCTTTCATCTTTCCGCATTTTTTCATCTTTCATCTTTTCGCATTGTTTCGTCTTTCCGCATTGTTTCATCTTTCCGCATTGTTTCATCTTTCCGCATTGTTTAATCTTTCATCTTTCCGCATTCTTTCATCTTTCATCTTTCCGCATTCTTTCATCTTTCATCTTTCCGCACTGTTTCATCTTTCATCTTCTGCATTCTTTCATCTTTCATCTTTCCGCATTGTTTCATCTTTCATCTTTCCGCATTGTTTCATCTTTCATCTTTCCGCATTGTTTCATCTTTCATCTTTCCGCATTGTTTCATCTTTCATCTTCCGCATTCTTTCATCTTTCATCTTTCCGCATTGTTTCATCTTTCATCTTTCATCTTTCATCTTTCCGCATTCTTTCATCTTTCATCTTTCCGCATTGTTTCATCTTTCATCTTTCCGCATTGTTTCATCTTTCATCTTTCCGCATTGTTTCAGCTTTCATCTTTCCGCATTGTTTCACCTTTCATCTTTCCGCATTCTTTCATCTTTCATCTTTCCGCATTCTTTCATCTTTCATCTTTCCGCATTGTTTCATCTTTCATCTTTCCGCATTCTTTCATCTTTCATCTTTCCGCATTGTTTCATCTTTCATCTTTCCGCAATGTTTCATCTTTCATCTTTCCGCATTGTTTCATCTTTCATCTTCCCGCATTCTTTCATCTTTCATCTTTCCGCATTCTTTCATCTTTCATCTTTCCGCATTGTTTCATCTTTCATCTTTCCGCATTGTTTCATCTTTCCGCATTGTTTCATCTTTCATCTTTCCGCATTTTTTCATCTTTCATCTTTCCGCATTGTTTCATCTTTCATCTTTCCGCATTGTTTCATCTTTCATCTTTCCGCATTGTTTCATCTTTCATCTTTCCGCATTCTTTCATCTTTCATCTTTCCGCATTCTTTCATCTTTCATCTTTCCGCATTCTTTCATCTTTCATCTTTCCGCATTCTTTCATCTTTCATCTTTCCGCATTCTTTCATCTTTCATCTTTCCGCATTGTTTCATCTTTCATCTTTCCGCATTGTTTCATCTTTCCGCATTGTTTCATCTTTCCGCATTGTTTCATCTTTCCGCATTGTTTCATCTTTCATCTTCCGCATTGTTTCATCTTTCATCTTTCCGCATTGTTTCATCTTTCATCTATCCGCATTGTTTCATCTTTCATCTTCCGCATTCTTTCATCTTTCATCTTTCCGCATTGTTTCATCTTTCATCTTTCCGCATTCTTTCATCTTTCATCTTTCCGCATTGTTTCATCTTTCATCTTTCCGCATTTTTTCATCTTTCATCTTTCCGCATTGTTTCATCTTTCCGCATTGTTTCATCTTTCCGCATAGTTTCATCTTTCCGCATTGTTTCATCTTTCATCTTTCCGCATTTTTTCATCTTTCATCTTTCCGCATTGTTTCATCTTTCATCTTTCCGCATTCTTTCATCTTTCATCTTTCCGCATTGTTTCATCTTTCATCATTCCGCATTGTTTCATCTTTCATCTTTCCGCATTGTTTCATCTTTCATCTTTCCGCATTCTTTCATCTTTCATCTTTCATCTTTCCGCATTGTTTCATCTTTCATCTTCCGCATTCTTTCATCTTTCATCTTTCCGCATTGTTTCATCTTTCATCTTTCCGCATTCTTTCATCTTTCATCTTTCCGCATTGTTTCATCTTTCATCTTTCCGCATTCTTTCATCTTTCATCTTTCCGCATTGTTTCATCTTTCATCTTTCCGCATTGTTTCATCTTTCCGCATTGTTTCATCTTTCATCTTCCGCATTCTTTCATCTTTCATCTTTGCGCATTGTTTCATCTTTCATCTTTCCGCATTGTTTCATCTTTCATCTTCCGCATTCTTTCATCTTTCATCTTTCCGCATTGTTTCATCTTTCATCTTTCCGCATTTTTTCATCTTTCATCTTTTCGCATTGTTTCGTCTTTCCGCATTGTTTCATCTTTCCGCATTGTTTCATCTTTCCGCATTGTTTAATCTTTCATCTTTCCGCATTCTTTCATCTTTCATCTTTCCGCATTCTTTCATATTTCATCTTTCCGCATTGTTTCATCTTTCATCTTCCGCATTCTTTCATCTTTCATCTTTCCGCATTGTTTCATCTTTCATCTTTCCGCATTGTTTCATCTTTCATCTTTCCGCATTGTTTCATCTTTCATCTTTCCGCATTGTTTCATCTTTCATCTTTCATCTTTCATCTTTCCGCATTCTTTCATCTTTCATCTTTCCGCATTGTTTCATCTTTCATCTTTCCGCATTGTTTCATCTTTCATCTTTCCGCATTGTTTCAGCTTTCATCTTTCCGCATTGTTTCACCTTTCATCTTTCCGCATTCTTTCATCTTTCATCTTTCCGCATTCTTTCATCTTTCATCTTTCCGCATTGTTTCATCTTTCATCTTCCGCATTCTTTCATCTTTCATCTTTCCGCATTGTTTCATCTTTCATCTTCCCGCATTGTTTCATCTTTCATCTTTCCGCATTGTTTCATCTTTCATCTTTCCGCATTGTTTCATCTTTCATCTTTCCGCATTGTTTCATCTTTCATCTTTCCGCATTCTTTCATCTTTCATCTTTCCGCATTGTTTCATCTTTCATCTTCCCGCATTCTTTCATCTTTCATCTTTCCGCATTCTTTCATCTTTCATCTTTCCGCATTGTTTCATCTTTCCGCATTGTTTCATCTTTCATCTTTCCGCATTTTTTCATCTTTCATCTTTCCGCATTGTTTCATCTTTCATCATTCCGCATTGTTTCATCTTTCATCTTTCCGCATTGTTTCATCTTTCATCTTTCCGCATTCTTTCATCTTTCATCTTTCCGCATTCTTTCATCTTTCATCTTTCCGCATTCTTTCATCTTTCATCTTTCCGCATTGTTTCATCTTTCATCTTTCCGCATTGTTTCATCTTTCATCTTTCCGCATTGTTTCATCTTTCCGCATTGTTTCATCTTTCCGCATTGTTTCATCGTTCCGCATTGTTTCATCTTTCCGCATTGTTTCATCTTTCATCTTCCGCATTGTTTCATCTTTCATCTTCCGCATTCTTTCATCTTTCATCTTTCCGCATTGTTTCATCTTTCATCTTTTCGCATTCTTTCATCTTTCATCTTTCCGCATTTTTTCATCTTTCATCTTTCCGCATTGTTTCATCTTTCCGCATTGTTTCATCTTTCCGCATTGTTTCGTCTTTCCGCATTGTTTCATCTTTCCGCAGTGTTTCATCTTTCCGCATTGTTTCATCTTTCCGCATTGTTTCATCTTTCCGCATTGTTTCATCTTTCCGCATTGTTTCATCTTTCCGCATTGTTTCATCTTTCCGCATTGTTTCATCTTTCCGCATTGTTTCATCTTTCCGCATTGTTTCATCTTTCCGCATTGTTTCATCTTTCCGCATTGTTTCATCTTTCCGCATTGTTTCATCTTTCCGCATTGTTTCATCTTTCCGCATTGTTTCATCTTTCCGCATTGTTTCATCTTTCCGCATTGTTTCATCTTTCATCTTTCCGCATTGTTTCATCTTTCATCTTTCCGCATTGTTTCATCTTTCATCTTTCCGCATTGTTTCATCTTTCATCTTTCCGCATTGTTTCATCTTTCATCTTTCCGCATTGTTTCATCTTTCATCTTTCCGCATTGTTTCATCTTTCATCTTTCCGCATTGTTTCATCTTTCCGCATTGTTTCATCTTTCCGCATTGTTTCATCTTTCCGCATTGTTTCATCTTTACGCATTGTTTCATCTTTCCGCATTGTTTCATCTTTCCGCATTGTTTCATCTTTCCGCATTGTTTCATCTTTCCGCGTTGTTTCATCTTTCCGCATTGTTTCATCTTTCCGCATTGTTTCATCTTTCCGCATTGTTTCATCTTTCATCTTTCCGCATTGTTTCATCTTTCATCTTTCCGCATTGTTTCATCTTTCATCTTCCGCATTCTTTCATCTTTCATCTTTCCGCATTGTTTCATCTTTCATCTTTCCGCATTCTTTCATCTTTCATCTTTCCGCATTGTTTCATCTTTCATCTTTCCGCATTGTTTCATCTTTCCGCATTGTTTCATCTTTCCGCATTGTTTCATCTTTCCGCATTGTTTCATCTTTACGCATTGTTTCATCTTTCCGCATTGTTTCATCTTTCCGCATTGTTTCATCTTTCCGCATTATTTCATCTTTCCGCGTTGTTTCATCTTTCCGCATTGTTTCATCTTTCCGCATTGTTTCATCTTTCCGCATTGTTTCATCTTTCATCTTTCCGCATTGTTTCATCTTTCATCTTCCGCATTCTTTCATCTTTCATCTTTCCGCATCGTTTCATCTTTCATCTTTCATCTTTCATCTTTCCGCATTCTTTCATCTTTCATCTTTCCGCATTCTTTCATCTTTCATCTTTCCGCATTGTTTCATCTTTCATCTGTCCGCATTGTTTCATCTTTCATCTTTCCGCATCGTTTCATCTTTCATCTTTCCGCATTGTTTCATCTTTCATCTTTCCGCATTGTTTCATCTTTCATCTTTCCGCATTCTTTCATCTTTCATCTTTCCGCATTGTTTCATCTTTTATCTTTCCGCAATGTTTCATCTTTCATCTTTCCGCATTGTTTCATCTTTCATCTTTCCGCATTCTTTCATCTTTCATCTTTCCGCATTGTTTCATCTTTCATCTTTCCGCATTGTTTCATCTTTCATCTTTCCGCATTGTTTCATCTTTCCGCATTGTTTCATCTTTCATCTTTCCGCATTTTTTCATCTTTCATCTTTCCGCATTGTTTCATCTTTCATCTTTCCGCATTGTTTCATCTTTCATCTTTCCGCATTGTTTCATCTTTCATCTTTCCGCATTGTTTCATCTTTCCGCATTGTTTCATCTTTCATCTTTCCGCATTTTTTCATCTTTCATCTTTCCGCATTGTTTCATCTTTCATCTTTCCGCATTGTTTCATCTTTCATCTTTCCGCATTGTTTCATCTTTCATCTTTCCGCATTGTTTCATCTTTCATCTTTCCGCATTGTTTCATCTTTCCGCATTGTTTCATCTTTCCGCATTGTTTCATCTTTCCGCATTGTTTCATCTTTCCGCATTGTTTCATCTTTCATCTTTCCGCATTTTTTCATCTTTCATCTTTCCGCATTGTTTCATCTTTCCGCATTGTTTCATCTTTCCGCATAGTTTCATCTTTCCGCATTGTTTCATCTTTCATCTTTCCGCATTTTTTCATCTTTCATCTTTCCGCATTGTTTCATCTTTCATCTTTCCGCATTCTTTCATCTTTCATCTTTCCGCATTGTTTCATCTTTCATCTTTCCGCATTGTTTCATCTTTCATCTTTCCGCATTGTTTCATCTTTCATCTTTCCGCATTCTTACATCTTTCTTCTTTCCGCAATCTTTCATCTTTCATCTTTCCGCATTGTTTCATCTTTCATCTTCCGCATTCTTTCATCTTTCCGCATTGTTTCATCTTTCCGCATTGTTTCATCTTTCATCTGTCCGCATTGTTTCATCTTTCATCTTTCCGCATCGTTTCATCTTTCATCTTTCCGCATTGTTTCATCTTTCATCTTTCCGCATTGTTTCATCTTTCATCTTTCCGCATTCTTTCATCTTTCATCTTTCCGCATTGTTTCATCTTTCATCTTTCCGCAATGTTTCATCTTTCATCTTTCCGCATTGTTTCATCTTTCATCTTTCCGCATTCTTTCATCTTTCATCTTTCCGCATTGTTTCATCTTTCATCTTTCCGCATTGTTTCATCTTTCATCTTTCCGCATTGTTTCATCTTTCCGCATTGTTTCATCTTTCATCTTTCCGCATTTTTTCATCTTTCATCTTTCCGCATTGTTTCATCTTTCATCTTTCCGCATTGTTTCATCTTTCATCTTTCCGCATTGTTTCATCTTTCATCTTTCCGCATTGTTTCATCTTTCATCTTTCCGCATTGTTTCATCTTTCCGCATTGTTTCATCTTTCATCTTTCCGCATTTTTTCATCTTTCATCTTTCCGCATTGTTTCATCTTTCATCTTTCCGCATTGTTTCATCTTTCATCTTTCCGCATTGTTTCATCTTTCATCTTTCCGCATTGTTTCATCTTTCATCTTTCCGCATTGTTTCATCTTTCCGCATTGTTTCATCTTTCCGCATTGTTTCATCTTTCCGCATTGTTTCATCTTTCCGCATTGTTTCATCTTTCCGCATTGTTTCATCTTTCATCTTTCCGCATTTTTTCATCTTTCATCTTTCCGCATTGTTTCATCTTTCCGCATTGTTTCATCTTTCCGCATAGTTTCATCTTTCCGCATTGTTTCATCTTTCATCTTTCCGCATTTTTTCATCTTTCATCTTTCCGCATTGTTTCATCTTTCATCTTTCCGCATTCTTTCATCTTTCATCTTTCCGCATTGTTTCATCTTTCATCTTTCCGCATTGTTTCATCTTTCATCTTTCCGCATTGTTTCATCTTTCATCTTTCCGCATTCTTTCATCTTTCATCTTTCATCTTTCCGCATTGTTTCATCTTTCATCTTTCGCATTCTTTCATCTTTCATCTTTCCGCATTGTTTCATCTTTCATCTTTCCGCATTCTTTCATCTTTCATCTTTCCGCATTGTTTCATCTTTCATCTTTCCGCATTCTTTCATCTTTCATCTTTCCGCATTGTTTCATCTTTCATCTTTCCGCATTGTTTCATCTTTCCGCATTGTTTCATCTTTCCGCATTGTTTCATCTTTCATCTTCCGCATTCTTTCATCTTTCATCTTTGCGCATTGTTTCATCTTTCATCTTTCCGCATTGTTTCATCTTTCATCTTCCGCATTCTTTCATCTTTCATCTTTCCGCATTGTTTCATCTTTCATCTTTCCGCATTTTTTCATCTTTCATCTTTTCGCATTGTTTCGTCTTTCCGCATTGTTTCATCTTTCCGCATTGTTTCATCTTTCCGCATTGTTTAATCTTTCATCTTTCCGCATTCTTTCATCTTTCATCTTTCCGCATTCTTTCATCTTTCATCTTTCCGCACTGTTTCATCTTTCATCTTCTGCATTCTTTCATCTTTCATCTTTCCGCATTGTTTCATCTTTCATCTTTCCGCATTGTTTCATCTTTCATCTTTCCGCATTGTTTCATCTTTCATCTTTCCGCATTGTTTCATCTTTCATCTTCCGCATTCTTTCATCTTTCATCTTTCCGCATTGTTTCATCTTTCATCTTTCATCTTTCATCTTTCCGCATTCTTTCATCTTTCATCTTTCCGCATTGTTTCATCTTTCATCTTTCCGCATTGTTTCATCTTTCATCTTTCCGCATTGTTTCAGCTTTCATCTTTCCGCATTGTTTCACCTTTCATCTTTCCGCATTCTTTCATCTTTCATCTTTCCGCATTCTTTCATCTTTCATCTTTCCGCATTGTTTCATCTTTCATCTTTCCGCATTCTTTCATCTTTCATCTTTCCGCATTGTTTCATCTTTCATCTTTCCGCAATGTTTCATCTTTCATCTTTCCGCATTGTTTCATCTTTCATCTTCCCGCATTCTTTCATCTTTCATCTTTCCGCATTCTTTCATCTTTCATCTTTCCGCATTGTTTCATCTTTCATCTTTCCGCATTGTTTCATCTTTCCGCATTGTTTCATCTTTCATCTTTCCGCATTTTTTCATCTTTCATCTTTCCGCATTGTTTCATCTTTCATCTTTCCGCATTGTTTCATCTTTCATCTTTCCGCATTGTTTCATCTTTCATCTTTCCGCATTCTTTCATCTTTCATCTTTCTGCATTCTTTCATCTTTCATCTTTCCGCATTCTTTCATCTTTCATCTTTCCGCATTCTTTCATCTTTCATCTTTCCGCATTCTTTCATCTTTCATCTTTCCGCATTGTTTCATCTTTCATCTTTCCGCATTGTTTCATCTTTCATCTTTCCGCATTGTTTCATCTTTCATCTTTCCGCATTGTTTCATCTTTCCGCATTGTTTCATCTTTCCGCATTGTTTCATCTTTCCGCATTGTTTCATCTTTCATCTTCCGCATTGTTTCATCTTTCATCTTCCGCATTCTTTCATCTTTCATCTTTCCGCATTGTTTCATCTTTCATCTTTCCGCATTCTTTCATCTTTCATCTTTCCGCATTTTTTCATCTTTCATCTTTCCGCATTGTTTCATCTTTCCGCATTGTTTCATCTTTCCGCATTGTTTCGTCTTTCCGCATTGTTTCATCTTTCCGCATTGTTTCATCTTTCCGCATTGTTTCATCTTTCCGCATTGTTTCATCTTTCCGCATTGTTTCATCTTTCCGCATTGTTTCATCTTTCCGCATTGTTTCATCTTTCCGCATTGTTTCATCTTTCCGCATTGTTTCATCTTTCCGCACTGTTTCATCTTTCCGCATTGTTTCATCTTTCCGCATTGTTTCATCTTTCCGCATTGTTTCATCTTTCCGCATTGTTTCATCTTTCCGCATTGTTTCATCTTTCATCTTTCCGCATTGTTTCATCTTTCATCTTTCCGCATTGTTTCATCTTTCATCTTTCCGCATTGTTTCATCTTTCATCTTTCCGCATTGTTTCATCTTTCATCTTTCCGCATTGTTTCATCTTTCCGCATTGTTTCATCTTTCCGCATTGTTTCATCTTTCCGCATTGTTTCATCTTTACGCATTGTTTCATCTTTCCGCATTGTTTCATCTTTCCGCATTGTTTCATCTTTCCGCATTGTTTCATCTTTCCGCATTGTTTCATCTTTCCGCATTGTTTCATCTTTCCGCATTGTTTCATCTTTCATCTTTCCGCATTGTTTCATCTTTCATCTTTCCGCATTGTTTCATCTTTCATCTTTCCGCATTGTTTCATATTTCATCTTTCCGCATTGTTTCATCTTTCATCTTTCCGCATTGTTTCATCTTTCATCTTCCGCATTCTTTCATCTTTCATCTTTCCGCATTGTTTCATCTTTCATCTTTCCGCATTGTTTCATCTTTCATCTTTCCGCATTGTTTCATCTTTCATCTTTCCGCATTGTTTCATCTTTCCGCATTGTTTCATCTTTCCGCATTGTTTCATCTTTCCGCATTGTTTCATCTTTCATCTTCCGCATTGTTTCATCTTTCATCTTCCGCATTCTTTCATCTTTCATCTTTCCGCATTGTTTCATCTTTCATCTTTCCGCATTCTTTCATCTTTCATCTTTCCGCATTTTTTCATCTTTCATCTTTCCGCATTGTTTCATCTTTCCGCATTGTTTCATCTTTCCGCATTGTTTCATCTTTCCGCATTGTTTCATCTTTCCGCATTGTTTCATCTTTCCGCATTGTTTCATCTTTCCGCATTGTTTCATCTTTCCGCATTGTTTCATCTTTCCGCATTGTTTCATCTTTCCGCATTGTTTCATCTTTCCGCATTGTTTCATCTTTCCGCATTGTTTCATCTTTCCGCATTGTTTCATCTTTCCGCATTGTTTCATCTTTCCGCATTGTTTCATCTTTCCGCATTGTTTCATCTTTCCGCATTGTTTCATCTTTCATCTTTCCGCATTGTTTCATCTTTCATCTTTCCGCATTGTTTCATCTTTCATCTTTCCGCATTGTTTCATCTTTCATCTTTCCGCATTGTTTCATCTTTCATCTTTCCGCATTGTTTCATCTTTCCGCATTGTTTCATCTTTCCGCATTGTTTCATCTTTCCGCATTGTTTCATCTTTCCGCATTGTTTCATCTTTCCGCATTGTTTCATCTTTCCGCATTGTTTCATCTTTCCGCATTGTTTCATCTTTCCGCATTGTTTCATCTTTCCGCATTGTTTCATCTTCCCGCATTGTTTCATCTTTCATCTTTCCGCATTGTTTCATCTTTCATCTTTCCGCATTGTTTCATCTTTCATCTTTCCGCATTGTTTCATCTTTCATCTTTCCGCATTGTTTCATCTTTCATCTTTCCGCATTGTTTCATCTTTCATCTTTCCGCATTGTTTCATCTTTCATCTTTCCGCATTGTTTCATCTTTCATCTTTCCGCATTGTTTCATCTTTCATCTTTCCGCATTGTTTCATCTTTCATCTTTCCGCATTGTTTCATCTTTCATCTTTCCGCATTGTTTCATCTTTCATCTTTCCGCATTGTTTCATCTTTCATCTTTCCGCATTGTTTCATCTTTCCGCATTGTTTCATCTTTCCGCATTGTTTCATCTTTCCGCATTGTTTCATATTTACGCATTGTTTCATCTTTCCGCATTGTTTCATCTTTCCGCATTGTTTCATCTTTCCGCATTGTTTCATCTTTCCGCATTGTTTCATCTTTCATCTTTCCGCATTGTTTCATCTTTCATCTTTCCGCATTGTTTCATCTTTCATCTTTCCGCATTGTTTCATCTTTCATCTTTCCGCATTGTTTCATCTTTCATCTTTACGCATTGTTTCATCTTTCATCTTTCCGCATTGTTTCATCTTTCATCTTTCCGCATTGTTTCATCTTTCATCTTTCCGCATTGTTTCATCTTTCATCTTTCCGCATTGTTTCATCTTTCATCTTCCGCATTCTTTCATCTTTCATCTTTCCGCATTGTTTCATCTTTCATCTTTCCGCATTGTTTCATCTTTCATCTTTCCGCATTGTTTCATCTTTCATCTTTCCGCATTTTTTCATCTTTCATCTTTCCGCATTGTTTCATCTTTCCGCATTGTTTCATCTTTCATCTTCCGCATTGTTTCATCTTTCATCTTCCGCATTCTTTCATCTTTCATCTTTCCGCATTGTTTCATCTTTCATCTTTCCGCATTCTTTCATCTTTCATCTTTCCGCATTTTTTCATCTTTCATCTTTCCGCATTGTTTCATCTTTCCGCATTGTTTCATCTTTCCGCATTGTTTCGTCTTTCCGCATTGTTTCATCTTTCCGCATTGTTTCATCTTTCCGCATTGTTTCATCTTTCCGCATTGTTTCATCTTTCCGCATTGTTTCATCTTTCCGCATTGTTTCATCTTTCCGCATTGTTTCATCTTTCCGCATTGTTTCATCTTTCCGCATTGTTTCATCTTTCCGCATTGTTTCATCTTTCCGCATTGTTTCATCTTTCCGCATTGTTTCATCTTTCCGCATTGTTTCATCTTTCCGCATTGTTTCATCTTTCCGCATTGTTTCATCTTTCCGCATTGTTTCATCTTTCATCTTTCCGCATTGTTTCATCTTTCATCTTTCCGCATTGTTTCATCTTTCATCTTTCCGCATTGTTTCATCTTTCATCTTTCCGCATTGTTTCATCTTTCATCTTTCCGCATTGTTTCATCTTTCCGCATTGTTTCATCTTTCCGCATTGTTTCATCTTTCCGCATTGTTTCATCTTTACGCATTGTTTCATCTTTCCGCATTGTTTCATCTTTCCGCATTGTTTCATCTTTCCGCATTGTTTCATCTTTCCGCATTGTTTCATCTTTCCGCATTGTTTCATCTTTCATCTTTCCGCATTGTTTCATCTTTCATCTTTCCGCATTGTTTCATCTTTCATCTTTCCGCATTGTTTCATATTTCATCTTTCCGCATTGTTTCATCTTTCATCTTTCCGCATTGTTTCATCTTTCATCTTCCGCATTCTTTCATCTTTCATCTTTCCGCATTGTTTCATCTTTCATCTTTCCGCATTGTTTCATCTTTCATCTTTCCGCATTGTTTCATCTTTCATCTTTCCGCATTGTTTCATCTTTCCGCATTGTTTCATCTTTCCGCATTGTTTCATCTTTCCGCATTGTTTCATCTTTCATCTTCCGCATTGTTTCATCTTTCATCTTCCGCATTCTTTCATCTTTCATCTTTCCGCATTGTTTCATCTTTCATCTTTCCGCATTCTTTCATCTTTCATCTTTCCGCATTTTTTCATCTTTCATCTTTCCGCATTGTTTCATCTTTCCGCATTGTTTCATCTTTCCGCATTGTTTCATCTTTCCGCATTGTTTCATCTTTCCGCATTGTTTCATCTTTCCGCATTGTTTCATCTTTCCGCATTGTTTCATCTTTCCGCATTGTTTCATCTTTCCGCATTGTTTCATCTTTCCGCATTGTTTCATCTTTCCGCATTGTTTCATCTTTCCGCATTGTTTCATCTTTCCGCATTGTTTCATCTTTCCGCATTGTTTCATCTTTCCGCATTGTTTCATCTTTCCGCATTGTTTCATCTTTCCGCATTGTTTCATCTTTCCGCATTGTTTCATCTTTCCGCATTGTTTCATCTTTCCGCATTGTTTCATCTTTCATCTTTCCGCATTGTTTCATCTTTCATCTTTCCGCATTGTTTCATCTTTCATCTTTCCGCATTGTTTCATCTTTCATCTTTCCGCATTGTTTCATCTTTCCGCATTGTTTCATCTTTACGCATTGTTTCATCTTTCCGCATTGTTTCATCTTTCCGCATTGTTTCATCTTTCCGCATTGTTTCATCTTTCCGCATTGTTTCATCTTTCCGCATTGTTTCATCTTTCCGCATTGTTTCATCTTTCATCTTTCCGCATTGTTTCATCTTCCCGCATTGTTTCATATTTCATCTTTCCGCATTGTTTCATCTTTCATCTTTCCGCATTGTTTCATCTTTCATCTTTCCGCATTGTTTCATCTTTCATCTTTCCGCATTGTTTCATCTTTCATCTTTCCGCATTGTTTCATCTTTCATCTTTCCGCATTGTTTCATCTTTCATCTTTCCGCATTGTTTCATCTTTCATCTTTCCGCATTGTTTCATCTTTCATCTTTCCGCATTGTTTCATCTTTCATCTTTCCGCATTGTTTCATCTTTCATCTTTCCGCATTGTTTCATCTTTCATCTTTCCGCATTGTTTCATCTTTCATCTTTCCGCATTGTTTCATCTTTCATCTTTCCGCATTGTTTCATCTTTCCGCATTGTTTCATCTTTCCGCATTGTTTCATCTTTCCGCATTGTTTCATATTTACGCATTGTTTCATCTTTCCGCATTGTTTCATCTTTCCGCATTGTTTCATCTTTCCGCATTGTTTCATCTTTCCGCATTGTTTCATCTTTCATCTTTCCGCATTGTTTCATCTTTCATCTTTCCGCATTGTTTCATCTTTCATCTTTCCGCATTGTTTCATCTTTCATCTTTCCGCATTGTTTCATCTTTCATCTTTCCGCATTGTTTCATCTTTCATCTTTCCGCATTGTTTCATCTTTCATCTTTCCGCATTGTTTCATCTTTCATCTTTCCGCATTGTTTCATCTTTCATCTTTCCGCATTGTTTCATCTTTCATCTTCCGCATTCTTTCATCTTTCATCTTTCCGCATTGTTTCATCTTTCATCTTTCCGCATTGTTTCATCTTTCATCTTTCCGCATTGTTTCATCTTTCATCTTTCCGCATTTTTTCATCTTTCATCTTTCCGCATTGTTTCATCTTTCCGCATTGTTTCATCTTTCATCTTTCCGCATTGTTTCATCTTTCCGCATTGTTTCATCTTTCCGCATTGTTTCATCTTTCCGCATTGTTTCATCTTTCCGCATTGTTTCATCTTTCCGCATTGTTTCATCTTTCCGCATTGTTTCATCTTTCCGCATTGTTTCATCTTTCCGCATTGTTTCATCTTTCCGCATTGTTTCATCTTTCCGCATTGTTTCATCTTTCCGCATTGTTTCATCTTTCCGCATTGTTTCATCTTTCCGCATTGTTTCATCTTTCCGCATTGTTTCATCTTTCCGCATTGTTTCATCTTTCCGCATTGTTTCATCTTTCCGCATTGTTTCATCTTTCATCTTTCCGCATTGTTTCATCTTTCCGCATTGTTTCATCTTTCCGCATTGTTTCATCTTTCCGCATTGTTTCATCTTTCCGCATTGTTTCATCTTTCCGCATTGTTTCATCTTTCCGCATTGTTTCATCTTTCCGCATTGTTTCATCTTTCCGCATTGTTTCATCTTTCCGCATTGTTTCATCTTTCCGCATTGTTTCATCTTTCCGCATTGTTTCATCTTTCCGCATTGTTTCATCTTTCCGCATTGTTTCATCTTTCCGCATTGTTTCATCTTTCCGCATTGTTTCATCTTTCCGCATTGTTTCATCTTTCCGCATTGTTTCATCTTTCATCTTTCCGCATTGTTTCATCTTTCATCTTTCCGCATTGTTTCATCTTTCATCTTTCCGCATTGTTTCATCTTTCATCTTTCCGCATTGTTTCATCTTTCATCTTTCCGCATTGTTTCATCTTTCATCTTTCCGCATTGTTTCATCTTTCATCTTTCCGCATTGTTTCATCTTTCATCTTTCCGCATTGTTTCATCTTTCATCTTTCCGCATTGTTTCATCTTTCATCTTTCCGCATTGTTTCATCTTTCATCTTCCGCATTCTTTCATCTTTCATCTTTCCGCATTCTTTCATCTTTCATCTTTCCGCATTCTTTCATCTTTCATCTTTCCGCATTCTTTCATCTTTCATCTTTCCGCATTGTTTCATCTTTCATCTTTCCGCATTGTTTCAT
The DNA here is from genome assembly GCA_949152435.1 of Gastracanthus pulcherrimus. Classification (NCBI taxonomy): domain Eukaryota; kingdom Metazoa; phylum Arthropoda; class Insecta; order Hymenoptera; family Pteromalidae; genus Gastracanthus; species Gastracanthus pulcherrimus. The sequence goes on along the minus strand of CASCKD010000099.1, from coordinate 1,239,715 downwards.
CTTTCATCTTTCCGCATTGTTTCATCTTTCCGCATTGTTTCATCTTTCCGCATTGTTTCATCTTTCATCTTCCGCATTGTTTCATCTTTCATCTTCCGCATTCTTTCATCTTTCATCTTTCCGCATTGTTTCATCTTTCATCTTTCCGCATTCTTTCATCTTTCATCTTTCCGCATTTTTTCATCTTTCATCTTTCCGCATTGTTTCATCTTTCCGCATTGTTTCATCTTTCCGCATTGTTTCATCTTTCCGCATTGTTTCATCTTTCCGCATTGTTTCATCTTTCCGCATTGTTTCATCTTTCCGCATTGTTTCATCTTTCCGCATTGTTTCATCTTTCCGCATTGTTTCATCTTTCCGCATTGTTTCATCTTTCCGCATTGTTTCATCTTTCCGCATTGTTTCATCTTTCCGCATTGTTTCATCTTTCCGCATTGTTTCATCTTTCCGCATTGTTTCATCTTTCATCTTTCCGCATTGTTTCATCTTTCATCTTTCCGCATTGTTTCATCTTTCATCTTTCCGCATTGTTTCATCTTTCATCTTTCCGCATTGTTTCATCTTTCATCTTTCCGCATTGTTTCATCTTTCATCTTTCCGCATTGTTTCATCTTTCATCTTTCCGCATTGTTTCATCTTTCATCTTTCCGCATTGTTTCATCTTTCATCTTTCCGCATTGTTTCATCTTTCATCTTTCCGCATTGTTTCATCTTTCATCTTCCGCATTCTTTCATCTTTCATCTTTCCGCATTGTTTCATCTTTCATCTTTCCGCATTGTTTCATCTTTCATCTTTCCGCATTGTTTCATCTTTCATCTTTCCGCATTTTTTCATCTTTCATCTTTCCGCATTGTTTCATCTTTCCGCATTGTTTCATCTTTCATCTTTCCGCATTGTTTCATCTTTCCGCATTGTTTCATCTTTCCGCATTGTTTCATCTTTCCGCATTGTTTCATCTTTCCGCATTGTTTCATCTTTCCGCATTGTTTCATCTTTCCGCATTGTTTCATCTTTCCGCATTGTTTCATCTTTCCGCATTGTTTCATCTTTCCGCATTGTTTCATCTTTCCGCATTGTTTCATCTTTCCGCATTGTTTCATCTTTCCGCATTGTTTCATCTTTCCGCATTGTTTCATCTTTCCGCATTGTTTCATCTTTCCGCATTGTTTCATCTTTCATCTTTCCGCATTGTTTCATCTTTCATCTTTCCGCATTGTTTCATCTTTCATCTTTCCGCATTGTTTCATCTTTCATCTTTCCGCATTGTTTCATCTTTCATCTTTCCGCATTGTTTCATCTTTCCGCATTGTTTCATCTTTCATCTTTCCGCATTCTTTCATCTTTCATCTTTCCGCATTGTTTCATCTTTCATCTTTCCGCAATATTTCATCTTTCATCTTTCCGCATTGTTTCATCTTTCATCTTTCCGCATTCTTTCATCTTTCATCTTTCCGCATTGTTTCATCTTTCATCTTTCCGCATTGTTTCATCTTTCCGCATTGTTTCATCTTTCATCTTCCGCATTCTTTCATCTTTCATCTTTCCGCATTGTTTCATCTTTCCGCATTCTTTCATCTTTCATCTTTCCGCATTGTTTCATCTTTCATCTTTCCGCATTGTTTCATCTTTCATCTTTCCGCATTGTTTCATCTTTCATCTTTCCGCATTGTTTCATCTTTCATCTTCCGCATTCTTTCATCTTTCATCTTTCCGCATTGTTTCATCTTTCATCTTTCCGCATTGTTTCATCTTTCATCTTTCCGCATTGTTTCATCTTTCATCTTTCCGCATTTTTTCATCTTTCATCTTTCCGCATTGTTTCATCTTTCCGCATTGTTTCATCTTTCATCTTTCCGCATTCTTTCATCTTTCATCTTTCCGCATTGTTTCATCTTTCATCTTTCCGCAATATTTCATCTTTCATCTTTCCGCATTGTTTCATCTTTCATCTTTCCGCATTCTTTCATCTTTCATCTTTCCGCATTGTTTCATCTTTCATCTTTCCGCATTGTTTCATCTTTCCGCATTGTTTCATCTTTCATCTTCCGCATTCTTTCATCTTTCATCTTTCCGCATTGTTTCATCTTTCCGCATTCTTTCATCTTTCATCTTTCCGCATTGTTTCATCTTTCATCTTTCCGCATTCTTTCATCTTTCATCTTTCCGCATTGTTTCATCTTTCATCTTTCATCTTTCCGCATTGTTTCATCTTTCATCTTCCGCATTCTTTCATCTTTCATCTTTCCGCATTGTTTCATCTTTCATCTTTCCGCATTCTTTCATCTTTCATCTTTCCGCATTGTTTCATCTTTCATCTTTCCGCATTCTTTCATCTTTCATCTTTCCGCATTGTTTCATCTTTCATCTTTCCGCATTGTTTCATCTTTCCGCATTGTTTTATCTTTCATCTTTCCGCATTTTTTCATCTTTCATCTTTCCGCATTGTTTCATCTTTCATCTTCACGCATTCTTTCATCTTTCATCTTTCCGCATTGTTTCATCTTTCATCTTTCCGCATTGTTTCATCTTTTATCTTTCCGCATTGTTTCATCTTTCCGCATTGTTTCATCTTTCATCTTTCCGCATTTTTTCATCTTTCATCTTTCCGCATTGTTTCATCTTTCATCTTTCCGCATTGTTTCATCTTTCATCTTTCCGCATTGTTTCATCTTTCATCTTTCCGCATTCTTTCATCTTTCATCTTTCCGCATTCTTTCATCTTTCATCTTTCCGCATTCTTTCATCTTTCACCTTTCCGCATTGCTTCATCTTTCATCTTTCCGCATTGTTTCATCTTTCATCTTTCCGCATTGTTTCAACTTTCCGCATTGTTTCATCTTTCATCTTCCGCATTCTTTCATCTTTCATCTTTCCGCATTGTTTCATCTTTCATCTTTCCGCATTGTTTCATCTTTCATCTTCCGCATTCTTTCATCTTTCATCTTTCCGCATTGTTTCATCTTTCATCTTTCCGCATTCTTTCATCTTTCCGCATTGTTTCATCTTTCCGCATTGTTTCATCTTTCCGCATTGTTTCATCTTTCCGCATTGTTTCATCTTTCCGCATTGTTTCATCTTTCAGCATTGTTTCATCTTTCCGCATTGTTTCATCTTTCCGCATTGTTTCATCTTTCCGCATTGTTTCATCATTCCGCATTGTTTCATCTTTCCGCATTGTTTCATCTTTCCGCATTGTTTCATCTTTCCACATTGTTTCATCTTTTCGCATTGTTTCATCTTTCCGCATTGTTTCATCTTTCCGCATTGTTTCATCTTTCCGCATTGTTTCATCTTTCCGCATTGTTTCATCTTTCCGCATTGTTTCATCTTTCCGCATTGTTTCATCTTTCCGCATTGTTTCATCTTTCCGCATTGTTTCATCTTTCCGCATTGTTTCATCTTTCCGCATTGTTTCATCTTTCCGCATTGTTTCATCTTTCCGCATTGTTTCATCTTTCATCTTTCCGCATTGTTTCATCTTTCATCTTTCAGCATTGTTTCATCTTTCATCTTTCCGCATTGTTTCATCTTTCATCTTTCCGCATTGTTTCATCTTTCATCTTTCCGCATTGTTTCATCTTTCATCTTTCCGCATTGTTTCATCTTTCATCTTTCCGCATTGTTTCATCTTTCATCTTTCCGCATTGTTTCATCTTTCATCTTTCCGCATTGTTTCATCTTTCATCTTTCCGCATTGTTTCATCTTTCATCTTTCCGCATTGTTTCATCTTTCATCTTTCCGCATTGTTTCATCTTTCATCTTTCTGCATTGTTTCATCTTTCCGCATTGTTTCATCTTTCCGCATTGTTTCATCTTTCATCTTCCGCATTCTTTCATCTTTCATCTTTCCGCATTGTTTCATCTTTCATCTTTCCGCATTGTTTCATCTTTCATCTTTCCGCATTGTTTCATCTTTCATCTTTCCGCATTGTTTCATCTTTCATCTTTCCGCATTGTTTCATCTTTCCGCATTGTTTAATCTTTCCGCATTGTTTCATCTTTCATCTTCCGCATTCTTTCATCTTTCATCTTTCCGCATTGTTTCATCTTTCATCTTTCCGCATTGTTTCATCTTTCATCTTTCCGCATTGTTTCATCTTTCCGCATTCTTTCATCTTTCATCTTTCCGCATTGTTTCATCTTTCATCTTTCCGCATTGTTTCATCTTTCATCTTTCCGCATTCTTTCATCTTTCATCTTTCCGCATTGTTTCATCTTTCATATTTCATCTTTCCGCATTGTTTCATCTTTCATCTTCCGCATTCTTTCATCTTTCATCTTTCCGCATTGTTTCATCTTTCATCTTTCCGCATTCTTTCATCTTTCATCTTTCCGCATTGTTTCATCTTTCATCTTTCCGCATTGTTTCATCTTTCATCTTTCCGCATTGTTTCATCTTTCATCTTTCCGCATTGTTTCATCTTTCATCTTTCCGCATTGTTTCATCTTTCATCTTTCCGCATTCTTTCATCTTTCATCTTTCCGCATTGTTTCATCTTTCATATTTCATCTTTCCGCATTGTTTCATCTTTCATCTTCCGCATTCTTTCATCTTTCATCTTTCCGCATTGTTTCATCTTTCATCTTTCCGCATTCTTTCATCTTTCATCTTTCCGCATTGTTTCATCTTTCATCTTTCCGCATTGTTTCATCTTTCATCTTTCCGCATTGTTTCATCTTTCATCTTTCCGCATTGTTTCATCTTTCATCTTTCCGCATTGTTTCATCTTTCATCTTTCCGCATTCTTTCATCTTTCATCTTTCCGCATTGTTTCATCTTCCCGCATTGTTTCATCTTTCCGCATTGTTTCATCTTTCCGAATTGTTTCATCTTTCATCTTTCCGCATTGTTTCATCTTTCATCTTCCGCATTCTTTCATCTTTCATCTTTCCGCATTGTTTCATCTTTCATCTGCCCGCATTGTTTCATCTTTCATCTTCCGCATTCTTTCATCTTTCATCTTTCCGCATTGTTTCATCTTTCATCTTTCCGCAATGTTTCATCTTTCATCTTTCCGCATTCTTTCATCTTTCATCTTTCCGCATTCTTTCATCTTTCATCTTTCCGCATTGTTTCATCTTTCATCTTCCGAATTCTTTCATCTTTCATCTTTCCGCATTGTTTCATCTTTCATCTTTCCGCATTGTTTCATCTTTCATCTTTCCGCATTGTTTCATCTTTCATCTTTCCGCATTGTTTCATCTTTCATCTTCCGCATTCTTTCATCTTTCATCTTTCCGCATTGTTTCATCTTTCATCTTTCCGCATTCTTTCATCTTTCATCTTTCCGCATTCTTTCATCTTTCATCTTTCCGCATTGTTTCATCTTTCATCTTCCGCATTCTTTCATCTTTCATCTTTCCGCATTGTTTCATCTTTCATCTTTCCGCATTGTTTCATCTTTCATCTTTCCGCATTGTTTCATCTTTCATCTTTCCGCATTGTTTCATCTTTCATCTTTCCGCATTGTTTCATCTTTCATCTTTCCGCATTGTTTCATCTTTCATCTTTCCGCATTGTTTCATCTTTCATCTTTCCGCATTGTTTCATCTTTCATCTTTCCGCATTGTTTCATCTTTCATCTTTCCGCATTGTTTCATCTTTCATCTTTCCGCATTGTTTCATCTTTCATCTTTCCGCATTTTTTCATCTTTCATCTTTCCGCATTGTTTCATCTTTCCGCATTGTTTCATCTTTCATCTTTCCGCATTGTTTCATCTTTCCGCATTGTTTCATCTTTCCGCATTGTTTCATCTTTCCGCATTGTTTCATCTTTCCGCATTGTTTCATCTTTCCGCATTGTTTCATCTTTCCGCATTGTTTAATCTTTCCGCATTGTTTCATCTTTCCGCATTGTTTCATCTTTCCGCATTGTTTCATCTTTCCGCATTGTTTCATCTTTCCGCATTGTTTCATCTTTCCGCATTGTTTCATCTTTCCGCATTGTTTCATCTTTCCGCATTGTTTCATCTTTCCGCATTGTTTCATCTTTCCGCATTGTTTCATCTTTCCGCATTGTTTCATCTTTTTCCGCATTGTTTCATCTTTCCGCATTGTTTCATCTTTCCGCATTGTTTCATCTTTCCGCATTGTTTCATCTTTCCGCATTGTTTCATCTTTCCGCATTGTTTCATCTTTCCGCATTGTTTCATCTTTCCGCATTGTTTCATCTTTCCGCATGGTTTCATCTTTCCGCATTGTTTCATCTTTCCGCATTGTTTCATCTTTCCGCATTGTTTCATCTTTCCGCATTGTTTCATCTTTCATCTTTCCGCATTGTTTCATCTTTCATCTTTCCGCATTGTTTCATCTTTCATCTTTCCGCATTGTTTCATCTTTCATCTTTCCGCATTGTTTCATCTTTCATCTTTCCGCATTGTTTCATCTTTCCGCATTGTTTCATCTTTCATCTTTCCGCATTGTTTCATCTTTCATCTTTCCGCATTGTTTCATCTTTCATCTTTCCGCATTGTTTCATCTTTCATCTTTCCGCATTGTTTCATCTTTCATCTTTCCGCATTGTTTCATCTTTCATCTTTCCGCATTCTTTCATCTCTCATCTTTCCGCATTGTTTCATCTTCCATCTTTCCGCATTGTTTCATCTTTCATCTTTCCGCATTGTTTCATCTTTCCGCATTGTTTCATCTTTCCGCATTGTTTCATCTTTCCGCATTGTTTCATCTTTCCGCATTGTTTCATCTTTCCGCATTGTTTCATCTTTCCGCATTGTTTCATCTTTCCGCATTGTTTCATCTTTCCGCATTGTTTCATCTTTCCGCATTGTTTCATCTTTCATCTTTCCGCATTGTTTCATCTTTCATCTTTCCGCATTGTTTCATCTTTCATCTTTCCGCATTGTTTCATCTTTCATCTTTCCGCATTGTTTCATCTTTCATCTTTCCGCATTGTTTCATCTTTCATCTTTCCGCATTGTTTCATCTTTCATCTTTCCGCATTGTTTCATCTTTCATCTTTCCGCATTGTTTCATCTTTCATCTTCCGCATTCTTTCATCTTTCATCTTTCCGCATTCTTTCATCTTTCATCTTTCCGCATTCTTTCATCTTTCATCTTTCCGCATTCTTTCATCTTTCATCTTTCCGCATTGTTTCATCTTTCATCTTTCCGCATTGTTTCATCTTTCCGCATTGTTTCATCTTTCCGCATTGTTTCATCTTTCATCTTCCGCATTGTTTCATCTTTCATCTTCCGCATTCTTTCATCTTTCATCTTTCCGCTTTGTTTCATCTTTCATCTTTCCGCATTCTTTCATCTTTCATCTTTCCGCATTTTTTCATCTTTCATCTTTCCGCATTGTTTCATCTTTCCGCATTGTTTCATCTTTCCGCATTGTTTCATCTTTCCGCATTGTTTCATCTTTCCGCATTGTTTCATCTTTCCGCATTGTTTCATCTTTCCGCATTGTTTCATCTTTCCGCATTGTTTCATCTTTCCGCATTGTTTCATCTTTCCGCATTGTTTCATCTTTCCGCATTGTTTCATCTTTCCGCATTGTTTCATCTTTCCGCATTGTTTCATCTTTCCGCATTGTTTCATCTTTCCGCATTGTTTCATCTTTCATCTTTCCGCATTGTTTCATCTTTCATCTTTCCGCATTGTTTCATCTTTCCGCATTGTTTCATCTTTCATCTTTCCGCATTGTTTCATCTTTCATCTTTCCGCATTGTTTCATCTTTCATCTTTCCGCATTGTTTCATCTTTCCGCATTGTTTCATCTTTCCGCATTGTTTCATCTTTCCGCATTGTTTCATCTTTCCGCATTGTTTCATCTTTCCGCATTGTTTCATCTTTCCGCATTGTTTCATCTTTCCGCATTGTTTCATCTTTACGCATTGTTTCATCTTTCCGCATTGTTTCATCTTTCCGCATTGTTTCATCTTTCCGCATTGTTTCATCTTTCCGCATTGTTTCATCTTTCCGCATTGTTTCATCTTTCATCTTTCCGCATTGTTTCATCTTTCATCTTTCCGCATTGTTTCATCTTTCATCTTTCCGCATTGTTTCATCTTTCATCTTTCCGCATTGTTTCATCTTTCATCTTTCCGCATTGTTTCATCTTTCATCCTTCCGCATTGTTTCATCTTTCATCTTTCCGCATTGTTTCATCTTTCATCTTTCCGCATTGTTTCATCTTTCATCTTTCCGCATTGTTTCATCTTTCATCTTCCGCATTCTTTCATCTTTCATCTTTCCGCATTGTTTCATCTTTCATCTTTCCGCATTGTTTCATCTTTCATCTTTCCGCATTGTTTCATCTTTCATCTTTCCGCATTTTTTCATCTTTCATCTTTCCGCATTGTTTCATCTTTCCGCATTGTTTCATCTTTCATCTTTCCGCATTGTTTCATCTTTCCGCATTGTTTCATCTTTCCGCATTGTTTCATCTTTCCGCATTGTTTCATCTTTCCGCATTGTTTCATCTTTCCGCATTGTTTCATCTTTCCGCATTGTTTCATCTTTCCGCATTGTTTCATCTTTCCGCATTGTTTCATCTTTCCGCATTGTTTCATCTTTCCGCATTGTTTCATCTTTCCGCATTGTTTCATCTTTCCGCATTGTTTCATCTTTCCGCATTGTTTCATCTTTCCGCATTGTTTCATCTTTCCGCATTGTTTCATCTTTCCGCATTGTTTCATCTTTCCGCATTGTTTCATCTTTCATCTTTCCGCATTGTTACATCTTTCATCTTTCCGCATTGTTTCATCTTTCATCTTTCCGCATTGTTTCATCTTTCATCTTTCCGCATTGTTTCATCTTTCATCTTTCCGCATTGTTTCATCTTTCATCTTTCCGCATTGTTTCATCTTTCATCTTTCCGCATTGTTTCATCTTTCATCTTCCGCATTCTTTCATCTTTCATCTTTCCGCATTCTTTCATCTTTCATCTTTCCGCATTCTTTCATCTTTCATCTTTCCGCATTCTTTCATCTTTCATCTTTCCGCATTGTTTCATCTTTCATCTTTCCGCATTCTTTCATCTTTCATCTTTCCGCATTGTTTCATCTTTCCGCATTGTTTCATCTTTCCGCATTGTTTCATCTTTCATCTTCCGCATTGTTTCATCTTTCATCTTCCGCATTCTTTCATCTTTCATCTTTCCGCATTGTTTCATCTTTCATCTTTCCGCATTCTTTCATCTTTCATCTTTCCGCATTTTTTCATCTTTCATCTTTCCGCATTGTTTCATCTTTCCGCATTGTTTCATCTTTCCGCATTGTTTCATCTTTCCGCATTGTTTCATCTTTCCGCATTGTTTCATCTTTCCGCATTGTTTCATCTTTCCGCATTGTTTCATCTTTCCGCATTGTTTCATCTTTCCGCATTGTTTCATCTTTCCGCATTGTTTCATCTTTCCGCATTGTTTCATCTTTCCGCATTGTTTCATCTTTCCGCATTGTTTCATCTTTCCGCATTGTTTCATCTTTCCGCATTGTTTCATCTTTCCGCATTGTTTCATCTTTCCGCATTGTTTCATCTTTCCGCATTGTTTCATCTTTCCGCATTGTTTCATCTTTCCGCATTGTTTCATCTTTCATCTTTCCGCATTGTTTCATCTTTCATCTTTCCGCATTGTTTCATCTTTCATCTTTCCGCATTGTTTCATCTTTCATCTTTCCGCATTGTTTCATCTTTCATCTTTCCGCATTGTTTCATCTTTCATCTTTCCGCATTGTTTCATCTTTCATCTTTCCGCATTGTTTCATCTTTCATTTTCCGCATTCTTTCATCTTTCATCTTTCCGCATTCTTTCATCTTTCATCTTTCCGCATTCTTTCATCTTTCATCTTTCCGCATTCTTTCATCTTTCATCTTTCCGCATTGTTTCATCTTTCATCTTTCCGCATTGTTTCATCTTTCATCTTTCCGCATTGTTTCATCTTTCCGCATTGTTTCATCTTTCCGCATTGTTTCATCTTTCATCTTCCGCATTGTTTCATCTTTCATCTTCCGCATTCTTTCATCTTTCATCTTTCCGCATTGTTTCATCTTTCATCTTTCCGCATTCTTTCATCTTTCATCTTTCCGCATTTTTTCATCTTTCATCTTTCCGCATTGTTTCATCTTTCCGCATTGTTTCATCTTTCCGCATTGTTTCATCTTTCCGCATTGTTTCATCTTTCCGCATTGTTTCATCTTTCCGCATTGTTTCATCTTTCCGCATTGTTTCATCTTTCCGCATTGTTTCATCTTTCCGCATTGTTTCATCTTTCATCTTTCCGCATTGTTTCATCTTTCATCTTTCCGCATTGTTTCATCTTTCATCTTTCCGCATTGTTTCATCTTTCATCTTTCCGCATTGTTTCATCTTTCATCTTTCCGCATTGTTTCATCTTTCATCTTTCCGCATTGTTTCATCTTTCATCTTTCCGCATTGTTTCATCTTTCATCTTTCCGCATTGTTTCATCTTTCCGCATTGTTTCATCTTTCCGCATTGTTTCATCTTTCCGCATTGTTTCATCTTTCCGCATTGTTTCATCTTTCCGCATTGTTTCATCTTTCCGCATTGTTTCATCTTTCCGCATTGTTTCATCTTTCCGCATTGTTTCATCTTTACGCATTGTTTCATCTTTCCGCATTGTTTCATCTTTCCGCATTGTTTCATCTTTCCGCATTGTTTCATCTTTCCGCATTGTTTCATCTTTCCGCATTGTTTCATCTTTCCGCATTGTTTCATCTTTCCGCATTGTTTCATCTTTCCGCATTGTTTCATCTTTCATCTTTCCGCATTGTTTCATCTTTCATCTTTCCGCATTGTTTCATCTTTCATCTTTCCGCATTGTTTCATCTTTCATCTTTCCGCATTGTTTCATCTTTCATCTTTCCGCATTGTTTCATCTTTCATCCTTCCGCATTGTTTCATCTTTCATCTTTCCGCATTGTTTCATCTTTCATCTTTCCGCATTGTTTCATCTTTCATCCTTCCGCATTGTTTCATCTTTCATCTTTCCGCATTGTTTCATCTTTCATCTTTCCGCATTGTTTCATCTTTCATCTTTCCGCATTGTTTCATCTTTCATCTTCCGCATTCTTTCATCTTTCATCTTTCCGCATTCTTTCATCTTTCATCTTTCCGCATTGTTTCATCTTTCATCTTTCCGCATTGTTTCATCTTTCATCTTTCCGCATTTTTTCATCTTTCATCTTTCCGCATTGTTTCATCTTTCCGCATTGTTTCATCTTTCCGCATTGTTTCATCTTTCCGCATTGTTTCATCTTTCCGCATTGTTTCATCTTTCCGCATTGTTTCATCTTTCCGCATTGTTTCATCTTTCCGCATTGTTTCATCTTTCCGCATTGTTTCATCTTTCCGCATTGTTTCATCTTTCCGCATTGTTTCATCTTTCCGCATTGTTTCATCTTTCCGCATTGTTTCATCTTTCCGCATTGTTTCATCTTTCCGCATTGTTTCATCTTTCCGCATTGTTTCATCTTTCCGCATTGTTTCATCTTTCCGCATTGTTTCATCTTTCCGCATTGTTTCATCTTTCATCTTTCCGCATTGTTTCATCTTTCATCTTTCCGCATTGTTTCATCTTTCATCTTTCCGCATTGTTTCATCTTTCATCTTTCCGCATTGTTTCATCTTTCATCTTTCCGCATTGTTTCATCTTTCATCTTTCCGCATTGTTTCATCTTTCATCTTTCCGCATTGTTTCATCTTTCATCTTTCCGCATTGTTTCATCTTTCATCTTTCCGCATTGTTTCATCTTTCATCTTTCCGCATTGTTTCATCTTTCATCTTTCCGCATTGTTTCATCTTTCATCTTCCGCATTCTTTCATCTTTCATCTTTCCGCATTCTTTCATCTTTCATCTTTCCGCATTCTTTCATCTTTCATCTTTCCGCATTCTTTCATCTTTCATCTTTCCGCATTGTTTCATCTTTCATCTTTCCGCATTCTTTCATCTTTCATCTTTCCGCATTGTTTCATCTTTCATCTTTCCGCATTGTTTCATCTTTCATCTTTCCGCATTGTTTCATTTTTCCGCATTGTTTCATCTTTCATCTTCCGCATTGTTTCATCTTTCATCTTCCGCATTCTTTCATCTTTCATCTTTCCGCATTGTTTCATCTTTCATCTTTCCGCATTCTTTCATCTTTCATCTTTCCGCATTTTTTCATCTTTCATCTTTCCGCATTCTTTCATCTTTCATCTTTCCGCATTTTTTCATCTTTCCGCATTGTTTCATCTTTCCGCATTGTTTCATCTTTCCGCATTGTTTCATCTTTCCGCATTGTTTCATCTTTCCGCATTGTTTCATCTTTCCGCATTGTTTCATCTTTCCGCATTGTTTCATCTTTCCGCATTGTTTCATCTTTCCGCATTGTTTCATCTTTCCGCATTGTTTCATCTTTCCGCATTGTTTCATCTTTCCGCATTGTTTCATCTTTCCGCATTGTTTCATCTTTCCGCATTGTTTCATCTTTCCGCATTGTTTCATCTTTCCGCATTGTTTCATCTTTCCGCATTGTTTCATCTTTCCGCATTGTTTCATCTTTCCGCATTGTTTCATCTTTCCGCATTGTTTCATCTTTCCGCATTGTTTCATCTTTCATCTTTCCGCATTGTTTCATTTTCATCTTTCCGCATTGTTTCATCTTTCATCTTTCCGCATTGTTTCATCTTTCATCTTTCCGCATTGTTTCATCTTTCATCTTTCCGCATTGTTTCATCTTTCATCTTTCCGCATTGTTTCATCTTTCATCTTTACGCATTGTTTCATCTTTCATCTTTCCGCATTGTTTCATCTTTCATCTTTCCGCATTGTTTCATCTTTCCGCATTGTTTCATCTTTCCGCATTGTTTCATCTTTCCGCATTGTTTCATCTTTCCGCATTGTTTCATCTTTCCGCATTGTTTCATCTTTCCGCATTGTTTCATCTTTCCGCATTGTTTCATCTTTCCGCATTGTTTCATCTTTCCGCATTGTTTCATCTTTCCGCATTGTTTCATCTTTCCGCATTGTTTCATCTTTCCGCATTGTTTCATCTTTCCGCATTGTTTCATCTTTCATCTTTCCGCATTGTTTCATCTTTCATCTTTCCGCATTGTTTCATCTTTCATCTTTCCGCATTGTTTCATCTTTCATCTTTCCGCATTGTTTCATCTTTCATCTTTCCGCATTGTTTCATCTTTCATCTTTCCGCATTGTTTCATCTTTCATCTTTCCGCATTGTTTCATCTTTCATCTTTCCGCATTGTTTCATCTTTCATCTTTCCGCATTGTTTCATCTTTCATCTTCCGCATTCTTTCATCTTTCATCTTTCCGCATTGTTTCATCTTTCATCTTTCCGCATTGTTTCATCTTTCCGCATTGTTTCATCTTTCATCTTCCGCATTCTTTCATCTTTCATCTTTCCGCATTGTTTCATCTTTCATCTTTCCGCATTGTTTCATCTTTCCGCATTGTTTCATCTTTCATCTTCCGCATTCTTTCATCTTTCATCTTTCCGCATTGTTTCATCTTTCATCTTTCCGCATTCTTTCATCTTTCATCTTTCCGCATTGTTTCATCTTTCATCTTTCCGCATTGTTTCATCTTTCATCTTTCCGCATTGTTTCATCTTTCATCTTTCCGCATTCTTTCATCTTTCATCTTTCCGCATTGTTTCATCTTTCATCTTTCATCTTTCCGCATTGTTTCATCTTTCATCTTCCGCATTCTTTCATCTTTCATCTTTCCGCATTGTTTCATCTTTCATCTTTCCGCATTCTTTCATCGTTCATCTTTCCGCATTGTTTCATCTTTCATCTTTCCGCATTCTTTCATCTTTCATCTTTCCGCATTGTTTCATCTTTCATCTTTCCGCATTGTTTCATCTTTCCGCATTGTTTTATCTTTCATCTTTCCGCATTTTTTCATCTTTCATCTTTCCGCATTGTTTCATCTTTCATCTTCCGGCATTCTTTCATCTTTCATCTTTCCGCATTGTTTCATCTTTCATCTTTCCGCATTGTTTCATCTTTCATCTTTCCGCATTGTTTCATCTTTCCGCATTGTTTCATCTTTCATCTTTCCGCATTTTTTCATCTTTCATCTTTCCGCATTGTTTCATCTTTCATCTTTCCGCATTGTTTCATCTTTCATCTTTCCGCATTGTTTCATCTTTCATCTTTCCGCATTCTTTCATCTTTCATCTTTCCGCATTCTTTCATCTTTCATCTTTCCGCATTCTTTCATCTTTCATCTTTCCGCATTGCTTCATCTTTCATCTTTCCGCATTGTTTCATCTTTCATCTTTCCGCATTGTTTCAACTTTCCGCATTGTTTCATCTTTCATCTTCCGCATTCTTTCATCTTTCATCTTTCCGCATTGTTTCATCTTTCATCTTTCCGCATTGTTTCATCTTTCATCTTCCGCATTCTTTCATCTTTCATCTTTCCGCATTGTTTCATCTTTCATCTTTCCGCATTCTTTCATCTTTCCGCATTGTTTCATCTTTCCGCATTGTTTCATCTTTCCGCATTGTTTCATCTTTCCGCATTGTTTCATCTTTCCGCATTGTTTCATCTTTCCGCATTGTTTCATCTTTCCGCATTGTTTCATCTTTCCGCATTGTTTCATCTTTCCGCATTGTTTCATCTTTCCGCATTGTTTCATCTTTCCGCATTGTTTCATCTTTCCGCATTGTTTCATCTTTCCGCATTGTTTCATCTTTCCGCATTGTTTCATCTTTCCGCATTGTTTCATCTTTCCGCATTGTTTCATCTTTCCGCATTGTTTCATCTTTCCGCATTGTTTCATCTTTCCGCATTGTTTCATCTTTCCGCATTGTTTCATCTTTCCGCATTGTTTCATCTTTCCGCATTGTTTCATCTTTCCGCATTGTTTCATCTTCATCTTTCCGCATTGTTTCATCTTTCATCTTTCCGCATTGTTTCATCTTTCATCTTTCCGCATTGTTTCATCTTTCATATTTCCGCATTGTTTCATCTTTCATCTTTCCGCATTGTTTCATCTTTCATCTTTCCGCATTGTTTCATCTTTCATCTTTCCGCATTGTTTCATCTTTCATCTTTCCGCATTGTTTCATCTTTCATCTTTCCGCATTGTTTCATCTTTCATCTTTCCGCATTGTTTCATCTTTCATCTTTCCGCATTGTTTCATCTTTCATCTTTCCGCATTGTTTCATCTTTCATCTTTCCGCATTGTTTCATCTTTCATCTTTCCGCATTGTTTCATCTTTCATCTTTCCGCATTGTTTCATCTTTCATCTTTCCGCATTGTTTCATCTTTCATCTTTCCGCATTGTTTCATCTTTCATCTTTCCGCATTGTTTCATCTTTCATCTTTCCGCATTGTTTCATCTTTCATCTTTCCGCATTGTTTCATCTTTCATCTTTCCGCATTGTTTCATCTTTCATCTTTCCGCATTGTTTCATCTTTCATCTTTCCGCATTGTTTCATCTTTCCGCATTGTTTCATCTTTCCGCATTGTTTCATCTTTCATCTTCCGCATTCTTTCATCTTTCATCTTTCCGCATTGTTTCATCTTTCATCTTTCCGCATTGTTTCATCTTTCATCTTTCCGCATTGTTTCATCTTTCATCTTTCCGCATTGTTTCATCTTTCATGTTTCCGCATTGTTTCATCTTTCCGCATTGTTTCATCTTTCCGCATTGTTTCATCTTTCATCTTCCGCATTCTTTCATCTTTCATCTTTCCGCATTGTTTCATCTTTCATCTTTCCGCATTGTTTCATCTTTCATCTTTCCGCATTGTTTCATCTTTCATCTTTCCGCATTGTTTCATCTTTCATCTTCCGCATTCTTTCATCTTTCATCTTTCCGCATTGTTTCATCTTTCATCTTTCCGCATTGTTTCATGTTTCATCTTTCCGCATTGTTTCATCTTTCATCTTTCCGCATTTTTTCATCTTTCATCTTTCCGCATTGTTTCATCTTTCCGCATTGTTTCATCTTTCATCTTTCCGCATTCTTTCATCTTTCATCTTTCCGCATTGTTTCATCTTTCATCTTTCCGCAATATTTCATCTTTCATCTTTCCGCATTGTTTCATCTTTCATCTTTCCGCATTCTTTCATCTTTCATCTTTCCGCATTGTTTCATCTTTCATCTTTCCGCATTGTTTCATCTTTCCGCATTGTTTCATCTTTCATCTTCCGCATTCTTTCATCTTTCATCTTTCCGCATTGTTTCATCTTTCATCTTTCCGCATTCTTTCATCTTTCATCTTTCCGCATTGTTTCATCTTTCATCTTTCCGCATTGTTTCATCTTTCATCTTTCCGCATTGTTTCATCTTTCATCTTTCCGCATTGTTTCATCTTTCATCTTTCCGCATTGTTTCATCTTTCATCTTTCCGCATTGTTTCATCTTTCATCTTTCCGCATTGTTTCATCTTTCATCTTTCCGCATTGTTTCATCTTTCATCTTTCCGCATTGTTTCATCTTTCATCTTTCCGCATTGTTTCATCTTTCATCTTTCCGCATTGTTTCATCTTTCATCTTTCCGCATTGTTTCATCTTTCATCTTTCCGCATTGTTTCATCTTTCATCTTTCCGCATTGTTTCATCTTTCATCTTTCCGCATTGTTTCATCTTTCCGCATTGTTTCATCTTTCCGCATTGTTTCATCTTTCCGCATTGTTTCATCTTTCATCTTCCGCATTCTTTCATCTTTCATCTTTCCGCATTGTTTCATCTTTCATCTTTCCGCATTGTTTCATCTTTCATCTTTCCGCATTGTTTCATCTTTCATCTTTCCGCATTGTTTCATCTTTCATGTTTCCGCATTGTTTCATCTTTCCGCATTGTTTCATCTTTCCGCATTGTTTCATCTTTCATCTTCCGCATTCTTTCATCTTTCATCTTTCCGCATTGTTTCATCTTTCATCTTTCCGCATTGTTTCATCTTTCATCTTTCCGCATTGTTTCATCTTTCATCTTTCCGCATTGTTTCATCTTTCATCTTCCGCATTCTTTCATCTTTCATCTTTCCGCATTGTTTCATCTTTCATCTTTCCGCATTGTTTCATGTTTCATCTTTCCGCATTGTTTCATCTTTCATCTTTCCGCATTTTTTCATCTTTCATCTTTCCGCATTGTTTCATCTTTCCGCATTGTTTCATCTTTCATCTTTCCGCATTCTTTCATCTTTCATCTTTCCGCATTGTTTCATCTTTCATCTTTCCGCAATATTTCATCTTTCATCTTTCCGCATTGTTTCATCTTTCATCTTTCCGCATTCTTTCATCTTTCATCTTTCCGCATTGTTTCATCTTTCATCTTTCCGCATTGTTTCATCTTTCCGCATTGTTTCATCTTTCATCTTCCGCATTCTTTCATCTTTCATCTTTCCGCATTGTTTCATCTTTCATCTTTCCGCATTCTTTCATCTTTCATCTTTCCGCATTGTTTCATCTTTCATCTTTCCGCATTGTTTCATCTTTCATCTTTCCGCATTGTTTCATCTTTCATCTTTCCGCATTCTTTCATCTTTCATCTTTCCGCATTCTTTCATCTTTCATCTTTCCGCATTCTTTCATCTTTCATCTTTCCGCATTGCTTCATCTTTCATCTTTCCGCATTGTTTCATCTTTCATCTTTCCGCATTGTTTCAACTTTCCGCATTGTTTCATCTTTCATCTTCCGCATTCTTTCATCTTTCATCTTTCCGCATTGTTTCATCTTTCATCTTTCCGCATTGTTTCATCTTTCATCTTCCGCATTCTTTCATCTTTCATCTTTCCGCATTGTTTCATCTTTCATCTTTCCGCATTGTTTCATCTTTCATCTTTCCGCATTTTTTCATCTTTCATCTTTCCGCATTGTTTCATCTTTCCGCATTGTTTCATCTTTCATCTTTCCGCATTGTTTCATCTTTCATCTTTCCGCATTGTTTCATGTTTCATCTTTCCGCATTGTTTCATCTTTCATCTTTCCGCATTTTTTCATCTTTCATCTTTCCGCATTGTTTCATCTTTCCGCATTGTTTCATCTTTCATCTTTCCGCATTCTTTCATCTTTCATCTTTCCGCATTGTTTCATCTTTCATCTTTCCGCAATATTTCATCTTTCATCTTTCCGCATTGTTTCATCTTTCATCTTTCCGCATTGTTTCATCTTTCATCTTTCCGCATTGTTTCATCTTTCATCTTTCCGCATTGTTTCATCTTTCATCTTTCCGCATTTTTTCATCTTTCATCTTTCCGCAATGTTTCATCTTTCATCTTTCCGCATTGTTTCATCTTTCATCTTTCCGCATTGTTTCATCTTTCATCTTTCCGCAATGTTTCATCTTTCATCTTTCCGCATTGTTTCATCTTTCATCTTTCCGCATTCTTTCATCTTTCATCTTTCCGCATTGTTTCATCTTTCATCTTTCCGCATTGTTTCATCTTTCATCTTTCCGCATTCTTTCATCTTTCATCTTTCCGCATTGTTTCATCTTTCATATTTCATCTTTCCGCATTGTTTCATCTTTCATCTTCCGCATTCTTTCATCTTTCATCTTTCCGCATTGTTTCATCTTTCATCTTTCCGCATTCTTTCATCTTTCATCTTTCCGCATTGTTTCATCTTTCATCTTTCCGCATTGTTTCATCTTTCATCTTTCCGCATTGTTTCATCTTTCATCTTTCCGCATTGTTTCATCTTTCATCTTTCCGCATTGTTTCATCTTTCATCTTTCCGCATTCTTTCATCTTTCATCTTTCCGCATTGTTTCATCTTTCATATTTCATCTTTCCGCATTGTTTCATCTTTCATCTTTCCGCATTGTTTCATCTTTCATCTTTCCGCATTGTTTCATCTTTCATCTTTCCGCATTGTTTCATCTTTCCGCATTGTTTAATCTTTCCGCATTGTTTCATCTTTCATCTTCCGCATTCTTTCATCTTTCATCTTTCCGCATTGTTTCATCTTTCATCTTTCCGCATTGTTTCATCTTTCATCTTTCCGCATTGTTTCATCTTTCATCTTTCCGCATTCTTTCATCTTTCATCTTTCCGCATTGTTTCATCTTTCATCTTTCCGCATTGTTTCATCTTTCATCTTTCCGCATTCTTTCATCTTTCATCTTTCCGCATTGTTTCATCTTTCATATTTCATCTTTCCGCATTGTTTCATCTTTCATCTTCCGCATTCTTTCATCTTTCATCTTTCCGCATTGTTTCATCTTTCATCTTTCCGCATTCTTTCATCTTTCATCTTTCCGCATTGTTTCATCTTTCATCTTTCCGCATTGTTTCATCTTTCATCTTTCCGCATTGTTTCATCTTTCATCTTTCCGCATTGTTTCATCTTTCATCTTTCCGCATTGTTTCATCTTTCATCTTTCCGCATTCTTTCATCTTTCATCTTTCCGCATTGTTTCATCTTTCATATTTCATCTTTCCGCATTGTTTCATCTTTCATCTTTCCGCATTGTTTCATCTTTCATCTTTCCGCATTGTTTCATCTTTCATCTTTCCGCATTGTTTCATCTTTCATCTTTCCGCATTGTTTCATCTTTCATCTTTCCGCATTGTTTCATCTTTCATCTTTCCGCATTGTTTCATCTTTCATCTTTCCGCATTGTTTCATCTTTCATCTTTCCGCATTGTTTCATCTTTCCGCATTGTTTCATCTTTCCGCATTGTTTCATCTTTCCGCATTGTTTCATCTTTCATCTTCCGCATTCTTTCATCTTTCATCTTTCCGCATTGTTTCATCTTTCATCTTTCCGCATTGTTTCATCTTTCATCTTTCCGCATTGTTTCATCTTTCATCTTTCCGCATTGTTTCATCTTTCATGTTTCCGCATTGTTTCATCTTTCCGCATTGTTTCATCTTTCCGCATTGTTTCATCTTTCATCTTCCGCATTCTTTCATCTTTCATCTTTCCGCATTGTTTCATCTTTCATGTTTCCGCATTGTTTCATCTTTCCGCATTGTTTCATCTTTCCGCATTGTTTCATCTTTCATCTTCCGCATTCTTTCATCTTTCATCTTTCCGCATTGTTTCATCTTTCATCTTTCCGCATTGTTTCATCTTTCATCTTTCCGCATTGTTTCATCTTTCATCTTTCCGCATTGTTTCATCTTTCATCTTCCGCATTCTTTCATCTTTCATCTTTCCGCATTGTTTCATCTTTCATCTTTCCGCATTGTTTCATGTTTCATCTTTCCGCATTGTTTCATCTTTCATCTTTCCGCATTTTTTCATCTTTCATCTTTCCGCATTGTTTCATCTTTCCGCATTGTTTCATCTTTCATCTTTCCGCATTCTTTCATCTTTCATCTTTCCGCATTGTTTCATCTTTCATCTTTCCGCAATATTTCATCTTTCATCTTTCCGCATTGTTTCATCTTTCATCTTTCCGCATTCTTTCATCTTTCATCTTTCCGCATTGTTTCATCTTTCATCTTTCCGCATTGTTTCATCTTTCCGCATTGTTTCATCTTTCATCTTCCGCATTCTTTCATCTTTCATCTTTCCGCATTGTTTCATCTTTCATCTTTCCGCATTCTTTCATCTTTCATCTTTCCGCATTGTTTCATCTTTCATCTTTCCGCATTGTTTCATCTTTCATCTTTCCGCATTGTTTCATCTTTCATCTTTCCGCATTGTTTCATCTTTCATCTTTCCGCATTGTTTCATCTTTCATCTTTCCGCATTGTTTCATCTTTCATCTTTCCGCATTGTTTCATCTTTCATCTTTCCGCATTGTTTCATCTTTCATCTTTCCGCATTGTTTCATCTTTCATCTTTCCGCATTGTTTCATCTTTCATCTTTCCGCATTGTTTCATCTTTCATCTTTCCGCATTGTTTCATCTTTCATCTTTCCGCATTGTTTCATCTTTCATCTTTCCGCATTGTTTCATCTTTCCGCATTGTTTCATCTTTCCGCATTGTTTCATCTTTCCGCATTGTTTCATCTTTCATCTTCCGCATTCTTTCATCTTTCATCTTTCCGCATTGTTTCATCTTTCATCTTTCCGCATTGTTTCATCTTTCATCTTTCCGCATTGTTTCATCTTTCATCTTTCCGCATTGTTTCATGTTTCATGTTTCCGCATTGTTTCATCTTTCCGCATTGTTTCATCTTTCCGCATTGTTTCATCTTTCATCTTCCGCATTCTTTCATCTTTCATCTTTCCGCATTGTTTCATCTTTCATCTTTCCGCATTGTTTCATCTTTCATCTTTCCGCATTGTTTCATCTTTCATCTTTCCGCATTGTTTCATCTTTCATCTTCCGCATTCTTTCATCTTTCATCTTTCCGCATTGTTTCATCTTTCATCTTTCCGCATTGTTTCATGTTTCATCTTTCCGCATTGTTTCATCTTTCATCTTTCCGCATTTTTTCATCTTTCATCTTTCCGCATTGTTTCATCTTTCCGCATTGTTTCATCTTTCATCTTTCCGCATTCTTTCATCTTTCATCTTTCCGCATTGTTTCATCTTTCATCTTTCCGCAATATTTCATCTTTCATCTTTCCGCATTGTTTCATCTTTCATCTTTCCGCATTCTTTCATCTTTCATCTTTCCGCATTGTTTCATCTTTCATCTTTCCGCATTGTTTCATCTTTCCGCATTGTTTCATCTTTCATCTTCCGCATTCTTTCATCTTT
Source organism: Gastracanthus pulcherrimus (assembly GCA_949152435.1). Lineage (NCBI taxonomy): Eukaryota > Metazoa > Arthropoda > Insecta > Hymenoptera > Pteromalidae > Gastracanthus > Gastracanthus pulcherrimus. Next base: position 1,218,104 of record CASCKD010000099.1, on the reverse strand, counting down.
CATCTTTCCGCATTGTTTCATCTTTCATCTTTCCGCATTCTTTCATCTTTCATCTTTCCGCATTGTTTCATCTTTCATCTTTCCGCATTGTTTCATCTTTCATCTTTCCGCATTGTTTCATCTTTCATCTTTCCGCATTCTTTCATCTTTCATCTTTCCGCATTCTTTCATCTTTCATCTTTCCGCATTCTTTCATCTTTCATCTTTCCGCATTGCTTCATCTTTCATCTTTCCGCATTGTTTCATCTTTCATCTTTCCGCATTGTTTCAACTTTCCGCATTGTTTCATCTTTCATCTTCCGCATTCTTTCATCTTTCATCTTTCCGCATTGTTTCATCTTTCATCTTTCCGCATTGTTTCATCTTTCATCTTCCGCATTCTTTCATCTTTCATCTTTCCGCATTGTTTCATCTTTCATCTTTCCGCATTCTTTCATCTTTCCGCATTGTTTCATCTTTCCGCATTGTTTCATCTTTCCGCATTGTTTCATCTTTCCGCATTGTTTCATCTTTCCGCATTGTTTCATCTTTCCGCATTGTTTCATCTTTCCGCATTGTTTCATCTTTCCGCATTGTTTCATCTTTCCGCATTGTTTCATCTTTCCGCATTGTTTCATCTTTCCGCATTGTTTCATCTTTCCGCATTGTTTCATCTTTCCGCATTGTTTCATCTTTCCGCATTGTTTCATCTTTCCGCATTGTTTCATCTTTCCGCATTGTTTCATCTTTCCGCATTGTTTCATCTTTCCGCATTGTTTCATCTTTCCGCATTGTTTCATCTTTCCGCATTGTTTCATCTTTCCGCATTGTTTCATCTTTCCGCATTGTTTCATCTTTCCGCATTGTTTCATCTTCATCTTTCCGCATTGTTTCATCTTTCATCTTTCCGCATTGTTTCATCTTTCATCTTTCCGCATTGTTTCATCTTTCATATTTCCGCATTGTTTCATCTTTCATCTTTCCGCATTGTTTCATCTTTCATCTTTCCGCATTGTTTCATCTTTCATCTTTCCGCATTGTTTCATCTTTCATCTTTCCGCATTGTTTCATCTTTCATCTTTCCGCATTGTTTCATCTTTCATCTTTCCGCATTGTTTCATCTTTCATCTTTCCGCATTGTTTCATCTTTCATCTTTCCGCATTGTTTCATCTTTCATCTTTCCGCATTGTTTCATCTTTCATCTTTCCGCATTGTTTCATCTTTCATCTTTCCGCATTGTTTCATCTTTCATCTTTCCGCATTGTTTCATCTTTCATCTTTCCGCATTGTTTCATCTTTCATCTTTCCGCATTGTTTCATCTTTCATCTTTCCGCATTGTTTCATCTTTCATCTTTCCGCATTGTTTCATCTTTCATCTTTCCGCATTGTTTCATCTTTCCGCATTGTTTCATCTTTCATCTTCCGCATTCTTTCATCTTTCATCTTTCCGCATTGTTTCATCTTTCATCTTTCCGCATTGTTTCATCTTTCATCTTTCCGCATTGTTTCATCTTTCATCTTTCCGCATTGTTTCATCTTTCATGTTTCCGCATTGTTTCATCTTTCCGCATTGTTTCATCTTTCCGCATTGTTTCATCTTTCCGCATTGTTTCATCTTTCATCTTCCGCATTCTTTCATCTTTCATCTTTCCGCATTGTTTCATCTTTCATCTTTCCGCATTGTTTCATCTTTCATCTTTCCGCATTGTTTCATCTTTCATCTTTCCGCAATTTTTCATCTTTCGTCTTTCCGCATTGTTTCATCTTTCCGCATTGTTTCATCTTTCATCTTTCCGCATTCTTTCATCTTTCATCTTTCCGCATTGTTTCATCTTTCATCTTTCCGCAATGTTTCATCTTTCATCTTTCCGCATTGTTTCATCTTTCATCTTTCCGCATTCTTTCATCTTTCATCTTTCCGCATTGTTTCATCTTTCATCTTTCCGCATTGTTTCATCTTTCCGCATTGTTTCATCTTTCATCTTCCGTATTCTTTCATCTTTCATCTTTCCGCATTGTTTCATCTTTCATCTTTCCGCATTTTTTCATCTTTCATCTTTCCGCATTGTTTCATCTTTCATCTTTCCGCATTGTTTCATCTTTCCGCATTGTTTAATCTTTCCGCATTGTTTCATCTTTCATCTTCCGCATTCTTTCATCTTTCATCTTTCCGCATTGTTTCATCTTTCATCTTTCCGCATTGTTTCATCTTTCATCTTTCCGCATTGTTTCATCTTTCATCTTTCCGCATTCTTTCATCTTTCATCTTTCCGCATTGTTTCATCTTTCATCTTTCCGCATTGTTTCATCTTTCATCTTTCCGCATTCTTTCATCTTTCATCTTTCCGCATTGTTTCATCTTTCATATTTCATCTTTCCGCATTGTTTCATCTTTCATCTTCCGCATTCTTTCATCTTTCATCTTTCCGCATTGTTTCATCTTTCATCTTTCCGCATTCTTTCATCTTTCATCTTTCCGCATTGTTTCATCTTTCATCTTTCCGCATTGTTTCATCTTTCATCTTTCCGCATTGTTTCATCTTTCATCTTTCCGCATTGTTTCATCTTTCATCTTTCCGCATTGTTTCATCTTTCATCTTTCCGCATTCTTTCATCTTTCATCTTTCCGCATTGTTTCATCTTTCATATTTCATCTTTCCGCATTGTTTCATCTTTCATCTTCCGCATTCTTTCATCTTTCATCTTTCCGCATTGTTTCATCTTTCATCTTTCCGCAATGTTTCATCTTTCATCTTTCCGCATTCTTTCATCTTTCATCTTTCCGCATTCTTTCATCTTTCATCTTTCCGCATTGTTTCATCTTTCATCTTCCGAATTCTTTCATCTTTCATCTTTCCGCATTGTTTCATCTTTCATCTTTCCGCATTGTTTCATCTTTCATCTTTCCGCATTGTTTCATCTTTCATCTTTCCGCATTGTTTCATCTTTCATCTTCCGCATTCTTTCATCTTTCATCTTTCCGCATTTTTTCATCTTTCATCTTTCCGCATTGTTTCATCTTTCCGCATTGTTTCATCTTTCCGCATTGTTTCATCTTTACGCATTGTTTCATCTTTCCGCATTGTTTCATCTTTCCGCATTGTTTCATCTTTCCGCATTGTTTCATCTTTCCGCATTGTTTCATCTTTCCGCATTGTTTCATCTTTCCGCATTGTTTCATCTTTCCGCATTGTTTCATCTTTCCGCATTGTTTCATCTTTCCGCATTGTTTCATCTTTCCGCATTGTTTCATCTTTCATCTTTCCGCATTGTTTCATCTTTCATCTTTCCGCATTGTTTCATCTTTCATCTTTCCGCATTGTTTCATCTTTCATCTTTCCGCATTGTTTCATCTTTCATCTTTCCGCATTGTTTCATCTTTCATCTTTCCGCATTGTTTCATCTTTCATCTTTCCGCATTGTTTCATCTTTCATCTTTCCGCATTGTTTCATCTTTCATCTTTCCGCATTGTTTCATCTTTCATCTTTCCGCATTTTTTCATCTTTCATCTTTCCGCATTGTTTCATCTTTCCGCATTGTTTCATCTTTCATCTTTCCGCATTCTTTCATCTTTCATCTTTCCGCATTGTTTCATCTTTCATCTTTCCGCAATGTTTCATCTTTCATCTTTCCGCATTGTTTCATCTTTCATCTTTCCGCATTCTTTCATCTTTCCGCATTCTTTCATCTTTCATCTTTCCGCATTGTTTCATCTTTCATCTTTCCGCATTGTTTCATCTTTCCGCATTGTTTCATCTTTCATCTTCCGCATTCTTTCATCTTTCATCTTTCCGCATTGTTTCATCTTTCATCTTTCCGCATTTTTTCATCTTTCATCTTTCCGCATTGTTTCATCTTTCATCTTTCCGCATTGTTTCATCTTTCATCTTTCCGCATTGTTTCATCTTTCATCTTTCCGCATTGTTTCATCTTTCATCTTTCCGCATTCTTTCATCTTTCATCTTTCCGCATTGTTTCATCTTTCATCTTTCCGCATTGTTTCATCTTTCATCTTCCGCATTCTTTCATCTTTCATCTTTCCGCATTCTTTCATCTTTCATCTTTCCGCATTCTTTCATCTTTCATCTTTCCGCATTCTTTCATCTTTCATCTTTCCGCATTCTTTCATCTTTCATCTTTCCGCATTGTTTCATCTTTCATCTTTCCGCATTGTTTCATCTTTCATCTTTCCGCATTGTTTCATCTTTCCGCATTGTTTCATCTTTCCGCATTGTTTCATCTTTCATCTTCCGCATTGTTTCATCTTTCATCTTCCGCATTCTTTCATCTTTCATCTTTCCGCATTGTTTCATCTTTCATCTTTCCGCATTCTTTCATCTTTCATCTTTCCGCATTTTTTCATCTTTCATCTTTCCGCATTGTTTCATCTTTCCGCATTGTTTCATCTTTCCGCATTGTTTCATCTTTCCGCATTGTTTCATCTTTCCGCATTGTTTCATCTTTCCGCATTGTTTCATCTTTCCGCATTGTTTCATCTTTCCGCATTGTTTCATCTTTCCGCATTGTTTCATCTTTCCGCATTGTTTCATCTTTCCGCATTGTTTCATCTTTCCGCATTGTTTCATCTTTCATCTTTCCGCATTGTTTCATCTTTCATCTTTCCGCATTGTTTCATCTTTCATCTTTCCGCATTGTTTCATCTTTCATCTTTCCGCATTGTTTCATCTTTCCGCATTGTTTCATCTTTCCGCATTGTTTCATCTTTCCGCATTGTTTCATCTTTCCGCATTGTTTCATTTTTCCGCATTGTTTCATCTTTCCGCATTGTTTCATCTTTCCGCATTGTTTCATCTTTCCGCATTGTTTCATCTTTCCGCATTGTTTCATCTTTCCGCATTGTTTCATCTTTCCGCATTGTTTCATCTTTCATCTTTCCGCATTGTTTCATCTTTCATCTTTCCGCATTCTTTCATCTTTCATCTTTCCGCATTGTTTCATCTTTCATCTTTCCGCATTGTTTCATCTTTCATCTTTCCGCATTGTTTCATCTTTCCGCATTGTTTCATCTTTCATCTTCCGCATTGTTTCATCTTTCATCTTCCGCATTCTTTCATCTTTCATCTTTCCGCATTGTTTCATCTTTCATCTTTCCGCATTCTTTCATCTTTCATCTTTCCGCATTTTTTCATCTTTCATCTTTCCGCATTCTTTCATCTTTCATCTTTCCGCATTTTTTCATCTTTCCGCATTGTTTCATCTTTCCGCATTGTTTCATCTTTCCGCATTGTTTCATCTTTCCGCATTGTTTCATCTTTCCGCATTGTTTCATCTTTCCGCATTGTTTCATCTTTCCGCATTGTTTCATCTTTCCGCTTTGTTTCATCTTTCCGCATTGTTTCATCTTTCCGCATTGTTTCATCTTTCCGCATTGTTTCATCTTTCCGCATTGTTTCATCTTTCCGCATTGTTTCATCTTTCCGCATTGTTTCATCTTTCCGCATTGTTTCATCTTTCCGCATTGTTTCATCTTTCCGCATTGTTTCATCTTTCCGCATTGTTTCATCTTTCATCTTTCCGCATTGTTTCATTTTCATCTTTCCGCATTGTTTCATCTTTCATCTTTCCGCATTGTTTCATCTTTCATCTTTCCGCATTGTTTCATCTTTCATCTTTCCGCATTGTTTCATCTTTCATCTTTCCGCATTGTTTCATCTTTCATCTTTACGCATTGTTTCATCTTTCATCTTTCCGCATTGTTTCATCTTTCATCTTTCCGCATTGTTTCATCTTTCCGCATTGTTTCATCTTTCCGCATTGTTTCATCTTTCCGCATTGTTTCATCTTTCCGCATTGTTTCATCTTTACGCATTGTTTCATCTTTCCGCATTGTTTCATCTTTCCGCATTGTTTCATCTTTCCGCATTGTTTCATCTTTCCGCATTGTTTCATCTTTCCGCATTGTTTCATCTTTCCGCATTGTTTCATCTTTCCGCATTGTTTCATCTTTCCGCATTGTTTCATCTTTCCGCATTGTTTCATCTTTCATCTTTCCGCATTGTTTCATCTTTCATCTTTCCGCATTGTTTCATCTTTCATCTTTCCGCATTGTTTCATCTTTCATCTTTCCGCATTGTTTCATCTTTCATCTTTCCGCATTGTTTCATCTTTCATCTTTCCGCATTGTTTCATCTTTCATCTTTCCGCATTGTTTCATCTTTCATCTTTCCGCATTGTTTCATCTTTCATCTTTCCGCATTGTTTCATCTTTCATCTTTCCGCATTGTTTCATCTTTCATCTTCCGCATTCTTTCATCTTTCATCTTTCCGCATTGTTTCATCTTTCATCTTTCCGCATTGTTTCATGTTTCATCTTTCCGCATTGTTTCATCTTTCATCTTTCCGCATTTTTTCATCTTTCATCTTTCCGCATTGTTTCATCTTTCCGCATTGTTTCATCTTTCATCTTTCCGCATTCTTTCATCTTTCATCTTTCCGCATTGTTTCATCTTTCATCTTTCCGCAATATTTCATCTTTCATCTTTCCGCATTGTTTCATCTTTCATCTTTCCGCATTCTTTCATCTTTCATCTTTCCGCATTGTTTCATCTTTCATCTTTCCGCATTGTTTCATCTTTCCGCATTGTTTCATCTTTCATCTTCCGCATTCTTTCATCTTTCATCTTTCCGCATTGTTTCATCTTTCATCTTTCCGCATTCTTTCATCTTTCATCTTTCCGCATTGTTTCATCTTTCATCTTTCCGCATTGTTTCATCTTTCATCTTTCCGCATTGTTTCATCTTTCATCTTTCCGCATTCTTTCATCTTTCATCTTTCCGCACTGTTTCATCTTTCATCTTTCATCTTTCCGCATTGTTTCATCTTTCATCTTCCGCATTCTTTCATCTTTCATCTTTCCGCATTGTTTCATCTTTCATCTTTCCGCATTCTTTCATCGTTCATCTTTCCGCATTGTTTCATCTTTCATCTTTCCGCATTCTTTCATCTTTCATCTTTCCGCATTGTTTCATCTTTCATCTTTCCGCATTGTTTCATCTTTCCGCATTGTTTTATCTTTCATCTTTCCGCATTTTTTCATCTTTCATCTTTCCGCATTGTTTCATCTTTCATCTTCCGGCATTCTTTCATCTTTCATCTTTCCGCATTGTTTCATCTTTCATCTTTCCGCATTGTTTCATCTTTCATCTTTCCGCATTGTTTCATCTTTCATCTTTCCGCATTTTTTCATCTTTCATCTTTCCGCATTGTTTCATCTTTCATCTTTCCGCATTGTTTCATCTTTCATCTTTCCGCATTGTTTCATCTTTCATCTTTCCGCATTCTTTCATCTTTCATCTTTCCGCATTCTTTCATCTTTCATCTTTCCGCATTCTTTCATCTTTCATCTTTCCGCATTGCTTCATCTTTCATCTTTCCGCATTCTTTCATCTTTCATCTTTCCGCATTGTTTCAACTTTCCGCATTGTTTCATCTTTCATCTTCCGCATTCTTTCATCTTTCATCTTTCCGCATTGTTTCATCTTTCATCTTTCCGCATTGTTTCATCTTTCATCTTCCGCATTCTTTCATCTTTCATCTTTCCGCATTGTTTCATCTTTCATCTTTCCGCATTCTTTCATCTTTCCGCATTGTTTCATCTTTCCGCATTGTTTCATCTTTCCGCATTGTTTCATCTTTCCGCATTGTTTCATCTTTCCGCATTGTTTCATCTTTCCGCATTGTTTCATCTTTCCGCATTGTTTCATCTTTCCGCATTGTTTCATCTTTCCGCATTGTTTCATCTTTCCGCATTGTTTCATCTTTCCGCATTGTTTCATCTTTCCGCATTGTTTCATCTTTCCGCATTGTTTCATCTTTCCGCATTGTTTCATCTTTCCGCATTGTTTCATCTTTCCGCATTGTTTCATCTTTCCGCATTGTTTCATCTTTCCGCATTGTTTCATCTTTCCGCATTGTTTCATCTTTCCGCATTGTTTCATCTTTCCGCATTGTTTCATCTTTCCGCATTGTTTCATCTTTCCGCATTGTTTCATCTTTCCGCATTGTTTCATCTTCCCGCATTGTTTCATCTTTCCGCATTGTTTCATCTTTCCGCATTGTTTCATCTTTCCGCATTGTTTCATCTTCATCTTTCCGCATTGTTTCATCTTTCATCTTTCCGCATTGTTTCATCTTTCATCTTTCCGCATTGTTTCATCTTTCATATTTCCGCATTGTTTCATCTTTCATCTTTCCGCATTGTTTCATCTTTCATCTTTCCGCATTGTTTCATCTTTCATCTTTCCGCATTGTTTCATCTTTCATCTTTCCGCATTGTTTCATCTTTCATCTTTCCGCATTGTTTCATCTTTCATCTTTCCGCATTGTTTCATCTTTCATCTTTCCGCATTGTTTCATCTTTCATCTTTCCGCATTGTTTCATCTTTCATCTTTCCGCATTGTTTCATCTTTCATCTTTCCGCATTGTTTCATCTTTCATCTTTCCGCATTGTTTCATCTTTCATCTTTCCGCATTGTTTCATCTTTCATCTTTCCGCATTGTTTCATCTTTCATCTTTCCGCATTGTTTCATCTTTCATCTTTCCGCATTGTTTCATCTTTCATCTTTCCGCATTGTTTCATCTTTCATCTTTCCGCATTGTTTCATCTTTCATCTTTCCGCATTGTTTCATCTTTCCGCATTGTTTCATCTTTCCGCATTGTTTCATCTTTCATCTTCCGCATTCTTTCATCTTTCATCTTTCCGCATTGTTTCATCTTTCATCTTTCCGCATTGTTTCATCTTTCATCTTTCCGCATTGTTTCATCTTTCATCTTTCCGCATTGTTTCATCTTTCATGTTTCCGCATTGTTTCATCTTTCCGCATTGTTTCATCTTTCCGCATTGTTTCATCTTTCATCTTCCGCATTCTTTCATCTTTCATCTTTCCGCATTGTTTCATCTTTCATCTTTCCGCATTGTTTCATCTTTCATCTTTCCGCATTGTTTCATCTTTCATCTTTCCGCATTGTTTCATCTTTCATCTTCCGCATTCTTTCATCTTTCATCTTTCCGCATTGTTTCATCTTTCATCTTTCCGCATTGTTTCATGTTTCATCTTTCCGCATTGTTTCATCTTTCATCTTTCCGCATTTTTTCATCTTTCATCTTTCCGCATTGTTTCATCTTTCCGCATTGTTTCATCTTTCATCTTTCCGCATTCTTTCATCTTTCATCTTTCCGCATTGTTTCATCTTTCATCTTTCCGCAATATTTCATCTTTCATCTTTCCGCATTGTTTCATCTTTCATCTTTCCGCATTCTTTCATCTTTCATCTTTCCGCATTGTTTCATCTTTCATCTTTCCGCATTGTTTCATCTTTCCGCATTGTTTCATCTTTCATCTTCCGCATTCTTTCATCTTTCATCTTTCCGCATTGTTTCATCTTTCATCTTTCCGCATTCTTTCATCTTTCATCTTTCCGCATTGTTTCATCTTTCATCTTTCCGCATTGTTTCATCTTTCATCTTTCCGCATTGTTTCATCTTTCATCTTTCCGCATTCTTTCATCTTTCATCTTTCCGCATTGTTTCATCTTTCATCTTTCATCTTTCCGCATTGTTTCATCTTTCATCTTCCGCATTCTTTCATCTTTCATCTTTCCGCATTGTTTCATCTTTCATCTTTCCGCATTCTTTCATCGTTCATCTTTCCGCATTGTTTCATCTTTCATCTTTCCGCATTCTTTCATCTTTCATCTTTCCGCATTGTTTCATCTTTCATCTTTCCGCATTGTTTCATCTTTCCGCATTGTTTTATCTTTCATCTTTCCGCATTTTTTCATCTTTCATCTTTCCGCATTGTTTCATCTTTCATCTTCCGGCATTCTTTCATCTTTCATCTTTCCGCATTGTTTCATCTTTCATCTTTCCGCATTGTTTCATCTTTCATCTTTCCGCATTGTTTCATCTTTCCGCATTGTTTCATCTTTCATCTTTCCGCATTTTTTCATCTTTCATCTTTCCGCATTGTTTCATCTTTCATCTTTCCGCATTGTTTCATCTTTCATCTTTCCGCATTGTTTCATCTTTCATCTTTCCGCATTCTTTCATCTTTCATCTTTCCGCATTCTTTCATCTTTCATCTTTCCGCATTCTTTCATCTTTCATCTTTCCGCATTGCTTCATCTTTCATCTTTCCGCATTGTTTCATCTTTCATCTTTCCGCATTGTTTCAACTTTCCGCATTGTTTCATCTTTCATCTTCCGCATTCTTTCATCTTTCATCTTTCCGCATTGTTTCATCTTTCATCTTTCCGCATTGTTTCATCTTTCATCTTCCGCATTCTTTCATCTTTCATCTTTCCGCATTGTTTCATCTTTCATCTTTCCGCATTCTTTCATCTTTCCGCATTGTTTCATCTTTCCGCATTGTTTCATCTTTCCGCATTGTTTCATCTTTCCGCATTGTTTCATCTTTCCGCATTGTTTCATCTTTCCGCATTGTTTCATCTTTCCGCATTGTTTCATCTTTCCGCATTGTTTCATCTTTCCGCATTGTTTCATCTTTCCGCATTGTTTCATCTTTCCGCATTGTTTCATCTTTCCGCATTGTTTCATCTTTCCGCATTGTTTCATCTTTCCGCATTGTTTCATCTTTCCGCATTGTTTCATCTTTCCGCATTGTTTCATCTTTCCGCATTGTTTCATCTTTCCGCATTGTTTCATCTTTCCGCATTGTTTCATCTTTCCGCATTGTTTCATCTTTCCGCATTGTTTCATCTTTCCGCATTGTTTCATCTTTCCGCATTGTTTCATCTTTCCGCATTGTTTCATCTTCATCTTTCCGCATTGTTTCATCTTTCATCTTTCCGCATTGTTTCATCTTTCATCTTTCCGCATTGTTTCATCTTTCATATTTCCGCATTGTTTCATCTTTCATCTTTCCGCATTGTTTCATCTTTCATCTGTCCGCATTGTTTCATCTTTCATCTTTCCGCATTGTTTCATCTTTCATCTTTCCGCATTGTTTCATCTTTCATCTTTCCGCATTGTTTCATCTTTCATCTTTCCGCATTGTTTCATCTTTCATCTTTCCGCATTGTTTCATCTTTCATCTTTCCGCATTGTTTCATCTTTCATCTTTCCGCATTGTTTCATCTTTCATCTTTCCGCATTGTTTCATCTTTCATCTTTCCGCATTGTTTCATCTTTCATCTTTCCGCATTGTTTCATCTTTCATCTTTCCGCATTGTTTCATCTTTCATCTTTCCGCATTGTTTCATCTTTCATCTTTCCGCATTGTTTCATCTTTCATCTTTCCGCATTGTTTCATCTTTCATCTTTCCGCATTGTTTCATCTTTCATCTTTCCGCATTGTTTCATCTTTCATCTTTCCGCATTGTTTCATCTTTCCGCATTGTTTCATCTTTCCGCATTGTTTCATCTTTCATCTTCCGCATTCTTTCATCTTTCATCTTTCCGCATTGTTTCATCTTTCATCTTTCCGCATTGTTTCATCTTTCATCTTTCCGCATTGTTTCATCTTTCATCTTTCCGCATTGTTTCATCTTTCATGTTTCCGCATTGTTTCATCTTTCCGCATTGTTTCATCTTTCCGCATTGTTTCATCTTTCATCTTCCGCATTCTTTCATCTTTCATCTTTCCGCATTGTTTCATCTTTCATCTTTCCGCATTGTTTCATCTTTCATCTTTCCGCATTGTTTCATCTTTCATCTTTCCGCAATTTTTCATCTTTCGTCTTTCCGCATTGTTTCATCTTTCCGCATTGTTTCATCTTTCATCTTTCCGCATTCTTTCATCTTTCATCTTTCCGCATTGTTTCATCTTTCATCTTTCCGCAATGTTTCATCTTTCATCTTTCCGCATTGTTTCATCTTTCATCTTTCCGCATTCTTTCATCTTTCATCTTTCCGCATTGTTTCATCTTTCATCTTTCCGCATTGTTTCATCTTTCCGCATTGTTTCATCTTTCATCTTCCGTATTCTTTCATCTTTCATCTTTCCGCATTGTTTCATCTTTCATCTTTCCGCATTTTTTCATCTTTCATCTTTCCGCATTGTTTCATCTTTCATCTTTCCGCATTGTTTCATCTTTCCGCATTGTTTAATCTTTCCGCATTGTTTCATCTTTCATCTTCCGCATTCTTTCATCTTTCATCTTTCCGCATTGTTTCATCTTTCATCTTTCCGCATTGTTTCATCTTTCATCTTTCCGCATTGTTTCATATTTCATCTTTCCGCATTCTTTCATCTTTCATCTTTCCGCATTGTTTCATCTTTCATCTTTCCGCATTGTTTCATCTTTCATCTTTCCGCATTCTTTCATCTTTCATCTTTCCGCATTGTTTCATCTTTCATATTTCATCTTTCCGCATTGTTTCATCTTTCATCTTCCGCATTCTTTCATCTTTCATCTTTCCGCATTGTTTCATCTTTCATCTTTCCGCATTCTTTCATCTTTCATCTTTCCGCATTGTTTCATCTTTCATCTTTCCGCATTGTTTCATCTTTCATCTTTCCGCATTGTTTCATCTTTCATCTTTCCGCATTGTTTCATCTTTCATCTTTCCGCATTGTTTCATCTTTCATCTTTCCGCATTCTTTCATCTTTCATCTTTCCGCATTGTTTCATCTTTCATATTTCATCTTTCCGCATTGTTTCATCTTTCATCTTCCGCATTCTTTCATCTTTCATCTTTCCGCATTGTTTCATCTTTCATCTTTCCGCAATGTTTCATCTTTCATCTTTCCGCATTCTTTCATCTTTCATCTTTCCGCATTCTTTCATCTTTCATCTTTCCGCATTGTTTCATCTTTCATCTTCCGAATTCTTTCATCTTTCATCTTTCCGCATTGTTTCATCTTTCATCTTTCCGCATTGTTTCATCTTTCATCTTTCCGCATTGTTTCATCTTTCATCTTTCCGCATTGTTTCATCTTTCATCTTCCGCATTCTTTCATCTTTCATCTTTCCGCATTGTTTCATCTTTCATCTTTCATCTTTCATCTTTCCGCATTCTTTCATCTTTCATCTTTCCGCATTCTTTCATCTTTCATCTTTCCGCATTGTTTCATCTTTCATCTTCCGCATTCTTTCATCTTTCATCTTTCCGCATTGTTTCATCTTTCATCTTTCCGCATTGTTTCATCTTTCATCTTTCCGCATTGTTTCATCTTTCATCTTTCCGCATTGTTTCATCTTTTATCTTTCCGCATTGTTTCATCTTTCATCTTTCCGCATTGTTTCATCTTTCATCTTTCCGCATTGTTTCATCTTTCATCTTTCAGCAATGTTTCATCTTTCATCTTTCCGCATTGTTTCATCTTTCATCTTTCCGCATTGTTTCATCTTTCATCTTTCCGCATTGTTTCATCTTTCATCTTTCCGCATTGTTTCATCTTTCATCTTTCCGCATTGTTTCATCTTTCATCTTTCCGCATTGTTTCATCTTTCATCTTTCCGCATTGTTTCATCTTTCATCTTTCCGCATTGTTTCATCTTTCATCTTTCCGCATTGTTTCATCTTTCCGCATTGTTTCATCTTTCCGCATTGTTTCATCTTTCCGCATTGTTTCATCTTTCCGCATTGTTTCATCTTTCCGCATTGTTTAATCTTTCTGCATTGTTTCATCTTTCATCTTCCGCATTCTTTCATCTTTCATCTTTCCGCATTGTTTCATCTTTCATCATTCCGCATTGTTTCATCTTTCATCTTTCCGCATTGTTTCATCTTTCCGCATTGTTTCATCTTTCCGCATTGTTTCATCTTTCCGCATTGTTTCATCTTTCCGCATTGTTTCATCTTTCCGCATTGTTTCATCTTTCCGCATTGTTTCATCTTTCCGCATTGTTTCATCTTCCCGCATTGTTTCATCTTTCCGCATTGTTTCATCTTTCCGCATTGTTTCATCTTTCATCTTTCCGCATTCTTTCATCTTTCATCTTTCCGCATTGTTTCATCTTTCATATTTCATCTTTCCGCATTGTTTCATCTTTCATCTTCCGCATTCTTTCATCTTTCATCTTTCCGCATTGTTTCATCTTTCATCTTTCCGCATTCTTTCATCTTTCATCTTTCCGCATTGTTTCATCTTTCATCTTTCCGCATTGTTTCATCTTTCATCTTTCCGCATTGTTTCATCTTTCATCTTTCCGCATTGTTTCATCTTTCATCTTTCCGCATTGTTTCATCTTTCATCTTTCCGCATTCTTTCATCTTTCATCTTTCCGCATTGTTTCATCTTTCCGCATTGTTTCATCTTTCATCTTCCGCATTCTTTCATCTTTCATCTTTCCGCATTGTTTCATCTTTCATCTTTCCGCAATGTTTCATCTTTCATCTTTCCGCATTCTTTCATCTTTCATCTTTCCGCATTCTTTCATCTTTCATCTTTCCGCATTGTTTCATCTTTCATCTTCCGAATTCTTTCATCTTTCATCTTTCCGCATTGTTTCATCTTTCATCTTTCCGCATTGTTTCATCTTTCATCTTTCCGCATTGTTTCATCTTTCATCTTTCCGCATTGTTTCATCTTTCATCTTCCGCATTCTTTCATCTTTCATCTTTCCGCATTGTTTCATCTTTCATCTTTCATCTTTCATCTTTCCGCATTCTTTCATCTTTCATCTTTCCGCATTCTTTCATCTTTCATCTTTCCGCATTGTTTCATCTTTCATCTTCCGCATTCTTTCATCTTTCATCTTTCCGCATTGTTTCATCTTTCATCTTTCCGCATTGTTTCATCTTTCATCTTTCCGCATTGTTTCATCTTTCATCTTTCCGCATTGTTTCATCTTTTATCTTTCCGCATTGTTTCATCTTTCATCTTTCCGCATTGTTTCATCTTTCATCTTTCCGCATTGTTTCATCTTTCATCTTTCAGCAATGTTTCATCTTTCATCTTTCCGCATTGTTTCATCTTTCATCTTTCCGCATTGTTTCATCTTTCATCTTTCCGCATTGTTTCATCTTTCATCTTTCCGCATTGTTTCATCTTTCATCTTTCCGCATTGTTTCATCTTTCATCTTTCCGCATTGTTTCATCTTTCATCTTTCCGCATTGTTTCATCTTTCATCTTTCCGCATTGTTTCATCTTTCCGCATTGTTTCATCTTTCCGCATTGTTTCATCTTTCCGCATTGTTTCATCTTTCCGCATTGTTTCATCTTTCCGCATTGTTTAATCTTTCTGCATTGTTTCATCTTTCATCTTCCGCATTCTTTCATCTTTCATCTTTCCGCATTGTTTCATCTTTCATCATTCCGCATTGTTTCATCTTTCATCTTTCCGCATTGTTTCATCTTTCCGCATTGTTTCATCTTTCCGCATTGTTTCATCTTTCCGCATTGTTTCATCTTTCCGCATTGTTTCATCTTTCCGCATTGTTTCATCTTTCCGCATTGTTTCATCTTTCCGCATTGTTTCATCTTTCCGCATTGTTTCATCTTCCCGCATTGTTTCATCTTTCCGCATTGTTTCATCTTTCCGCATTGTTTCATCTTTCCGCATTGTTTCATCTTTCCGCATTGTTTCATCTTTCCGCATTGTTTCATCTTTCCGCATTGTTTCATCTTTCCGCATTGTTTCATCTTTCCGCATTGTTTCATCTTTCATCTTTCCGCATCGTTTCATCTTTCATCTTTCCGCATTGTTTCATCTTTCATCTTTCCGCATTGTTTCATCTTTCATCTTTCCGCATTGTTTCATCTTTCATCTTTCCGCATTTTTTCATCTTTCATCTTTCCGCATTGTTTCATCTTTCCGCATTGTTTCATCTTTCATCTTTCCGCATTCTTTCATCTTTCATCTTTCCGCATTGTTTCATCTTTCATCTTTCCGCAATGTTTCATCTTTCATCTTTCCGCATTGTTTCATCTTTCATCTTTCCGCATTCTTTCATCTTTCCGCATTCTTTCATCTTTCATCTTTCCGCATTGTTTCATCTTTCATCTTTCCGCATTGTTTCATCTTTCCGCATTGTTTCATCTTTCATCTTCCGCATTCTTTCATCTTTCATCTTTCCGCATTGTTTCATCTTTCATCTTTCCGCATTTTTTCATCTTTCATCTTTCCGCATTGTTTCATCTTTCATCTTTCCGCATTGTTTCATCTTTCATCTTTCCGCATTGTTTCATCTTTCATCTTTCCGCATTGTTTCATCTTTCATCTTTCCGCATTGTTTCATCTTTCATCTTTCCGCATTGTTTCATCTTTCATCTTTCCGCATTGTTTCATCTTTCCGCATTGTTTCATCTTTCCGCATTGTTTCATCTTCATCTTTCCGCATTGTTTCATCTTTCATCTTTCCGCATTGTTTCATCTTTCATCTTTCCGCATTGTTTCATCTTTCATATTTCCGCATTGTTTCATCTTTCATCTTTCCGCATTGTTTCATCTTTCATCTGTCCGCATTGTTTCATCTTTCATCTTTCCGCATTGTTTCATCTTTCATCTTTCCGCATTGTTTCATCTTTCATCTTTCCGCATTGTTTCATCTTTCATCTTTCCGCATTGTTTCATCTTTCATCTTTCCGCATTGTTTCATCTTTCATCTTTCCGCATTGTTTCATCTTTCATCTTTCCGCATTGTTTCATCTTTCATCTTTCCGCATTGTTTCATCTTTCATCTTTCCGCATTGTTTCATCTTTCATCTTTCCGCATTGTTTCATCTTTCATCTTTCCGCATTGTTTCATCTTTCATCTTTCCGCATTGTTTCATCTTTCATCTTTCCGCATTGTTTCATCTTTCATCTTTCCGCATTGTTTCATCTTTCATCTTTCCGCATTGTTTCATCTTTCATCTTTCCGCATTGTTTCATCTTTCATCTTTCCGCATTGTTTCATCTTTCATCTTTCCGCATTGTTTCATCTTTCCGCATTGTTTCATCTTTCCGCATTGTTTCATCTTTCATCTTCCGCATTCTTTCATCTTTCATCTTTCCGCATTGTTTCATCTTTCATCTTTCCGCATTGTTTCATCTTTCATCTTTCCGCATTGTTTCATCTTTCATCTTTCCGCATTGTTTCATCTTTCATCTTTCCGCATTGTTTCATCTTTCATGTTTCCGCATTGTTTCATCTTTCCGCATTGTTTCATCTTTCCGCATTGTTTCATCTTTCATCTTCCGCATTCTTTCATCTTTCATCTTTCCGCATTGTTTCATCTTTCATCTTTCCGCATTGTTTCATCTTTCATCTTTCCGCATTGTTTCATCTTTCATCTTTCCGCAATTTTTCATCTTTCGTCTTTCCGCATTGTTTCATCTTTCCGCATTGTTTCATCTTTCATCTTTCCGCATTCTTTCATCTTTCATCTTTCCGCATTGTTTCATCTTTCATCTTTCCGCAATGTTTCATCTTTCATCTTTCCGCATTGTTTCATCTTTCATCTTTCCGCATTCTTTCATCTTTCATCTTTCCGCATTGTTTCATCTTTCATCTTTCCGCATTGTTTCATCTTTCCGCATTGTTTCATCTTTCATCTTCCGTATTCTTTCATCTTTCATCTTTCCGCATTGTTTCATCTTTCATCTTTCCGCATTTTTTCATCTTTCATCTTTCCGCATTGTTTCATCTTTCATCTTTCCGCATTGTTTCATCTTTCCGCATTGTTTAATCTTTCCGCATTGTTTCATCTTTCATCTTCCGCATTCTTTCATCTTTCATCTTTCCGCATTGTTTCATCTTTCATCTTTCCGCATTGTTTCATCTTTCATCTTTCCGCATTGTTTCATCTTTCATCTTTCCGCATTCTTTCATCTTTCATCTTTCCGCATTGTTTCATCTTTCATCTTTCCGCATTGTTTCATCTTTCATCTTTCCGCATTCTTTCATCTTTCATCTTTCCGCATTGTTTCATCTTTCATATTTCATCTTTCCGCATTGTTTCATCTTTCATCTTCCGCATTCTTTCATCTTTCATCTTTCCGCATTGTTTCATCTTTCATCTTTCCGCATTCTTTCATCTTTCATCTTTCCGCATTGTTTCATCTTTCATCTTTCCGCATTGTTTCATCTTTCATCTTTCCGCATTGTTTCATCTTTCATCTTTCCGCATTGTTTCATCTTTCATCTTTCCGCATTGTTTCATCTTTCATCTTTCCGCATTCTTTCATCTTTCATCTTTCCGCATTGTT